>OX465276.1:21431375-22672000 GCA_949987645.1 Tachina grossa | reverse complement strand
GCAAAAAGCAGTTGTAAAAATAATGAAGCTTTCTTCTATCTCTTCCTTCACCACCTGTCTTCTATCACTATCCCTTTCCTAAAGAAGGTAACACCTAGTAATAACTATTACTAGGCATTAATTGCCTGAGTGTTACTTCTCTTGAAAAAAAAAATTATTTCTTTTTAAGTATCTCAATATACATTTTCTATTTCATTAAAAATTATTGAATCAATGTAACGCGTTCTTATTTTTAAGTTGCAGCTTTTTCCTGAGTGTATCAATATATGAATTAACAATTTGATTAACAATTTGAATTAACAATTGATATTTAACTAAAATTTAAAAATATATGCAAATTAGAATTATATTTTTAGTTAATTTTAATTATTATTCGAACTCCATTTGTTTCTATATTTGTGATTTGAACGGGATAAAGTTCGTATCGCTTTTTAAGCCAAATTACATGTGATAATTATTAATGAACAAATAACACCAAAGTCTGTTGTAAATATTCTGACTAACAACACATAGTTGAACGGAACAGCCAGCCGTTTTCGAAGGCCACTAAACCTTCATCATCAGCGTTCTTTTGTGTTTGGCCCACTGTGTGTGGTGTCAGTTGATGTAGATTTCTGCTTTATATACTTAGCATTTTATTGCAAATGGAATATGTGAATTGTTTTGATTCATCGTATTTCAATTTGCTGAAAGCTTTTTTTGTTGAATTTATACTGTAATTAGTCTTGAACAATACAGGGCACAGTGGGAAGGCTTCATATATATTCATGCAAAAACTATAAAGAGTGGTGCTAGATCCTTGATAAATGGCACCGATAATTATATTGACTAAATTAAGACAAACGGGATTTCATTAAAATCAGTCAAGCCCACCAAATACTGCCCACCGCCCACCGTCCACCTCCCACTGCACACTACCCACAGCCCACCGCCCACTGCCCACCGCCCACTGACCACTGCCCACCGCAAACTTCCCTTGTAAATTGTTTTGCTTTTGCTTATGAAGTATTATTCTTCGGACAAATATCTATGTACGTATTAGCAATATCAATTCATTTTCTTTTGTTTTAGATAAGTCCATGTTTTGCACGCAAAAAGATTTTTTAAAAATGCAAATGTCTTTTTGTAAATAGTTTATTTTTAAGGTTTTCCGATTCTTAAAAACTTTTCACAGATCTCTGAAGTTTCTGCATCTATTATAACTTCGTGCACAGTTTTTCACGCCTTAACAATAATATTATCAAATGTGTCCTTATTTTCTCACATAACGAAGCCAAACAATGGTCAACAAATGATACGAGTACTTTGTGTTCTGATTCTATGGCTTGGACAATTTTAATAAACCTATAAAGGCAAACAAATTGTGCAATATGTCTTTGTGCGATTGACTGCATAAATATTAAGTGAAAATGGAAATCCATAAAGACATATTGCAGCAAATAGTGTGACAAAAATTTTAGCATACAAAACATTTCAAGGTACACACTTACATGATAAATATTGTTGATTTTACATGAAACAATTGCTTTTGTTTTCTATTGTTTTAACTTGCTTTGTTAAAAATTTAAAGCAGTTTAATGTTATTAGTTTATTTCAATACAATGTATATAATATATTCATGCAAGTTACTTGCATACATACTTTACCAATTACTTAAATAAGGAATTAAATTTTACCAATTATGAATAATTACATCTTGTAAACCAGATATTGGCAGAAAACAAAATTTAGGAGTCTCAAATTCCATATTCATATAGATATTTATTCCACTCAATATAATCTGCAAAACAAGACCGCATAATTACAGTAGAGTAATAATAATTACAAAAGTAATACAATATTCTTCATCAGTATTAATCATACGAACATATCCAAAATAATGGATGGGGTTAGCTGAATTAGTTAGCACGTTGACTAAAAAACCGAAGGGCTTGGGTTCTAGCTCTGTTAGCGACAAAGTCATTAAATAACAACACCATGAATTTTTTTCATGTGCATTAGTGTCCCTTTGTGTCAGTTATTGTAGGAAAGTTCAAGTGATGAAAGTATAGACACTGGTCACTGAACTACACCGGCTTCATCGGATACTAATCCTAATTTAATATTAGAGCGCCCTCCTTTGTCGGTATTGTATAGCAGAATCATCGGCGAAGTAAAATAAACAATATCTACTATGGCCATTAAACGCAGCTTCAAAAATTTAATACGCCTCGTTGACACCAGAGGCGCTACAACCACTGCTTTATTAAAAAAAAACGTGCAAAAAATCAGAGTTGTAAAATAATGAAGCTTTCCTCTGTCTATCTCTTTCTTCACCACCTGTCTTCTCTATCACTATCCCTTTCCTAAAGAAGGTAACACCTAGTAATAGTAGTAGGCATTCACTTCCTGAGTGAAAAAATAATTTTTAGGCTAATTTTCTTATTATTTAAAACAGTACATATTGACGTCTTCATATATCTATCATGTAATAAAAAAAAATTCGTCATGTGTAAAAAAGTTATTTTGGTACTAAGAATTTGTTATTTATTTTAATTTTTAAAACATCATAAAAAATAGTCATGGTAGGTAGCCAGAGTTGTGAGTTTTCGAAATAACTAAAATTAATATTTTTTATTTAATTATAAATAAATATTTTACAGCAAAACTTAAATTTGATATAATTTTTGAGCAAATTTTTATTATATAAATTATTAGAAAATTTTGAATTTTTTAATTGAATCTATATTTTAAAAATAGCAAGTTCACTTGTTAACTCAAGCTCAATTAAATAAAACATATAATTTTACATATCGAGCCATAATCGCCAAAAAAGCTTAACCGAAACATTTTTCGGACTTAATTTTTTTTAACGAATTTGGTCTAAAATTTAGTTCGAAAATTGTGTCGCTTAAGCTGAAGGTTATGGCACAATATATTTGGACAATGTATATACTCGTATAATTAGAAAAAAAATTTATGGAGAGTTTTTTTCTCTTCATCAACCACTTCAAATTAAAAAACAAAATTATTATTTTCGACCAATGCAGAATGTAGGCTACAGATATAGAATATATTTATATATACATATGTGACCTTCTCCGAGAAGAGGGACCTAGTATGTCAAAAACGGGTTTGGACTTAAGAGTGGATTCTGGTACCTAAGAATTTATTTACCCCATAAAAACGTTGTGTGTTCAAAGGTGTGTTCAAAGTGATAATGCGTTATGAAACTTTAAATGCGTTTTTCTCAAAACTTCATTTTCACACACTAGGTCACATTTATCTCCGATAAATCATATATATACATAAAAATTAAAAAAAAATATCAACAATAATTTTATTTCAAATAAAATAAATTCAGTAAAGTGCGACTCTGACTCGCGCACGAAGGGTTCCGTACGAACACTAGATATGTAATTTAATACAAACTTCATCCTATATAATATATAGTTTTGGCATTTTTTTCGTTTTTGGGGTCTTTTAGGTTTTTTTGTTTTGGCGTTTTTTGCGTTTTTTCGGTTTTGGCGATTTTTTTAAGTTTTGGCTTTTTCTTACTTTTGACACTTTATTTTCTTGTTTTGGCGATTTTTTTCGATTTTTGGCATTTTTTTCATTTTGGCGATTTTTTTATTTTTGGCGATTTTTTTCATTTTTGCATTTTTTTTTAATTTAAAAATTTTTTTAGTTTTGGCGACATTTTCGCGTTTTGGCGATTTTTTTAGATTTTTGGCGTTTTTTTTTTCATTTTGGCGATTTTTTCGAATTCGGCGATTTATTTTTGTGTTAGAATTTTTTTTTAATTTTGGCAATTTTTATCGTTTTGGCGATTTTTTTTTAATTTTTGGCGATTTTTTTTTTTTGGTTTGGCGATTTTATAATTTTCGGTTTTTTTAGTTTTACCGTTTTTGAAAATTTCAAGTATTTGCCTCTTACGGTTTCCAAGATATAGCAAATTGTCAAAATTACATAGTCAAAATTGCATTAACTGATGGACCACCCTTTAATTAAATTTTTTGTTTAAATTTTAGTGTTTATTGTTGCAGTCTGTATAAAAATACACTAATTTTACAAATTTCAAGTTTCAATATACATATGTACATACAATTGTATGTATATTACATGGGATTTTAACATATTTCATTGCTCGTTTTGGAACACCCTTTAATTTTTAATTCTCAGACGGACAGCGTAGCGAAAACAATAGGGTTCCTTTTCACCTTTGGTGTACGGAACCCTAAAAAGTATCTTTTTGCACAAACTGTTAAGACTGGTTTTCAGACACTTGTCATAATAAAACAAATAGAAATAACTACATAATCTTTTTTATTATTATTTTGAAACTCTTAGAAGGTTTAGGATATAGACTTCTTATCAATTATTAGCTAGCATATTATATTAGATTCCAGTGAAAAATGAAATTAGGTTAAGGTCAAAAATGGAAATTTTTTAATTGAAATACAAAGATATCTTTAAAATCATATATATACTATAATTTTACAATTTTTTTTATTATTACATTTGCTTATGAAAAACCAAAAAATCTTAATCAGAAACTATTTCTTAATAGGGCTTAAGTTCAGTAATTTTAATTTTTATTGAATGAAATATTTTTATTAATTAATGTGAGTTTCTAAAGAGTAGAGTTTCTAATTAGGTAGAGTGATATAACCTAAATAGAGTATTGGGAATGGAAAAACAGGAAATGAATAGTGATACTTACAAATGTATTTACCAAAGATAAATCAATAATTGTATACACAATAATCATTTCTCATATTCCATTTCATTGAACATTTACGTTAAATAGCTGATGTTAATAACAATCTCTACCCCAATAGATAGAAAAATATCGGTAATTCTCCCAGCTAATGAAGTCTAGTTTAATTTTTCTTCTCTTCTTTAGAAACTCAATATTAATTAATAAGAATATTTCATTCAATAAGAATTGAAATTACTGAACTTAAGCCCGATTAAGGAATAATTTCTGATTAAAATTCACTACAGTTCAATTAAATCTAAAAATGTCTCATTTAAATCTAAAAATCTTTAAAATCGGCTGAGATTTGTAAGAGTTACGATCTTCGAAATAATTCCATAACTCAGGGTGCCCCTGTGGCTGAGTGGTAGCGATGCTAGCCTCTCAGTCCAGAGGTCGTGGGTTCGATTCCCACCATAGACCCTGGGTGTTTTTCGCAGACAAGCTAATCGCTTTGCGAATTGTGTTTGTTTAAAAAAAAAAAAAAAAAAAAAAAAAAAAAAAAAAAAATTATCCATTTGTGTGTTTTACTTTAAAAAAAAAAAAAAAAAAAAAAGTGGTAAATTGTCACACCCCGTGCTTCAAATTATATTATAACAAGGTGTCCAAGCAATGAATTTTCAAAAAGCTTAAGTCCTCTTCAATATGTTGTATTTGGACCACTATTTTAGAAAATATATATTTATTACCACTTTTTTGGTTTAAGAACTACTATGCACCATCGCCCCTACTTCTAACCAAACATTTTTCATTATGCTAATGAAAAAGATAAAAAATTTAAAGATCAGTTTAGATAAGTAAGAGTTCTGAGCTTCCCAATGTTTCCATAGCCTGAGATGGGGAAGTGTGAACTGTCAAACGCTGTATTGCAAATTATATAATAACAAGGTGTCCAAAAATGCATTTTCAAAAATTTTAGGTCCTCTTTTACCTTTTTGGTATAAATTGTTTTTGTATTTGGACCTCGAGATCAGAAGATATATACTTATTTCCACTTTTTTTCCGCTTAAGGACTACTAAGCACCCACATTTCATCCAGGCCAATTTATAAGTTCTACATCTTGCATGCCGTCGGTATAGGTCCAAGTAAGATTTTAAGTTATTATAACGCTATCCTAATATCTTTTTGTACTGTGCTGCACACATTTTTTCCGTTAGCCATACCTCATGTACCACAACTTTGCCTTCCCTGCTATGTCATCATTGCAAAAATATTTTTTCGTGTATTAATTAGTAGAAATAAAAGCCATGTCCATTTAATCCATCGATATTAAAAAAAATTTTCGCCATATTCGTTAAAAATCAATAAAATACAGTTCCTTATTTAAGTGATTTGCAGTGTATTTGCTAGTATTGAACTCGTTAGGTTGGATATGAAAAACCAGTAATCCTAAGGCCATTAGCCTTTTGCTCTATTGAACTCTAGTGCATACAAAATGCACATACATAACAGACATACATTATATAACGAAACATTATGAAACCACTACTAGCAATTCTAATGCTAAAAAGACAACTATTGCTGAGAATATCCAGCACAAACATATATCGGAATTCACTCACTCATGCAATCTAAAGGAGTTGGTGGCAGTCAATAATACTAAACAACAGCAACTATAAAAAAGAAAAACAAGATCCTAAGGAAAACTATTATGTATGTATATCATGTACATACATATATATTGTATATATACATTTTGTATAGCAAATGCAATTCACATAAAAATACTTGCCAATTTATATTTACTTCATTACATTTTATTTCATTTTAGCTTGAAGTGTTAAATATTGCAAATATGTATGTATGTATGTGTGTGTGTGTGTGTGTGTGTGTGTATATGGAAAATGATTTCAGGGGAAATGCAACTGTTTAACCAACATGGAAGACGTACTTGCTGCAAATTAGGGTCGAGTACAAGAATTTGCTTTTAAGAAATTTTCTTGCTTTATTCCTTGGCATTTTGACATTCTACTTTTAGCTTATTTTTAATATTAAAAGTTATTTAGAATTAGTTTCTAGAGTTTAAATGATTCTAATTTGATATCAAGTAATATTTTTTTCAATTCCAACTGGGCTCTTTTTTTAAACAATGAAGCTACTTCAGTGAAAAATTAAAAAACTCATTTCAACATAAAATTCAAAAAAGTTGCAGTTTTCCACTAAAGTAATGAGTTTTGCATCGTCCATTTCAATATATTTTTACGTTTTTCTTTTAAAAATTAATTTTTTTTTCAATCTTAAAAGCACAATCACAATTTATTTCAAAATATTTTTGTTTAATTTATGCTGCCATTTACAATTTCTTAACAATTTTTTGATTTTCATAGGTTGAACAGAAACATAACAGAACGGAACAGAAAAACTAATGACTTGTGTTATATTTATATGTATAAACAAAAAAGAGTCAGCTGATTCGTAACAGAACAGGAAGTAAAAACTAATTCTGCCTTAAGTCGACTTAAGGGAAAATCGAGCTATATATGCCTCGAAATTCTACAAACGAAGTTCAAATTGCCGTGAAATGTCCACGTCTCTAATGAAGTTGTCAGAATATTTACAGTTAACTTTGGTGTTATTTGTTCTTTAAAAATTATCACTTTTGACTTATAGAGCAATACGAACTTTAGCTTAAAGAAATCATAATTAATTTTGTCATGTTTTTTTGCAAGTCCCTTAAACATTGAGAAATAAATAGATAAGAAGGCGAAGATTGCTGGCGAAGAGACGAAGATGCAAAGTATGTAACCGTATTAGCAGGAATAGTTTTGTTTCTCCTTTTAAGTTTTCGCAATAGTAATCCTGTTGCTTGATATCATTTTTCTTACTGCTTCGCCATCTTCATAGCAAAGTGGTGTAAAGTAGTAAAAATGTCAATAATTATAATACTGGCGTTTTTTTTTTGCATATCGTGTACTATAGGCTTAATAAAGGGTCGTAAATTATGCTAAAAAATATAAAGAAAAACTTTGAATAATTCTTTTCGTATCTTTTATAATTTAACTGCCATTTTATAAAAGTCATGTTTTTGTTTTCAATATAAATAGACAGACGAAAATTTTTACATGGCTGGTATAAACTTGCAGTAAGTGATATTTCACTTCGAAATAAAAATCCTAAAAATGTGAATTCTTAACAATTGCTTTACACTTGATTTCAAGCAAAATTGCTTATTGGGTTGTAATATTTATAATATCGTACTCTGGTTTTATACTCGGCAGTTTTTCTTGCTCAACTTATGATTTCATAATGAGAAATAAAAAGATAGTTATACAAAAGGTATATATTACTTTATCAGCTCTCTCATATAAAATCTAAAGTTGAGCAACTAAAACTTCCGAGTCTAAAACAGGAGTAAGTAAGGATAGATTTTCTTAGTGGTATAAATCTCGCTTGATTCATGATCCAATGAAAAACTTACCACAACAAAAAAAAAAAAGAAAAAAAAACAAAATTACAGACAAATCCGTAATTTGTTCAGAAACTGTAATGATAGGTCATGACCTATCCAGTCCAGTATCCTGATATCCCGGTAAGGTCTTTCTAAGCACAAGATTGGTAGTACTAAGACACTATTCATTCTCGTTTTATAGGCCGCATAAAACGTATGTATGTGTATGTTTATGTGTATGTGTATGTGTATGTGTATGTGTATGTGTATGTGTATGTGTATGTGTTTGTGTATGTGTTTGTGTATGTGTTACTTTCTGTTAAAAGATAAAGAAAAATGAAAATAAAAAGGAAACACACACACAACAATCATTTATTATTATTACATCAGTTAGTTGGCTTGTATTCATTTGTTGCTGGAATTCATGTCAGTATATGCGTGTATAAATGAATGTCTGTGTTTGTATTTATGTGTGTGTGTGTGTATGTGTGTGTGTGCGCGAATACATGAATGAACGAGTGAATGACATGATGCAATGGAATTTCTCTGCGAAAATTCATTTAAATACAAAAGACATTCCATTTTAGTGACACGAAAACGCATAATTTATTATTTATTCGCAGCCATTTAAACAGCAGGAGATTAAAGCAAAAAAAAAACTGTTTAATGACATAGACAGTAAAATTTAATTTTAGTGGCCAAACTTACTGGCAACGATACAAACACCTTTGGCATACATATAATTTTTAAAGTAAATTTTAGCAATTTCTAATTGCTTAAAATGTTTTATCTTAGCCCTAAATATTGAAATGTATTTTAGTTATTTCATGGCAAAGCTTTTGAAACAAAATCTAGATGTAATACGTTTATTTTGAAAGTAACCTGAGTATCTGCATTACAAAATTAACTTTTTGTATAAGAAATACCGAATTATATCTATTTGATATAAAGTCTTTATTTAGTTTGAATTTTGTTTTTTTGGTTAAAGTATACTGACGATTTCCATAAAGCTGGAATGAAATGCATATAGACATTGCTTAACAAAAAAAAAAAAAAAAAAAAAAAAAACAAGCAAAAATTTTCAATTTTATTTTTGTTTGTTTACATTATTAACTTTATCAATAAGTTTTATATCAAAGCAAACATTTAAGAAATTTATTATTCGACATATTGTCAGAAATTTATTTTGATTTGAAATTTGTTTGCTGGTGGTTCAGAGCGTTGTCTATATGCATTTCATTGTTGTTGTAACAAATTATTAGTAGACTTAAACCACACATTTTGAACAGTCACAAACCTCTTATTTTATGCAAATACTTTTAAAAACTATTTGAGAATTGACAAATAATAATATTTTTGAAAATCACGAAAGAAAAATAAGCGTAGTAGGCCTAGAAACTTAAACAAAACCCAGCAAATTATATTTCAAGTTATTTATAGGTCAATTATGGATGGCAAGACAACTTTAGTTGCGTTGTTATTACATATGCCAATTGGCAGTTAACAGCTGTTAGTTTTAATTGCCAATCTGCAATAATATTGGCAGCTACAAATTTTTAAAATGAAAAATGAAAAATTTAAAAAAATTAAAAGTAAATAAATAAACTACTCCTTCTATGGGAAGACGAAAATGTTTCCCAATTAAAAATTATTAAAAGCAATAACATTTATTCGCAATGGAGGCGTTAATTTTAAGGAATTTGAATTGTCTCTTAAGTAAGCCATGTAAAAGTTGCCACATTCTGTACTACCTTCTCTTCATTAAAAAATAGTTCCACTAAAAACGAATCATCTTTATTATAAGTAAATTTTTGAGGACTTTTATGCCAAGCACACACTATGGCATTTTGAGACATCATAAAAGTGCATATTACTGACAACGTTTCTCATTTTCGAAAATGAAATATAATGTGAAAGGAGTTGCACACATTTTCAAAATGGTACCACAAAATGACAATACAAGAAATGCCAGATGTGTACTCAGCAACAGTATATAACACCCCTTTTACATACAGAAAGTTTGCTTTGCAAAGTCTTAATTCAGCTGGGTGAAAGACAGAGGGAGGAATTCTATCTCTTTCTATCTTTCTTTACATTAAGTACGTATCCGTCAACGCTAAGTGCAAAATTTGGTAAACTTTTAACTTTTTGTGTACGTTGAGTAGTTTGACAGATATTGGTTGATTTTTTTTGGTATGTTCTGATTTAGTTTTTTGTGTGTTTGTGGCAGCAAAAATAAAATTAAACAAAAGAACTAAACGAAATGAATAAAAAAATTTAATTTAATAAATAAAATGGAGAATCAAGCTATTGAAGCTGTTCAAATGCTTCCGTCAATAAAGTACTCATTGTGCCAACATTCTCCGTCGTTGCGATAATGTCAGTTGTAAAATTTCGACAAGATATGCTAACTCTAAGAAAATATTTGTTTTTTGATCGACTAAAACATGCTATCTCATAAAAATATGCAAACCAGTGCAAAATAAAATATCTTTTGCAGACCTATAAATTAGTAAGTATATTTACTCCATATTATGGAAGGCACATCATTTATTTTTACAATAATGAGCCAATTAACTAGGTTTTTCGCTCTACTGAAAAGTTAGCTTTTTTGAATTGACGTGTTTTGAATATAGGTTCTCGATATATATTTTGTATTATTTATCTATTTCCTTTAACACGCGCAATATTTTACTTTTAAATAATAAAATATGGCAGTTTCTTCTTCTTGTTTCCACAAAAAATCTTAATCTCGAACCCAAAAACTTGCCCTTAAAAAGTATACAAATCTTAACAGCTATGTGACGTATGAGTGATGAAAAGTATTGAAACAAATGTATCGTTGGAATTACTCATACGCCACAGTTATTGACAGTTTTTCTTGTGCTGAATACATTAAACACATTCGCTACATCAGTCTACACGAACACACAACTTCAAATGACTCTAGCTACATTTGCCCCCTTGTAGCCAGCTACTTAATTATTTTGTAGACGGCAGCATCATCATAAGCAGCTGATATTCAAGTACAAATATACATTTCAGTGGTGCCACCCATGAAATATTTCACATTTATAAAAATAAAATTACAGTTTTAAAATATCATAATAATAAGTTCATTTAGAGGTGTAGCTCAATCTGTGACAACACGCGATATTGTCTCAGAAGAAATTAAGACCATGAGTGCTGCCTGACTATCTGACATCAAGTAGATACGAATACCCTTGAATTTTCTCCTCAAGCATTCTATAGCAGAGATAAAAATGACTTATACTTAGGATTGGAAAATCGTAGGAACGGCCATTTGTTTTTTTGTAGCCACCAATGAGTCAGATCTGTTCGAAATATTTGTGTTATTGAGTTACTAATCAGAACGTAAAATGTTAAGTGAATTCATAAGCGAGTTTAAGGAAACACATATTAATTAAAACAATGAACTATTTACACAAATAAAATAAAATTAATAATAAAATTAATTTATCGTATGAAAGGAAAACATTTTGGAAAAAATACTGAACTAAGAGAAAAATATTCAATTGACGATGCCCATTATATTGTTAATTATTACTATATATCTATTTAATTTTTTTGATTTGATGAAATTTATATTTTCTCAATGTAGAATAATACATATGCAAATTGGACACGCTATTGGGAACGCACTGTATTTTCATACATACATTCATGCAGATACAAATGATACATGATGTTTGTGTGCATTATTTCAAAACATAATTGCGTTCATTTGTGTGCTTCTGATAGTGTTGTAGTTGTTGCTTGTAGTACTATTGTTAAGGATGTAAATATACTTGCATGAGTAGGAAGCGAAAATGAAAATACATTTCAGTGGGCTTGTGTGAAAAACCACATAAGCCCATGTTCAGGTATTTGGAGTTTTTGCATTAGATTATAATGCAAATAACTGTAAGTCTTAATACTGTTAATACTATTTAATTTCAAAATTATTTTATGGCGTAATCTAGCGAAGGCAAAAAAAAAAAAATTCACAAATTTGCATAGCCAAATCCAAGTTTCCAACAGTAAACTCGATTTTAGGACATACGCTGTTATTGAGTACAACTGGAGATTTATGTTTTGCACTTCGCCGTATGTGGTCCGTTGGTTGGTCGGAATACTGACTTATCAACACAATATAAATGGGAATGAAAAATATAAAAAGAAAAAGCTTTTACTGTTCTTACTCCTCTCTCTCTCTCTCTCTTCCCCTATTTGATGGTGGTCATAATGGCATTTAAGTTGGTCTATTTTTGTTGAAAAATATTTTGGCTTGCTTATAACACTTACACATGCATTCTCGAACACACTGACACATCTACATATATTAGAACTAACATTATTACATTTTTATCAGCAAAACGAAACAAAAAAAAAAAAAAAATGGAAAATATTTCGTTTGTAAGATTTTTTTTAAATCTGTACATTTTCCATTTTATTGATGTTCTATATACAATATTTTTTTTTCAAGTAGTACAATTGGGTTTTCCCTTTTTTTCATGACTTCATGATTGCCTTTTTTTAGTGTTTTTAGTGTCAGTGTGGAAACATGCAATGATAAATTACATGCTGCCACAATAAAGCCACTTTATACAAGTACACTTATGAGCAGTGCTGCCAGAAAAATTTTGACTCTTGTCCCAATTTAAAACGTCATGTCCCCAAAAAATCCCCATTTCAACAGAAAAATCCTAACTTTTGTCCCCAAAAATATATCATTCATAAAAAACGATTATTAAGTAGTCCTATGCGCAATGATACGAAATAAGATTTTTACAAAGTTACAAGAAAAAATGTACTTTTTTCAGTACGATTGACCAAATTCTTTATTATTTTTTTAATGTTTTTATTAACTTAAAAGGTACATAAAATTCAATTGTACATTAGACCGTCTCACTTTTTATACTTTTTTCGAAATTCCTTGATGAACGTCGATTTTCTTAATCTACTCTAAAAACCAAGAATTTTGGTATATAACACTCAAATATTGATGAACCGGAAGTGTTCTCTCAAATCGTTTTTTTTTGTTTTTTAAGAAAAATGCCTTTTTGCAAAAAATTAAAAAACATTGCTTTAGTAATTTGCTTCTATCTCATCTAAATATGTCTTTAGGAAAATTTTGTTTTGTTTGTTTCCGCCACTCGATATAAGCAATTTTATTTCATTGGTTTTCATATACGCTCAATGCCACTTTTGGATCTATAACATTTTTCAAAATTCCATACACCGAATCAAATCTAAGTTTTGTAATGTGCTTAAATTGCTAATTTTTAAAAAGCTCAAAGTTTTTCATATTTTCTGGGAATCACACATACATACATAGTTTTTTTATGCGTGACATAATTGAGGTTCCAAAATTGAGGTGACCAAAATCGATCATTTGCGATTGTAAATAGTCGATTTTCGTCAAAAAAACGAAGTCCAAAAAATGTGTCGCTTAAGCTATTTTAGCGGTTATGGCTCGATATATGTTCGCGGTATTACCGTGATGGTAATGTCATCTTCATTATAAAGTATGATTGCCAAGAGAGAGATTTTTAAAAATTGAAATGTTACCAGTACTAAAATATTATGTCAACATCCACGATTAATTATTTTCCTGATACATGCAAATTGTTAGAGCTCGAAATGAAAAGTCCCCAAATCCCTCCCCATGAAATTCTGCCCCCAAATTAGAGGCGAAGTCCCCATTTTAGGGACAAATCCCCTAATCTGGTGGCACTGCTTATGAGTATATACACATGTAAACATAATACACATTCATATACATACCCTGTCGGAGAATGTGTGGTTAGCTACAGAAATAATCAACTTTTATTTAACTTTTGTTAGACTAACCTAAAAGCTAACTACAATGTCATCCAGAACTTACCCAAAATCAATTCTTAAGTTGAGTACGTAGTTGAATTTGGTGAGACACAACAAATTTACTCTCAGCTAGTTTGAAACTCATTTAAATTTCATATTAAAATTTTGCGGTATACACCTTATAGTTCGAACCCCAGCAATATTTTTTGTAAATTTACTGACTACCAGGCGACCTAAATTATTTGTGAAATAGTTAGCTCAAAGTTAGTTTAAAGTTAACTAAGTTTCCGACAGGGTATAAACACAGGCATGCATGTCTGTATTAATGTATGTATGCATGTAGTGTAAGTAGCAGCGTAAACTACTGTCATAATGTTTATTGAAACTGTTAATGCTTGTTCTCTGGATTTTTGTTTTAATTTTACTTAAATATTTTCTCGTTTTTTTTTAGTTTTTCACTTCAATTTCGCCGTTCTTTTTTATTGCTGACTGCAAACATAATTCGATTTTGACGTGATTTTTATTGATTGATCCATTTTATAGACACAGCCACCAATTACATATTCTGTCTGTCTTTTAATCCTTATGTTCGTATATTGTATGTATTTTAGCAGTGATTTTTTTTCACAGAAATCAACAAAATTAGTTTAATTGCTTCTACCATGGGAAGCAGTTAATGTTGTAAAATATAAACACTTGAATATGTATTTATATATATGTATATATATAAAGGCTAGGGTAATTTTTTTACGTGCCTTGACAATTCTGTGCGACAAGAGCAGGTTAATATTACATTGAATACAAGAGTCGTTTTTAAAACAAACGGGATGAAGCATTATCTAACA
This sequence comes from Tachina grossa, assembly GCA_949987645.1. Classification (NCBI taxonomy): domain Eukaryota; kingdom Metazoa; phylum Arthropoda; class Insecta; order Diptera; family Tachinidae; genus Tachina; species Tachina grossa. Next base: position 22,657,205 of record OX465276.1, on the reverse strand, counting down.
GGATGTGACTCAATGCAGTCACTAGTTGTAAGAACAATAAAAATATTTTGTAATTAACGTCTTTCTAGATAAAGTTAGTCTTAGACAAGCTAAGATATTTGTTAAACACTATGGCTTTCTTGGACCTTGTTAAATATTTAATAAACATGTTGTTCTGTTTGAATAGTGATTGACAATAGCACCTTAAATCAACTGTATTATTAATAATATTTTTGATATAGGTTATGACAATGGTATAACCAGTAGTAATAATTATGTGAAATTAAATATATATACTAGTGATGCACGAATATTCGTATTCGTATTCGAATTGCCGAATATTCGGTAATTTTTAATGCTTAATCTTTACTTAGATTTGGAACACTTTTTGCTTTATTTCCATTGCCTGCTGAGACTTAAAAGTTTTCATTTGTTTTCCCTTAAACAAAAGTGTAAAATACCAGTGTTATCCCTTTTTTTCTGGCAACTGACCATTTGTTTTTCTGCGAGTCATGTTTCTGATGAATTTATTTTACTTTTAATTTAAATAAAACCCATTTCAAGTCTTTTAAGCTACTTTAATATATTAATAAATGAATAGTTTATTATGTCATATTTACTTGATGAAAATTTAATAACCAATTGCATTTATTATGAGTTAAATTTTTATTTTGTATATATGCTTTTCAAATAAATTAAAGTACAGGGTAGCCCAAAAAAAAACCACAAATTTTAAATCATCCATAATATTTTTAATGTAATATGTGCTTAATTCACAACAATCTTTATCGTGTATTTGTGTATCAAATACACTTTTTGTTTTTTAATTGTGAACAACCTCTCTGTATTAAAGTATTTTGTGTTTTTAATGGAAAAAGAAGAACAAGCTATATACAAATTCCCTCAGAGAGCCTCTCTCTGAATACAACATTTTAAAAACATACGAAATAAAGGTGTAATAGTGTATTTAAATTTTATATGAAAATTTCAAACAACAAATGTTACACTCTTGTATTTAATATGATAATCAGCGTGACCATATTAGCTTATTTTGTGCTAAATTTGGCTTATTTTTTTTGGGATTTAGCTGCAAAATTTCCGTTTAGGTCCTAGCTTATTTTTTAGCTTTTTTTAAAAACTCATTTAGCTTTTATAGCCGTTTTTTAATCTAAATTGCATGTTCTCAAATAATATGTTAAAGACATAAAAAAGTTATAATAACAAATATTAAAAACTTTAAGAATCTCGCTGAAACGATTTTCTTTAATTATATGCGAGATAAAGTTACTTTTCAAAATCGGTCTAGCCATATGGGAGCTACGGCGTCAAACACACACAGATTCAACCAAATATATCTAGAAAAGATGTGATATCTTCTGAACAAAGCTAAGAGCACTCTCGGTCGTCACCTTGCAAAAATAAAAAAAAAAAACTAAATCAAAATCGATGCAGCACTTTGGTCTGTACGTGAACTCGTACAGATGGCACACATGTACAGACACACACTACAAACTTATAGCACAGAGCACGTGCACTTTTTTGCACGGAGGTTCATAATGATAATTTGTAAACATTCCAAAAAAAAATTTTCATTGGAAAATAGTTTAAAAAATACAAAATGTAAATTGCTTATTTATAAGAGAAATGGCAAATTTAAAAATTGGTGACATTGATTGCAATTTTGGAGTTACAATGGCAAAAGTTAAATTAATATTGCCTATAAAACGTTTAAAGATTTTCTTTGAGTTGAGTTGAACTTGTATTTAGCGGCATGAATTTACTTAAAACTAAAATTAGAAATAGATTTACTGGAAATAGCACAATTAATTAAAAAAAAGGTTTCGTATTGTAGTACAAATGTTTTTACATTTTTGGGAAGTTTTTGTTTTATTTTTCTTTAAAACTCAAATATAATAATTAATAAATAATTTAATTAAAAATTATTCAATATTTTTTATTTCAAATAATACAAAAATATGTTTGTGTATGTATATATTTAAAGTTATTTTAACAATAAGAAACTATTGCAAAGTGGAAGAAGTCGAAAAAAGTTAAGCTTTATTTTCTGGCTTAAAATTTAAATTTTTAGCTTATTTTAGCTCTTTTTGGAACGTGATTTAGCTTGATGTTATTTTAAAATCTGGTCACACTGATGATAATACAATCGATACAGTGATACAAGATGTTTTGTGAACTAAGCAATGATTTTTTTTTATTTTTTGGAGTGTTGTAAATAATGATTTTTAAAACCGACTCGCAAATGGGGAATTTAAAAAAAATTTAAATAATTATGCAGTTTATATGTGCAGTTTATTGTTATTCTTATAAAATTTTATACACCATTTGAGGAGATGTTAGAGAGATACATTTGGGAATTTGGACGTTATATTCTAAAAGGAGTTGAAGCCACAGAGCCATAAAGTTGACCAACTCGGTTTAATAAAAAATTTAAATCTATGTCAAGCTAATGTCTTTAATCTGATAAAAAAGATTTTTCGATTTATCTGCTTTATTCATAAAAAATATTTCTGTCTTCTAAGAGGTTTATAAAAGAAATTTTCTATGGAAATTTGATTAATAAACCTTTTATAAAACCAAAGTATTTTGAAAGCAGAATAAACCTTTTATAAAAAAACAACCAAAATATTTTTTATAAATTAGACCCTAAAAATTTTGTTTTAAATTCAAAAAGAGTTTCCTTTTGCAAATCGGACAAGATGTGACTTTTCCATTATGTATGAAATTTTATTTGTTTTTTATTTTTATATTTAAAAACTGCAGAATTATTTCCATTTTTTTTACCAAATTCTTCCACTGTGCGACGGTAGACTTTCGGTGATTTAGGGATTTAAATTGATGCCGGATTAAGGCACTTCCAATTAAATTTTTTTTAAGGACGGGTAAACGTGAATAAGTCTTAGTCTGGGAAAAAAAATTATGGAAAATGCCTTCGAAAGCTTTACGAAACTTGTTATGGTTGGCATTTAAGCGTCGTAATTTTCCATGTCGAAATTAACTAACTTCCTCATTCAATAAATTTTTTTGTTGCCTTAAAAATGAATAAGTTATAGACTATTCAAATCCCTCAGTTTTTTTTGGGCCACCCTATACTTGTTTTTTTTTTGCTTACTTACAAGTTCTTCTATAGTCTGTAATATCTTTCAAGAGTCATTGTAAATTTCTACTACTGCACGTCTGTGCCTATTTACCTTAAGAGAAATTTAACAAGAACAATGAATATCTAATGAAGTCGAAAAAATATTGTAATCTCTATCTTGTCATACTTTTCTCTATCGTCAGCATGTCCTTTTTACCTTTTTGCCGTTTGCCGTACACAATCCTCTTAAATATTAATGCGAAATTTGTTGGCATAACACACACGCGCATTTTTAGATCTTTTCTATTATTTGTATTATATAATATAAATGTCCTTTAAATATAAGACACGGTTACAAGGCTCCTGCTACAAGCAAACGCACCATAAACGTTAACGAATATTAGCAATAAATTTTATAAAAATGGGAAAAACAAATTCAAGGAAATTTTCTATGTATAAAAATCCCTATTGAACAGAACAACAACAAGAGAACATCATCATCAGTACCAGACAGTAACGAGACAGGCATATTTAAGTGAGTGCAAAAGGACGATGATGATGATGATGTCATCTAAAAAAAAATCTATTGTTCCTTTTATAAACGAATTCTGATAATAATGATGTTGATGCTCTTTAAATATGATTCACGTACACCAAAAAAAAAAAACACACACACAAAATGTTGGAAAGTTTTTTGAAACAAAGAATATTTAAATTATTTTCGTCTTACAGCATGTTAACAAGCACACTTTCAGTTGAATACGATTTAATGATGTTTGAACGGAACCAAAAACCAGCCCTGAATATAAATATTCATTTATATATGTATTCTTGTTTTCTTTCTGTGTAGACAAAATTTATTTGTTCGTTTTGCTGGTGAAGGTTACGTTGCTCTATTTGTCTGAGGAACTTATGAATTGTAATTGTAATTCCTCGAAACTAAAAAAAATCGTTACCATATTTTTATGATAATATAAAGATATGACAGTAACAATGTCGTGACATAAACTTTAGAAATATCTATCAATGACTTGCATATTCACTATGACAACGAACATTCAATTTATGTCACAAGAACTCAAAGGATAATAACTTAAAAAAAAAACTTAGCGCAGCCATTAATGAGTCAATATGAATGCAAATAAGCAAAAAGGTTAACTTAGCTGTTAGATATAACTAATAAATTTAAGATTCTAACTGTCTAAATCACTTTACCAAAGTGTTATTTATAGGAAAACAAAAAATTAATTATAAAAATTGTAAAAATAGTTGCTCAATTCACAAGCTATTGTGGAAGTCGTGCTCGTACATGAGTTGTTGGTAAAAACATTGTTTATAGATAAATGTTTACATAGAAATTACCAACAACGTTTAGTTTGTGAATTGGGCAAGTGTTTTTTTTTTTTATACAAATTCTTCAGCAAAGAAAAGTAAACAAATTCATAATTTTTGGAACTTGTAAGTAAAATAATATGAAAAAAAGTAATTGTGTTTCTTCAAAATAATGTTCAAAATATGTTGTCGAAGTCTACTGATGATTTGGCTAAGCACCAATGAAATATATAGACAATGCTTAACCAACAGCAAATAAATTTCAATTAATAAGAAAAATATCAAATTTGTAAAATTATAAGAAGAACAAAAAACAAGACAAACTAAAACTAAAAAGAATTGCGTATGAAAATTGTAAACAACTTTGGATAGCTTTGAATCAAAATAAACTAGAAAAAAAAAATCAATAACCTAATGACTAGCATAGACCTTATATTGATATGCCGTGATAAAAAGCAATAAATTCTAGTTGTCTGTTCATTGTCATTGTTTTGATAAAAATAATTTTATCAATAATATTTGAAAATCAGTTACACTCTGATTGACAAAATAATACAAGGACATGAATGAAATATTTTATGATTAACTATTACAACAACGAGAATACTTCAAGGTCAATGAATTTCAGTAATTGATTTGCCACAGACCATAAAAGCACAGAATGATCTCATCATCTCATGAAACGTTTATTGATAAACAATGAAATATCATCTAATGTATTAATTTGAGTCATAAAAACTTGTGCATAGTTTCAGGCGCTCAAAGTATTAACACAATGCAAACTACTTTAAGGCGCCACAACAAGACCGCCTGTATATTTCTTTATTCATTTATACCATTCGTGTTCTTTTTTTTCACCGATTTTGTTATTAAACAATCAACTCTCTTTGCGTGTTTTGTGGTTATAAAATTTAAAAACAAATATTATCTCTAGAATTTTTTTCCGGTCTAAAAAATGTTGTAATTACATTTAGTATGAATTGGGTTCAATTTGAGGTTTACATTTTTAGTTAATTGAGAAATATGCATGCGACAAAATTTTATTCAAATTTGCTAAAAAAATATATATATATAGACACATACATTTATATATGTATATATATTTATATGTATATACATATATGTATGCATATGTATATACATGTATACATTGGGGTAGGTTAAAGTTTTTCGTTATAAATCGTATAGTAAAAATTGTAATCTAACTATAGAAAATCCCATGAGACTAAGGGTATGAAATCAAAATATTTTTAACGTAAATTGAAATAAAGATTTTCTGCATACATTAAAAATTGTGATATATACTGCACCCCGCTGTGCAAAAGCGATTGCTATATTTCAAATTTGTTTAACAAACGAATTTTGTATGGCAAAACCGAGTGTAACGAATGCTTTGGCGTATATAAATAGTCAAAACAAAGTATGTATACTTTAGGAGTTTAAAACCAGTATTTTATATGGTAATACTGTTTTTAAAATTTTATAGAATATTTCGTTTGGACTATGAATATGCGCCTTTAACTTTAACAATCTTTTCCATAAGGCGATCAATCTTTATTATTATTGGCGGAGCAGAGGAAATATTTTTCGAGTTTTCCCTAAAACAATAATAAAAAATATAAATTTCTTCTTGTCATTCGACAAGTCGATTTCGTTCTCATATTTATATTTAAAACAATAATTAAAAATATATAAATTTGTTTTAGTTTTTAGTATAAATATGACAACGAAATATACTTGTCGGTATTGTGGGACAGGCAGTAAATTTTTATTCAATTTGTTATAGAAGTTCGCATTGGTTCTATTTCTGACATATCGGGCGGACAAAAACGACATTTTGTTTTTTGTATTGTTGTAATTTTGTAGAACTATTATCACTTGTAAATACAATTAGCTTTGTTTTCAACTACGATTCAATTTAAATCTGTTAATTCGTATGCATAACGTTACAAATTTTTAAAATGTTTATTAGGGGTATAACCAATTTTCTTGGCATAGTGCCATGAGGTCAACCATTTTTCTCAAAATAGTTCACGCACCAATTGGTTTTTTTAAACACTTAAAATACGGACTTGAACTAACAAAAATATTATTTAACATAATCTAAAATTATTTCGAGACCTTCTTAATGCAATATTGATTATTCATAATTTTATACTGTTTTTTTTAATAAACATATTATTAGTTTTTCTTAACCAAAAAGAAGAAACTCCACCGCGGTTGGTGTGTGAACTTTTTCGACCTAAGTGAAAAAATAAATATACGTCTATCGGACTGTGCTATGCCAACTTTGATATTAAAAAAAAATTTAAAAAGTTATATCCCTAATGTTCATATATCAGCACTAAAATTTAATATACATACATATTAAACAAAGAAATTTAATTTGGAAAATACAACTTATAATTTCAACATTCATCATTTTTGACATTTGGCAATAAGAGATACAATCGACACAACAATAATTTCAAGACATGATACACCATACAACTGAAATGAGAAAATATTCACAAATAAAATTTCACATGGAAATTTCCGAACGTGTATCAAAAAACTTAATACGATTGCGAAATATTTTAAGAATTTATGAATAAAATTAATTATTCACAAATATTTGTCTGTTGGAAAAAGTGGAAATATGTAAATTTTTTATTTTATTCGAATTGATGATACAAAATTTAAGCCCATGTGAACGAAAAATTTGATTCGGAAATTTTAAAATGTGGAATTCATGATAAGTCTGATTTTCTGAAACAAATATTCTTATGTTTTTAAAGGCAGCCTCAGATAAAACATAAAAAATTTAAATGAATTTGTCTGTTAAACGTTTTATGAAAAAGGCTTAGTAGGTACCCACACATTTTCAATATTATTGTGCAATAATATTGTTCAATATTATTTTGCAATAATTGATATTGTATGAGAAAATTGCCTGTGTGTGTATTATATTGTTGGTACATGGCACACTATATTGGATAAAGTAAAAAATCTTTTGATATATATTGCGTAAGAAGAAATATTTTGTAATGTGTTGACAATATTGTACCATAATTATTTCCAGGTACATCACTAAACATTATTTTTCAATTTCTTAAATTATTTGAATAAAAATTACTTAATTTGTTTAAATATCTAATTTTTATTCAAGCAGTGTCAAAATGAATGAGAATATAATTTAATTCTGCAAAAAAAACCGACAGCAATCTAAAGATCTGATAGAAAAAGTAAAAGAAGAAGTGATATATAAAATTAAATTTTAATGAGCGTTCCTCAGCCCATTTTTTAAATGCAAAATTGTGTGTCTTTCCAAGCTCAGGGTGTGTGTTAAGTTGTGTGAAAATCGATAGAGTAGAACCGCTTAAAATAAAATATTAAATTTTAATCGGCGTGACCCCGCCCATTTTTTAAGTGGAGGAGTGTGTCTATTTTGGAGCTCAAGGTGTGTGGTAAGTTTCGTAAGAATCAGTTAAGTAGAACCACATGAAATTATAAAATAAATTTTAATGTGCGTAACCTCGCCCATTTTATCAACTTTAAAATTGTGTAATTACAAGAACCAAAGTTGTTTGATAGGTTTAGCAGCAATCATATAAGTAGAATATCATTATATTAAATAAAAAAATTATAGGCGTGTTCCCACCCATTTTTTACAATGAGACCAATGTGAAGATATAGCCTCTCATACAGAAAACGAACTTTTATAATCGGTCTAAAATGTACCGAGTTATGAAGTAACAGTTAGGGATGGGTGCGTGTCGTGTTTTTTTCGTGACACGAACATGCACGACTCAGCACGAAGTGTCCGTGTCAAAAAATTTGATTTCATGCGTGTTATTGTCCTTTCATGTTGAGCAAAATTGACAAGAAAAATACGAAAAGATTTTTAGATGTAAAATATGTGTGAATGAATTTCCAGTAGTGGAAAAATTTAATATTTTGTATCGACAAACACGTGCTTGTTACGTGCCTCGTTATGACTCTGTATTTGTGATGCCAGCCAGCTGTAACGCACCATGAGGGCAGGTTCCAATCCATAGTTACCAACATATTTGTTCATATTGTATGGGCCTCTGAAGCTTAAAGTTCCAATAGTATCAACTGTGGTGCTAGATAGTATCAGATGGCAGTACCAACTCGGTGCCATACTGTGAAAAGCTACTCTTAAACAAAATCAATTAAAGTTTCTGATCTTCAACATCATACGAATAATATTTCGTGCGTGTTGAGCGTCTTGGTATTCGTATTCGTGTCGAGTCGTGCTGGAGAAATTCGACACGCGCAAAAAAAACGGCTAAAAATAAGTCATCAATAACTAAACTTTTAAATTTGCTTAGGATTTTGCATGTATCACGAAAAATCAATTTTAAAATTCCTTAAACGCATATGTGTGTGTGTGCAGCTTTTGTCTAATTTTACATTTATTATAAGAACAATTGCTCCATATATTTTTTTAGTTATAGAATTTATTGAATATTAAGGAGAAAAACGACAATAATAACAGCAAGGAATTACTCAATAATATTGCATAGTGTATGGGTACCCTTAGTGGTTATATGTACAACATTGAGGATTCTTTAATTTTCTTATTTTTTATGCTTAGCCTCTTATGAAAGTTTCATAACTTATTGCTGCGTTTGCTTATTTTCTCAATCTCATAAAAATCACATTTGCTTATGTAGCAATTTCACAAATTTACTGAATTTCTTTGAAGTTGTACAGTAAATTTAAAGACCTTTGCACATTCCCTTTAACCTTCTAAATTTATTGTTTTCAATCATAACTAGCAAACAGAGCCCTTTGAACCCTTGTTAATTAAAGAATAAATATTTACATTTGAATTAAATGAACACAAAACACAACATCTATCTAATAACAATATTTAAGGCCAAAGTTTTGTTAGGCAAGGGGCAGTAAATTTAATTTTTAAGAAATGAAAATTAAATTTTCCTGCAGCTCATTGGAGGGGAAAAACAACCGCAAAAATAAAACTTAGGCATCACAAAGACTCCTGCGGTATTTTGCATGTTTGCTATTCTGTTGTTAGGCAAACAATTTATTTTTTTCTATTTAATGTAAGCAAAAGTGAATGACAACCGCAATAATGATAATAACAACAATCAAAATCAAAAGCAACAATTAGTTTATCATTTTATGTTATTTAAATGAATTGATATAGAAATTGGTACCTTTTCATTAAAGTCTAGTTTTGGTTTACAAAGTGAAAAGTCATATCACATGAGTGCTTCTAGGTACACAAACACACACGCACAAACATATGTATGTATATAAATATCGTCAACTAAAGTGGAAAATGCCCTGACTACTATTCTATAATTTTGCAGTAAAAGCAGAGAGAGCACTAAAATCATATTTAAAGTGATTAGTTAAGGCTTGTACTACGATAACACAGAAAAAATTATTAACCAATTAATATTTTCATTTAAGAATTTAATTGATTCAATTAAATTTTTAATTATATTAATTAATTTGACTGGAAAACCTTAATTGATATTATCAAATTGTTTAAAGGTGAAAATTTAATTAATTTTTTAACTGATATTACAAATATTTTAATTAATACCACAAAATGATTCATATTACGTTTTTGTGTGAATCATACACCCAACGAAAATATATGGTTGTAGAATGGTTGAGAAAACAATATTATGTTCTCTGAAAAAAATGTGTGGTCGTCGAAAACTAGTTATTGTTATTTTAAACATTTATTTCGTTACGATATACAGAGTAATGTTTGAATTTAATAATTACATTATCACATCCATAGAAAAGTGTGATATGGTTAGAGTTGAACAATATAGTTTTGTTAAAAATTTATGACTATAACATAATTTGTATTATTATTTAAAAATAATATGATGTAAATAACAATATAATGTTATCCAAAACCATACTATGTTAAGTTTAAAAAAAAAAGTTCAGAAACATCTGTCAGTTCAGTATTTTGTTTGTAAGCTTTCGGTAGTGCACGGGTGATGTTAAACAAATGAATAAATAAAGTATAAACAAAAGGGAAGGCCAATAAAAATATATAAACATTTGTGTATCTCTTTATACAGACATGTCTGTATGTCGTGTAAGTATACATTTCTATATACACATTTCATTTCAGCAACATTAATTTATTTTTATTTCGAATTTAACGCACAGCTGGTTTCTACAATAAATATATGATTAAAAAATAAAATAGTATTATTATATTAAATAATACTGTGGTCGTATTTAACAATATTAATATAATATAAGAACATGGTATGGTGAGTCTCAATTATATTTTAGTCACATCTAACAATAGTGTTGTCATATTTACAATACTAAGATTGGGTGTAACAAAGCTCATTGTTTTTGTAGATAATATTATTATTAACTCAGATAATAATATTATTAAAGTTTACAATAATATGATTTGACTGCAACCATATAATTCAATCATAGTATGTTGCTGTTTGATTATGTTTACCTCAACCATATTTTTTCTTTGCGTGTATGGATAAAATATAATAACAAAAAGTTATAGATTTTGCTATCCAGTAACAAGTTTTAACGATATTTGCTGTGGGTTGAAGTAAAAATTTAAATTATAAGCTCGAAATTCATTAGTGATTTTTAATCTTCTTTGTTCTTTTCGCTTATTTTGACATTTTGTTGGCAGAGATGCCACATGATATAGAATTGGATATTGAGTAAAACACTTATCGTAAAAATGAAATTAAAGAAAACAAGCAAATATGCCTATAAGTAAAACGATTTTCTGTTCGTAAAAAAGATACAAAATTGCACCACAGGTGTTGTTAACAAATTCGACTTTTGTGCTGGAAAAATTATGATTTTATGAATTTCTAAAAAAATCTGCTCTTAATTTTTTAAGGCAACATTATGTATAATAATACATATGTACATACATACATATGTTTTCCAATACAAAATATATACATATGCTTTCAAATATAAAAAGGCACTTGTAAGCTTAAACAAACATTACCCTAGAAGTCAACTTTGCCAACATCATTTCTTACGTATGTATGTTCATACTGTTACATACAGACGTATGTAGGAATAGATATACGTATGTATATGCATGTAGTATAGTTACTCATACTCATATTTGCATATGTATATATGTATATATTTGTATCCTTGACTTAAATAATACTTGACTACTACTTGAGTCTTGAATGCTCTCATCAATTATTCATGATGTCAACAGACTAACAAACAAACAAACGAATGAACAAATGAAAAATTCTATTGTAAAAATAAACTAACAAACAAATACAAACTAATATTAAGGATATGCATACATATACAAATACACATGCCGATAAAGAAATATTTCCCTACAGGAAATGCGAATAATGAAATTGTAGTGATTTACTAGTGACAGTGTCAGTAATACTACTGACCAGGTGTACCCCAGCCAATGTAATCATCATTAGCTTGTCATTGAAAATCCACCACTAGACTGTAGCACTACTGATTAAGTAATTCTTTTTGGACCACATGGGGACATTGGCACCAAAGATTCACTAGTAAATTTTAGGGTCTCTAGTCTACAATATCGATATTTCCCCGTTCGATGTCAATAGTACAGTTGTAGTGATTTACTAGTGACATTGTCAATAGTACTGCTGACTAGGTATACTCCAGCTAATGTAATCGCCTCGGGACACATAACATAGTGTTCTCATTAAAAATCTATCAGTAGATATTAGCACTATTGTTTTACGACCATATGAAGACATTTGAACAAAAGATTCACTAGTACATTTTAGCGAACCTGGTCAACAATTTTATAAGGATTGGGGGAACAAACTTAAATACATACATACTAGTGATGCACGAACATTCGTATTCGTACTCGAATCGCCGAATATTCGGCTATTTGTAATGCGAATACGAAGCATTCGTATTCGTCAAATTCAGGCGAATACGAATATGAATATTTTTCCAAAAAAAATTAAATAAATAAATGCATAAATCCTAAACTAAATTTAAATAAATGGATAAAAATATTAGTTTGTACGAATTCATTAAATTTTTTATAAAAATTTGTGCTTGGTATCATTTTCAAATATTATTTACTGACGATCATTGGGTAGTTTTAATTAAATTCAAAGTACGCCAACAGGAGTATGAAGTTCTTTTTCATAACAATTTTTTAATATTTTATATTGCAGGCGTAACTAGAGCCCTAAATTAATGTCTATAAATTTCACATGAAATATTCGTATTCGTATTCGCGAATATCGTTTCAAATATTCGTATTCGCATTCATATTCGCGAATATCAGAAATTGACATTCGTTACATCACTAATACATGTATATGTATTTTTTTTAAACATTATTGCATAAAAAAGAAAAACCAACTTTTAACGCGTTCATTGACAATGTCACCAGAAATACACTTGAACTGTTGTCTCTAACCCTGCGTTTACACATGCAAGTACCTTGCATGCAAGCTCTGTGTACGTATTATCAACGAAAATTTCATACAAATTCCCGACTGTCTTGCAACTTGCATGTTTGCCTTTTATTGCAGAGTTGTCCATAACATAAAAAAGTTTAATTTTGAGGGAACCAGATAGTATTGAACTTAACTCGTGTTATTTTAATGTTATTTATGTCTAAAAAATTCATTAACCGCTTGATTTATGAATATTTAATAAAATAAATATTAAATTAGCTTTTAAATGTATTTAAAATGAGTAAAAACTCATATAACATTACACTGAGATCCAGTTAATTTCTACTAAAGTGTTAATAGGGCAACACTGTTAGCTAACTTTCCATTTACTTGCTGCAAGTGAAACAAGTCACTGTCTTGTAGAATTCCTTGGCAGTTGAGTTGGAAGTAGACTGCAAGTGCCGAAAGTGTAGTTGTGTTAGTAAAAGAGTTTGAGTGTATTGAGTTTTTCGAACTTGCACTTGCACGTGTAAGCCCTAGGTAACGTATCTCTACTCAAGCATAAAAGGAAAGTCGCAATTGTCGCTGGAGAAAAAGTGTTGACATAGAGACATATGGTTCTAGGCTGACTAGAGGGATGCAAATGCGTTTAATGTACATATACACACTACATACAAAAATATGTACATACATATGTATTTATTGAAATATTTTTGGGTAGTAAATTATATTCTAATTTTTAAATAAGCAAATCATTTGGAAAACAATGATCTACTCATAAAATTTGTAAAATTTTGCACTTAAATCAAAATGATATTTATAAATTATTAGAATTAAAAATGTTAAAAATATATATAATTTTTTCCATTTAATAGAATAGAGTGTTGCAATAAGTCGTTTCATTTTCAATAGTCCGCCATTTTAGTAGTTGTCATGATTCAAGTCAGTAACTACTTGACAGATGTCAAATAATAATGGTGGATGAATATACGCTTCAAGAACTTACAGACTTAATTAAAACTTATTACGAAAATGGTGAGCATTTTGTTGCGTGAAGAGTTTCCTGGTACCTAGATTACCTGCATCTATAGAAATTTATGGTGTGTGCTAGGTATGTTTAGTAAAAATCGCCAAAGTAGAACCACGTGAAATATAATAATAAATTTTAATGGGTGTAGCACTGCCCATTTTTTAAATTTTAAAATTGCGTAATTACAAGAACCAAAGGTGTTTTCTAGGTTTTGCCGAAATCAAATAATAACAATATCATAAAATAGAAATAAAATTTTGGACGTGTCCCTACCCACTCTTTTTACAATGGGACCAATTTAAAGCTATACCCTCTCAGAAAAAAATAGATTTGTTCAATCGGTCTAAAATGTACCGAGTTATAAATGTAAAAAAAATACGAATTGGTAACCTCAATAAGAAATAATATTAATATTAAAATTCGAGTATGTAAAAAAACCAAGTTATTAAAGCAATATATAAACAATCGCAGCAGTACTAACTACCACTTTGTAAAACTCATAGATTGTGCTTACAATTAAGTTTAACATTTGTTAACGCACTAATAATCCCAAATTATTATTTTACTTATTAAGTACGAGTCAGATATTTTTTTATAAATTAGATATTGTGTTAAGCCTTCATTTAAATAAATGAGAAGTTCAACTTATATCATAGTTGAAACAACAAGAACTCAATAATCAGCGCATGTTTTTTATTTTCTTACTTTACTGACTGAAGGCTCAGTTAGCCGACTGTAATGTAATGTAACTGCAACGTAGAAAACAGCTGATCGATATTTTTATATGAAAAGTAGCTTACGTTACATTACATCTCTATATCAATTTTCATTACTTTCCACATAACAAAATCGATCAGCTGTTTCTTGCTGTTGCAGTTACATTACATTACACTCAGCTAACTGAGCCTTGACTTTTTTCAGCTCGAATTGCAGTTGTACGAAGTATGTAATGAAAATAAATGTAGAAAACAAAAACAACTATTCATTGCTTTTGCAAGAATAGAGTGTTGCCACACAAGTCTTTTTGACCGGGTGCAGTCAAGTTAATAGTTGCGTGTTTTTTTTTTTTGGGAATTGTTACAATTAAGTTTAACATTTGTTAACGTACTAATAATCCCAAGTTAATTAAATTAAGAGATTTTGTTTACATACGGCAGCTTTGAGTTTCCGCAATGAGTGAATCGTGCAGCAGTAGAATCTCAGTACAAAAAATACATATAAAATAATTAGGCAAATAAGTACCACTCATTACTTTGTAACGCATTACGCATTAAAAAATTTCGATTAATTTTTTTGCTGTGTTCTTTGGAAAAAATCTTAAATTTTGTTGTACAGTGTCCTTAAAATTTTCTCGTACGTAAGTGCATGTATGTATGTGTATCATACGTTTTTCTTTTCCCTTTCATTTTAATAACTAAAATATACATTTTTGTATATATTGATTTGTTTGTTGTTTTGGTACATTTTATTTTGCCAACATAAAGCTTTAAGTGACATCTTTTAATGTGAAATAAAAAATTAAAAATAAATAATTTTTATGCGTCTGTTGGGTTATAGTTTATGCCCCAGTAGTTGCTGCATTAGTTCTTATGATCTTTCACTCTTTTTGACAACATAAATGTTGTCGTCGTTGCTGTTGTTGCTATTCTAGTTGCTGCAAATTTATGAGTAGAAAATGAAAATTATTTTCAAAAAGCATAAAAGGAAACTCAACAAATATATGACAAGATGCATCTCATAAAATGAAATGAAATGAAAGGAAAAATTTACATTTTCATTAGAAATTTAAGAAGCAAAAAAAAAAAAAAAACAAGGAAAACAAAATTATAAAATGGCAAGAAAACAAACTGTTTAAAATTCGTATGAAAAAGTAAAAAATTTATGTGTGCATGTATGTATGAATTTTTATTTTTCTTACTTGATACTCAAATGCACGAGCAGTTTTTTTTTGTGATTTTTGTTTATATTTTTTTTTGTTCTCTCTTTGTTTTTGAAGAAAAATTACTTTAAAAGTATAAATTTGCTTGAGTATTGTGTTGTTCTTCGATTTGTGAATACGAGATATGTTTGTTGTTAAAAAATAATTTTATACATGACCGAATCATTGACGATTTAATAGTCATAGTATAAAAAATATCTAAAAGATGATGCGAGAAATTGTAGCAGATAAATGGTTTGCTAATAAAAGGGGTTGCTTTTTTATCTAAAGAAAATATCAAAATTAAAAATAAAACATTATCAGGCTTATACATTACGAAAAACTTGCATAAAGTTACCATAAGTGATGAAATTGAATTATGGGTTAACTAGTTTCTCGATATAATTTGACATTAGAAATAGGCGTATAATGTAGTTTTACCCCACTTTTAAGTCCTAGCATAATTTTTTTTAGCTTAACAAACATAAGAAAATAAATCGTTAAGACCAAGTTAAATTTTCCGACATAAGCTAACTTCTGCTTTATATATTTTTTTTGCGAGGATGTGACTAATTTTTTGAACGACTTCTAAAATAGGAGATGGTTATCATCAATGCGTCTATATTTTTTATTAATTTTTTGGCACTATTACTTCAAAACTCGGTACATTTTAAGATGATTGTAAAAATTATTTTTTCTTGTCTAAGAGGGCATAGCTTCCAATTGGTTCCATTTGGTCCCATTGTAAAAAGCAGGCGGGACATTCCCACAAGTTTTTTATTTGATTTTATGATATTTTATTTATTCGATTGCTACGAAACTTATCCAACACATTGGGCTCTTGTAACGACGCAATCTTAAAGTTAAACAAATGGGTGTAGCCACTCCCAATAAAACTTAATATTATATATCACATGCTTCCATTTCACCGATTTCTATGAAACTTGGCACTCACGCTGATATTAAAAAAATCATAATCTTGCAATCAGAAAAGTGGGCGGGGGTACGCCTATTAGTTTTAGTATTATATTTCACGTGCTTCTACTTAACCAATTTTAATGAAAGTTAGCACACACTTTAAGCTCCTAAAAACACGCATTCCAAAAAGTGGGCGGAAACCTCCCATTAACATTTAATATTATATTCAACGTGCTTCTACTTGATCGATTTTTTCAAAATCTGGCACACCCCCTGAGCTCTAAAAACTACTAAGTCTTCTGTGCCAAAAAGTGGGTGAGGCTACGCCCATGAAATGCTAATATTAAATTGTATGTACTTCTCCTTATCCGATTCCTACAAAACAAGGCAAGGAGTTTCAGATGACATACTTGTGTGCTTACAGAAGTGGGTGGGGTCATGCCCACTGAATACTAATATTATATTTTACGTGCTTTTTCCTGACCCATTTTAAAGAAACTTGGCACACGCCTTGAGCTCTGAAAATGACGCGATGTTGAATTTAAAAAAGTGGGCGGGCACTAATATTTACCGAATTGGGCGTGACCACTCTCCTAAATATATAAAATTGGTACTAAAAATTTTAAAAGCACTAAAAAGTTAAAAATAATTTAGATTCAGTTAAATAAATATTTGCTAACCTAATTGGCACCAACTTCTACTAGCATTATATATAAAGGCACATATAAAAATGAGTTAGAACTTGATGGGTGGATCCTAGCACACCTTAAAAATGCACTATTGTGTCATTATTGGTAAGAAATACATTAAATATATATTTCTTAATAAAAGGTTCAAGTTTTATGGACTGGTTACGCCCATTTTTAGAAACGCATAATTATAGACCTGCATAAGCAAAAGCTTTATGCAAAGTTCCAATAGAATTGCTTGTATTGAAAACTTTTAATTTTAATTTATATTTCTGATCTTTAAGGTTGTGACCAACTTTTTGTAGAACATTTCATTCCTGCCCTCCACCTTTTTACAGATGTAAGAGGTTTAATATATCGAATTAGAGGTTTAATATATTCCTAAAAAATATTCAGCTTTTTTGGCTGACTGGCTCAACTTTTTTTTTCGAACAACCCTCCTACTGTACACCATATTGAAATAATAGTTCCGTCATTTTATCTTCTGAAAAAAGCAAATCATTTCATTAAATAATTAATCTTATATTTTCGTATGTATGTAAAATAGAATAATTTGACTCAACTACGAATAATTGCATTGTTATTCAAACTAAGCGTGTACGTAATATTTTTTTAAAAACTAATTGGTATAACTGGCTTAAAATTCAGTTACAACTCTTGTCGCACATGAAGTAATTAAGAGAGGAAAGTAAGTAAAAGCTTGTGTAAAAATATTCATACATAAATATGTACGTAAGTTTAAAAATACACAGATATATTCTTTCACTCACTTAAAACAATTTACAGATAAAGCAAGAAATTCTTTTGCTTAAAAAACTCATGCGTGGACTAATAAATTTCAGAGTAGGGGTAATATAAACAAGCAAAATACATGTATAGCAAACATGTACATGTATTGTATACATACACATGTATGTATGTATATATTTTTACAGTGTAAAATTTACACATACACATTGATGTGACTGCCAGCACTAGTGTTGCCATATGCGGCAGTTTATGTACTGGTATAGCATTCGGTACTAAATCAGCTATTCTAATGCTTCTAACTCACAGTCACGGACTTTTCCATATCACGTTTCTTTTTGTGTTTTCTATACAACTTCTTCTGCGAATACACGCAAAAGAATTCATAACTTTAAAAACTTTTATGAAAAACTTTTTTTGCTTTCCATATCCCAATAAGCACTCAAAAAGTTAAAATTCAACCACTTGAAATTGAACTGGAAACAAAGTTGAATTCAAGCATTTTTTCAAGTAATTTTCAAGTTTGAAAATATTTTTAAATAAAAAATCAAACAACATACATATATGCTCAAACCTTGTCAAATACGTAATTTATTTATTATTAAAACTGAAAATGTGAAAATATCAAAAACAAATAAATAAAAGTGAATTTAGAAAACAAAGGTGAGTAAAACGTGAAAACAATAGCGAAGGCAGATGTGCAGAAAATAATTATTAGAAAACAAAGGAATTGCATTTTGCTTTCCATTTTAAAAGCCTTGTTTTTGCAGCTTGAAATACACTTGAATTCAATTGTAATACAAGGTTGAATTACAATATAATTCAAGGCTTGAATTGAACTGTAATACAATTGAAATGTTCGAATTGCATTTAAGTTCCCATTTCACTGGGGAATGCTATTGAATTAAAGTGTGCATCAAGCATAATTCAACCCTTGACAATTGATTGTACGGCTTGAATAACACTTGTTTTACACTTGATTTCAAGCAAAATTGCTTATTGGGATAAATTGCACTTTGTTGAAGTGTTTTGCTTAGTCACTGTCCAGACTTGAAAGTTTTGTTGCAGCAATTCTTGAGTTTATTGGTGAGAAGGGTGAGGAGATTGGGGAGCTGTGCACAGTTTCATGTGCTCTGCAATTCTCTTTTGATTTGAAATTCGTAATTGTTAATTTCAAATTGTTAGTTGTATTTGACGTTTTTATAATTTTATTTCTTCAGTTGTATGAAAAACAAAAAATATACTAAAAAGTAAATAGAATTGTTAATTTTTTATAGAAATTTGTGCTGTAATAGAATTTTTAAATTCATAATTGCTAAATTAGAATATCATAATGTGGACACTTATGCAATTTCAAAGCAGAATTTTAAGAAATTGCAGCAATAAGAATTGCAAGTCTGGACGAGGACTTAGGTTGCAACTGGCATGAACGTGTAACCGTGGGGAAAAATTATATACCTACTGATACTTTTATACAAACATATATTGGAATCGAAAATTCTACTTAAAACTATAAAAAGTGATCATTGAGCAAGACTGCTTAACATAACAAAAACTGGAAAAACGCATAAATCTGCCCAGTTGGTAACGCTGGCTCAGCCACCCACACGCATTCTCTCATTTGTGCCATGAACAAAATCCTGTGTGAGTTCTTTTACTGTGTTTGGCTGTGTGTGTGTGTGCGTGTGTATGTATGCATGCATATTTTAACTTGTTGAAATTTTTAATTTAATTACTTATAAATATATCACAGCAAACAAAGAAAAAAAATTTATGACATTTCTGCCAGCATATTGCTGCTTGCAAGTCAGCAGAAAATTTAAAATTTTACACACACTGACTCTGACAATTACTTGCAAATCTTTTCATATGTAAATGAATGTAGAACAGGGTGTCTCAATTTGTGTTGTTATATGTTACATACATATGCATATAAAACATCTTTCAGAAGATATTGAAGAAAAAGTTACGTTTCACAAAGTTACTTTTCTTAACAGGTACTTTCTCTAAAACGTATTTATATCCAAAGGTATTTTTTAACTGTAGAAAAACCTAATTTTTATTAATTAATTTATTTTTTTTGAAAATGTGACAGGTATGACTGGTGTGAGCTAGCATGAAAGCTAATAGAAAAGTTCAATACCACCAGCCAGAATTTTGCTTCCTGTTATTATTGGAGGCTTAATCACAGCTGTTCTTTTTTTAAGTACTGCCGGGTTTAATGAATGCTGTGACTTAAAAATACTAATTTTATATACATATAAAATATTATTTTAATATTATTTATTTCGATATTTAGCCACTCTTTTGTGTGGCTTCTTCAGAAAATTGTTTAGTTTGATTGTTTTTTTTTAAGAAAAAATAATTGTCAACAAAATTCAAAAATTACAAATATGTACATTAAAAAAAAGTTTACAATTTATTTTTATCTTTTTTTGGCGTTTGCTCTTTCGTTTTCATTCTTTATTTTTGATCTTTTCTTTGATCTTTATCTTTGATCTCGTTTTATATTATACTATTAAAAAAATGGTACTTTCGCGTTGGTGTGACGGGTGGGACAAAAGATTTCCTCTAACTAATTACACGATTATTAAAATGGAGGTTCCCAAAATTTTACTATATTATTGATCTTTTTTTTATTGCTGAAAAGTGTTAATTATTTATTAAGTAAAGTAACGCTATTATTAAACTTTTTATATTTTTACTGTGACGGTTGTGACCAAAAATTTTAATATATAATTAATCCACGAAACTCTCATTATAAAACAAAGTCGAAATTTCCAAAAAGGGCAAATTAGAGTACTATATTTTGAAAGATAACATTTTTTAATATTAATCCAAAAAGTTTCTTTTTAAACTGTTTTTATAACAATCTTATCAAAAACAGAAAAAATACCAACAGCACGAATTTTTCCCATTTTACCCTGATCTTTTTTAATTTCTCCAGACAATAACAACCAAAACAGAAAAGGAATGGGGTGTATCGGTCCAGGCTTTCACGCGTGATGCCATGACAAAAAAGGGATGAATTTATATATATATGTAAATTAATACTTTTTCTCGTGTAGAGTAGTTTTGGGTGGAACTGCCCAAGGCGGTTAAATATTTTGAAAGCTACATACTTTTTTTTGGTACTACATATTATTATTTTGTTTTTCTTATTGGTGCTAATTTTAAAAGACACTCTTTAATAACAAAAATTAAAAATTTTAAAAACCCCCGAATATATCAAGAGAAGATGTGATACTAAACGGCTTTACCGTTTTTTTCAAACATAGCTAAGAACCATCTCGATCAAGTCACCTTTCAAACAGAAAAAACTAAATTAAAATCGGACCAGCCGTTTGGTCTGTACGTGGACAGGCACACAGATACAAAGACACACACTACAAACTTATAATACCACTTTTTTAGTCGGGGGTTAAAAAGGTTTTCATTGGTACTTTTTTACTGCGCTTCTTATTTTAAGAGGTACTTTTTTTCATAGGGAATTTTTAATAAGGTACATGCTCTTTTGAAAAAGCAAGTTTTTTTTACAGGTATATACATGTTTAAATATATAAAACAGTACTTTTTTCAAAAGGTAATTTTTAAGAAGGTACATACTATTTTTAAAAAGAACTTTTTCTAACATGTATATACTTTTTTCAGTGGTACTCATTTTAAAAGGTACTTTCTTAAAATTTGCCTTTAAAAAAGCACCTATTGATACTTTTTTAAAAGGCACTTTAGAAAAGGTACTTTTTTAAAAGTACTTCTTTTAAAGGTACTTTTTAAAGATATTTTATTTCGAATATTTTGTTTTTCAAAAGAAACTTTTTAAAAAGTTTTTTTTTCTAAAATATGTATATAAAAAAATTTGATTCGTGAAGGTTTATGAAACATATTTCTACACAAAATTTGTTTTATAAAGCCTTTATAAAACAGAATTATTTTTTTTTTTATAAACAAGGTAGTAAGTATTTTTGTGAAATATAAGCACCTTAAAATGCGTATTTATGTAATATTTTTTATTTCGAAACATATCAGGAAATAATTTTTCTGTTACTTGCACAAAAGACACTTTGCTGTATAACTCTGTTAATACCATTTTAAATGCTTGTTAAGAAATTAATTTCTTCAACTTTTTAATTAATGATTGATATTTGCATATAAAATGTAATTCAAATATATGCAACATGGATAGATGTGTGTTAAATTGTAAATGATTGCATAATTGCCAAGGATTTTAAGGAAAATGCATATGTGTGTGTGTACGTTGTTGCTAAATGTTTTTGTCTAACTACTGTTACAGATATCAGTTAAAGTTTTAATTAAAAACTTTTGTATTATAAAACAGAATCAAGCATCCATAATACTTATGCATATACTCATACACAAGACACATAGCTATCATCAAGCTCATACAGTGCAAAATTTAATTTGATATACATACACTTAATTAAATAATTAATTGGTGTATTGTCTCATTGTTGTGCGAATAGTATAGTTTTAGGGGCAGATTAAAATGCAAACCAAAATGTTAGATTTTATGCGAGTGTGTGTGTGTTTGTTTTGCTTGGTCTCTCTAATGTATTTAAGTCTGCACAAGTCATTTAGAATTGTTAATAATAAATGAAGTTGGTGAACAATACAAATAGAGACACTTGTGCATTCAGGACATTTAACACTAGTCGGTTTAACTTTCGCCATTTTTTATATTCTAAACAACATATTAGCAGCTTATTAAGTTTAGAATAATTGTTGCACTGTTATTAACAGCCAATAATATGAAACATCAAAATATTTGTATCACAACGAGCGTTGACATATTTTTTTTCTTAAAAACATTGGTTTCTCATTAAAAATCTTTATTTTTAGTGATTTTACTCAAAATATATTAATAAGCATTGATTTTACTGAATCCAAATTCAGGAAAAATTTATTTTGTTTCAAAAGAACTAACAAACGTAAAGGTAAATAACAAAATATTTACTGAATAGAACATATATAAGATAAATATATGTACATATGCACATAATTCATACTTTTGATGAAGGAGAGAAGAAAATATGTCAGTACTTTAGTCAAAAGGACCTTAAATAATATACTATAAGTACCAAATATCATATTCTTAAAAAGCTTATTTTTAACAAAGAAATCTTTTAGTCGTGTTAACATCCTGAAAAACTTCTTCACATATGGTAACGGTGATCACAACGTTATATGTATGGGCACTGCTACATGTTCAATATATATTGAACGCGATCCAGTATCGCGATATTTATTGAACGTGTAGCATGCAGTATTGATGGATTACGATCCATATCGCAGAATGGCCTAAATTATGGAATCCAGAGCGCGGATCGCGTGATAAATATTGAACGTGTAGCATTTTCATGATATTGGATCGCGATACGCTGATAAGAAGTGAAATAAAACAAATAAAATGAAAGACGCAGTGCAAAAAAAAAAATATATAATAACCGAACCGCACAGCACAAAAATAACGTAAATACTGACGCGATAAATATTGAACATGTAGCATACGCTCGTGATCCATCAATCCATTAAACTAAATCGCGATCCAAATATCACAATATATACTGAACGTGTAGCAGTGCCCTATGTCTATATAGATACATACATACGCATATAAGGAAATAAAAGATAAATTAAAAAAACTAACAGATCTTTAAAAATCTAGTTGCATTTGGCATAGTATAATATTAGGTTTAAAAATTATAGTGGATTCGATAGTAATCCATGACAACTGTGCTTAAGCCCCGTTCAGACTATTATACAAGTATTAATACTTTCATCACATTTTACGATACAGAAATCTAAATACATTCGTTGCGACTGTGAAAAAAATCTAACGTAAAATCACATATTGTGTTCAGACCATCACACTTCAAATCAAATGTGTAATACAAGTAGAAAACAAAACAGCTGCTCAATGAAAATGTCTGTGCTATTCATTTACTAGCGGCGGCAAAACGGTTGTATGCAGGCGGGGACGTGCCGACACTTGAAAAATTCAGCAGTTAAAAATATTCTATGTAAATAAAAGAAAAAAATTTAAGAAAAGATATTACAAAAACGTTAAAAAATTACGTCAACGAAATATACTTCCATACGATTCACTTATTCAAAATTTTGAGCCGATATACATATGACAAAACATTACATCCATGACGACACGCTATCGGCGGCGAAACAGCCGACTTGGAAGTTTGGTTTGTGTGAAAATGCAACCCTGATCTAATGAAAAGTATTATCGTTTAGAAAATTTTCTAAAAACGAAAAAGTCTTATGGGATGTCAAAATTTTTATCGTATTATTTGCCACTTTGAGGACATTTTGCATTCAGACTATCGCACTTGCACGTATTATTTGAATTTTTGACAAGTATAAATACAAAATATAATAGTCTGAACGCGGCTTTAGCAATAGTAAAAGTCGTATAAAATATTACAGCACTTCTCTCTTAATTTTTGACTCAGAAAGTCATGCTTCCTGTCCATAGCTCTACTGTCTGTACCTAAATTTATTTATCATATAGCTAAATAAGAATTTTATTTCTTTAAAATATCATAGTTATAGAATAACTTTACATAACAATAACCATAATATTGATAATAAATAAACTCATGCAGCTTATATACCACAATGTCAACTTAATACCCCCAAAAACTTTGCGGCCAATTTCCATTTGAAAAAAAAGAAAACCAATCTAATGACCGTAAATCTAAAATAAATACTCTTACACAATACGATTAATTTTAATTGAGTATTATATCAAATTGTATTAAGAGTAATAAATACAAGAAAATACTCTCCAATAAACGTAAAATTAAATGTTTATCGAATGTAAAGAGGCCACAGGCGTCATAAGAAATACAAGGTTGAAGATGTAACAAATAAAGGTTAAAATACGAAAGCTGCAAAGAGAAAGGAAATAAATATACATAAATAACAATATTAAAGACATAAAAATAACATTAAGGACACGCAGGAGAGGGGTACTTATAAAAATGACAACAGAAATATACCCAATGAATATTCAATTGAATTGGAATATAAATAAACTAATTAATGACTATATTAGCTGCTAGCGAAAGCGAATTTTAGATTTTCAATTTATATTGTACAGTAGTGCCCTGCACAAGACCATTTATAAGACCTTTCAAAACGTGAGAGATTTTTCAAATGCTTTACTACAGCGAAATATTCTAAAACAAACGATAAACAACACTGTTGGCAAGACAAACAACTGAAACAAATGCCTTGCCAACAGTGTTGTTTAGCGTTTGTTTTAGAATATTTCGCTGTAGTAAAGCATTTGAAAAATCTCTCACGTTTTTGAAAGGTCTTTTAAATGGTATTGTGCAGGACACTATTGTACACAAAAATGAATTTGTGCTGTTGGCTGAAGTAATGTTAATACGTTGAATATAGAACAAAGTATGGTCTACGACAGCGCGAATTCCATCCCTGGTCAGACACAGTCTTAAAGGCTTCATTAATCTTTACTTTCTGTTGCCGTTCTGCTTCTAAGTTTGAGTACTTACTTTTTCTGTGGTAACTTGTCAGCTGTTTCAGTTCAGAAGGGTCGCAGTTTCCCACTAAAGTGATGAGTTTTGCAACGTCCATTGTTATGTTTCAATATAATTTTATATTTTTCATTTAAAAATTCAATTTTTTTACTCTTTACAGCAAAACAATAATTTATTTCAAAATATTTTTATTCAATTTATGCTGTCACTTACAATTACTTAACAATTTTTTGATTTTCACAGGTTGAACAGAAACAGAACAGAACGAAACAGAATAACTAACGACTTGTGTAAGATTTCTAAAAGCAAAAAAGAGTCAGCTGATTCGTAACAGAACAGAAAGTAAAAACTAATTCTGCCTTAAGTCTCAGTTAGCCGACTGTAATGGAATGTAACTGAAATTTTTTCACCCGGTCTGCTTATAAATACCTACTAAGAAGAAAATTAAACAATTAATGCACACTTACACATTTGTCCATATTTCGATTTGCCGTAGACAACAATGCTTTCAGCCACACGCAACAGGAAAATATGAAACGTGTCTTTGAAAAACTCGCTCGCATTTCATCAATCATCAATAGAATTAAAAACATTTCCCACACAATGCCAACCACATACAGCAAAGCAAAAGGATTTAAAACAAACTTGGGCTTAGGGTTTTCCTCATCTCCGCTGGTCTTCTCTTCACCAATTACACTACAATTTCCCATAATACAGTCATTGACAAGCGAAGTGTTAGTGGTGACATGGCGCAATTTATGCTTGCCCAAAATCACATCTTTAGCCACAAAATACATAACAAATATTTGCGTTACACACTCGATAATGACAAATGTCAAAAAAGATATTATCTGCCAGCTGTAGAGACGCACAAAAGTCCGACTCAATTTGTAAGTCTCCCAATGCCGGCGCATCACCTTTTCTAGCTGTTGCATCAAATATTGACAGCGACATTTGTGATGACCCGCACGATGATACGTTAGCCGCTTTAATTGCTTCAAATGCTCCACTAAATTATAATTCAATTCCTGGGTGAGTAAAGCAATTATCCAGCTGCCATAGAACAACAAATTCAAGGTAGTCACCAAAATCAAATGACAATACTGGACATACAGCAAGGTGAACATATACCAAAAGCTTTTACTCGCCTCATCATTAACGATTAAAAATACAACCCAGTTCAGTTGTAACATGATTGTTAAGCATTTTGCCATAATATTCCAAATGACACGTTTATGGGAGCGTAATTCGTTGTTGATATTCATGTGCAAAATGTGTTTTGATTTCAGCATCTTATTAACACAACCCATAATGTCCTTGCGATTATACATTTGCATAAAGAGTGTAGCCAAGGCACAGAGCAATAACATGGCATAGCGTGCGTAGCCCACATATGTGAGCAGTAGATTTTGTCGCAAGAATGTCATTTCGCTATACAGGATGTGTATGGCAAATGGCATAAAAAACGCAACGATGATGAACAGGCAGCCGCTGTATAAACGTGTCTGCCAGCTTCCTTTAACACGCTGGCGCTTGTTATCGAAGGAAAAGCAAGCAATTCCAAGCAAACGACTGGTGTAGTAGATGACAAAAACAATTATATGAAACAATTTTGTTGTAAAATTTAAGTCCTGACGGAAAATAAAACCTGACATGTTTTAGTTAAAGTTTATCAACAAACTAAAGGCATTTTCTTACAATTAAGATTTTTATTAATGCACTTTTCGCTTCTGTCCCTTACCTTTCATTCGCTTAATAATTCATTTCATTTTTTTTCTTATTATGTTTATAACACAATCATACACAGTAAAAACGTGCTCAAGTGTACATTTTAATGCCCTTAAATAAAGGAAATGAACATTGAAAACAAGGATTCCCAACCTTTTTTAACTCGAGAACCAAGAATGGCATTTCCCTTAACAGATATCGATTTGTTCTATTATATTAGTTTTATACTTTTGCATTAATTCTCTACATCCAGGCCATCTTTCAAGAGAAATTTTATGTTATTTTTTTTGGCGATTAAGCCTGACTTTATTAAGCGTAATAGTTGCAATGCTGTTCTAGAACAGCTTTTGGTAGTGGTTGGTCAAATTATATTTTAGTCATTATTAATAAATGCCTGAGTTCTAGGAGCTAGTATTATATTTAGAAATGAAGAAAATTTTCGGCGAAATCAACTATAAAATAATTTTATAAATTTTATTTAAATCGGTGCACCTTCCATAAATCCTTAATTTCCGAATTTGCGTTGTTTCTAGGACTGTGCAGCAAAAACGTGTACCTGTTTGCTTTTTATGCTTATTTTTAAATCATTGCAGAGATATGCCTATCTACCGTAAATCCTTATTAACCAATATTAAACCTTAACTTTAAAAACGTTCGTATTGCAACCTTGCAAACCTTCTAACTACTTGAAGAATCGAAAAGTTAAGCTTTGTGCGAAATTTGACTTCAATTGGAGCAAAAATGTGGCTACCTCCCATATATCCTTTATTAAAAAAAAAATGAATTCAATCTTAAATTTGGTCAGAGTGAAATTATCTCACTGCAACAAGAACTTGTAACTACTTGAAGTATCGAAAAGTTTAGCTTTGTGCACAATTTTACTTTAATTGCAGAAAGGACGTGACTACCTCCTATATATCCTTAATTTAAAAATATATCAAATTTAACTTAAATTTTCATCTAATTGCAACTAAAGTTTTAAATAAATTTAAAAATAAGATCTCTGGTAAATTTTAATGTCCAGCGGTGCCAGGACATTTCGATATATACCTAATTTCCTTATTTGCATTTCAAGTGAGATTATGTTTACAATGCACCGAAAACCTGCACTTACTTCGTTTTTTAATATATATTTTTAAATCGATGCCAAGATATACCCATCTTTCATATATCCTTAATAGTCCACATCGAACTGTAACTTCAATAATGTTCGGATTGCAACGAAACCTTGTAACTACTTGAAGAATCGAAGAGTTAAGCTTTGTGCGAAATTTCACTTCAATTGGTGCAAAAATTTGGATACCTCCCATATATCCTTTATTAAAAAAATTTTAATTCAATTTAAAATTTGATCGGATTAAAATTATCGCATTGCAACAAGAACTTGTATCTACTTAAAGTATCGAAAAGTTTAGTTTTGTGCACAATTTCATTTAAATCGGAGAAATTACGTGGCTACCTCTCATATATCCTTTATATAAAAAAAATCAAATTCAACTTAAATTTTCATCAAGTTGCAACTAAAGTTTTAAAATAATTTAAGAATCAAATCTATGATAAATTGTTATGTCTAGCGGTGCCAGGACATATCGATATATCCTTAAATTCTTAATATGCATTTCACCTGAGAGTGTGTTCACAAATCGATTATTTATTTATGTATATTTTTAAATTTATGCATTATTACATATGTGTGTGCTAGTGTCATACATATATCCTTTATTTCAAGATTTGACTTAACTTGAAAAATTATCAATAGACAATGAAAGCTTGTAACTACTTCAGGAATCAAAGAATTTGGATCTATGCTAAATCGCACTTTAATTAGAGCAAGGACATGGCTATCTCCCATATATCCTTTATTTGAAAAATTTAAATTCAACTTAAATTTTAATCAGAGTGCAATAAGAATTCCTTAACTAATGCAAGGATGGCACCTTTGAAGTCTCTGATAAATTTTAATGTATATCGGAGCCACGTAATGCTGACCTGCCATATATCCTTAATTTCAAACATTTAATTTAAGCTAAAATTGTGATTAGGAAACAGATATGGGTTTTTAATAGAAACTTAATTGCAGCTCGGTAATAAATTTTATTACAACCGGCCTAAGGAGTTATGCACTTTCCATATATCCTTAATTACAAAATTGAAATGTATGCTGCAGTTATGATCATAATACAGTAAAAACTTGTAGCTATTTCTTAAATTATAGATGCAAGGATTAGTACAGTTCCCATAAAGCCTTACCATTTTCGCTTTAATTGTGATCAGAATGCAGCAAAAATTTAGAAACACAGCAAGAGTTATGCAAATAAGATCGCTGACAGTTTTAATTATATTCGACGCAAATACATGCCCGCCTCTCATATATCCTTATACACAATAATAGCATTTCAACTTTGTGTATGAACAGAGTGTTATTATATTTTATAATTATTTTTACAATATAACAGCTTAGCTCTCTGCTAAATTTCTTTTGAATCGCTCTAGGCACATGTACATCTCCCATATATCCTTAATTTAAAAAACAAAATTTAAGACACAATTACAATCGGCATGCCCCAAAAGCTTTGTAAGTCTTCCTTAAATTGACCCGAGTAGATCTGTGGAAAATTTCACTTTGATCCTTTTTCAGGATATTTCCACCTCCCTTATATCCTTAATTTAAAATATAAATTTCACCAAATATAACGATTAGAATGCCTAGAAAAGCTTATTACAATTTGTTAAATTATACAAGTAAACTTCAGGTTAAGTTTCATAAATATCGATGCAAGGATATGCCTGCGTCCCATATATCCTTTATTTTGAAATTTGAATATTAGCTATAATTATGATCTGAAGAATTTCTTTTACTTGTCTTATATAAACTGGCAGTTAATTTTAATTTGGCACGCCTAATAATCGCGCTATGTGAAAAAGCCCTTTGAAACTTAGTGTCATGGTCTACAAGACTTCATTCATAATACTGTTTTAAATAAGTCCTTCTACATTCAACTACATACACATACACATACACCTCATGAGCCAGGATGATTTTCTTTTTATGTGAACATCTAGGGTTTATTGCAGAACACGTTGGGAACAGCTGATTTAAATTAATGTAGAAATACATTAACTGATGCAAACTAGAGATGGCCATCGATTACGTGATTGAAGAAAATTTTGCGTGAGCCTGCACGTTCATTAAAAAGATTTTCTTTCAGCTTTAAGAGCGTAAATACGAGTTTGTGTAAATTATTTTATAATGGCGTTATGGCGAGTCACCTATAATCGAATACAGTGTTGCCCATTAGTTTGGTTCGAACGGCTGTTTTCTATGGTTATGGTTATGGCACGTCTGATTGCACCTTTAAGGAATATTGAGGAAATGTTGTAAAACTATAGCAAATCTTTAATTTATATTGTTTTCGCATGTATTTAATATGCGTTGGTTTTCGTGATGTTGATTTCTTTTTAATGTTAGCATGATTATTTTATAATGAAAAATTTAACACGATGCCATCTCTTATACAGTCACTGTCATCTAAATGCAAACAATTAATTATATTAGTTTTAATTTTTTTTTTTATTATTTAAACTACAGCTAAATGCAATTAGAAATAAACATTTTAGTGTGTTGTTCTGCAAGTGTTTTTTTTTTGCTAGTTATATAATTATTTTTCATTTCATTTCATAATTATTATTTGCTTTTTGCATAATCATTAATTTGATAGAAAAATTTTTAATAAGTTGTGTACAATTTCTTAATGGCATATACATATGTATGTACAAACATATAAGTACGTACGTTACGAATGTGAGAGTATGAAATCGAAATGCATGTTGGTTAGTCAGGTTCCTGTCGGAGAATGTGTGATTGACTGCAAAAATAATCAACTTATAGTTAACTTTCAATTCAGTGATGCATTTTGAGTTTTTTGTTTTAGGGCAAAATTAACGGTTTAAAAGGGCCAAAATACGTTTGACAGGGCAAAAAAAGATTTTTAATGCATTTGATTACAATCTTTTTATTTAAATTAAAACATAAGTGTGTATTAGTAATATAATACTTGTTATTTATTTTGCTTAGAGCAAAAATAAAAATTAGCGACAAAAATTAAATTTTTTCAAAAGTATTTTTTTTTTTAATTAAAATAAATACATATTTTATATGTATGTATGTATGTTGCTTGTAAAATAAAATTTTAGTTAAAAAAACATTCTATCGGCCATGGCACAGAGCTCAATTCCGTTCGGAAATCGAATCCAAGCCACCTGAAGATGTCAAGCCCAGCTGGATAATACCCAGTTTGGACACACCTGACAAATTTCCGTATTTAAGGAATTGAACTCTGTGACATGGCCGTATATGTAATTTTAATTCAATACATATTTTTATTATATTACAAATTCTTAATTCAATAGCTCCTCAATTTACTCTTCTTTACAATTTTTCTTTTGTGTTAAGTTTTAAAATATCTTTATCATAACAATTATTAGAATTAGATTTCATTGAATATTTCAATTGTACTAATGAAGACACAGTATTTTCTACATGAAGATGATTTCTTGCATTATGGCCTGTTTTAAAATATCAAAAGAAAAATTTTAACTAAAAATTTACATGGAAAACAAAAGCAAATTTTCTTATTTTATTGTTCTTTTTAATATAAATTTTCAGTCGAAAGATTTCTTACGATATCGTGAAAGAAAATATTCTTTCTACACATGCTGAAGAGTGTGGAATAGAAAGAGATTCTTGAAACATTCTGTATTAAATATATACCCCCTTATGCAAAAAAATATTTTACTTTAGCTTT
This sequence comes from Tachina grossa, assembly GCA_949987645.1. Taxonomy (NCBI): domain Eukaryota; kingdom Metazoa; phylum Arthropoda; class Insecta; order Diptera; family Tachinidae; genus Tachina; species Tachina grossa. The sequence goes on along the minus strand of OX465276.1, from coordinate 22,625,001 downwards.
AAAGTTCATAGTAGTTGATAAGCACTTTAAGGCTAACATAGCTTTATTAAAAAATCATATGCAAAAGACAACTTTAAATATTTTGTGATTTAATAATAAATACTGGTAACACCACCGTGTTCAACAACCACTTCACAGCTTATGGTGTAAAAAATTGAATACAATTTCATTCGGGTATTCAAATTTTTTTTTTATTTTATTAAATAAATTTTTATTATCTTGAAGTAAAGCAACCTAATTTAAAAAATATGAGCTTCTGATATGGTAATAAAACAGATAAACACAACTATGAAGTAAAAGTAAAAAAATGTGAAAAATTATCACAATTTGTTTTATTCGAATGAAACGAGTATTTGAATATCCAGCTTTTTTCGATTTGTTTTGATTGTATGTACATCACTAAAACATTTTTGTATAATTGTATTTATTTTAATATTTTTTTATGGATTTTGCTATGTATTTCGAATCAGTTGGATAATTTGGTGATGTTTCCCATTACATGACAGAAATAATAAATTTAAGATAAGAGCAGGCACTTCCAGCTTCATTTTCAGATGTAACATGAATCAGTAAGTGCTATATTAATAAAAATATTTGAGGTACAAAACACATATTTTGGAAATATCAACTTAAAGTTGTCTTAACAAACGTGGGTGCCTACTTTAGAATTTTTATACAATAATTTTTTTAGAATACAACGTTACTTAACATTGCTTGGCAAAGCTTTATTAAGTTTTTTTGCATAAGACCCTTAAGCTTTTAAATTCTGGAACTTGTGATACTGCCCTAAATTTATTATTTATTTGTTATGTTTCCTTTGGAAAAAGTTTAATAGCAAGTGATACAATACTATTCGCTTACCCACTTACAACATGATCTCGCGCAAATTTCAAACGCACAGATTTCAAAACGGGGAAAACTTAATTAAAAAGTATTTTAAGGAATTAGTTGAATTTTGAGCTGAAAGGGCCAATATAGCCTAGAGAGTACCACAGGGCCATCAAGCATTCAAAAGTGCCACAAATGGCCCAAGTGTGTCACATTTTGCATCACTGCTACAATTTCATCCAGAACTGAACCAAAATTAATTCTTAAGTTGAGTCAATAAATTTGCTCTCAGCTACTTTGAAAATCATTTAAATTTTATATTAACATTTTGATGTTATTATTTTAGATGTTACCTTAGCTGGGTAGTAACGCCTTGACTATACAACATGTGATGATATATAGTTTGGACCCCAGCAACATTTTTTTTTTGTAAGTTTACTAACTGCTAAGTGACTTAAATAATATCAACTTTAAGTTAGTTGAAAAGTAGTGCAGAGTGAGAGCATTGATAACCTCCTGGGACATCGCAATGTTAAAATAGTTAGTTGTTCGTATAAAGTTAACTTAGTTTGAGACAGGGGTTTTACTAACAATGTATGTATGATAGATATGAGCAAGTAATATATGGCTCTTATATAACTTTTTTTTCTTTCTCGTTAAAAAAAACAAAATTTCAGAAAGTATAAGACCAGCTATATTTCCTACTATATACGAGTATGAGTATCTACAAACTTTAATTTTATGGATTTTTGTTATCATGTCAAATAAGCATACGCATAAAACATACGAGTATATAAAATCCCAATTAATTAATTTTTTTTTTATTTGAACCTGGTTAAACCGAAATCCAATTAGATGGAAAAATATTTTCGTAATTAAAAAGATTGGCAGTTACCAATTTTTGGAACTCTACTGTATTAAAAAATCTTAGTTTGCAATAACTAATAATTTCCATAGATAAAAGAGCTAACATAAAAAAAATTATTTTTCAATATAAAGTTTGACTTTTTTATGATAAAAATATATCAAGTGTAGACGTAGACCTAGAAGCCAAAGATTTTTATTCAAATTTATTCGTTTATAATAATTCACTGTTGATTACAACAAACTGTGAGTGTCCTAAATATATATGCGTGTTTGTTAATGCCAAAAAAAAACTAATACTTAATAATAATATGACAAATGCACACATTCAATTATCCGGTTCAGTAGATTATTTTAATTATAATAAATCATATTATTTTGTATTTGTTCATTTCGTTTGTTTAAATATGTGGCATTAAAAAAAGATTACACTATTTATTAGTATTTATACGCAAATCATTTTTAGTATTTAATTCATTTATTAATTTAACACGATTTGTTTGCAAAGGAAAATGTTTGATTTTTCAATTATTTTAAACTATTTGAATTGAGCATTTTGATTGTGATAATAATTATAAAATAAAAGCATATTAAAATTTAAAATTGTTATTGCACTTTTTTTCCACTTTTAAAGGCCTGGGCTCAAAATTCACGAGCAGGTGATGTGAACTGGCTAGCGAGATTGTGCGATTTGATTCCATTCGAGTTTTTTGTGGAATATAAAAATTGAAGAAACTTTGGCAAAAGTGTATAGAGCTACGCTACAATTAGACTAAGTTGAAAAATAAAATTATTTTTCTTTTCAAAAACCTGTAGACTTAATGGGCCACACTCGTATATAAAACAAAAAAAATTTTGGCTTTTTGAGACATTGAAAAGGTTTCAAAGTAGTAACAATACTGTTTCAATTATTTACATTATTATTTTTTAAAATCGAGATTTTTTGAATTTTGCGATACTTGAGATGTTCTTCTGTCGAAATATACAAAAAACTGGATTTCAAAAAAAAAAAAAAAAAAATGAGTTAGGGCCTTTCCATATTAAGATAACGATCGTACGAAGCGGCATTATTTTTAGAAATATTTTTTCATTTGAGTTGAAAAGACTTTTGGGCTAATGTCGACAACGTGCGACTTTTCGCACACTTATAACTATTCAAAATTAAAACAAATTTTAATGTTTTGTTATTATTTCAAATGTAATCGTGCGACAAGTCGAATGTTGTCGACATCATGGGACAGGCCCTTTGTAATATGATACCTTTCTGTACTTTTTCTTAGCTTGAATACATTTTTATTATTTTTCTGATAATGTGCTTACCTTGAATAACTTCCACTTCTCGATATAAACCTATAAAAGCCTTGCAATCAAATAAAATCTGCTGGGTTTTCAATATTTATTTATTTCATCTCAATTTCCCGTTTCCAAATTGATTTATAACAAAATTGCTGCTACAAACTGAAATAAATAATTCTCAACTTTTGCTAAAAAAAAAATACAGGATTCCCAGAAATTTAAAACAAGAGAATAATAGCGCATATTTTTCAGTTATAAACTAAATAAATTAATTCAACTCAACTTGATTTGCAACAAAAATTCCATTTATTGCATCCAAAGTGCATGAGTGTGTGTAACTTCGAGTTGAAACATGAAAACAATTTTACGAATAAAAAATTTAAAGAAAATAAACAATAAACTGTTGCCAAAAAAAGAAAAGAAAAACGAAAAACAAATCAAATGCATTTGAAAACGAATAAACACATCACATTTTGCATTTGGGTCAATTCCTTGCCAGGCCAAATGATAAATTGAAAAATGAAAGAATATACACAACGGACTTTTTTTTAACAATGATTTAGTCAGAATTAGTGTAAATGTTTTACAAGTACTTAACAAAAAGAAAAATAATTTGAAGCAGAGTATATGTGCAAGAATTTTTCGAGTTGTTTTTGTAAAGAAATAATACTTCAGTGGGCGTAATTAATTGTCTGCTAAATGTGGATGTTGGAAGTAATTTTTCTGAAACAAAATCGCTGTAAAAAAAATTTTAATTAATTTTGATACCAAACCAGTTTGTATATGTATGTATGTATATAACAAAATTTAAAAAATTTATTCCAGCGCAGTGGGAATTTAAATAAATTTAATGCCAGACAATCCCCGTCATTGTGAATGGCGTCGTCGACGTCACATGAAGACCACAGTAAAAATTGTCACTTGTCTACTCTTTGTCGACAACCAAATTACTATTAATATGCTTGATGAAATATTTTGACCAAACTTTTTGTCGCAAAGTTGTTGAAACTCAATGTATATATCAAAAATACCACATTTTTAGAGCAATTTAATTTTTTTTTTTAATATTTCTAAAACATTTATCTAAACAAAAAATAATTTTTTAAATGCTCATGTACCTAAAGTTGATGGTTCCATTATAAAACTTTTACTTATAGAAGTCTTAACAAAAACTATAATCAGTTATCAATTATCAATTTTCTCTTTTAATCAAGGCGCGCAAAAATAACTAAAATTATTGAACTTTGAACACACACTGCAAATGAAGTAAACTACCAAGAACTTTTATTGTTGCAGTTAGTGATGTAGAATTTTATCTACTTTCATATGGTACCAAATACGGTTGTGAAAGTTAAAGTTCATCTTTTGAATTAATCGCCACTTGTGAAGGCTTTCAGCCCACAGTGCGATGTGCAGACCAAACGTCTTAACCAATTTTTTATATAGATCTTTCGTTAAAAAGAAAAAAAAAAGAAAAAACAACTTTAAATCGGTCTAGCCGTTCAGGGAGCTACGGCATCAAAGAATCGTCTGGGCCGATTTTCTTCAAGCATAGCTAAGAACACTCTCGATCAAACAGAAAACCATAAATCAAAACGGCCCAGCCGTTTGGTCTATACGCGGACTCGTAGAGACACACACCACAAACTTTTTTTGATTCGGGGTTAAAAAAGACACACATAATTTTAATAAAACCATTCACTACGCAATTATACAACTTTTGACGATTCAATAAAAATAATGGGCATTGATTTCAATAAAAATTTGATTTTAATATTTGTGACGAACGTTGTCCCGATTACACCAGTAGAAGACTCAAAGAAGAGTATTGTGCTTATCAGCCTACATCAATGCTGCCCACAGAGAGAAAACCGAGATAAATGTATAAGCGTATGTGCATTCAATCGGCTTTTTGTACAAATGACTGCACATACGCTTATACATTTCTCTGGGTTTTCTCTCTGTGGGCAGCATTGGCCTACATACATGTGTATGTATGTATGCATGCATGTGTGTTCCTTCGCGGGACTATATAAACCGAACGCGTGACACCATTTTGATGATTCTTACATCAATCGATTTCTCTCAACCCTACGAGTGTCACAACAGATATGACAGTAGTCAAAACTCAATATGGCGGCCAAGAGACGTTATTTTATAAATACGAAAAAATAAAAAGTCGAAGAATCATATCGAAATGGTTATCATTCGACAGGTATTTTAAAATCATCTTTAGGTTGCTCTTATGATTTTTCATTTCGAATGACCATTTATGATATTTAATGGTTCAAAGTTGGCCGCAGTCGGGTTTTTTAATTTTTTAATTACTACTTGTTTTTATTATGTTTATATATTAAGGAATCATTTAAGCAACCAGCTTCGAATAAAAAAAAAATACAGTAAATAATACGAAGTTCCGTTCGGCAGCTGATTAGTTCGCGCGTTCGAAAAAAGCTAAAATGGCAACACTGATGACTCCAACTAAATGTTGAACAAATATTTAATAAAACAAAACAAACAAAAAAAAAACTTCCACATGTAATAGGAAACATGTATTTTTAATGTTAGAAAATTGAAATAGAAAAATAACTTTGTTGGTTTATTCCATTTAGTTTAAATTTCATGGAATTCTAAAGCAATCAATATACATAGATTGTTAAATTTACAGATGGGAAATTGAAAACGAAAAAACATACATTATGAGTTTAGGAAATGAAATGTTAAAATTTATAAAAATAGAAATGTAAAAATATATTTACATACAATAGAAGTATTATTTAATTTACAACCTTTTTCTCTTCATATTTGCAGGACCGTTATAAAACAGACATCAATTTGGCCATACAATTGCTGCAATGCAAACCCGAGGGATTTGTGCCACAGAAAATATCTTCAGTAAGTGTTTTGATTTAGAAAAAAAAATCCACATAATTTTTTTATTTTAATTAAACAATATACAATTGAATTTAGCTTCCCATTGATATACAATCGAAGGTATCCTCATATATGCGCTTGGATACGAATTCCCATTCCGATTCCGAGAGTAGTGTAACGGGAATTGGTATTTCAACAACAGCTGCCTATAAAGTGCTTCCAGCAACAGACTCACCACCACCGGCACCCTGCCCCTTCCCGCCCACAGCCATGGTTTATTCAATGAGGGGCCTCGGTAAGTGTTAGTAGACCAAGGCTTTTTTGAAGCATTTTAATTTTTTTTCTGTTTTATTTAATTGTTTATTTTGTTTTATTTTATTTTTGCGCAAGTAAATCTTTTACCCTTTTTACATGGAGGGATTTTTGTTTTGATTTCTTTTTTGTAATATCATATTTGGTTTGTATGTTATTAACATTTTTACATACGTGTTTAATCCTGCTGTTTATTTTATGCTTTTGAAATTTGATATTTGATATTTGATTATACACTGTGCTACAAAAGGAAAATAGATACTTGTTCCAGTGACAAAAAATGTTTGAAATATTAATTTTAAAATTAAAAAACATAAGAAATTTTAATAGACATCTCATACATAATCGGTGTTGCGGCCATATGCATTAAACACATTGACCACAACAGGCTACACGAACACACGACTTCAAATGCCGCACGAAGCATTTTTCGCGTCGTAGCCGGCTAATTAATTATTTTGAAGACGGCAGCAGCACCATCTGCAGCTGATATTCAAGTACAAATACACAGTTCAATATTGCCACTTTTATATATTTTGCATTTATAAAAATTAATTACTCTGCTAAAATATAACGTAAAAGTACAAAAATTAATCAATTTATGCTTTACATTAATTTTTGGATATAGTTTCTGTTAAATAATATGAAATAATTGTACAAAATCATTCATTCAACATTTTGTATTGTACTGGCAATACTGAATTTTCTCATTGTAGCCAAAGAAATAGAAATTAGTTTAATTGGACTACAACGGCAAAATCAGCACAGACAACAACCTGTCGCCATGTTGCCTTGCTGTCTTCAAAAGAATCATTCTCATATAAACATGTGTATTCTATCCTTGACATTTGGTAGTCGGTAGCTTGCTGTGGTGAATGTGTTTAATGCTATAACCCAATAAGCACTCAAAAAATTAAAATTCAAGCACTTGAAATTGAACTGGAAACAAAGTTGAATTCAAGCATTTTTTCAATTAATTTTCAACTTTGAAAATATTTTTAAATAAAAAATCAAACAACATACATATGTGCTCAAACCTTGTCAAATACGTAATTTATTTATTATTAAAACTGAAATTGTGGTGAATATATCAAAAACAAATAAATAAAAACGAATTTGGAAAACAAAGGTTAGTAAAACGTGAAAACAATAGCGAAGGCAGATGTGCAGAAAATAATTATTAGAAAAAAGGAATTGCATTTTGCTTTCGATTTTAAAAGCCTTGTTTTTGCAGCTTGAAATACACTCGAATTAAATTATAATACAAGGTTGAATTACAGTATAAGGCTTGAATTAAACTGTACTACAACTGAATTGTTCGCATTGAGTTCAAGTTCCCATTTCACTGGAGAATGCTATTGAATTAAAGTGTGAATCAAGCATAATTCAATCCTTGACAATTGATTGTGTGGCTTGAATAACACTTGTTTTACACTTGATTTCAAGCAAAATTGCTTATTGGGAAGCTTCAGCAGGGTCGAATATAGCACTACTGCTTGCTTAATAATAACAGCAAAATAAATTAAAAGAAATGTAGATTGAATTCAAATATTCCGCCATGATCTCTAAACCGAATTCGAGTAAATTTCTCGTTTTCAAAAAATTAATAATGGTCCTGCAGACGTGTTTAAAATTCTAAACGATAATTTTCTTTCAGATATGATATTTGGTAATCTGTATATAAAAAAAACTAAAGAAACCTAAAAAATATTTTTATTGACGGTTTTAGTTTTTTAAAATCGTGCGGTTTCAAATCGATCGGTTTCAGAACAGGGACGATTAATTAATTTATTTAATTTAAAATCCTTTTTTCTTTCGTAGCACAGTGTAAATGTATGAACACTTCATTTAATGGGAAATTGAAGTTTGTGCTTTTATTTAATTTAAATCCTGCATTCGCTAGTTTTTATTATTCTTATGTTGCAGAAACAAACATATTTAAACGTTCAATTTAAATTTAATATTGAAAAAAAAAACAGAAACATAATAAAATCTTAACTTTCTCTGCTGTACATATTTATAACCGCATTTACAACTTAATATTTTAATATCAAATAATAATAATTTAATATCAAATAAAAATATCAATCGGCGAATATGCACTAGTGTTGTTTAATTGACACTTTTTTCAGAAGTTCAAATATAATCGCCTACCAGCATTTTAATTTTGTGTTAGTTAAATGCGGTTGATGATGAACTTTTTGTTATAAACGACAAGTACAATTTTGTTGACAGAAAAAACTCTTTTTGAAATCTCAGTATAAATCCTATTTCAGTAAAGTATAATTTTTTTTATCTCTCACTCTGATTTTTTTTATTATGTGCGAAATCGCACTATGTCTCCAATTTCAATTTTAGCGGCAAAAATTCAAAATTTCAACTTTAGCTTTAAAAAAAAATTCCGATTAAATTACTAACACTACGACGACATAAATACCAAACATTTGTGCTAATTGGCAGCTCCATTTATAATATGTATATAATAATGTCCTGCACAAGACCATTTATAAGACCTTTCAAAACATTAGAGATTTTTCAAATGCTTTACTACAGCGAAATATTCTAAAACAAACGCTAAACAATACTGTTGGTAAGATAGACAATCAAAAGAAATGTCTTACCAACAGTGTTGTTTAGCGTTTGTTTTAGAATATTTCGCTGTAGTAAAGCATTTGAAAAATCTCTAATGTCTTGAAAGGTCTTATAAATGGTCTTGTGCAGGACTTTAGTATATAAACAACGGGGTAGAGTGGTTTTTAAAATGCTGATATTAGCAACAGGTGTCTCCACACCAAGATTTATGATACTTGCTCATTTCGAAATAATTTTTGTCGCAATTTCTTCCTTTGGATACATAGTGCATTGATAACAAATAACAAGAAACCTGCATGTAGACTATGGATCAATTGGTTTTTTACAAAGAACAATGGTAATTTCCCATAAAATGCAAAATAATTTCTTTTCAAATCCTTGCACTTCTCCATGTACTCAAAAAGCAAATAGAATTTTTTTTGTCAATCAAAGCTAGAGACGGTCCAATAATCAGCCGTGAAAAATGTAATAATTTAACAAGTTTAACACGTGTCCGCGTAGCTGAAAAAAAAATCCACTTTATGCAGACAACTTTGAGATTGATGGTCTTATTTGAACATCTCTTAGGCACTTCATACAAAATCCACTTTATGCGGACAGACAACTTTGTGATTGATGGTCTTATTTGACCATCTCTTAGGCACTTCATACAAAATGCGAGCTTTACGAACTCTACTTTATCCATTCATAAACAGAGAAAGAAACATTTTGTTCCACAAAAAATAAATAGTTAGAATAATGTTTCTGTTTTTTTTCCTACGAATTATTTTTCATAGTTCACTGTCATTAACTCTTTACATTTTCCTTAATTAATTTCAAACTCTAGATGCTAAACGGAATTCCGAGTCAACACTAAATCTTTCAACTAATAACAATAACAACAGCACAAGTGATATCATTAACAATGACAGCAATAATAACAAAAACAATAATGACAGCAATACAATCAATAACGCCACAATTTGTAACTCCTCAACATCTCTAAATACAACAAACATTACAAATTGTGCCCTCAATGGCAATGATATGATATCACCAGTTATCGTGGCAAAATTCTTGGAAGATGAACTAAAAGTGGGTGAAATAAAGCACTGTGACACCTGCCAGTGTTCCAGGGACTTAACAGTGCTGGCCGATGTGTCACGCTCCTATTCAGTGGCCACACAAACACCTTTTGCCATCAACTCAAACAGCAGCAGCGGCAACCTTAACGACTCAATGACTCAATTATGTTTGCGCTGCTACAGCAACTTGAATTCGCCATCACGCACAAATAGTCCATTTACTAAAAATTTGCTCAAGTCCAGCGATTCAGTGATATCGGAAACGAAAAGTTCCGTTTCCGATCTAAATGATATGGACAAATTTTTTATGCCTGCCAAAAAAGACGATTTGATGGTCAATCCCATATTGGGTCATCATCGTTTGTGCGAACGCACTTCACTACTGAAAGGCGCCAATGGGCTGGCAGGCGTTAATAAGACTTCATACAATACAATTTTAGATAATATGAAATCATTAAATGGCTATCAGAGACGTTTTATAGATGGTGGTGGCACAGCCCTCGAGTTGTTAGAGGAACGTTCTAAATTATTAAATTCTAAACAGCAACATCTTATCAAAATGAGCATCTCGGAAGATCTTAATGCCAATGATGATATGGAGGATGAGCAGAAACCTTTGTTGGGCAACAATAATTTAATGAATGCAAGTCTTTCAAATTCGAACTTGGAAGCCAAAGAACCATTTAAAGATAAGACTAAACTTAAACTGAGAACTGAAAGTTCTTGTGAGTTGGGTGGGTCGAGAAATCACATCAAGTCGCCAACTATTAGTACTAAAAGTGCTTTAGATCCCAAGGCCGCAAACGGTTTGATAAAAACACAAATTTCGGGCAGTGCCAACAGTGTATGGAGCAAGACAAGCAGCTGTGAAGGAGCTAAACTTTTTGAAAATTTCAATAGAAATTTAATAAGAACCATAAAGGTAAGATTGATTGATTGATAAAAATTTTAAGCCTGTTCGAATACGAGTATAGTTCGCTGCACTGTGTTTGATGCAAACTCATGTGTAATTGGTTTGCTCAGCTGATAGAAATCAGCTGATGCACATGCTTAATTGAAATGCAGACAAAACAGAACAGTTTATTACAATATTGAACGCTAGAGCATTAAAAATTCATAAATTAATATGAATGAAAACATAAATGAATTAAAATCGGGCAATCGGCAAAATAGTCGCTAGAAGCTCATTCTCTGAATTAGCTAGCACTATCCGACACAACCGTACGATTTTTTAAAAAATACAATCCTGGCATAGTGGAATTATTTGAAATTTTCAAAACTCGTGCAATTGTGTAAGAGTTCTAGCCTTAAGTAAAATAAAAACGGAAATTTATTGCTGAAAAAATTTACTCTCCAATAACAGCCAAATTTCATAAGCTATGGAATATGTAAAAATTGTAAATACTATCCGAATAATATACAATTTCTAGTTTGTTTTAATAATAAAACAAAATACGTTGAAACATCCATATAAAAAAATAAATATTTGTTACATTTTGCTCATAATATATGTACAGAAGGGCTGAATTTTAGAATTCAATACATTTGCAGTGTTGCCAATTATGGATGTTTCGAACAACTCATTTGGTGCAGCGCAATGATGAATTTCTGAACAGGACTTTTATATCTTTGTTTTGTTTAAACATGGATTTGCTTATGTGAAAATTTTTATAGCTATGCTATTTATTGCGTGATACAGAAGTTGGGACGTGATTTTCGTAACAAAAATAATCGATACTTTTACAGTTATAAATTTATTTTTGTTTGATTTCTTTGTACTTAAAAGCAGATTAGGAAAATAAACGAAACAAATTATTTGATTTTGTTTTTTTTTTCGTTCTATGAAGTGAGTGAAACGAAAACAAAACAAAAACCATAAGAACGATTGCTCAATTAGTTTTTATTTTGTTTTTACATATGAGCACAAGCTAGAGAACACAGCCGATCGGCTGTAAGCCGGCTAAGCAGCATAGCTCTATTCATTACGCTCTCTTTTTTTTGGAATAAATATTTTTTGCCGTTTTCACTAGTGGATTTTTTTATAATTTTTTTAACAAACACATACTGGAAGTTTCTTTATATTCTATGCAGATGCACGCAGAATCTCCGGCAGGATTCGAACTTGCGATCCTCCGACTACCAGAATAATAAGGTGCATACTTGCCAACTTGGCAATAATTTTCCTAGGAATCATTTGCATTAAATTAAATCTTAGTAGGCGTGGTACGACCCACTTTTTGGCAACTGGATCAAACTCTATCTTAACTTTCTTAAACAAGAATAATTTTTAAAATCTGTCAGCAAATGAAAAATAGAAAAAAATTAAATTGAGAATTCTTATTTCATTTTTGTAATGGCCGTTTTTACAATGTCCGGTTACTTAAACGAAGAATTTGGTAGAAAGTGTGGCAATACCAGTTTGTTTGCAAAAAAAAAAACCTTATGTTATTTTCTCTGAGTTTCGTTTAATGTCTTAACTGGCAAATTTTGTTCGGTTATACATATATAACAGCCACTTTTCTGTTAAATGTGAAAAATATTTTTGGCTAACTAATAGTTAAAGTTCTAACTAACTTTTAATCGGATATTGTGAAAAGGGCCGAAAGCTGATTAAAAAATAGGCATTGTATTAAGATACATCGTTTAGTACTGAACTTTATACATAAAATATTAAAACTGTACTATTAAATCTGGCTATAATGACTTCCATCTATTTTCCCCTTAAGGCTGAAAATCCCAAGTACCGAGGACCACGTCTCTGTGCAATGCGTATACAACAAAATGGACAAAGCAATATTCTACTGGACAATATTGAGTCAATTGAGGCCGTAAGTCCAGTCATTTATAGGCGGCGTGAAAGACTGCTAGACGAAGAACTAGAGGATGGCAAAGATGTTATAACGTCCGCAACCTCCATGGAAATCCATACGCCATTAGAAGCAGCCACAGAAGCTATAGAAGTAGAAATATCAACGGATGTACCGGTTGTACTGCAGGCAGCAGATGTTGTGTTATTAAATGAAGAAAACCCCACTAAAAGTCCTCAACATTTAGAGGATTCTAGGCCAAGCAATGAGAAACTTTTGATTTGTGGTAATGAAAAGACTGATAATTTATTAGAAATTAAGACGGAAGCAGCTATACCCTGCCAACAAACAACAGCAACAACAGCAGCAACAACAACAGCAATAACAACAACAACAACAACAACAACAATAGCTAATTATGATAACACATCAAAAATGTCGGGCACCCAATCAAGCTCCATAAGTGAAACCATAGACCTTCAAGAGACCGTGATATTAAGGCGGCAACAATTAAGTCGTGTTGCCGAATGGGTGCAAAATAATACCCAACAAATGGAAATAGAACAGCAGCAGCAGCAGCAGCAGCATCTAAATCACTGTGATTCATCGGCGACAGATCATCAATCGTCGTTTTCCACCCTGGACCAACTGGACTCTGTCTCAGTCGAGAAGCTATCCACGGACTCCGGCTACAAGACCACACCTCAACTTCAGCCCATAACGAACTCCAGCCAGGATGAAACAATAAAGACTTCCGATGATTCCCTGTCACCTAAATCAGACTTAAACAATCAAAGTCCCTTAAATTTTCCCCAAATGCAGCTTACATCAGATTCGAATACATCGTCTCCCAAACAGGCACTCACTGCAGACACACAAATCTATACAACGCCCCAAACCTATTATCGGCGTACCTCACGTTCTGGCCTACCAGTAGCCTACACCGATGCCTCGCAAGATGCCCAAGACTCTAGCTCTCAATGCTCCCAAATTATACCCGAACAGCCGACATGTGATATACTCAACTACAAATATTATCCCAACGACAATGACAAAACCAGAGCCATCAAGGCCGAACTGCACATGACCACTCAGAATGTCGATATCGCTCAAATGGAATACAATGTCAAACAGTTCTTGTTGAAGCAAAACGAGTGGTCCATGCGAGCTCCAACAAATCAAGACCATTTAACAAATTATAATTCAATGAGCTCTACAGCGGCAACAGCGGTCACCAATACAAGCAGGCATTCTTCCATAAGACAAATCAAACTGTTTACATCCTCTACAGCTGGCATAGGACCGGGAAAGGGTGAACGTATAAGAACAACCATCAATCAACAGCCATCAATTACAACAGCCTCAAATCTTGCAAATACTCCTGCTACTGCGATTGCGACTGCTCCCGCATTAGCGGCAAAATTTAATGATTTAAAAGTATCTTCGTCCACTTCAAATACATTTTCTTCTACAATTAGCAACAGCCACACAATAACAACAACCACAACAAATGCAAAAAGTAGTTCAATGCCCCAAAGAACTGAAACGAATTTATAAAAAGCCTCGAACAAAATTAAGCAAAATATTTAGAAAAAGTAATTATAAACATAAATATAATATCTATATAATCTTCAAGAAATGCTTAATTTTCGTGTCCATGAAATTGAAATGAAATAAATATTTTCTTACTAAATTATGTTATAGTTAGAATCGAACGCAAATAATCGTTATACATAGAAATAATATTATATAGATATCAAATTGTTCTAACAAGAAATAGAATTGAGTATTTAAAAAAAGAAACATTTCCCCAAAAATCATATTTAGCATTAATGTAAAGTTTAGCCTTAATTAAATTTAAAAAAATATAAATACTAATTACATAAGTAATTATATAACTAAATATAAATACATATATATTCGAAATAAGCTTTAACATTAAATTTTATATCCAGGCATAGACTGTATTTACACGATGAAATGTGTTTCACCAGCACAAAGAAGCAGGTCGACAAAAAGTTGGGACTTTACATATTTTACTGTGCCGTCGTCAATGGCCTTAGCTTGCTACTATTTGCAAAGATCACTGTACAACAAGAAAATAAAAAACAAGGTTCTAACGATTGATGTTGGCAGAGGAGGCAGACAAAATATTTATAGTTTTTCTTGAAGTAGTTACTTCTTTTCAATTCTTTGAGGGTGGTGTTGGCTGAAGTAGTTAGCACGTTGATTACAAAACCAAAGGTACTGGGTTCAATCCCTGTATCCAACCGTCATTAAATAACAACACCACCCATGATGTGAATTAGTGTCCCTTTCTGTTAGTTGTTGTAGGAAAGTTAAAGTGATGAAGGCGCATAGTCATTGGTCACTGAACTATACCGACTTCAGTAGATACTAATACCCAGTAAAAAGAAAATGGAAGTCATTCTGAAGGAACCACATTTTCATTGCTTCCAAAAAATCGATATTTTTAATTTGCCGATAGTTAGCAGAAAACCAAGTAAAAGTTTATTTTAATCACACAAAACCTTGTAGTTTTTCCATAGTTTTAGTAAATACTCACCAAAATGTTCAAAAAATCGATTTTTTGAAAGAAATTTATGAACTAATTTTGGCCTAAAATTTAGAAGTAATTTGCTGAAATTTACATGAAAACACTGTTTCGCGTTTAAATTCGTATAAAAAGAAACGAATTGTTAAAATATGTAACTTTTTAAAGTTTTTCCTAGATGAAAATATTACCATAGAACACAAGAAAGGAAATTTTTCTTAAAATCGCTTCTAATTCGGTGACTAGGCATGGAAAAAGAGAACTTCTTGCAATGACAACCCTATGTAAAAATCATTAGATCGGATCGAAATTTGAACTACTTCCAGACTGCAAACTCTACATTTTCATGACTTCTTTGGAGTGTCTATTTTTACTGGGTACTAATGCGCCCTACTTCCTTGTGTAGCAGAATCATAAGCGAAGTAAAATAACCAATAAAATGGCTACTTAACACAGCTTCAAAAAAAATATTTCCGCCTCATTTAACACCAGAGGCGCTGCAACACTGTATTATTAAAAAAACCATGCAAAAAGCGGAGTTTTAAAAGAATGAAGCTTTCCTCTATGTCTTTCTTTACCTGTCTCCTTTATCCTCTATGAAGTAGTTTTCTGCCCCAAAGAATTGCTTTTGGTAGCCCTATAATTATTGAAAATTCGCTGTAGATGACAATTATCAGTCACAATGGCCCCCGCCCACACAAAACTTTTAACTCCACCAATGCCTTAAGGGTATTTCAAGTTTTGACTAATTGCAAGTGTTTAAGCTTGTCTTCCAGCTTTTTAGGTACATATTAGGGATGCCAATCGGGATCGATTTTTAGAAATCCCGGGATTCGGGATTTTTCGGGATCTAAATATTTTTCGTAAAATAAATTATTTTTTTAAATAAATATTACTTTAATAACAATTTAATGCATTTTAAAAGGTTTTAAGTTCATAATTTATCATTGCACAATTGTCTTTAAAGTGAACAATTTTCTAATACGAGTATGAAATAAAAATCAAAAGAATTTTTCGCATCTATTTTTAAGCTGATTAATCACATTTGATGTTAGAGAATTTATAGTGAAAACAATAACTAAATATGAAAACTTGTTTTTGTTTTCAATATAAATGTTTTTCTATTATCAAAACCAAAACGAATATACTTATCGGTGGAATATTAGCACTACCGCTTAAGTTGACTTACGAAAATTTTTACATTCACTTTCATACAAATAAGTTGCAAAAACAATATTGTTTTGTTAAAAATATATCTACTAACGTTTTTTTAATTGCGATTGAGCAACAACAAGTATAACGGTTGTATACATTATTCTAATCAAATTCGATTAATTACGTCAAAAGAGCACATTTTTATAGGCAAATACATTAAAAGTTTGCCTGAGCACTTGAATAGTGTTTTTGCTCTACTGAAAAATTTTAAATTCATACATAAGTTTTTTTCTACAAGTTCAACAGATACATATGTATGTATTCATACGTTCGCTAAGAGGAGTATGGTTTGTTAGTGTCCTGGCCTTCTTCTCTGCAACTGGAATACAACTATAATTGAGTCGAACTCATTCAGTTGGTCGTTTTTGACTAAAACTATTTATCAAATCCATGTAATTTAAATGGGTTTGATCTTAGGTTTGTATCAAAAACGACCTAAACGGTCTAAATAAAAAACAAAATAATTTTGAACTGCAATGTAAAAAACATACATACACAATCGAGCAGTTTTTAGAGAAAATACTCAGCATTATTCTGTAAATATTTCTCGCTCTTACGTCAACCCGACAACAAAAAGTTTTCACTTGCCTTGTATTGTATTCTACTCCAATTGTAAGGAGGTGTCAATAGTACACAATTTTTTTTAGCGTTGAGGAGTCGACATACAAATAGTTATACACTGCAATTATGAATAAATTTCCGCAAGAAATTTCTTCCTTTTCCAATTAGATTTTTTTTCGTTTTCCTTATTATTTGCTATAGTTTGAAATTATTCCCTGGGAAAAATTTCTCGTGGAATTTGAATTATAATTGCCCTCATAATATAGAATAAGACGGAATAAATTTGTCAAACTTATGAATTTATCAAATGTTATTTCCCTTCCAAAGCTAATATTTTTTTTTTTTTTTTTTTTCAAAATAATTCTAAAATGTACATATATTGTAGCACCTTTGATGAAAATAACCGTAAGAAAGTAGTTTATTTATTTGCTCTTGTTGTTAATTTATAAGAATTATGTCACGAATAGTCATTAAATTGTTAAAACTGTACATATAAAATTGTATGGGACTTTTAAATATTATAAAAAATACCTAAAAATCAACGAAAATTGTAATTTATAAAGTTTTTATATAAAAATTTGCTAAGAAATCCCGAAAATGAAATCCCGGGATTGAATTTTACAAATCCCAAAAATCCCGGGATTTCCGGGTTCGGGATTTCCCGTTTGGCATCCCTAGTACATATGTATTGTCGAATTTTATGGCAAATGTTTTGTAAAACATTTTAATCCATGATAATATCCCCGTTTAAGTATTTTTTTGCTGCCTCTTACAAAAAAGACAAAAAAGACACATACGAAGTATTCCTCATAGGATTTTACATGAAAGTGCTGAGGACATGTCACATGGCTTCAAAAGCCGACTTATCATAACAATGAGCGAAACAGGAAATCATTTTCTCACCAACTTTTAACTTATGAATCGCAGTTATTATTCGAATTTAGCAACAATATTTTTCCACTTTGGCAATTACATATTATCTATCAGTTTTTTTTCCAAACAGGTGTTGTGTAAATTGAAAATATGTGTATTTGCAAATGCAAGCAAAATCACTATATCTCTTCGAATTTACGTGGTGATATACAGTAAATCTTTCTAGTTTTCCTAGATTTACATAATATAAATAATAACAATATCTTAGAACTGAGACATACATATGTATTGCTTATTTTACATATTGTTCTTCCTTTAACAATTTTTCCTGGTGGGAACAATAGTCCATCTAACAATATTCCCTCTAACCCTAAAGTATTTTGTATTTTTTTTTTTTTTTCTTGATGAGAAGAATATTCCTTCTATGCCTAAGGCCTAATAATTGACTTCTCAATTATATATTATTTATCTAATTAACCTTAAATTTAAGTTGCACTTAAATGTAGTTTCATTTTTTCAATGGTTACTCAAAATTCATATCAAATTGCATTGAAATTATGGCAGTACTACAAAATTTCCCAGTATTATGGAAGGATTTTCAATCAACAGCTGCTTAATATAAATAAAAAAAGTAAGGTTATCAAAATGAAGAAAACTAAAATTGCATAAAAACTCATAAACAACTCAAACAAAAAACAGCATCAGAATTAAGTTTTCTATTTATTTTTCCATGATATGAAACTATATATGTTATAAATTTATGAAAACTAGATATACCAAACGGACGACACAATCGCCCGTATTCTAGAATCAAAATGTAAATAATTTTATTAAGATTCAAAGATAATGTATCTAAACGTCATAAAAAATTCATTAAAACACAGCCACAGACATACTTACATACATATGCAACCATAATTAAATAATACATGAAATTAAAAATTATAAACAAAATCCCTTCAACCAAGCTAATTCAATTTATTCAACTCTCTTCCTTTAGGTATTATGGGTTTCATACAACAACATATAAGAGAAAAAAATTCTTAGGTCAAGAGAAATACTACAAACACACACACACATACACGCATGTTTTCTTTCTTTTTTACTTGCAAGCTAATGAATGCGTGTGTAATATGTGTGCATGTAGTAGCAGCAACTTTAAACGCTTATACTTCCCAAAATACTACACCGATTTCAATAAAATATAGATTCTGCACATTGGTACGGATATAAATCTTTTTGAAATCGGTGCAGTGGTACCAGTGTAAAAGGGATTACAAAAAACATGTTCGCCTATTAATTATATAGATAGATTAAACGAAATTCTTTTTAATACGACCACATGATGTTCATGCACATGTTTTCAATAAAAACACACATGCACAATAACATAAGTATGGTATGCTCGTAAGACTTAAGTGTGATTTAAATACACAAGGTTAGCCATTTAAATGTCTCTCAACTTTGTACTGAAGGAATGAATTCGGTACTTAAATGGCAATTAAAAAGATAAATGAAACTTCATTGATATGTCTATTATTGGGTCTAAGACTATTTTTTATACTACAGGTTGTCTGAAAATTATTGCGAGAAATTTCCAACATATTTTTTTACTTTATATTTTAAGCATCAACAGTAAAACTAAATCAAAATCAGGTTTAGTTTATAGCTGTTAGTTAAATAAGCTTAGACGTAAACTTTCAAAATGCTGATAGACTTGTATTTTTTTATAGTCTTCTATAATAGAATCAGTCGTTGAAAATTTGTTTTATTAATAAAGTTTTGATTTTGCAGTGTTATAAAGAGTCTTGTGAATTTAATTTCATCGTGCAAATAAAGTCCTACTTAAGCCTACTTACGCAACATCTTGACGAGCCATCGCTTTGGTGATAGTTGAAGCAAATTTTTATGCACACATGAATTTTATTAGCCCAATTCACAATCTTGTGCAAATGCTCTTGCATTGTTGCATGTGCAAAGTATATTGATGCTCTCCACTTAGAATTGTTAAGTGGTGAGTATCAATATACTACCCCATTTTGCACATGGAACGATGCAAGACCATTTGCACAAGATTGTGAATTATGCTATTATCTTTTTTTATTAGCCCAATTCACAATCTTGTGCAAATGGTCTTGCATCGTAGCATGTGCAAAATGGTATAGCATGTTGATATTCACCACTAAGAATTGCTCACCACTCACCACTTAGCAATTCTTAGTAGTGAGTATCAATATACTATAACATTTTGCACATGCTACGATGTAAGACCATTTGCACAATATACCAATTCACAATCTTGTGCAAATTGTCTTGCATCGTTGCATGTGCAAAATGGTATAGTATATCAAAACTCACCACTTAACAATTCTTAGTGGTGAGTATCAATATACTATACCATTATGCACATGCAACGATGCATGACCATTTGCACAGGATTGTAAATTGGGCTAATATTAGCGGAGTTCGATGTTTGATGCAAATTGTCTTGCGTAAGTGCAAATGCGAAATATCGTAGCTTTTCTTTGGATTGTGTGTGTATTTTGTTGTTGGATTTGAAAGAAAAGCTACAATATTTTCCATTTGCACTTACGCAAGACAATTTGCATCAAACACCGAACTCCGCTATTGTGAATTGGGCTATTGCGTTTTGTCATGCTTTTGTGCAAATAAAAACCCCAAAACTTTTAAATTTGCGGATAAATAGATTGTTACGTTTTTACCTGTTAGAAACGTTATTTTTGTTAGCTCGAATATTTGCAATTAAATAATAAATTCAGTAAATTGAGCTTTTTTGACACGTACACGAAGGATTCCGTACGTGCACTACATATGTAATAATATACGAACTTTAGCCTATATAATCGAAGATATTACCTGATGTAGACATTTATAAAAAATTTCAAGTACCCTGTACATTTTTTTTCAGTTTTTAACGATTTTTTAGTTCTGGCGATTTTTTTGTTTTGACGTTTTTTTTTCGTTTTCGGGATTTTTTTAGATTTTTGGAGATTTAGTTTAGTTTTAGCGATGTTATATTGCTGGCGATTTTTTTCCGTTTGGCGATTTTTTTGTTTTGACGATTATTTTTATTTTGGGGCTTGTAGTTTTAGCGTTTTCGAAAATTTCAAGAGTTTGCCTCTTACGATTTCCAAGATACAGCAAGTTGTCAAAATTACATTAACTGACAGAATAACCTTTAATTTTGATTTTTTTTTTAATTTCAGTGTTAATTGTTGCAGCCTGCCTAAAAATACACTAACTTTGAAAATTTCAAGTGTCTATATATAATTGTCTGTATATTAAATTAGGATTTCAACATGTTTCGTTATATACATTTATTGTTGTAGCGGACATCGTAGCGAAAACAATAGGGCTTCTTTCCTCCTTTGGTGTACGGAACCCTAAAAAGTCACCAGTGTACAATTTGCATCAAATCGGAACGCCTTGTTTACTATTACGAGCTTTTAAAACACACAATGTTAATTTATCATCATCCATAACCGAGGCATTTGTGATTACAGGAAACTTTTGCAAATTCTTTTGTTTATTTTCTTACCCTGTTTTCTACAAAATAAGTTCATTGGTGTGACGCGGATAAAAAAACAAGTAACGAAGTAAAAGAAGTAAAGGAAAATTGCTCTGAAAGTCTTATTTTTAACCCCCGACCAAAAAAGGCATGTTATAAGTTTGTGGTGTGTCTGTGTATTTGTGTATCTGTGTGTCTGTACTAGTCCATGTATAGACCAAACGGCTGAACCGATTTTTTATGTTTGAAAGGTGACTAGATCGAGAGTGTTCCTAGCTATGTTTGAAGAAAATCGGTGCAGCCGTTTAGAAGATATAACATCTGATGTGGATATATCGAGGGTTTTAAAATTTTTAATTTTTGTTATTGAGTAATTTGAATATTTTTAATCGGAAACCAAGGATACATACCTTTACAAAAAAATGTAAGTATGTATAGTCTTAAGGCTCAGTTAGCCAACTGTAATGTAACGTAACTGCAACAGTAAGAAACAGCTGATCGATTTTGTTAGGTGAAAAGTAATGAAAATGGTTATAGAGTTGAAATGTAATGTATGCTAATTTTCATATAAAAATATCAATCAGCTGTTTTCTACGTTACAGTTACATTACATTACAGTCGGCTAACTGAGCCTTTAAGCTAAAGATTTTTAAGTATATTATTTAAAGACTTAATTGAAGAGTTAATTAAGAAGAATCAAACAAAACTAAAATAATGATTCTAGAAATGTTGTCTTTAATTTCTCATGACTTAAAACAAGCAAAAAGAAAACAAATATCCAAACCATAAGGCTATAAGCAATTCAAAGGCATATTATATAACATAGTTACTTACATTATATGTAAAATTAATAGAAATTGAAAAAAAAATCAATACTGTGCTTAAGAAAATTAAAATTAAAATGTGAATATAGTAGAGTTACTTAATGCCAGCCCCAAACAAAAAATGCATTTAAATTTGTAATCAGTAAAATAAGTACCCAATAAATACGCATAGAGGCATTGAAATACGTATGCAGTTGTATAGTAATATGTAATAATATAAAATATAAATTACAAAGCAATAGTAAAACTGACATCTACTTACATTCCTATTACATACATACATGCATACAATAAATAGATTGTACAATAGTTTTTTTTTGTCAAAAATCATGTATGTGATTCAATTTTTAAAATCCAATCAGCGAACAAATATCGTCTACAAAAATTACAATAAGTAAAATAATTTCAAAAATTTTTTTATATACTTTTTTTTTTATTTTTTTTAAATATATTGAAATTTTCTTGCAAAATTTGAGCTTTTTGTATCCCTTACTCTTACACCTAACATATTAAAAGTATTTACGACAACTATTTAAAGCAGTACCTTTCTCTATAGAAATCTTAATATTTATATGAAAAGAAATGTAACAAAACTCAAATCCTTCCTTTAAAAATACCTACAATAAAACAAAAATTAATACAAAATGTGTCTACATACCAACATACTTATATGTATATTACAAAGCTTCTTATATACTATGTATGTATTGAATATAGTTACATACATATATCTATCATTATTATTATTAGAAATTTGCTGAAAGAGCAATTTATAACACAAACAAACTAAAATCTTATTATTCATATACACTCATGCTAACAGTTATAAACTCGCGACAAGACAAATTATTCACATTGATTTAAAGCAAACTAAAAATGTTATGAATTGGTTAGATTTATTTTAAGTTAACACATTAGGGCAGTACAGGTTTTGTAAAATATATATAAAAAAAAAGCATCAAACAAACAAATTCCAGAGCTTTCAATTTAATGCTTTTGTCGGAAAGCTGGCTTAATTTAAAGCACGAAACTTTTATCTTAAATGTCAAACTTTGCTACGTATTTTTTGAATACTTCATTAGGGCCTTCAAAGCTTTTTTTTAAATAGAATTATTGATATGCTTAACTTTTGGAATTTTCGGGAAACGATGACAGTTTTGTGCAAACAAAATCAAATATCTTGAAATATATAACAAGCATTTAAGGAGTGATTCTAAGCACTGGAGATAAAAAATATGCATACGTATGTATATAAGCTTATTTGAGGGTTTTATATAAAGTGTTATGAAGTTCACATTACTTATATAGATGTTTGCATTGAATCGGCATTAGAAACCATATAACTCTTATATTTAAATATATTTAGAATGTGTTCAGTACTTCAATGTCAACTTTTACGGGGAAAGTTTTTATGAATTATTTTAACGGTGATATCCCAGCTTTAATATACTTCTTTGCCTCCTTAGCAATTTGTTGATAAAATTCGATACAGCGTTTTTTCTCAAGTTGCTTTTTAAAATGTATTTATTTAAAAAAAAAATTTAAGAATAAATACTTTTCAAAAGTAATTTATAATAAGAAGATATTTCTTAAAAATTTCATGCAAGCTCATAAAAATAGAGAAGCTGCAAGTTAATTTTACCTGTTAAGGTAAAACCTTATTAATAGAAGACCACTCTTATAGCAACCCCAATTAATAGTAACCAAACATTATACACATATTTTCAGTACTTAAAAAAATATTTATAGTTTATATAGGGAATGTTATCAAAATAAATATATATACCTATGTATGTATTTAATAAAAATCACGGAAAATATTAAAAGAAATCAAAAACAAATCATTTAAACGGCTTCATTTAACTTACTATATTAAAATATTTTGGTCCAATTATACTTAAAATGAACCTTAAAGCAAAACAAATCATATATAATATAATTAACCACCTATTGCATAACAAAAATCAAACATACATACTTGCATACAAACATTTATATAAGTATGTACATATATTGTGTATTTAACCTAATTAAAACAAAGAGAAACTATTCACAAATTATTTATAATTTTTGGCCTTAAACAATCAGCATATACCTATTATAAATCATATTAAAAGGAAAAAAAACCTTAAATATTTTAATCTTATTGTCATACGTACATACATACATACATATTTAGAGTTATTTTCAGTTATATACATATATGATAATAATTCTTTAAAAAATAATGAAATAATTTTGCTCAATAAAAACATGGAAATGGAAAAATACAAACATTACTAACAGTTAAAAATCATTTACATATTAATTGTTATATTTATAAATGATTAAAATTATACAATTCTGGGAAATTTAAGTTAAACTGAGTTTCTTGTTTCGTTTATTTAAATTATTATTATTACTATTAAATAAACATAAAAAGTTAAATTTTCCATTAATTATTATTTTTTAAATATGGTCACACTCTTCATAAGCCATATACTATGCATACACACACACACACTTACATACATACTCCCGTTGTTTTAATGTAAACATTACATTTTTTTTGCACTCCCTCTCACTTTCTTATTTCTTTACCACCCAAAAATGTGCTCTTTTAACGGTAAACTGCTTTTTTGCTTTACAACAAAAGTTGGCACAAAATGTTAAAGAAAACCAATGTTGCAAGCTTAACAAAAAACAAGAACGAAAACAAAATCTATTGTTAATTATTTTAAAATTAATTTGCTAATAGAACCGAGACACTCATAATATTTAAAATATTTACAACTTGGCTAAAGCTATAATTAAGTTAGCTACTTGTTGCTCGTTTTTTGTGTTTTGTTTTCTTTTTACAAAGGTAAAGTTTAAAACAAGAAAGATATAACCTCTAACTATTTATAATAAATTTTGTTGTATTTTTACCTGCTCTAAATAAAAATAAAATAAAAACCAACCACCACCTTATTGTATAAGCCTAAATACAAATACATGAAAGAAAATTAAAAAAAAAATTAATAAATAAAACTGATATATGTACTTTAAAAGATTTATTAATATGTATACATATAAATATAATTAAATAATAATAATTATATTTAATGATTTAAACTAGTATACATATAATATAAATAATAATAAACTGCGACTGTATGTATCAAAACATAAAAAAAGGAAACAGCAAAGTGTTTGTTTTTTATTTCACAAAAAATAATCATCAGTTCATTTAAATTGTTAATGTGTTTTATTTAAGCCAGTGGGATAGTTTTGTGATATCGTTAATAACAATTACATTGCAATTAAATTTATTCAAAATTGTGTAAAGGTCTTAAATTAAGTGAAGTTTAACTTTCTTAAATACATTTTAATTGTGGGAATTTAACTTTTACTATATAATGAACTCTATTATTGACGTTCTAATTTATTAGAAAGTTAGAATAATAATTACAAATAAATCTGAGCTAATACTGCAAACGCAGGCGTTTTCAAAACGCTTTTTATATAATTGCCAAAGCAAGCTTTATGGGATATTAATTAATATAAATTTTTTAAAAATTTAAATTAAATTATTAGTGATAAACCCCGTCTCTGCCGAATGTCTACATACATATCTGCATATACTGTAAACCCGGCCTAATGCATGTATAATCTAACTATATTCTACTATGCTTGTTATAAAAAAGACACACAAACTATGGCAGAGATGGGAAAGTTGATCCGAACGCAATTTTTATAATAGTATATGAGGTTCAAAAATCGTGTTAATTAATATTACAAGACTGCTTAATGTCTCAATTCAAACATTCCATTCCCAATATTGGACTTTCACATATATCACGATATTAGGTAAATATTTTATTTCCACAGAGTTTTACAATTTGGTTTAGCAGAAAGAAACAGTTTCAGAGAAATGAAATCGAACATGTTCATGAATGTTTTTTAGCAATAAATTTAATGTTATTTCCATTTACTAAAAATTAATAGAAACTAAGACATATGATCATCGATTTAAAACATAGGACCGATATAATACTGCTTTGAATTATTTAATGGTGTTAAGGACATAATAAGTAAAATATCACAAGGCTTTGTGAGAGTAATAAGCGCCCATGTTTTATATAACAGCAACAAAAGCTTATGATTATAAAAACTCTTGAGAAAAAGCATTTCTAAAATATAAAATATTTTTAATTACATGAAATACCGAAGCATATTTATTTGACATAAAGTCTTTATTTATATAATTTGAAAATCTGGCTTATTTTTATGGTTAAGTAATTGTCTATATGCATTTCGTTCCCGCTTTTGGAACTCGTCAGTAGACTTTAATTAGTTAAATTATTTTGCTCAAACTTCATTTCTTTCTTTGTTTCGTTTTGATAAGGCTAAAGTTCGTATCGCTCTATAAGCCAAATTACATGTTACATAGAAATATGTGAAATTAGTAAAATAAAAAGATTGTTACAGCCTTATTTACAAAAATTATTAAGTCTTTATAAAGGTTTTTTAAAACAAATTTTCATACCAAATTTTTCTTATTAAGCTATAAGGCTGTTAATTTTTAATATACCAAAAATAATTTAAATTTCCCAGCCCTGGAGCTGTTTTTGATTTGCTGATTTTTACTACCAATCTACTTAGGAGAAATTCTGACTCAATCTGAATAGGTTATGAACTTGGCCGGCCTAGTGGTTAAACATTTTTTTTTAAACAACAGTTTTGTGAAAATTTTATTTTCGAAAATTACGAAATCTACGAATCCAATCGATTCAATATCTTACGGCATCTAAGTGAATTTTTTTCCGATCTGTTGACCCGCTTTGAAGTTATGATATGTTAACATAAATACACACACATACATTACATCGAAAATAGTCAGAATCAAGTCGCAGGACCTCGAAATGTAGAAATATGATGAAAACTGAACTTTCGAAAAGGGGGCAAATCAGTAATATCCTCCTATAACGCCCAGTTAAAAAAATAGTTTTAGTTATTAACTTTTGTATGCAAAAAAAAAAGTTTAAATTTTCCAGCCCTGGAACCGTCTTTATGATTTTTGCTGGCGTTGTTTGAGTAAATGGAGCAATATGTAGCACTATTACTTGTTTTTATATTTCTTTCTCTAAATAGCAACGATCATCGAACTTGAGGCAGCGTAAAACTTTTAATATTTATTTTATAGAAATAACCTGATGTCATTCACATACAATTTCTTGAGGAAAAACACTTTTGTATATTTTTCTTTCGCTTTTTATTATGCATTAAATTATACCTAATTCCTATAAATAAAAATAAATAATTTCAATTTAATTCGTGATTCTTATAAATAATATTTTTTTTCTTCAAATATATAAATTGAAAATAATGGCGGCGGCGATAATGGCGGCAAATGAATTGAAATGAATCATTTTTTTGTTTGTATAACTAAAGTAAGTACCAGCAACGCAATCGAATTTTAATTCCAAACACTTAAAAGTAACCCTATATTTCTTGTAGCTAAAAACTAGATCTAATGTGTATGTATTAATATGGACCACTTGGATAACCTTGTACCTGATTGCTTTCTGTTTCAGCGGCCTCACCATTCACTACAATGAATTCACCGGGTTGAACAGATTCTTCAAAAGAATCGTTTTCTTCAGCACTGTTACGCGTTACAACATTCTCTTGTTCGGCATTATTATTAGTCACTTCCGCTGCAGCCTCTTCTATTGGTTGCTCCTGGATTTCGGGCTCCCTTGCAGGATTTGTGGTGGCAGGAGTTGACTGCTGAGGCTTATTATTATTACCTTGACCTTGGAAGAAGCTTATAAATCCTTGGAAAGGTCCTTGCTGAGTGGGATTCGGATTGGGATTGGGTTGTCCAAAATTGGCAAAGAATTGTTGAAAAGGCCCTGGTGGCCGGGCACTAGTGGCATTATTAGATGCTGAGGCTTGTTGCTGACCTCCGAAGTTGGGAAAATTGTTTTGTAAGTTGGATGTAAATTGTTGGAATCCCTGAGTGGCATTGCTAAAGAAAGACTGGGCAGTCGCTAAGGGGTTATTGAATGCAGGTAGCGTGGGAAGTGTGGGAAATGTAGGAAACGCGGGAAATGGTTGATTAGTGCCATTTTGCTGATTAAAAAGTTGTCCCAAAGGTGAGTTTTGTAAAAATTGTATGAAAGTTTGTTGGCTGGTGGTGGCTGTAGGAGTGGCCTGAGTTGCTTGGCGCACATTAATATCTGATTGTGGTGTTGCATCATTTGCAGCTGTGTTATTGTCATCTTCTTGTGTTGCCACAATATTATCGGAAGTTTGTGCTATCTCTGTCACCGTAGCTATTTCATTTTGATCTGCTTCCTGAGCTGGCTCGTTAGTAGTTTCAATGCTTTCAGAATTCACAGCTTGTGTGGTTTCAGCTATTCTTGTTCCCAATTTCTTTTCTTTTTCTAGAACTTCAACAATTTTCTTATTTTGCTCTTCCTGTACGGCTTCTTTAATTTCCTCCTCAACTATGGCTTCATCAATGCGTCGCTCTGCCTCCACAGCAGCTTCTACAGCCTCTAATTTTTGTTCTTCATCTACCGCTGCGGCAATATTTTCAGCAATCACCTCGGACTCTAAATTCTTAATTTCCGTTTCCTTCTCAGTTTCTTTTAAGTACGCAGGCTCTTTAATTTCCTCACCATCTTGCACAATAACTACGGGCACAAGTATTTCCTCTGTATTACGATACATACGCCTCTGTACTAGGGCAGCATCACATAGTGACACCACTACGAGAAGTCCTGCAAGGGCAGCTGATAAACGCATTGTTGCAATTCCTTTGTAATCCAAATATAGTCCGTTTGATTTTGTTTAAACTTAAATCTCGTTTTCGCCCGTCCAAACGTTGTTAGCACTTGAAAACCACTTTACAAACTGTTTGAAATTTCTTTGGCAGAAGCGCATTTATACCCGGCTTGTAGCAACATACAGGTTGCTTGCTGTCTGTTGTATTTGCTTCAACAAGCGTCCACCATCACCACAACCACCATCGATCGTCATTATCGTTTGCACTTGGCTTTGAATTGAATTATTTGCTCTGTGCGTTCATTTCATTTGATTTTTTTTTCACTTTTTATGTGCTTTATAAATATTTATGTATTAAACTGGAATTGTATGGATGGGAACGAAAATATGTACTAAAGGTTTGCTACTTGAATTCAAAGATTTTCTTTAAAATTCTGTTTAAAAAAATGTTGTCCTTTTAATTAATGGAACAAGCTTTCGTTCGTAATGAGAAATGAGAAATAATAAGAAAATACTCTTAGAAATTTGAAATTACAGTTTAAGAAATAGTTTTGTGTTTCTTGTTAATAAACATGAAAGCATTTTTCTTAAGAATAAAACTTAAAAGTTCTTTTGTGTAATATGCACATATGTAATTGGGAAAAATTATGGTTTGCACAATATGTGACTGAGCTTAAAAGCAATTATAAAGAGGTTGATAATAATGCGCCTTACGGGCTGAAAATGAATTACAAGTTCTTAGATTATTTTTAAATTTTCGCGGACCTACGTAAAACGCATTTTTTGAATTATATTTAAGCTAAGTATGTAAGTTTTTAGGAAAAATAATAAAATAAGGTTTTAGAAGTATTCACGTAATTTCGAACTTAATTTCTAACTTTCGAACATGATTTCGAATTTTCGAACATAATTTCGAATTTTCGAAATTAGTTCAAATGTCTATTTCACAGTATTATCTTTATCAAAAATAGTTTTTTAATCATAATAAGAAAATGCTCCCAATAATTCGTAACCACTAAATACTAATGAAAACCTTTGTGATTCAGACAATTGTTTATTAAGTAAAACTATTTAAAATGTACTTTTTGCTTAAACTACCTTATTTCAAAAGTAATATTTTTAAAAGGTATTTTAAAAAAAAGAAGTACGTTTTAAAAAGTTACTTAAAAGATTTCTCTTTAATAGTGATTTCCCACTGAAAGTTAAAACCTGGTTTTAACGTTAAAACCATAAACAGCCGATTTTGCATTCACACTGCAAGTTTGTTAAATTCAGGTTTTAAATTACAGACTGTCTGATAACTTTGCACATAAATAAAATAAATCTCCTGCAAAAATGCGTGTATTTGTTGTTGTATTTTTTCTGCTTTTTTATAACACTTATTTGACAAACTGTACAACAACTGTTTTTGTTTGTTTGAAAAACTCGGAAATTTTACAATGCGTTGTAAAATGGAAATTATTTTATATTTTCTAAATAAATATAAATGAAGAAGTGCTCTCAAATCAAGTTATTGTATAATAAAAATGCACAAATACATCGCAAAATAAAATTTTTTTATCAGCGGACCGATGTCAGTCATATCGTCTATTTTCACTTCCCAGAGGTCACTGAAAATATTTTAGTTGTTTTCCTTCCAAAAAAAAATCTTTTTTCTATAATTTTTTTATTATTGTTGCTGCTGCATCCATTTTTAAGTTGAAAATTTTTCAGAAGACATCTATTGTTATTTACTGGCATAAACATTATCAGCTGCTTCCAGTCATTTTAACTTGGCAGCACTGAATTTATCACAGCGAAAACAAGATTTCATTTCATAAAAGCAACTTAAAACCAATTCAAAAATGGTTTTAAGTTGGTTTTAACAAAAACAATTTGTATGGTAAGACCAGGTTTTAACAGTTGGTTTTAACGTTAAAACCAACTTTTATTAAAATCGTGTCAGTATGAATACACTATAAGCTACTTTTTTGAAGAGATATTTGTTTAAGAAGTATTTTTTAAATTACTTTTTTAACGTATTTTTATAGCACTTTTTTCAACGTACTTTTTAATGTAGTTTTAAGCAAATGTGATTTCTCAACACAAAGGTTGTAAAAAGGTTTTACACATATTTTTATTTCAAGAACTGTAAAATATTTGGTCACCGAGAGTGTGTTCTTAGATATAGAATCAAGGCAAAGTGATATTATAAAGATTACAATATATAACATCTTACACCTACATAAAAAATATGAGCTTTTATGAAAACAAAACTTTCTCAAAATCTAAGCATTATTACCTTTCATTGAACAGTAATTTTCTTATTGACCTATATTAATAACAAATTATAAAAATAATCAACAACAACAGTAACTTTTAATCTTTAACTTGTATCAAGAAAACGACAAAACATTTGCATAATAAAGCAGAAAATTTCTTTAAGTTCAACACTTTCTTTGGGTTATTAAATTTAACAACAAAATGACACCAACTATAAAGTTTACACAGCTTAACTTATTGTTGTAAAAGAAAATGAGTCAGTATAACTGTTTTAACAGTAATTTTATTGGATATTTTCAAATTAATTTTATTATGTGCAACAAATTTCTTTAAATTCTTATGAACTTATTAACTTTATTTAAGGCTGCATTTGGGTTAATATTTTATTTCTTGCTTTAAGCTTTGTAATAGGAGTATGAAAGTGTAAAACCAGTTTCGTAAAAAAATATATTCTTAATATTCTTTCATTTATTTAAGCCCAATCTAAAAATAAAATTTATTTGTTGCATAAGCCGGTCTTATCTCCAACTTGGCCAAAGAATCTTAGTATGAAAAATTTATGTAGAAACTAAAAAGAAACAGAAACCTTCAACATGCCCACCATGAGGAGCAGAAATCAGGGAAATTCAACAGAACAGTTTTACAGTACATAACACATTTAGTTCAGCCTTATCAAAATACCTATTAAGTTATTTTATTTTTTGCTCATTCTTGCATTTTGTTACATCAAATGTGGTCCTCTGGTATTGTAATCTTAAGACCAGTTCAATGACTGTTTGTGTTGTCTACACAACAAACAAAAAAAAAAACGCAAGTGAAAAACAAAACACTTTTAATCAACTGCAGAGTCTTTAGCCAATTTTATTGTTAGAAACGTTTTCTCTTCTTACAAGAAGCTGCAATCAGCAAGCAGTGTTGCCAACTTAGCAGTTTTAGTGCTAGATTTAAAATATTTTCAACTCACTTATTTTTCAAAAAAAAATTTTAGCATAGAAGTATGTTCGAAGTTTCGAAATTAGTCAGAATGACACACACTGCTAGGGTGCTCGTGATACTCCAGCAAGCACCACCGTGAAATGCAATCGTGATTCAAAACCCTATAGTTTCTGCATTTAACCCAAATGTGCAGATGCACGTCCAAGAGTATAATTTCTGTGTTACATTTGCCATTTATTAGAAAAATGTTTAAATAATTTATATATTATACAACTATGTTCGAAATTTCGAACTTAGTTTCAAATCTTCGGAACTAGTACCTACCAATTTTCAAGCTTTTGTACTTATGAAAAATCATTTGATATTTGCTTTTTCAGTCATGTTCGAAAACAAGCTTTTAAGTAGAAATTCTCATATTGTAAATTTTAGGAATTTTTGAAAGCACCAAGCTCTATATAACCTTTTGCTACTACTACACTTTTGTGTATCATTATAGGCATAATACTGGGAATATGCAAACGTATAAGTCTATTATTTTAATGATGATATACTTCTATACATTTTTCGAACTATATCTTAAATTTTCTAGGAGTTGTAATGCATTTTTTTAATTATATTAAAGTAAAATACGTGATTTTATATGAAAAATTAAAAAAATAATGTTTTAAAAGTATTTTCGAAATTTCGGACTCAATTTCGAATTTTCGAAATTAGTCAAAATATCAATTTTATAGTATCAGCAATATAAAATATTACTTACTTTATAAATTTTAATGGCTATATAACTTTTTTAATTATAATTCGGAGAAAAATTTTATTAAAGCTCTAATTTAAAGTGCAAGAAATGCGGCAATTAAAAATGGTAATAAAAGTTAAATTGCAGCATGAAATTTTAGTTATTGATCTATTTAAAAATGGTAATTTTTTATTTTTATTTCAAGAGTGTCAAAATTAATCTGAATTTAAAAAAAGTTTGTACTTAACCAACAACAAACAAACTTTTTTTAGTTACTATTTAAAAATATTTGGAGGAAATTCAAACTTAACTGGCATAGTATCATACTGTAATGTCTTAAGTTTTTTGAATTGTTTAATTATCTAAATTATTATTTTTGCTTTTGTTTTTTTTTTAACAAAACTTTTAAAGCATTAAGAAAATATGACACTTAAGACTACCATTTGAATCCCTCCAAATTATTTGTATATGCCAATAAGATTAAAAACTAAATTTCTGTTTTATAAAGCTTGATAGTAACGATTTTAGCCGGATTATAAATATTTGTTATTTTCGAAAAAAAAAAAGAATTCAAGATTAAACTTTTCAAATGAAGTGTAAAAATATACATAAATTAAACAAATGCAAATTTATTCCTTCCATTTTCTATACAAACAAATGCCCCGAAATTCAAATGTTGTTCTATTAAAATGAAAGCAAGAGTTGATTTAATAAATTTAGAAAACTAAATTATATTAATTAAACATGATTTAAATTTCAATGACTTATAATAAAATTTAATATATACATATGAACCGGAGAGCCAAACTATTTATTTTTTACACTAACCTATAAAAACAATATTAAAAGCAAACATGAACAAAGAGATTCCTTTAGTTTTTTTTTTCTTGGAAATAATAAATTGCATACTGTGGAAGCCAGAAAAAAAAGAAAAGTGAAACAATTTAGTTTTTCTTAAAAAGTTAAAAGAACACAATTTTGAAGTGGTTGCAAGGAAAATGTTTAAATTAATTAACAATGCTTTTTCTTTTCTTACATAAATCTTGTGTATGAAGTTTTATTTGCAACAGATATTTAAAGCTTCACTTCATACCCATAACCATAGAAGTATAACCAGTTTCGTATTGTTCTTAAGCAAAGAAAAAAAAAATATTTTCAAATAAAATGAAATAAATACCAGAATTGCAATCGTCATTATTATTGTGGTTAAAGAATTTCAGCATAACGATTCTTTACTTTAATAAAAACCAAGAAACCTTTTTCATGCTGACCATTATGTAAAGAAATAAGCCAAACAAGCAGGCTTTCGTTTGTCTTGTTGGTTCAATTTTTTTATAGGTTCCATCCAGTGCATCTTCATTGGCTTTTGGTTTGTTTATTTATTTTTTATATTTTTTTTATTCACTTTTTTTTTGCATTTATTGAGTCAAGTTCAATGACTGTTTATGGTGTCTGCTTAAACTTAACAAGCACGGTAAAGAAAAAATACATGCAGAAACAAGCCAACCAATTTCAATTAGCTTTAGGTTCTCAAACTACATTAAGTGGTAGAATCACTTTTTCTACTTACCAAAAACCCAACCAGAAATCTGAAAGAAAACAAGGAAAATCCAAGTTAGTTGCACGAAAAGTAGTTGGCACTTATTAAATTTACAGGAGTGGCGTGAAGGAAAATAAGAACTAGAGGTTTGTATGTAGACTGGTTTCGTTGCATAAAAATTCTTTAAGAATTTCTAGTTCCACATGCTTATTTACAAACCAATTTAATATTTTATAAAAATATGAGAGATAAAATTGTCTATAACATTCATACAAATATAGATATATGTATGTAAATATTTTATGTAAAAAAGTTCAATAAAAAGTTTCAACATAAAATGAGTTGGGGCCTTTCTATATTAATGTAATTCGTTTAAATTTATTTATTTTTTTTTTTTTTAAATAACAAATACAAACACAACTCGCAAAGCGATTGGCTTGTCTGCGATATATTGATTTAATTTTTCATTTGGATATAAAGAAAAAAGTTTTTCAAATTCTAAATATAATTTCTGATTTGTTCACAATAAGTTTTTAATAGAAAATATAGTAAAAGGGATTATTAAATTCAAAAACTGAAGCAAAGCCGCGAATAACGTTGTAAATGACAAAATAATAATTTTAAATGCAACATTATTTTCGTTATTATAAGCGTATCAAAAATAATTATCATTAGCATTAGTTTTTCTCCTCGTACCTCTGTTACATTTATCAATTACTTTCCACAATTCCATTCATGTCAATTTGTTATTAACTACCGAAGTTCTTCTACTGACTGTATCTTTGTAATTGTATTTTGACGGCGCTAAGATGCATAATTTTGAATGGTTTGACGTTTAAACAATGCAAAAGAGTGATATATTTTCTTTTACAACGTTATTCGCTCGCGGCTTTGCTTCAACGATAAAAACTTCCTTCCCTTTTACGTGAATGTATAAGATTTTAGATGTTTGTGCCTTAAGTCTTTCGTTTTGCTGCAAGAGTACTGTAATTTACTCTTCTTATGTTGGGTACAAGCGGTGTTGCCAGTTTGACTTACTCTACCATTCATCAAATATGGCAAGGTTATACATATGAATGTATAGAAGATTATCATTAAACTATACATGTACGTATGTATATTCTGGTACTTATAATTATAACATAGGCCGGGTTTACATCTGTGTGCCATGTGCCACACAAGCGTAAAAAAAGCGTAACCACTAATTACTAATGAACAGTTTGATTCAGACATGTATTTATTAACTTAAACAGATTCATACATAACTAATAGACAATCTTATAGAATCTAACATGATTGGAAACAGTTTAAATCAATAAATATATGTCTCAATCAAACAGTTTTTCATTAGTAATTGGTGGTTACGTTTTTTTTTGGGCACATGTCACACAAGAAATGTCAGATGTAAACTCAGCCATAGTCGAATAAACATGTTCCGTCTGTCCGTCCGTCCATCTGACTATATGTGAAATCGGTTTTCGGAAGAGCCCCAGAAAATACACGGACTTCGGTTTTAGACCAATGTGTTGGAATTTTTCTGAACTCTGCAAAATTAAAATGCAGTTTCCGAATTTGTCATTATGGGCTAGAAAATCTAAACTTTTTGGTATATAAACATTTTCCAAACAAAATATACTGTAACTCCCAGAGTAATATAACTAATTTCTTCTTTATTAATTAAAATTGAATTGGCAAAAGTTATTTCGTTTAAAAATATTATTTTTCTATTCGGCCAATTTTTATATTCTCAGTATATGAAATTCTCGTGTCATGGTGTTTGTAATTGGACTGCTCCGAAACGGCTTAACCGATTTTCATTAAATTTTGTATGTGTATTTGGTAGATTTGAGAATAGATTGAAATCAATTTTTCATACCCCTCAGTTTGCTGTGCCACGCCCATACAAATGAAATATTTTATATCTTAAATTCAAATTTGGAGTGCACTATTTTGAGAGCAAGGTGTGAAGTAATTCTAAATATTGGTAGAAAAGAACCGGGGCACTCCCCATATAACGCAATTAATAATAATCTTATATCTAAAAAGCTATAATAGCAAGTCTTCAAATTTGGTATGAGTTAATTTGAAAATAAGTTTATTTTAATTTGAAATTTATTTGCTGGTGGTTCAGCGTTGCCCATATGCATTTCATTGTTGCTGTAACAAATCATCGGTAGATTTCAACCACAAATTTTGAACAGCACAAACCTCTTTTATCTTATGCAAAGACTTTCAAAAACTATTTGAGAATTCATAAATAATAATATTTTTAAGAATCACAAAAAAATTGATTTATATCGAATATGAATTATTTGCTGGATTTGGAAAAAGTTTCTAATCCTACTACGACTCAAATAAAGATTTCTCACATTTCTCTAAATTTTATGTTTTTTTTAATCAAATCCGAAAGCTCTTATATATAGGTAAATAAGTGCTTCTTTTTTTCATTACAGAGAAGTCATTATTATACGTATAAAAAAAAATTAAATAAATAATTACCATTCATTACTTTGGAAGCCAGTAAAGGAGTACTACTACCAAATAAAAAATCCCGAAAGTTTTTACTTGACAAAAATCATATTTTTTTTATTTTTGATATAATGAGAACTTCCTACAGATCAATAACCAAATGAGATGTATTCAAAGTCGACAGACTGTAGAAAATATGCTGACTGATTTAAAGCTTAAATTCCATAAGAGCTTAAATTATAAATTTCAACAAATGTTAAGCCTTTATTATTCATTTTTTACTCTTAAAAAGACAATAAAATCTATTGCTATACTTTTATTAAATTTGTATTATAAATTAATACAACCTTTTAAATTTCATATATCCCCGCAAAATGTCATGCACTTGTTGTTTGTAACTATATCATTAAATCTTCAAATGAAGATATTTCAAATTTCATATCAAACAAATAAAGAAGCATGAATACTTAATTTCTCCAATATAATATTTGTACAAAAAAAGTATCATTAAATATTACATAACAGAAAAAAATTGTATTTAATATTTTCTGTGCTGACTTCAATAAATCTCCATCCATTGTTGTGCTGACAAAATAAGACACACAACTTCACCGGCATGTTATTACCAAATTAGCAATTTTTCTGTATTATAAAGAAGAAAAAAACTGAAATTAAATAAAGTGATTAACACCTTCGTCACATATTTAAAACTACATAAAGCTTTGACAAAAAAAATAAGAAATACCGGCAGCCGGCAGTTGACAGCAAACAAACTAAAAACATCAGGTTCAAATCATATGGATCATGATAAGATTCATACGTATGTATTTATGTATGTACTCGTATGTCTGAATGACTTTGTAAAAATTTAAAACACTTTCACTCTATTTGCAGTAAGCAAAAAAAAAAATAATTTTGTTTACTCATAAAAGTTAAACAACATTAAGTTCAAGTTTTAAAGATAAAATAATTTCTTCAACTCTCTTTAAATAAATTAAAAAAAAACGTGAAATAATCTAAAGCCCTTTTTAAAAATATAAAAAAAAATTGTTAAATGGCCATGAATTTGTTTAAACGATTTTTGTTTGCTTAATAAAGCTCTCTCATCTCATTTTAAGTAAAAGTTTACGTGGGTGGTGCTGGAACTTTAGAATAAAAATTTCATAAGACTAATGGTTAGATAGCATCGTAAGTAATTTTTGTAAGTAAAATGAATGAACAGAATGAAGAAACAGTGTTGCCGAGAATGACTTTTGTATAATATTATTAGTACTTCGTATAATAAAAGTAATATTTATTGCAGATTTCCTACGTATGTATTTGAAAAATTTATTTATAAAATACGTGTGGCACTCGGGGACTGCTGCGGTAAAGCTATTGCTTAGCATTTTTTTTTATCAACTTATGCAAATTTATTTTTTTAAATAAAAAACCTACGAATTGTCTGTTTGTTTGTGTTTATCATTTTTTGTCAACCACGATTGCTCTTAAGTTCGCCACATTAGCGGAGTTCGATGTTTGATGCAAGTTGTCTTGCGTAAGTGCAAATGCAAAATATCGTAGCTTTTCTTTGGATTGTGTGTGTATTTTGTTGTTGGATTTGAAAGAAAAGCTACAATATTTTGCATTTGCACTTACTCAAGATAATTTGCATCAAACATCGAACTCCGCTATTGTGTTTTCCTACATGTAAAAATCTGTTTAATGACATCAATAGCATACTTTAGGGGTTAACATACACTGGGTGATTCAAATAAAAATAGTCTTAAGTTTTTATTTTCGTTACGGAATTTTTTGATTCGGTCGACACCCTCAAAGCCTGCGATAAAAGCTATGCAATGAACTAAAAAAAAAACACAACTATACAACAAGGCATCTTATTCATACACAAAAAAAAAACTAATTTTCCATTTCAAATACAAAATTCGCTGAATCAAATATAATTTTTTTCAATTTAGGTCCTACAAAAAGAAATTCGTAAATTCAAATACAAAATTTTGTAATAATTTGTTTGAAAAAAAAACCCAGATTTTTTCAATCAAAAAATTGTCTGATTCAATAAAAATATTTTTTATGAAAATTGTTGTACAGTTGCAATTTCTATATTGGAACAGAAATCTGCTCTTAACAATTTCGTTACAAATGTTACTTTATACTAATTGTTTGAACTAGAATTTTTCACTCCATACTGTTTTGTGTAGAACTAAATGTGTTTGGGATGAGTCGATCCTGCAATCTCTTGACTAATAAACTAAAGCGTCCCATACACTACAACAGCATGCACGCACAATCAAGCGATTGAGCATTCATGCTCGAACCACATAACATACCAGCAAGCTGGTTCAATATTCATTTCATACAAAATTTCGGGAAGGGTGGTTATGAATAGTGACACATATTTTTTGTTGCAATTATTATTGGTATGTTGTTAAAATTAGCAGCTTGTATAACTAAAGTTCTAAAATTCTGTTTACCATTGAAACAAATTATATCTCAACAAATTATATTACTTAAATGCATGTTTGCTCCATGACAACTTTGCTCAACTGAACTAATTTCACCATATACCACACCAGCGAGCTGGTACCATCAGCAAAATATCAAACTCCACTTGACATCGCTATAGCAAACCGTACAATTGCACAAAATGCCCATACACGACCAAACCGCTGGCACAAACACTTGATTGCGCATGCATGCTGTTGTAGTGTATGGGCCCCTTAACGTACTTGCCAAAGAGCAAATCGTTTTTGGATACGCAAATAATGAATACACGCAAAACATGATTTCTTTTGTTTCTTCTAATCTAAAAATAACTTTGTTGAGTAAAAAAAAACAAGCCACTACGTTTTTCAGCTTCTTGTCCGAATGCATACATATACAACACGAGCATTCAAAGAAAACAACAATATCAGCACATGACCACGTTGAGTCAATCAACAAGTAAGGAAAACACCAACACAAACAAATGAAATTAAATGATACAGTTTTTTTTTACATAAAACAAAATTGAAACAAATAATTTACTGGAACAGTAAAAATATTTACCGAAACTAAATTTTATTTCAAAACACACGTTTGTTTGAAATTTTTTTGGGAATAATTTTTTCTGTGTATATGTATTTATGTATGAATTTCATGTACATTGACAAAAAAAATTGTTGAAGAAAATGTATTTTTCAGTAATTTTATGATATCGGGAATACGGCAATACTGGGATCATACATTTTTAAAATAAACATATTTTTCCATTCAATAGCAAATTTATTTTTATAAGACGTGTACGCTTCGAGAACGTTTTTAAATTTAACTTCCAACTTACTACGTAAACTCTCAAGTAACTTGCAATACTTCCGGTTATTTCTTCGAAATTTTCTTTGATAATAGGTATACACTACTTGCAAGCAACTACTTAAATGTGTAAATGCAAGGATAAACATATCAAGTTTGTTAGCTAAATTCAAAATGTTTTGGGCTGAAGTTTACTGATGAGTTCCATAAGCGGGAAGGAAATGCATATAGGCAATGCTTAACCAAAAAACAAAGCAAAAAAATTTAAATAATACAATTTTATTTGTAATATCGCAGGTCCTTCATATAAACACAAGAATAAGGCAACTCATGTATTTATTTGTATAGCGCTCTAGAGACTATCAAATAAACTTGTCAATAAATACATCAATCGCCATTTGTAATTCACCTTCGTAGCATTCGTATCCAAGCATATCATCATCGGAAGAGGTTTTATTGTTATTGTAGCCACGAAAAAGTTTTAATTAAATTGAGATTAAATTGTAGGGTTCAATAAAACGCAATGTAAGCTAGTTTGTAAGCAAAAATTACATGTGAACAATTTTAAAGAAAAGAAGAAAACACAACTTCAAATCAATAAAAAACAATATTGAATTACGCTACAGTTACACGACCAAGATTTGCTTTCAAGTTTTTCACACACACTGGTTGTCAAAAGTCGTTTAAATTGAAAGCTGTGACGTAGGCTGCACGCAATTTCCAAGCAAATTTATTTTCAATATGCCATTGATAAAAAAAACAGCTTAAGGCAAAACTTCATGATTTCTATATAGATCTATAAACCGCAACACATCATTCATTATACACTTTTTATTTTTCTTCCTAAACATATTTATTTAACTGTAATTAAAATTTTTCGGTGGAATATAACATTATTTGTAATAAAAGAACACAAAAACACTATGTCGGCAGAAAATTTTAAAACAAAAACGAAAAGTGAGCTCATTGAAATTGCTGTCAGTTGTTTTTTTTTTGCCTATAAATTGAACACACAATTGGAAACAAAAATTTGAAGTTAAAGTTGAATCAAATTCTAAAAATATGGATGTAGCAGTGAAAAAGTGTGAATGTATTGAAATTTGAAAGACAAAACTTGATCGTGTAACCCTCAAGTTAATAAGAAACATTAATGAAAGTCTAGTCATGTTGAAATTTCTCATTTGAATATGGAAAAATATTAATTTACAGTATTAATTTATTAATTTTATTTATTTTTAATTATCTTAATATACATTTTCTATTAATTGGAAAATTATTGAATCAATATGATGCGTTCTTATCTTTCAAAGTTGCAGCTTTTCCGTGAGCATAGTAAAAAAAAATATATATACATATATATAATGTTTTCTAACAATGCCACACCCACGCCACAACGTTCTTGTATTTGGACCACAATCAATCAATCAATATATATAAAATTTTTTTCAATAGAAATGTAATATGTGAATTGTTTTGATTCTTCGTACTTTAATTTGTTGAAAGCTTTTTTGTAATGGAAGCTCAAATTTAACATCACTAATAACAGTATTGCCGTTTTGCTTATTTGTTTTTTGCTAAATGTCATGACCTGCTATCCTACACAATCGCACGACTTACGAAAAAACACAACCCTGGGGGGAAAATACGGCATTCGAAACGATTAGAAATTTAAAAATATTTCCATATAAGCTCTATTGAAATATTTCGTAATTTCGTTCGATAACGAGTGTCGTAATTTACCCCCTGATCTGATGAATTGTTATTGTCTCTTAAAAATTTTCATAAGCTCCATCATACCAAGGTTGTATTTTCTCAAAAGATCGTACGAGTAGCACACAGCTATATGATTGATGAGTTTATTTGATCGTCTCCAGAGCCCCATAATGTTTTGAGCATCAATGATGCATTCCTTATTTTTTTAACGGCCTCAAAAAGAGGGAATTCCAAAATGTCTCTTTTTTCCTGATAAAACAGCATATTATCAATTACATTATTTTATTTTTATATTTATACTTTGCCACAACCCTCGTACTTATCAATATTAATTACTGTCAACAAATTACATTTACACGCAATATTTTCCTTTTTTCTATTACATAAACAAATTAAAAACGTGATTAATTTTTATTTACTTACAACTCGAAATGCATTTCTAGTTTATCTTTTCTCTGACACTAACTTTAAGCTTTGACAAAGACGTAAAAGAAATTAATTATAAATTCACATCAGATATGTCATTTTTTATGACAAGTTTGGAATACTGATTATTGAAGCCACTCGAAACTTAAAATGCATCATATATGATTATAAAGGTGTCTAATAAAATATATTGAATTTTATTTCTTTTAAAATAATCAGTTTTCGAAAAGCAGTATATAAAAAAAAGAAATTAAACATATTTTTGTAATAAATATTTTTAAATGAATGATTTATTTGTTAAGTTACTTAATAGGCAATATTAAGGAGAATTTAAAATATTTTGTTTAATGCTCTTCAACTTATTAATAACTACTCGAAAATTCGCTTATATA
This sequence comes from Tachina grossa, assembly GCA_949987645.1. Taxonomy (NCBI): domain Eukaryota; kingdom Metazoa; phylum Arthropoda; class Insecta; order Diptera; family Tachinidae; genus Tachina; species Tachina grossa. Next base: position 22,582,290 of record OX465276.1, on the reverse strand, counting down.
ACAAAAGTTTATATCAGCTTTTAAAAGCTGTTCGTTTTCTAACAGCTGTAAACAAAGTAGAGTAGTAAAAATAAATTTACATTAATTTCATTCGATTTTAGATATTTGTTTACATATATGTAAAAAAGGTTGTACAGCTATTAGCTTTTTCGAAATATTCTGCTTAGCGAATTTAAGTGCTTTTCGCAATGAAGAAGCTTTCTTGGCTAAAGAGTTATTGTAGCATTTTTCCACCAGACCCATTTTATATATAACAACAAAGATACTGAATAGTTATTCGCTATAGTAATAGAACAAATAATAAGAGTTTTTCTTTTAAAAAGCTCACTAAACCGACAGACTTCGTTCTGTCAAAAAAATTGGTTTAATAGCTTTGGAAGTGAAGACATACCTACCACCTTTTGGTTCTATTTAAAGAAAGATACATATGTAGCTTATGTCTCCTTGAAAGCGCATACCTATTTCTGTTTTAAACAGGGTCTCGAAAAGGCTCCTAAGTTTTAGAGAATTGGAGATTGCCTCTTACCACCCTCTTGGAGCAAGTTCGGTTTCCTCTTCGAAGTAGATCTTTCTGCGTTTAAAATTGGCTTAATAGTTTCAGAAAAAAGATTCACAGCAAATGTTTCTTTTTCAAATCAAGTCCATCTATCCAAGTCTAAAATTCCTTTAAAAGTTGGTTGAATGATTGCTTTAGTGGATCAGAATCTACACTTTCCCTCTCTTTTTCCTATTTTTTAAAAAATACGTATCACCTTTGTCTTTTTAGAAGCAGTTTTCTGAATGCCGGCAATTTCACTTTCCCGTTAGCACAACACATGTCAGACATAAGGCCTTTAGAGTGCATTTTCTTACATGTTAAATTATTCAATTTCATTAAATCTATAAAGAAAAAAATTATTAACCCGTTTTTTAAGAAACGGGGAAAAATATAATAAAATCACAAAATATATCAAATTTTTGTTTTAATATTAAATAATTAATAAGAAAAAACATTTATTTGCTAAAAGTACTTGTAATAATGTTTAAAAGCCTTACACACGACCTGTTCAAATTAACGGTTTAACGAAATACACCATACTACACCACAGTGATTCTTACACGAAATGACGTGTGGCATCTCTTGTTCAATTTCATATAAATTGGTACGGCCAATTCATGCATGTTGCCAAGTTGGCAGTTTTTTCATTTGTTATCACGATATCTTATACTCACTCTTTGCTACTTTTTTAAATAAATGCTATAAAAAATAAATAAGTGATTGATAAGACCAACATTATATTATTTTTAAAAAGCGCTTTCTGTTTGCTTAAAATTAAACGTTTTTAACGCCATTAAAAATTTCTTTTATTGTTTAAACCTTTTTCAGTCGAAAGATGATGGCATCTCTGGAAGTGTAAATTTGCTTCGCCTACGGCAAAGATTATCAGGTGGTCTCAAATTCTAAGGTGACAACCAGAACCAGAACTTATCGAAAATGTAATGTCTGTTAGATGTCGATAGATAATGTCTGTTAGATGTCGATGGACATGCTTAAGGGGTTTAGACACGGTCAAAATGCTTGCTGAGATTGGTTATAGTATGAGTGAAAACTTGTAAGTATGTGTGACACCAACGATGCTTGATGGAAAATCAAAAAATTTTGATATTCGGCATGCTTGCTGTCACTTGTTAATGCGTGTATATTGTTACCCCATCAAGCGCGTACAAATTTTCATTATAATTATATTTCCATTGTGAACGGTTGCCCAAAACATCGGAATTAAAAAACATAAATTGGACTGGTGAAGAAAAAAGAAGTGTTACAACTTTCTTTTTTTGTAAGCAGTGCTGCTATTATTGTTATTGAATTTCTTTATTTAGACATCTTTATACATTTTTTTTCAACCAAACGAACAGCAAAAAATCAAACTAAAATGAATGCTTGGTGGGGCATCAAGCATGGTAGCATCAAGCCGACAGGCACACGTACACGAACTTGACAGCAAGCATTTTGATCGTGTCCAAAGCCCTTTAAAACCAAGGCAAATTAATATAAGGTATACTCAGCTGAATTCACGTTAAGAAATTTATATGTACTTGAAATTTCAGAAAATGTACTGAAAAATGTGTTTTGACATCCAATGTATATTCAAATTACAAGGGGCGAAAATAGTCACCTGAGCCTTTGCCTCCACCTAGTATGAAATCGCATTGCTTAGAACGTGGTTTTAATATCTGAAAGTGATTTATTTCACCCTGCCTTATATGAATATGCCCTGGCTAATCCGTTTGTTGTAATTTGTAATCTTACAAAGTGCCAACAGCATGTATCGTCTTAAATATAGATACGGAGATATGGATTTCAATGTAAGAAAATAAGCGTATACATATTCACCCCTATCGGGAATAAAATGTGAAATTTTGGTTCCCATGAAATTTTCATTCCACGTGAAGGGGAATTTGCAATCGTGAATTTCATGGGAACGTTTGTTCTCGCTATCAATGCGTAGTGAATGTAAAAAACGGGAAGAAGACTTGTACAGCTTCAAAATTAATTAAAAATCAAACAAATTAAATTTAATAATAAGAAATACACATATTTTGGATTTTAAATGAAAAGTTATAGAGTGTAAAGTTGTGTTTTTAATTGTTTTAGGCGTCGTGCAAAATTATTTTTAATATACTACAGCCATAAAATTTACGGCATGTGAACCAATGAGATTCGTGTTCAATGAAAAAAAGGTGTTCCAAGGAATTATTGTTATTAATCGTGGGCATTATTTATTGAGCTTGCCGTAAAAATAATTATTTATAAGTTTTGCCATATAATTGCAATTATAATATTGAAATTATGCAGTGTATTAATTCAGTTCGCCAGCAAAAATAAAGTGAACAAAACGAAGGGAAAAGTGAAAAAATCCATGTGAAAAATATTATTCATGATAAGGGGAATCAAAAACGGGAACACATTTTATGGGAAATATTATTCACGATTGCAATTTGGGGAAAAGGGAAAATATTTCGAGGGAAAAACTGTTCACGATAGGGGTGATTAAAATATTTTGCTTTTTATATATGGGTTTTGACAATCACGCTGATATGATTTTTACAAGTGTTAACCTTGTATTATGAGTTTTGACACCACCTCTTTTTTCCAAGCGTATATTCGCCGCGATTTTTCCAGTTGTCAAATGTGATTTTGACAACACTGCTCAGTTTTCTTTCTTCTTTGATAAAAAGATCTACTAAAATGTTTGTGTGACGGATGGGCTAAATAAATTTTTGCACGAAACAAAAAGAAATAGTGTTTCTGTTTGAAAACAAATATACGAAATCAATATAAAACGAATATTAATAGTAAAGAAATGAATTAAAAAATCTTTTATTGGCTTAAAACAACAAGTAACAATATTGCTTTGGAATTTTAAACTAAAGTGCATAAGAAAATTCCTGTTGTAAATGAGAGATGTAAATGAAAACAACAACAGAATGCAAAATAGTTCAACATAAACTATTTAAACATATTAAGAACTGTGAAAGCTTTCGCACGAACAATTGGTTTGAATTTTGGCAATTTATCATTTTTACAAATAGATTTTTAATAATTTATACGAAATTTCAAAAAAATAATACTATTTTGCTGCCCACTCATATTCTTAAAAAAAAACAGGAGACAAAATCTCTTGAAAGCGATTGTCATTTTATTTGTAGTTAATTCGCTTGCCTTAACATGAGTGTGTGTTAGAGCGAGACAAACGTAGATGATTTTTGCAAAAGAAAAACGTGTGCCGCTCTCAGTGCATTTTTCATAACTTGTTTCTTTATTGTTTTTCTTTTACTTCTACAACTTCTTGTTGCTGTTTTGCTTTTGCACTTAATTTTTTTTTATTCAAACTGGAACTACTTTAGCACCAATTGGACTATTTCTTCTTGTTTAGTAAGAAACAAAGTGTTAAATAAAATAGAAATAAATAAAACAAGTTAAAATTCTTGCAATTAAGTTGCAAAGTAAATATTTTATAAAAATATAAAGAGTGCAATATATTTTTGAAATAAGTGAACTTCCTTGAAATAGTCTACTACAACTTGTATAAAATAATAAATACATATGTACATACGTGCAGTCAGTGAAGACGCTTTTTGTTCTGTTGTAATTAAATTTTTTGCAAAATTATTTTCTTATTTTATATAAATTTTTTATTTAAACGTGTTGTATATTGTCGTTGGTCGGTCAGTTGCCTTCGTTGTGTTGTAATTTCTGATAAAAAAAAGAAGTGCAAAAAAGAAAATAATATAAATTTAAATTAAATGTAAAATTTATTTGTTTATAATTGATGCGCTTAAATTGGCATAACAAATAAAAATAAATTCGATAAAGTGATTGTAGTTATAAATTTATTAAGTTTGATTAAATGTGCATTTATACGAATGAACGTTTGTTATATTAATAAAAAATAATAAAAGCAATTAAAAACCAAAAATATTTTTCAATTTAAAAATATTGTGAGTGTGTGTGCAAGTGTGTGTTTGTTTTTTTGAAAACAAAAGTAAAATTAAAATTAAAATATTGAACGTTTTGCTAATCGTTCAAATATTTATTCTTCTGTATATATTTGATATTATAAAACATATAAAAACAAAAAATAGTGACTAATGCACTGTTCCATGGAGCGTAGCATATCAGCTGGTGGCACTACTAACGCTTCAGGCCAAACAACAACAATGGCTTCTGCGGCTACAACAAATTCTAAAGATGGTAATTTTGTTGTTGTTATTAAATTATTTGTTATGTTTGTTATTAACAAATAAATACATAACAGATAATTTCTTGTCTTGTTTGTTATTTTATTAAACAAAATTTCTTTATTTTTACGTTTAAATTGTTAATGAATGCAATATAAATTCATGGAAAGTTACAAATAAAAGATAAAAACAAAACATAAAAAGTTGGTGTTAAGCAAACGGTTATTTAAGTCAACAGTTATTTAAATGAATTAATTGTTTGATAATATGAAACAAAAATATTCGGGATACAATTTTTGTGTGAGGGCTCTGCTGGAACACCTACTTTTCCAGTTGACATTTAAAATGTTGCTAATTATTGCAAGGAGGGCTCCGCGATGTAGTCCATCTTGGATGAATATTCGATCTGACAAGTTGCTGAACAGGTTTGCAATTGAAACTCTTTTGGATTTAAATAATAGGTCCTTTTGTGTTACCTTCAGAGCAGGCAAAGGATGGTGCAAGTACAGATGGATGGTTAAAAGAGGAACTTAGGAACGTAGTTAATTCTTTTTAGATTTTTCTACTCTGCTATTGAGAGTTTGTTAATTTTTTTACAACATCCGCGCCCCACCTAGTCTTAAATATTCATATTATTTTAAACTCTGTGAACGAGAGCACTAATGCATATCAGGAAAATCTATTACATACATATATTTTCTTTGTAGTCGAGGCACTAACTACTTCAAGGAACAGCACCCTCAACTCTGATGTAAATTGTGTTTTTTATAGAGTGTCTCAAGTTTAAATCATAATAAAATGAGGAAACATATTCTTAATATCAATGAAACCCGGCTTTATTGGAGAGAAAATTTTATGAAATTAATGTTAAGATATACATATGTACGTGGCCGCCACGGATGGTGTGTAGAAGGAGCAATCTCAAACACCAATTTTCAACAACTCTTCGCATTCTGACCATCATTATTTTGAAGACATGTAGGCCAATGACTCCGCCAGCCCATAAAGCGCACCAAACAGTAATTTTCTGTGGATGTAATGTTGTTTCGACAAAAGCTTGTGGATTCTCCTCACTCCAAATGCGACAATTCTGCTTATTTACGTACCCATTCAACCAGAACTGACTGGGCTTCATCGAATATTGACGAATAGAACAATTCTGGTGTACTCATAATGAAATTTCAAAGCACACTAAACAAAAGCAACTCTCAGCTGTTTAAGCAGTGACGCCAACTCAAAGTTGTGGCACTCTATAAAAAAACACCCTATATAAGACTTTAAAAAACAAGCAAAAATGAGAAATTTTGCTAGTCTGTGCAAACATTTTGAATAACTTCAAAGCTTAATGCCTTAAAAACCCATTTTTTAGGGTTCCGTACACCAAAGGTGAAAAGGACCCTATTGTTTTCGCTACGCTGTCCGTCTGTCCGTCACACGGTATTTTCTCAGGAACCGTAAGAGCTACGGACCTGAAATTTGGACAGAGTATGTAGAACCTTGGCCGCTACAACAACAAATACATGAGAATTAAAAATTAAAGGGTGTTACAAAACGAGCAACGAAAAATGTTAAAATCCCATGTAATATACATACAATGGTATGTACATATGTATATTGAAACTTGAATTTTGTAAAATTAGTGTATTTTCATACAGAACACAACAGCAACTAACATTAAAATTTAAAAAAATTTAAATTAAAGGGTGGTCCATCAGTTAATGCAATTTTGACTATGTAATTTTGACAATTTGCTATATCTTGGAAACCGTAAGAGGCAAACACTTGAAATTTTTAAAAAACGGTAAAACTAAAAAAACCGAAAATTATGAAATCGCCAAACCAAAAAAAAAAAAATCGCCAAAAATTAAAAAAAAAGTTGCCAAAACGTAAAAAATCGCCAAAATTAAAAAAAAAAATTCTAGCACTAAAATAAATCGCCAAATTCGAAAAAATCGCCAAAATGAAAAAAACGCAAAAAAATCGAAAAAAATCGCCAAAACGCGAAAATGTCGGCAAAACTAAAAAAAATTTATAAAAAAAATCGCAAAAATGAAAAAAATCGCCAAAAATAAAAAAAAACGCCAAGCACCGAAAAAAATCACCAAAACAAGAAAATAAAGTGTCAAAACTAAAAAAAGAGCCAAAACTTAAAAAAAGTTCCAAAACCGAAAAAACGCCGAACAAAAAAACCGAAAAGACCACAAAAACAAAAACGAAAAAAAAATATTTATTATATAGGATGAAGTTTGTATTAAATTACATATCTAGTGTTCGTACCGAACCCTTCGTGCGCGAGTCAGAGTCGCACTTTACTGATTTTTTTAGTTTTAGGCAATCTGAATTTAGTTAATTTTATTGTATTAGACTAAGGAGAAATAATTTTTAAGATCTCGGCAATATTAAAAAAAAAAACCAAAATAAAAAAATACATTATCTGACGTTATTGAAAATTTATGTGCATTTGAACTTAAATCATTAAAAAAATTTTGATGTTTTATTTCCCCTAAACAAAGCTTTTACCTTTTCACTTTAACAAAAACATTTTTTTCTTTTTGAAAAAAAGGCGTTCAAAAATAAAATTGGCTGCAAAAAGTTGAGTGTTCTCCTTTGACTTCTTTCTATGCAAATATGTTCGATTTCGGTATAAAAAATAAAGATTTTGTTTTGCTAGAAAAAGGGCAGAGCTACCATTGCATTGCAGCATAACAAAACCTATCAGGACCTAATCTAAAACCTAACCACTACCTTAAATGTATTAAATCTCTACTTGGATGTACAGAAAGTTATTTAAATATCAGATTTTAAATAACAAACGAAGGATGACTATTTTTGTACCAAAACGGATTTCTTTTAGAAATTTTAATTTTCCCACTAAGCTACAAATTCGCGGCATCCCATACAATTTTTAAGTCCACAAAAATGATTAGAAGTTTTAATATTTTTGTTTCGAAATTTTTCGTCAGGGATATCTCTCGAGTGATTAAGTTAGGTTAGGTTAGCAGGGTGCTGGTAAGAAAGGGTCCAATTTAGAGTCTAGCTCACTTGGGTCCAATACTATGATCCCTTTGTGCTACTGCTGTGAAGGAAGAGATAGAGAAAAGCTCCATTATTTTACAACTCCGCTGTTTGCACTTCTTTTTATAATGTAGTGATGCAGCTCCTCTGGTGTCAATGAGGAGTATTAAAGTATTGAAACTGTACTTACTAGCCATGTTGTTGGTTGTTTTACTTCGCAGATGATTCTGCTACACAATACCGACGAAGGAGGGCGCTGTGACGTTACAATCCAAGACCTTCAGTTTTGCAGTAGTCAACGTGCTAACTACTTCAGCCAACGCCACCATCCACTTTCGAATGGATCACCTAGTTTAAGTCAAACTGGCAGCAATCGACGTTTTATTTTATAGGTTTTTATAGGTTAAGAGCTGATTAAATTTAAAATTTGATCTGCTTTCAAGCTACACATTAAAAAAAAAAGATTTCAAACCTGAATTTTGAAATTAAAAAAAAAACATCTTTCGAGTGCGGCAAATTTGCTTCCGATTCGTTGAACCGTTCTTAAGTTATGGGATGTTTACATACACACACTCATCGCGAAAATAGAAGATAAAATAGACTACACGGACCTCAAACCCTCGAAATATGTATGATGAAAATTTATTTTCGAAAATTTGGGGTAAAATCAACAACTTCCTATAGCGAGAAGTAGATACATATTTTTTAGATAGTTTCAAACCGATGTTGCTTAAAATATATTACAGCTCCGTCTACTTTGCATACTTATTTCCTCATAGTTTTTTATCCTAGTCATTCTTTTTACACATGTATGTTTGTATATATAACATCTCTACGTCAAACTTCCTCAAACAAATGTTCTTTTCGAACTTAAATTAAAAATTAATTAGCAACACAATTACTATTTTCTTTCCATCACACTTGTTCAACAACTAAAAAGGTGTTGAAAAACATTGTTTAATTAATTTAAAAAAAAAAAAAACATTTTCTACTTAATTCATTTGCTAAATAAAAATTTATTTGTAGAAGCGAGCAATAAGCCGGCATATTCCAACAATAATTATACGGTTAAATAGAGCTTTTTGAATAAATATAAAAAAGTTAAATAAACAAATAAAGGGTGTCCCAACAAGAACGCAAGATTTAAATTTGGCGCCATTCGAAGTGACATTGTTTGACATTTGAACAATTGTTATTGTTTGCTAGTAGAAGGTACGAGGTTAGTAGAAATGGAGCGCTACACGAATGAACAACGCATTCTCATTGTGAAATTGTTTTTCCAAAATGGTGAAAGTTTTGCGGCTACAGTTCGCAAATTTGCGATCAATTTGGAATCACAATAATGCTCCAAAAGAGTCAACTGTAAAGACATTAATGGATAAATTTGCCGAAACTGGGTCTGTTAGTGATGTAAAGACAACAACGCGCCTACGCCCAGGTCGATCGACCGAAAATGTCGCAGCTGTACGTGATGATGTCGCTCAAACGCAGGTCAAGCGCAAACAGTCAATGGTGTTCGGTATCGTGAAATGATAACCAGTTTTTTCGTGCCTAGAATTGAAGAAATTAATGTGGAGGGCATGTGGTTTCAACAAGACGGCGCCATATGTCATACAGCCAGAGAAACAATTCATTTGCTACATCAGTCATTTCCCGGTCGTGTTATTTCGAGTTTTGGAGACAGATGTGCAATCGCTTTACGTTAGTACCCGCCATTACGGCCTAATCTCACGTGTGCCAAAGCACCGGGTGTGGGTTAGACGCCAGACCAACGCCCCCATGCACCCTTTTAGAATGAACCTATGGCCCATTCCATAAGGCACATAGGTTGCAATCTTTGAATATAGTTATCCCTGTATTATATTCAACTACCTTGCTGAGGTAATTTGAGCTATCTAAACTCTGCTGCTATGTCCGTGCCCATAGCAGCTTCTGTTGAATGGCAACAGCACCTAGAACAGTGTCTGGCTGACCGCGTCACACCAACCACTAGCATTGATTTAACACTGGGAAGCCAAGACTATTCTCCCAGCGATGTTTGGTAGCAAACCACAGCCACCACGATAATTCTCCGGCTTCCACGCTTAGGTGCTGTGTATACACCTAAGCGAGGTCCCCAAGAAAATTCCTCAACCATTGCCGGCACAGCTAACCACTCATCCATAAAGAACGCATGCCTGTGTCGCCAAATAACCAGTGCCTACTCCACACTTACCAAAATCATCCCTTTAACCCCTTAGGGGTCTACCCCTTTGGGGTAGGACGAACTCGGCATTTTAGCAAAGGAAACTGACGACCGCTACATGCACTCAAAACTTCAGAGCAGCGAGGACCACTCACGCGAGAAGAACGCAAGCTCGCCACCAAAACTTCTGCGCCTACTAAGACCAGACACTAAAAAGTGAGAGTGTCCTGGGGTCATATCCAGGACGAAAAGCCATTTTAGCACAGAATTTTTGACAACCGCAATGCATTTACCTCTAAGCAGCCCAGCTGTCGGGCAACCGGCACCCGTGGTACCAGAAGTAGCCTCTGGTTAGACCTCGAAGTTCCACCACAAGGGCTTCACCTCTATCGTCTTTTGAACTCAGGGGCAGTTCTAGGTGACGCTGCACCTAGCTGACAACAACGGGCGTACAATATTTGTTTTCCTTTTATAAATATGTGCACATCCGTTACTCTGTTTATATTCAGAGATTGGGTAGTAACACATAAGTTTTACGGGTAATGAGCCAAAGGTCCGCCAGCGGAAAAAGCTACATTACCCTAGCTGGGGCCCCGGGATTGCCACACCCGTAGTCTACAGAATTAATCCATACACTCCCCTGGGGGTAGTTTTGGAGACCAGAATTGGCCGCCTAGATCGAGCGATTTAACACAATTAGACTTTTTTCTTTGCGGTTTTTTGAAGTCGATGGTTTACGCGAATAAGCCGACGACGACTCAAGCCTTAAAAGAGGAGATTGGACGCTGCATTAATGAAATACCGCAGCATTTATGCAAAAAGGCCATAGAAAATTTCATTAAAAGATCGCGTGTGTGCCAGCAAAGCCGCGGCGGCCATCTGCCCGATTTGTTGTTCCACACATGACCTCATTTTGTCTACTTTACGATATAATAAAGCTTCACGATTTTTTTTAAATATCTGTGTTTTATTTAAAATTTAAATCTTGCGTTCTTGTTGGGACACCCTTTATTATCTGGATGTATTTGAAATGTTTTTTTTTACACACAATCTACAGAAAGTTTGTTCCTTACTTATGGGCATTTTATTTGTTTATTTGGTTATCTAATTAAAAAAATTAGATAACCAGCAGCGCTAGCAATGTTTTAGGTTTGCTTCGTATTTAAACAAAATAAACTGATACGGAAATGTAGTTCAGAAAAAGTTAAATGTGTTATAGAGCGAAATATGTTTAAAATTTTTAATATAACCATAAAGAAACTCTGCTCAAAGGGTCCGCCAGATATTTTTGTTTCTTGAAAATGATATAAAAAAAAACTACTGAAGCTTCGGCTGTGTGGCACGTAGCGCCGTCCTGTTGAAACCAAATGTTGCCAATATCCTCCTCTTCAATTTTTGTGAACAAAAATTCGTTCAACATGACCCGATAACGATCGCCATTGACTGTAACGGCCACTCCTTGCTCAATGGCCCAATTATGCCTCTGGACCAAAACCCGCACCAAACACTGACTCGTTTTGGGTACGTCGACTTTTCAATGTATGCGTGCGCCAAGATCAAAATGAGCTTCATCTGAAAAGATGATTTTTTTTTGGCAAAATCGGCATCTTCTGTAAGTCGATCGCAGGCCCACTTAGCGAAGCGAAAACGCATTGGATGGTCAGTTGGCTCGTTCAGCGGAAGGATAAAACTAATTATCTGTCAAATCAGACATGAGCTAAGTGTTACCATTCACTAAATAAGCACTAGTTGAAAAAAAAGATGGCGGACCCTTTATAAATATATTAAATTGTTTCTAATTTTTAAACCAAGCCACAAACCAGCGTATTTAATAGAGCTATGCTAACGTACAAACAGAATCCACTGTTACACAGTAACAAAATTAAAAAATAAAATAAAATAAAATAGAAAAAAATGTAAAGCTCCTTCTTTATGCCTTCAGTCAGGAAGACAAAAATTCCACACTTTAAGACACAAATAAAAGATGTGGATTTTGGAATTTTTTTTTTTTCAAAATTTAGTAAGAGATAGGAACAAAATATTGGAGGGCAATCCTAGAACGGTGCAGAAGCATCCTATGGTCAAAAGTATTAACATACCACTTTGGTAAAAATTACAACGTATTTAAAAAATTTTGACCAGAGAAAATTTTCTTTTTTTAATTTTTTTTTTAACCTGTAGCAGTATAGAGAGAAAAATTAATTTGTTAAACAATAATTTATTAAAGTCCATTTTATCACTAAAAAAAAAATTAATTTTTAATAATCAACAGAGGTCTGTTAATATGTTAACAGAGCTCTCTAAAAACACGCTAGTTTGTAGCTAGAATTATAAATTTTAAAATTTATCTTCATGCATGTCTTTAAAAACACTCAAAGTCTCATTAAACAAACATACGAGTATTTAAACAAACTGTAATTCAATAAAGGATCTTTATTAAAAGTATATTTAAAAAATTTAAACTTGAATAACAAAACCCAAAAAAGATTGGTAACGGATTGAAGACTGGAACAATTATAAAGTGCTGTATAAAAGGGCGAAAAGAGTCTCATGGAGGAAATACTGTGAGGAAATTGATTCCATAAATGAGTTATCGAGGTTTCGGCGAATATTGTTAAAATACTAGGGCGGGATACAGCTATGAGACACTTTCTGTTATAATGGACACTCACTTACCAGGCTGTAGGGAAATAAGAAAAGAGGCAACGACGGAACTTAATTTATGCTAGCTGTCGGAACCACAATTAGGGGCAGCAGTGGACGACATAGTGACATTGGAAAAAGCAACATGGGCAATAAATACCTTTGAACCATATAAATCACCGGACCCAGGTGGTATCTTTCCGGCCATGTTACAGATTGTCCCAGAGCGCGTACTACTGGATCTGGTAAGTATCTGGTTTATACCGAATGGCTGGAGAGAGGTTATGGTCATCTTTATACCCAAAGTGGGTAAAGCAAGCCACTCAAAGTCGAACGATTTAAGGCCGATCAGTATTTCGTCGTTTCTTTTGAAAACATTAAAACGACTGATTGATCTGCATGTAAGGAACACAGTTTGATACCCGCGTCGTTAGTGGCGCTCAGCATGCCTATCAAAATGGCAGGTCGATTGATACTGCGCTTCATGACTTATTTGGTGTTATAAATAGATGACTGGCTGCATTCTTAGACTGAAGGTGAGAAGGTAACCTTCTACGTCGACAGCCAGGCAGCGCTAAAAGCTTTCAAGGGACACAATGTCAAATCGAAACTTGCTAGTGACTGTAGTACAGCCCTCAATTTGCTTATGAATAAATATAGTATCAGACTATGTTGGGTTCCTGGCCACAGCAGTGTTGTGGGAAATGAAATTGCCGATGAGCTGGCAAGAATAGGGTCGGCGTTAGACGAGGGAATGTGTGACTGGCCACTGCTCGGTAAGAGCAAGAATCGTAATTTGGGAAACTCCAGATTTCTAAAGGAAGTGCGGGGATGAAGAGGAACCAGAAACCATTGAAGATATTATCTGTCACTGCCCGAAGCTGCAGACGTTTCCATGAGAGCATTACTGATATCGGGAAGTGTAAACTGGAGGACTTCATGGGAATTCATTGGGCAAAGTGAAAAAAATAAAAGCATTTGCTTTTGACTTAAAAATTTGTTGTAAAACCTAAAATATGTATGTGTTATTTTTTTTTTTAACAAATTTTCAAGTAAAAAGCAAATGCTTTTTTTTTATTCACTTTGCCCATTGGCTTAATGACGGATAATAGAGTCACTTCTGGATACAAAGGGAGGTAAATATTACATTTAATGGGTAATAAAGGGTCTCCGAGTGGAGACCTAACCTAACCTTGCTACGATTATTTAATAGATATGACAGCGGAAACGTTCAGCTGTTTATATAAAAACAAAATAACAAATAAATATTTAAATAGTATTTAAATATTCAATTATATATATGTATATGTTAATGAAAATTAAAAACGACTTTTAAAATATCACTTGAAATTTAAAAACAATTGGTGAAATAGACTCTTAATGCAAAATTGTGTGAGCCCCAATTCAAAATGCTTAGAATACCTGCATAACATTTCATTGCTTGGTTTTACATTTGAAGGATTTGAATCTTATAAAAATATATTAAATCATATACCTATGTACATACATATCTTTAAGCGTTTTTTACCGAACGAATGTTTGTTGATTTTACATTTTAATATCGGGTTCGAACACTTGAAGTTTAAAAAAATTTTGCAATGTGTGTAATGTGAATTTATTTATTTACATTCACTCATTCATTCAACAACAACCGAAAATACCATAAAGCGGAATAAAATGATAAAACATAACAGTCCATAAATTAAATATTCAATTGTGCATACTTTACTACGAAAATATTGTTGCAACCATTTACTCGTTCTATAGCTCTTCCTTAAATTGATAAATACTCCAGAGGAATTGTTTTTTGTTTTCATGGTTCCCAAATCTATTGTTGCTACATTTATATATGTTCATTTTTTTTGGCGTGACGTAGGTTGTGCAAAAGATCTTTTGGGGCTAAATAACTTGGTTCATACTAGAGACCTGCGTAAACAGTCTTGAAATGTAAAAACGTCATGATTTTTAAATGTATTCACGTCGCATGTATTATACTAAAGCAATAATAAATGCTGTCGTACTGTAAGCGAAGCACGATGGATGTGTTGGTGTACGTGTATATCAGTGTTAACAAGCGAAAACGCCAAGACAGCTTGTTTGTAACAAACAATCAAAAGAAGTACTGTTGATTAGTGTATGCTTGTTATTTTTCATATTGTACGTTTGAGTGTGTGTGTAATATGCAGATGGTAAGCTATTATGTGATTAACCGCATACAACTAATGTTAATGCATGTGTGTGCCTTTGCATGTGCGCAGAAAAATAAAAGATCATACACACATACATGCATGACGTTTGTACACGCGCTCATGCGTAGAAAGAAGCAAGTATTACAAATTCTTCCGTCACGAAGTGTTTTCTTCTTTACTCTTATACCTACAATACTCAAATAAATTTCTTGCAAAAAGTGTTGTTAACGTTTGTTTTATAAGATTTCGCTGTAGTAAAGCATTTGAAAAATCCCTCATGTCTTGAAAGTTCTTATAAGATGTGTTATGCAGGACACTAGTTCATACCAAGACGAATTGACTTTACCAGCCAGAGATAGCAATTCTACAAAATTACAACAATGGCAGCGACGAAATGCATGTACTAGGTAGATGTGCTTACCTACATGAAATGATTTTTCTTTTAATTAAAATAAAATAAAAACAAAATAATCATTTCGCGTTTCGATTGATATTTCTGTGCTTGAGAACATATTTTAAAATTAAGTTTCTGTATTATTTATCGGATCATATTGCCCATTAATTGGTGAGTATAGTCCTACCCCCTATACATAGAAATAATGCTCATTAAGTTTACTAGTACTGTTAGATGATAAACAGTGCGCTGTTAAATGCGAAATTCGCTCTGCTAATATTTTTGGTTTTTGTCTCTCCTACTTAAATTTAAATTTTTATCTACATACTCGTATGTGGGTGCATCCTAAATAAACCTATTATTCCATAAGTGATTATAAGTCAAAAAAATATAAGCTGCGAGTTGTTGCGCTATAACTTCCGGAACAATCGCACAAAATAATTGAAATTTTGCCTAAAGGTACGTTTGAATATGAAGATTACTTAACTCAACTTAAGCACATTTTTCTTTTTACCACAGATTTCTTTCTATTGAATTTCGATGCGGTATCAATTTTACTATCCAATATAATTTAAAAAAAATGCCTTGATTACACTTTTTTTTATAAACCTAGAAATTTTCTTCCATTTAATTTTCTTTTTTATTTATAACTAGGTTAAACCGGTGCGCTTTGCCACATCCTCCCCCTTCCCCCTTCCAAAAAACACCACACAACACATAAAGAATGTTGAAATTTGATCGAAAAACGACAAAGTAATGTGATGATCCATTTTTTTTGCGGGCACAATTCTACCCCCTCCCAATTAAAAAAAAAAATTGGTCGATTTCTTGCATATGAAAAAAGCATTTTGAAAATTGGTCCATAAATGACAAAGTTATTTGATAATCAATTATTGGGGCGGGCAATTTGAGACACCCTTCTTCCCCCTTCAGAATTTCCAAAAAAAAAAAAAATTGTGATATGCAAAAATTTTTAATGACAAAAATATTTGATAATAAATTTTTGGGGCGGGCGTTTTGCACCCCCTCCCCTCCCCTAATTGCCAAAAAAAAACAATTTTAGTGAACATTTTCCTTAAGCCAATAAAATTTTGAAAATTAGTTCACAAATGACAAGTTATTGGATAATCAATTATTGGAGCGGGCACTTTGCTTTCCCCCTCCAAAATCTCACCAAAAAAAGAATTTGTGGAGGTTTTCCATATGCAAAAAGAATTTTGAAAATTAGTCCACAAACGACAATCAGTTGTTGGGGTGGCCAATTTGCAACAACGTCGCCCTCCAATGCCAAATAATTTTGAAAATTGTTCAAAAAATGGTGAAGTAATGCTCGTTTATTTATAAAATCTGTTAAAAACTACGTGGAACAGGAAACCCAATTTAAAAAGTTTGATTGAAAAAAAGATAAATGTGAAAATTTCAGGAAGATCGGTCCAGAGGTCTGGTCTCCTATAACATACAAACAAACAAACACACATTCTGTTTTTTAGATATACAGGTTATTTTTATTTCCAAATATTTATTTACATTATTCTTAAATATTCCATCTTTGAAATTGAATATGATTACATTTTAATGTAACACAAATACATATAACGTTAGCTATAATGCAAAAAGGCGTAACTAACAAAAATATTATTTACAGGAGAAGTAAAAAAACAAAAAAAAAAAAAAAACTAAAAACACTTGTAGTTAAGTCGTCTTGTTTATAATTAATAAACGCGTCATTTCTGATCGCAGAAGTCTAAAATTTTGTCAAGACATGTAGTTTAATAACATTCACAATAATCAGTCAATAACTCGATTTGAAATTTTTTTGTTAGTTACGCCTTTTTTTGTATTTCAGCTAACGATATGTATTCAATTGTCTCGTATTTACATATGTAGGTATGTATTTCTCCAAACACCACCTAATTTCAAATAATTTAAATTGTTATCAAAAATGCTCGACCTTGCTTTCTAAAATAGTTTTTAATTTTTGCGTTCGTAAGCGCAACTAGGGGAGGGGCAACATTAAGATTCCTTACTCCAATGTTTAATTTGTTTTTTTTTTTATTTTTTTATTAAGATATTTTTATTAGTCTAATAGCTAAGTCCCAAACATTGTCTTGCTCTCAATTATTTAATATTTTTTAACCAAAAATTACTTCACACCCTGGTCACTTGTTGGGTTAAAAACAAAAGGAAAACGTATCGGGAATTGTCTCGAATCTGTGTTGAAAATTCCAGCTACACACACTATATATGTATATTAGGGCTGGTCGATTTAAAAATCACACAAATTACAAGGAAATCGTATTCAAGGGATCAAAATAAGAAACTTTGCCGAAGGAACCATACCTCTAAAATATATTTTTATGCCCCGACTTTTAATCCGAAGGGTCAAATTTTCTTGAAGGGTCAAATTTTAAAAAATCACACTTTGACCCATTTAGAGTTCCTCGATGTGCAGAACAGGCAGGAAAGTCATAAATACTCGTACAGTAGTTTTCGCTTATAGTCACATTTAAAATTGCACAGAAATTGTGGACTATAAGCCTAATTTTTTTATATGCCACGCAGAGGTATATAAAAGAATTTCCGTACAATCCAATTATGTCAATTACAAAACAATGTTGTATTTAAAAGGCACATTTGTGTGGCCTTCTATGCAACAATGTTTTGTTCTAAAGACATGTTCTTCTACTAAACAGTAGATGGAGGTTGAAATTTAGATTTACTTTTTGGCTTATGACTTAAATAAATAACTAAAAAAAATCTGTTGAAAATTTTTGTGACTATAACGCGAATTGTTTGCATACAATTTGGATTTTGACTACCACAAAGTTGGTGCATATATGTCAAATATGACAAATATGGACTATATCGTCAACTTTTTGAATGAAATTAAGTTCAAAAGTCACAAAAAACATTAAATATGGACTATATCATTAATGTGACAATAAGCGGTAGTGACTATAAACGAAAACTACTGTAGTTTGGTTCCAGTACAAAACTGCTGTGCAAGACCGAATGTAAAGTAAGAAAATTACAAAAAAATAAAAAAACATGTGTATATGATGAAAAAATACTGTTTACATATATCTGAAATAAACTGAAACAAAATGCATTTCGTTCAAAAAGTTTAAGTTTCTTCTTTTTAAATCTGTTTATAAATTTAAAATCGGTTGATATTCGACTTAATTATAAGTTGATAAGTGCATACGGGTATGATACCCCGGTTTTTTACCCGTAACTCAATATTATAGAGGTGCTTGAACTCGACAATAACTACCAAAAAAAAAATAGCAACACATCCCAGGTATTTCGACTTCATTAATTTTTGTCACACAGTGTAACCCATTAAACAAAAAAAAAAAAAAAAAAAATAAAAATAAAAAAAAATAAACAAAAAATTTCTTTAAATTTCTCATCTGCCTTCAAAGAGCTGTGAAGTAATATACTCGTATCACTTGATTGTAATTATTAATTTCAAAATAAATAATGTCATTGAAATTCTTTATCTCTTTTCTTCATTTGAATTTTATAACTTTGTCATTCTAATAAAGAGGTTTTCATTAAGCGGTTCTTATCTTTAAATTTAAGACAAAGTGTGTGTGAGATATCATGAAAAAATTTTATTCTTTGGAAAGCCCTGAAACTCATTCGAAATGTCCACGTAGCGAAGTATTGGGGCATACTTATAGTCAAAACAAAGTATACTTTAAGAATTTAAAACCAGTATTTTGTATGGTAATACTGGTTTTAAATACATAAAATGTTTTGACTATGAGTATGCGCCATTGTCTCTGAACGCTTTACAATAAAACTGTTTGAATAAATGTTAGCTAATATGGCAGCTATCAACTGTCAAAGTTCACAAACCCTTATTGGAAGACGCTTTATGCAATAGAAGACATTTTCCAATTTTTTTACTTACAATCATAAGAAATTGTATACATTCTTATTTCAATAAATGAACATTAATTTTCATTTCGTATTCTAAACATTCATATTTTACTTGTCGCAAATAGAATACAATATGCCATATACACACATATGTATGTATGTATGTACATATGTATGTTTAGTTGCAAAGTGCATACAATTTTGTGGCATTTCTTCGGGCTTTTGCTGACGTCAATAGAAAACGAATTGTTTTTTTTCAATTGGCTTCCTTCTACTTTTGTATGGGGCTGGTTCAATTTTCTCTTAAATAACTGTTCATTTTTATTTATCCTTAATTTGATTTATATTTTGTGGAAACATTATTAAAAGTTGACGGTATACATATGTAAGTATGTGTTGCATTCTTTTCAATTTTGAAATAATAATCATTAGAATCCAACCTACTCGTACATTAGAGCGTCAAGCGTTTCTTTAACAGCAGGGTATGTATTTTCCGTACATTTAAAGTTTAAACGTATAAAATATTATTTGAATGTACTAAAAATACGTACCCTGCTGCTAAAGGCTCAATCAGACGTGACATAACCATAGCCATAGAGAGCAGCCGTTCGAACCAAACTAATGGGCAACACTGTATTCGATTATACGTGACTCGCCATAACGCCATAACTCTCACCATAGAAACCAATTGAATTTTGGTTTGGTTATGGCTATGGCATTATGGCTATGTCACGTCTAATTTAAGCTTAACGCAAGGCTTGGCGCTGCCATTTAGGTTGGACTCTTAACATCAGTTTATAGAATAAAAAGACTTACAGCCTGTTTGTGTAAGACGTTGACGATGGAAATCTTGACGTTTCTGTAATAGATTAAGGAAAAATTGTGCAAGTTTCCTTTAATCTATTACAAAAACGCCCAGATTTTTAACGTCAACATCTTACACGAACATGGGATTACATATTGAATTTTTTTATAAATTTTTTTTTTAAAGCTATACATAAACTTCTCCTATGAACTTATTATGTAATAGTGTCCTGCACAAGATATCTTATAAGAACTTTTAAGACATGAGGGATTTTTCAAATGCTTTGCTACAGCGAAATCTTATAAAACAAACGTTAACAACACTGTTTGCAAGAAATTTATTTGAGTGTTGTAGGTATAAGAGTAAAGAAGAAAACACTTCGTGACGGAAGAATTTGTGATACTAGCTTCTTTCTACGCATAAGCGCGTGTACAAACGTCATGCATGTATGTGTGTATGATCTTTTACTTTTCTGCGCACATGCAAAGGCACACACATGCATTAACATTAGTTGTATGCGGTTAATCACATAATAGCTTACCATCTGCATATCACACACACACTCAAACGTACAATATGAAAAATAACAAGCATACATGAATCAACAGTACTTCTTTTGAGTGTTTGTTACAAACAAGCTGTCTTGACGTCATCGCTTGTTAACACTGGTATACACATGCACCAATACATCCATTGTGCTTCGCTTATAGTACGACAGCATTTATTATTGGTTTAGTATAATACAAGCGACGTGAATACATTTAAAAATCATGACGTTTTTACATTTCAAGACTGTTTACGCAGGCCTCTATTATGTAATCGTCATTGAATAGATTATTTGTACTTAGTCATGTTTTAGACTTGGCAGTTTTTCTTGAAGCAGTTATCTTCAATTCTCTTTTAAAACCGCTCGTTTGTTTACACTCAGACTGTTTCTTGTTCAATTTTCCTATTGTTTTAATGCTGCGAATGAAATAACAAAAAAGAATTCAAGTAACTTTTCTGTACAAGCAAGTCAGTACCCCTCTTCTTTCTTCATTCCTCTCTCTCCAATAAACTCAGACTTGCTTCAAAGAAAACCGCAGAGTCTAAAACATGAGTTAACCTATGTACAGACGGTTGTCAGATCTTACAATATTGCCAGTAAAATGTGCTAAAAATTTCTTACAACCGTGTGAACTGGCAATTTTTGTCAGACGACGTTGCCAGAAAAAGCATTGTCAGTCCATTGCAAGACTAGCAACTGACAACATATTGTCAGACATCTTACAATCGTGTGAACACATTGTAAAATTATTGCCAGATATTTGTCAGACATTTTAATATTGTCAGATGTGCGAAGATCATGCATCTGACAATGGCGTCATTGTAAGATAATTCTTTCTATAATAAAATATATGCAGACAAAATCATTGCAATTGCTTCTTTATGGTCCATAATAATTTATACTTTCACTTTTTACATTTAACACAAACACAAACGATAAATATTTAACAATTTCCAACAAATGGTTTAAGTCTGGCAACGCATAACAGCAGATCGAACAATTTGTGCATATGACAACCGTGTGAACTGACAATTTTTCTACTGACGATTTTGTCAGATGAATTTATTGTCATACAACCGTCCAGCAATAAATTGTAAGATTTTCTGACATCCGTGTGAACTGACAAGAAATATTGTGCTGGCAATTTTCGATTGCCATTACATTGTCAGCACGTTGCCAGATCTGACAATATTGTAAGATCTGACAATCGTCTGTACATAGCTTTATACTAGTGATACGAGGAATGGAAATTCTTTAAGATATTAGAACACAGACAAATTTGTCATCGTTTTTTTTTATTGGAAAACATATCGAGAGCCTATATTCAAAATACGTCAACTCAAAAAAGCTAACTTTTCAGCAGAGCGAAAAACATAGTTAGTTCGCTCATTATTGTAAAAATTAATAATGTTTCTTCCATAATATGGTTTAAATATGCTTACTAATATATAGGTCTGCAAAAAATATTTTATTTTGCACTGGTTTGCATATTTTTATGAGATAGCATATTTTAGTCGATCAAAAAATAAATATATTTTAAGAGTTAGCATATTTTGGCAAAAAAAAATATATCGCTCATTTACTTCAATAGTGGCACAACTCAAAAAAACCAGTTTTGCAGAAAACGCGTTTTAAGTTTTTATTTTGCATACAACTCAATGGAGAAATGAAAAAAATTCTTCTCTCAGGAGGTGATGGTACAAGCTATTTATATGAAATTTTTACACCAGATAAAATACAAAATGCCGCATCTTTCTGCATTATTAACTCAAAAAACTCATTTTTTGAGTTATGCCACTATTGAAGCAAATGAGCGATATGATTTTTTTTAAATATATTTATTTTTTAATCAATTTGTGAAATCTTTTACTCAATACTAGATATAAGAATTGAAAAGCTACAAGAAAAAACTTAAAATACCATAAAAAAATAACTTAAGCCTGACTGAAAGCCTCTTCCATCTCGAGGTGGTCAGCCTTAGCACTCTCTAACTCACTCTCTAGTATAACAGGGTCACTCCAAATTATCAATTTCGAAAGCTAATGTCATTCAGCTATCACACACGAGAACAATTGTGCTGGCATAACATGACAGTTTGTAGGTGAGAGAGGCAAAGAGAGTGGTATTGTGTTTGGCATAATTTTTCAACCAGGCACAATCCCGCTTCATCGGCACAAAACCAATACACACAACTTACAAAACAGCAAATGTTAAAATAATACAAAAAAAAACCAATGCACACAAAGCTGTGTGTACGTATACATTTTTATGCTAGATTAATTAGTCTCGTGTGTTCTAAAAAGAACAAAAATTGTGCCGGCAAAGAAATTACCCCCGTGTGTGATACCCCATTGACTATAATCGGTCCATACATAATGTTTCTATTCAATTAACAGTTTAAAAGTTATCGGAACCCCTATTTAATTATATTTGTTTCTGTTCTATTCCTATATTTAATATATTTTTTCTTTCTTTTTAGGTAAGTAAAAAAAACTAATTGAATAATCCTGGAAGTAAGTGTTTTGAATAATTTTTTTTAATGCATTTATTTATTTATTATATCTTCAAATGTGAACTAACAATAAGTATTCAAATCTTAAATCTAGAATATAATTATTATTATGTCCGAACACTGTCGGACATAAACTTAGTGATAGTTACCCTCTAGTCAACCTAGAACCATATGTCTCTATGTCAATACTCTTTCTCCAGCGACAATTACACTAGTTAAAATGTCGACAACTTTCCTTTTATGCGCGAGTAGAGATACGTTAGAGACGACAGTTCTAGTGTATTTCTGGTGATATTGTCAATGAACGCGTCAATAGTTTGTTTTTCTTTTTTATTATGTTGTGCAATAATATTAAATAAATATTTGTAGACGAGGGTCACTAAAATTTACGAGTGAATCTTCGGTTCAAATATCTCCACATGGTCGTAAAAGAACTACCTTCTCAATAGTGCTAAGTCTGCTGATAGATTTTAAGTGACAACCCTATGTTATTTGTCAATAGGCATTTGCATTGGCTGGGGTACACCTATTCAGTAGTACTATTGACAGTGTCACTAGAAAATCACTATAAGTTTACTATTGACAACGAGAGAGGATATATCGATATTGTTGACTAGAGCCCCTAAAATTTACTAGTAAATATTTGGTGCCAATGTCTCCATGTGGTCCCAACAGAACTACTAAGTCAGTAGTGTTATAGTCTAGTGGTGGATTTTCAATGACAAGCTAATGTTAAATGTCAATAGATGATACCATTGGCTGGGGTACACCTGGTCAGTAGTGCTACTGACAACGTCACTAGTAAATCACCGCAATTTCACTATTCGCACTTTCTGCAGGGTATAAATAATACATAAGTAGTGATAATCAAAAAGGAAAAAAAAGTATTTTCAAGTAGTCCCATCTGGAGTGTTGAGGCTTTTGAATAAAATGTCAAATTTATATATTAAAAAACAAAAGCCAATTAAGATATCTATCGATAACATTCACCAAACTGCTTGAAAATATCCATTAGAAAATTGTTTTTGCTAAAACTTTCAAATATTTTCAGGTTGAATAAATTTTTATGCGAATTCCACACAAAAAAATATAAAATTAAAAAAAAATAACTACCACAGGAAATTTATAAAATGTGCCTACTGCTACTTAAAAATAATTGACTATCATTAAGTTTGCGAGCTTTTAAAGGGAAAAATGTTAAATGTAGCGAAATTCTTTCTATTAAATACACAAAATGTTTTCATTATCCTTTCAGCCGTGTGTTGTGTGTATATGAAACAAATAAATTTTATTGAATGCTCCCAAGATGGGTTAAAGTACAATTTCCGCAATAGCGAAAAAGCAAATAAAGGGAAATAAAGAACAACAAAATTGCAAAATAAAAGAAAATTGTAAATTGTAATAAAGAGATGTTGCCGAAAAATGTTGAAACAACTAAACTCAAATATGTACGCACATTTACATAGAAAGTGACAATAAAATGTTGCAAAATATTGTAAATAAAAATAATTTTTTATACATTTTTAAATTTTATTCTGTTTAAATAAAAAAACAAAGCAAACAAAAATCGCAAAAACTGTGTTTATATTAAAGCAAAACTCACATGTGCTGTTTCTTATGTCTTTCCTATAATTTTTTTTTTATTTTATTTTTTTTTTAACAAATAGAAAATTTTGTTGTTTTCCTTTTCGTTGTTATGATGCACATGTATCCCTAAACGTAAAAGGAACAAATTCCAATATTTATAATAAAATTTCAATAAACGTGAAGCAAAAAAAAAAGGTAATTTGTTGCCAATGTCTTTTTTTGTTTGAACAAGACAGAGAACAAATAAAATGAAATTATTTACTCTAAAGGAATATTATTGCCATGAAGACTGAAGCAAAATTAAAATTTTAAATTTAACATTCTGTGACGTAAAGTCCCAAATCACACTGTGCAAGTCTTATTGCTAAACTGATTAGTTTCAGTGAGAGAGAGAGAGACGAGGGGAACAGCAACGTTTCTTTTCCCCCCGTCTCTCTCTCCAAATAAACTAATCAGCTTAGCAATAAGACTTGCATAGTGTAAATAGGGACAAATTAAAGCATGATGTATAAATTTGTGATTCTCAGGAATAATAGCATAAGTTGATTTTGATAGATTTTGGAGTATGTTTTTGCTACCTGGATTGTGATCTTGAAGATGAAGTTTTTTGATTTTATATGTTAAAAATTTCTGTTCTTTATTACAAGAGCTACAACTTTGCCTCACAGAGTAAATGCAGTTTGCAAAATATGAGCCTGAGAAAATGCAAAATGACACCGA
Organism: Tachina grossa; assembly: GCA_949987645.1. Taxonomy (NCBI): domain Eukaryota; kingdom Metazoa; phylum Arthropoda; class Insecta; order Diptera; family Tachinidae; genus Tachina; species Tachina grossa. The sequence goes on along the minus strand of OX465276.1, from coordinate 22,557,083 downwards.
GGACTCAAAACTTTGGGGGCCCATAAAAAAAATGCATGACTTGGGGCAAAACTAGGAGACACGGGGTTTATTTTTTTTTTTTTTTTTTTATCTTTTATCACGTAGTTGTGTCCGTATATGGTTATATTTTTTTCGTGTTGCACTGTGTTTTATTGCACTTCCAATATAAAGAAAAATTGAAAAAAAAAAGTATTTCCAGAAATAATTTACTCTACAAATTTAATCAAAACATTTGAAGAAGTAGCTGAACTTGATGATTGCACGGTTCGATTTATTAATTATTTAATTATGCAAAGTTTTTTGCTTTTTTTTTGCTTATTTTATATGTGCGTGAAGATAAATTTTAAAATTTATAACCCTAGACACAAACCGCCTTGTTTAACAGAGCTCTGTTAACAAAATAACATACCTCTGTTAAATAATAATAATTAGTTTTTACCAACAAAATGAACTTGATTCCCAATTTTTCAAGTAAAATCAATCAGAAAATTTAAACGAAAGGCTTCTCTATGCCTCCCTTATATACATAAAACATTTAGTACATCCAACAACATGAAAAATCCATGTCTTAACCCACAGTCAAAATATGGTTTTTAGTAATTTTTTTCATAAATCGTTGGAGATGGGGAAAAAAAAGAATACTGGAGAAGACTCCTATATGCCTCTAGATCAATGTCCAAAAGTCAAAAGTCATAACAGCCTGTTTTTGTAAAAATTATAACACAATTTCGTTAAATTTCTTTTTTTTAATTTGAAAAATAATTTTGGTAATTTTTTCAAAAATGGTAGGAGATGGGGAAAAAAAGAATATTGGAGGAGACTCCTGGACGCCTCTAGCTCAATGTCCAATAGTCAAAAGTCATAACAGCCTGTTTTTGTAAAAATTACAACACAATTTAAAAAAAAAAATTATTGTGGTTATTTATTTTCAAAAATCTAGCTTTTAACGGTCAAATGTTAAGCAGGCTTGCATTTGATTAATTTTCTTACTGGATTTTTTGACATAGAAGATTTTTATTTATCTATGGCTACTATGCTAAGTGAAGAATATTTCAAATTGTGTTACAAGTTTTTTGTGATCGCTGTGTAGCTAAGTAAAATTTTTTAAATTGAAATGAATAAGGACAAATATTTTATTCTGTTTGCAAAGCTATACTTTTTAAATTTGAAGCAGAATGAGATCGTTTCGTGCCATAATTTTAAAAATTGGGAAATTAATTCGTCTTTTACAGACTTCTTTTTAAAGCTCAATGAAAATATTACTGTGTTTGAGAAAAAAGTGTTACCAAAGTATAATCAAGAGAAACGAATTTATTCCTTGCTAAAGAAACTTGTAAGTATCACTGCATATGATTTTTAAAAGCCTTGAACAAATTAGGATACTTGTTGTTATGTACATACAATACATATTTACATATATGTAGGTAGATGGGGATGTATTTACATATTAATAAGTTCATAATTGTAGAAACATATATTTGTATGTAGGTACGTACTACATAAGTATGTCTGTGTTGTGGGTGCTTTGTGCATCAAAGATTCACTGCATATATGTATGTATATTTACAAAACTTGTACATATCGCCCATTTACTCAAACAGAACTCTCCTCCAATATTCTTTTTTTCTCCATCTCCTACCATTTTTGAAAAAAATTACCAAAACTATTTTTCAAATTTAAACAAACTTTTTTAGAAATTGTGTTGTAATTTTTACAAAAACAGGCTGTTATGACTTTTGACTATTGGACATTGATCTAGAGGCGTCCAGAAGTCTCCTCCAATATTCTTTTTTCCCCATCTCCTACCATTTTTGAAAAAAATTTCCAAAATTATTTTTCAAATTTAAACAAACTTTTTTAGAAATTGTGTTGTATTTTTACAAAAACAGGCTGTTATGACTTTTGACTATTGGACATTGATCTAGAGGCGTCCAGGAGTCTGCTCCAATATTCTTTTTTTCCCCATCTATCATTTTTGAAAAAAAATTACCAAAATTATTTTTCAAATTTAAACAAACTTTTTTAGAAATTGTGTTGTAATTTTTACAAAAACAGGCTGTTATGACTTTTGACTATTGGATATTGATCTAGAGGCGTCCAGGAGTCTCCTCCAATATTCTTTTTTTTCCCCATCTCCTACCATTTTTGAAAAAAATTACCAAAATTATTTTTCAAATTAAAAAAAAGAAATTTAACGAAATTGTGTTATAATTTTTACAAAAACAGGCTGTTATGACTTTTGACTTTTGGACATTGATCTAGAGGCATATAGGAGTCTTCTCCAGTATTCTTTTTTTCCCCATCTCTAACGATTTATGAAAAAAATTACTAAAAACCATATTTTGACTGTGGGTTAAGACATGGATTTTTCATGTTGTTGGATGTACTAAATGTTTTATGTATATAAGGGAGGCATAGAGAAGCCTTTCGTTTAAATTTTCTGATTGATTTTACTTGAAAAATTGGGAATCAAGTCCATTTTGTTGGTAAAAACTAATTATTATTATTTAACAGAGGTATGTTATTTTGTTAACAGAGCTCTGTTAAACAAGGCGGTTTGTGTCTAGGGTTATAAATTTTAAAATTTATCTTCACGCACATTTATTTTATTAGTTTTGTCTCGCAATTTTTAGCTTTAACGCAATACCTATATGACATTTATTTTTTGCATAGTGATGTAGAATTTTGTGCACTTTAAGGGAGTAGATGCAGTTTTCACGGTACTTGAAATCTTTTTTTTTATTTTAATTAATTCGTGAAATCACCGCCTTTGGCCCCAATGCGCGGCAGCTTCTTCGATATGATTTTTTCACTTTATGATATCTAAACACTCATAGAATGGAACTTTTGAAATGAGCCGACTTGTAGCACCCAGACCAATTTGGTTTTCATACCATGATATTTTGTTGAATATTAAGTTATCAAAAAATTAGATGTAATAAATATTGATTGTATTGATTAGTTCTTTCAGTTGGGATAACAAAAAAAAGTTAACATTTCGATTAAAAAAAAACTAATTTTTTTTTTCAAATCTGGCCCAGTGTGCGGCGGTGGTTAGCCGCCGATCGTCTTGTAACTCTATCCACGACACTAAACTTTTGTGGAACTCGTTCACTAGTTCATTTTTGTCACAAACCAATGGTCAAATCCATTTAAATTACATGGCCCAGCAAAAAATTACACATTACCATTAGAACTACTTGCCATATAATAGTGTCCTGCACAAGACTATTTATAAGCAATTTTTTTCGGTTGTTTTTTGTCTTGCCAACAGTGTTGTTTAGCGATTCTTTTAGAATATTTTGCTGCAGTAAAGCATTTGAAAAAATCTCTCATGTCTTGAAAGGTCTTATAAATAGTCTTGTGCAGGACACTACCATATAATGACTTACTTTTCTGATTGCAAAATTTCATCACTCGCTTACAAATCACATTACATAAAATTCAAAAAATTGTGTACAATTTGATAAATGAAAAGACTGATTTTTTCAGATTTAATAGATTACGTGCACATATTGCCAAATAAAACAAGTAAGTACTTCTCAAGAATCGATAATTTTACTATCACGCCTTGTTAAAATCATTAAAGGTACCAATACACTACATGTTTTTGCTTGTGTTTTTTCAAGTTTACAGTTCACTTGTTTTTTTTGTGTTTGTCAAACTTGATTAATTTACATACGGTTTTTAATTTTTGGTCACCAACTTGTATGTACAATTACACGTGACATCGGCCATGATTGTTTACAATAGCTTTTATTATAACATTAAAGCCGCTGGAAACTTCTTTGGTAGCGTTGCTGAAGTGCCGGCGTCACTGAAAAGCCGGCGGCACAAATATTTATTTAAGTTTTTTTCTTTTTAATCTGCAAAATATGGAGCTTGTATCAACACTTTTTATATACTTTATATCATTGTTGTTAAAATTTTAAAATGAGATAAAAAATAATTAATTTATCACTAATGCAAATACTTTAAACGGACGGCTAATGATATTGGAGACATTCAACCGTCGATAAATGTTTTCACATGGCATAGACATTTGAAAACACATGTGTGAACATAAGAAAATAGAACATGCTCTAATTGAAAATTTGTCTTATGTTTTTGCTTGTGTATTTTTACACAAGCAAAGTTTTTGAGGTCACCAACTACATGTTTTTACCGAATTATCTAAAATTTGACAGGTGCAATGTAAAAAACATGTACAGCCGTATTCATAAAAAAAAGTTGATTAAGGTTTAAAATTCATATTAGTTAAAAAACGTTTTAAGGCTAAATAACGTTTTTTAAATATTGGTATTCATAATCAGTTTTTTAACTAAAAATCAATTAACTAAATTTTTTTAAAATATCGTGGCAACACTGTATTCTTTATTTGTCACTTGCATATTAGTTCTGCAAAACAACGATTGTTAACTCACAAAGTACTCGTGTCTATATTTTTTATTTGTCAGTTTTCAGAGAAATATTGTTTCTATAAAATAAAAGATATGTTGCAACTTGTATTTAATAAAATAATAAAAAAAAAGTTCACAACAAATCTTTGTTAAAAGTGCTTTTTATATTATTTATTTTATTGCAGATAAAGAAGCACTAGAATAACGAGCTTTATTTTGTTTGTTTTGAGTGTTTATACATCACTAGTTAATTTTCTACAATTATACTATTTTTGCTAACACATAAAATGAGAAAACAATGACTGGGAATGGAAACTGGATCGCTCCTTTTCTCTTAGATATTCTTTGGAGTATATTTGTTATTTCGGCAATAGTTCCTATAAAAAAAATTACATTGTTTTCTTCTAAATAACACTGGCATATGCATACATACATGCATACATAAGTACATACATACATACACACATATGTACATACAGGTAAAGTTCAAAATGTAAACAAAAACGAAGCAAAATTACAACAACGTCACCTTAAAATTGGTTTAAACATGGGGGCAGTCAATTTTAAAATTTGCTGATTTACGCAAGGTTTAAAAACCGTTTTTTAAGCTAAAATTCTATTATGAATACAATTTTAGCGAATTTTGCTTAAACAATATTTGAAACGCGGTTTAAAATTTTTATGAATACGGCTGGTAGTGTAGTAGTAGTAGTATTATTTATTAGTATTAACAATACTTTAAAGAACAAAAACAATTTCCTTATATCAAAAAATTACAAATTATGTTTTACAAAATATACAGCATATTTTCTAAATAAATTATTGTTTCTTTCGGTTTTGATATTATTAGGTAAAGCGTTGTATAGTAGTAAACCCTTATAGAACAGTGACCGCTGCATTGTACTGGTTGATACCCTTTCGATCCTGAAGTGCTAAGCATTTCTTAGTTGATATGGCTGGACCTCCCTTACATGCGCTATTTGCTCCGTTAAATATTTTGGCGCTTCGCCTCTTTTTATTTTTTGTATAAAAGTTAAACCCCCTTATGCAAAAAAATATTTTACTTTAGCTTTAAAGTTCATAGTAGTTGATAAGCACTTTAAGGCTAACATAGCTTTGTTAAAAAATCATATGCAAAAGACAACTTTAAATATTTTGTGATTTAATAATAAATACTGGTAACACCACCGTGTTCAACAACCACTTCACAGCTTATGGTGTAAAAAATTGAATACAATTTCATTCGGGTATTCAAATTTTTTTTTATTTTATTAAATAAATTTTTATTATCTTGAAGTAAAGCAACCTAATTTAAAAAATATGAGCTTCTTCATAGTAGGAAAACAGATAAACACAACCATGAAGTAAAAGTAAAAAAATGTGGAAAATTATCACAATTTGTTTTATTCGAATGAAACGAGTATTTGAATATCCAGCTTTTTTTGATTTGTTTTGATTGTATGTACATCACTAAAACATTTTTGTATAATTGTATTTATTTTAATATTTTTTTATGGATTTTGCTATGTATTTCGAATCAGTTGGATAATTTGGTGATGTTTCCCATTGCATGACAGAAATAATAAATTTAAGATAAGAGCAGGCACTTCTAGCTTCATTTTCAGATGTAACATGAATCAGTATGTGATATATTAGTAAAAATATTTGAGGTACAAAATACACATTTTGGAAATATCAACTTAAAGTAGTCTTAACAAACGTGGGTGCCTACTTTAGAATTTTTATACAATAATTTTTTTAGAATACAACTTTGCTTAATATTGCTTGGCAAAGCTTTATTAAGTTTTTTTGCATAAGACCCAAAGTGTTTAGTTGAAGTCTTTGTTTTATATTTAGCCATTTTAGCGTTTCTAGCATAAAGTTTATTGATGTACATATATCTGTTAAGTTTTAATATTACCCGCATTGCTTTGTTTTGTAATTTCTGCAGTCGTTCAATTTGGCGCACCGTACAACATGAGTATAATATAGTCGAACCGAATTCGAAATGAGGCTTTATTATTGTATTATAAATATTTATTGCTGTTATGTATGATATTTGTTTTCTTATTCGTTTGAAAAAATTAATTTTTTTACAAATCTTTTTACATATGTAGTCAATATGATTATTAAATTTAAGATCTTGATCAATGACGAAGCCTAGATACTTTATTTGATTCACCTTTTCTATTAATTCATTATTTATTTTGAAGATTTCATTACTATTTGCGTTCACTTCCATTATTTTCGTTTTATTTTCGTTTAATTTAAGCTTGTTCATATTGAGCCATATTTTAATTTTTTCCATATCTTGAGTAAGGTTCAGGTAGCATTGCTCAATTGACTTCGCTTCTGTAAAAATAAGTGTATCGTCAGCGTATAGGGTTATTTCACATATATCCATTACGTTCGGCATATCATTAATATACACAATAAATAATAGTGCACCCAAAATCGATCCCTGTGGTACTCCGTAATCATTGTTAATTATACTGGATTTTTCATTATTGACTTTAGTAATTTGTTTTCTGTTTGTTAAATAAGACTCAAACCACTTTAATTCTGTATTCATGATGCCATAGTTATACAATTTTTGTAGAAGTATATCCCTGTCGATTGTTTCAAAAGCTCTTTTAAAATCGAGAAAGATTGCCAAAATTTTGTTGTTTTTTTCTATCTTTTTCCACCTATTTATTAGGTAATTAACTGCAGTTTCGCACGAAAATTTCTTTCTAAAACCGGACTGGTATTTTGATAGCAATTGATTTGTTTCTAAATATTCTTCAAGTTGTTCCTTTACGACTTTTTCCAATATCTTCTCACATGTCTTCAGGGTATTAATTGGACGAAATTCTTCACATTTTCTTGATTTGGCTACCTTTTCTATTGGAGTTATCATCGAAGTTTTCCAGTTCTCTGGGAATATACCTGTTTTTAGTGATTCATTTATTATATTTAACATTGTTTTCCCAACTATATTCCAACTATTTATTATTATTTTAGTGGAGATTTTATTATAGTCTGATTTGTTTTTTAGGTTCATACATATATTTTTCAGTTCTTCTAGTGTTATTGCACGAAATATGAATCTAGGGTTTATCACAGATATGTTGACATGGTTGATATATTGCACATTATTATCTATCGTCTCCCTTATTGACCTAATACTATTAACGAAATAATTATTAAATTTATTGGCTATGTCAAAATTTTCCTTATATTCTATTTGGCTAAATATCACAGATTGGATTGCACTTTGGTTTTTCTTTAGAATTTGTTTCTTTATTTCCCTCCACATCTCTTTCTGATCTTTGGCATCATTTATTTTTTTATTAATATATTCTTTTTTCGCGTTTTCAATTTTTACTTTATATATATTTCGAATTGTTATGTAATTATTCCACGCTTCTTCACTATTTTGAATCCTTGCGATTTGGTATTTTGTAATTTTTTGATTTTTTAAACGCCTTATTTCATCAGTAAACCATATATTTTTATTGTTTTCACTAATTGTCTTTTTTATTGTTAGTTTTTTAACTGCATTTTCTAAATATCCATCAAATTCATAAACGGTGTTATTTATGTTATTTCTAGTATTTATATGCTGTATGTCTACTATTTCTCTATCATATATATCGCGGTTATATTTAAATATCTCAACTTCTTTATATGTGTTCTGATTAGGGTTATAATTAACATTATTAATTGTTATATCAATGGTTTCATGATCTGAGATTTTGTTTTCATAATTCACTTTACCTGTAATATTTTTATTATTTGTGATGATATAGTAGTCTATTATTGTTTTAGAGTTCTTTGTTATTCTTGTGAATTCATTCATAACTTGTTTAAGGCCGTTGTCATTAAATAAGCAATTTATTTTATTTTTATAAAAGCTCTCTTTGTACCAGTCAATATTGAAATCTCCTGCTATTATTACATCACAGTTTTCTTCATTTATGTCCTCTATTATTTCTTCAAATGCCTCAATAAATTCCGTCTCAGCGCTACTCGGTGATCTATACACAGCAGCTAATACTAATATCTTTTGTTCATGCTTTGCCACATAAGCTGATACCCAAAATTTCGAGTCCATATTTTTTTCAGAAATTTTCTTCACGTTCCATTGTTTTTTTAAATAGACTATAGTTCCCCCTGTTCTAGTTGAATTCGAAAGTGTTGAATATTGATTATACCCTTTTAGTTGTATTTCCTCTTCATTCACCTCACTTGTTAAGTGCGTTTCAGAAAAAATTATAAAATCTGGTTTTACTGTTTCACACATTATTTCAACTTGGTTGTAGTTATTTAAGAGTCCTTGTATGTTTGTATATATGCCTCGAATTTGCTTTAATTGTTATTCTATTAAGCCAATTCTTCTCTTTTTGGCGTTCAGTTTATTCTGAAATACTGGACATTCTCTGCTTGACGTGACATGATTTTCATCCAAGCCGAGGTTAAATTTTTTATTCGTATTTACACAGTTTATGCATTTAGTAATTATTTCTTTATTGCATTCTCGTGATTTGTGGCTTCCATGACATTTATAGCATACCTCCTGGTTTTTGCAATTTTCTGATTTGTGATTATAGCCTTTACACTTGAAGCATTGTACAATGTCAGTACCATCAAAAATCCTGCATTTTTCCCATCCAATGTTCACTTTTTCTACCTGCATAGCTTTTGCATATGATTGATTGTCTACCTTTAGTATCGCGTTATATATTGTGTGTCCATTTCTTTTATAATCAAATAATTTAATCACTTCCATCTCACTCTCATTCAGTATATCGTTTTGTTTTTTCAATTTTTCAACTATTTCATCTTCTGTTAATTTAAATGACATGCCTATTATTTTAATTTTCATTCCTGTCTGATTTGGTACCTTAATTTCATATGTTTCACTCATATTATTCTCTATTACTTTTTTAATCTTTTCCCTGTCTTCGCTACTTTCACTTTGGATGATAATTGATCCATTTTTCTTCTGTGCAACATCAACAATTTTAAAATCGGAAGGATTAATTTTATTATTGAGATCTTCTTTAGTTTTAAAAATTGCCTGTTTTTCTTTAGGTTTAATAATTAACGGACTTGATTTATTAAAATCTGGCATCACTGTATTGGTTTTTAATGCATCTGAATATGATGTCTTATTAGTTTTGACGTTTGTTTTCTCAATAGTTTTCTTTATTTCATTACACATCATTTTGTTTGTTTCTTTAGTTTTATTTTCTTGCTTACTTATAGAACCGTATAGTTGCTTAAATTCTTTTACATTCACGTCACATAATTTTTGAGCATCATCTAATTTCTTTAATATTTCGTTATACATATCTCTTTTCTATTGCCTCAAGTAATTGTTTTATTTCACGTTCATTTTCTTTAAGCGCGGCTTTAAATTCGCCTTTGTATTCTATAAGGTTCTCTTTGTTTTTTTTAACATTTTCTTGTACATCACTTAGCGCTAGGTCTATATTGTGTATATACTGCAGGCAATCGTCACATAAAAATCGGATGAAACACCCAGAATCCAGTATTCCTCGCGAGTATTGGTCTATTCCTGAACATTTTTTAGCACAGTGAAAAACTTTTTTACATATTCCTTCACACATTATGCCCGATTCACCGCGAATCATAGTTTTACATTGATGGCATTCCGCCATATTTTTATACAATTTTTTGTTTTTCTTACAACAATCTCATAATTTAATGTTTTATAAGAATTTCACTTTCACAAGTGGCAGAAACTGCCTATTTTTGGTTTTTAATAGTCCTGCCTATTTAGAAAACCACCAAGTATTTTATTTTTAATTTTTTATCAGAGCAAGTTTAATCTCAATTCCATTAAAAACAAAATATATATATACAGTCGAACTTCCATAACTCGAATCACCATTATCCCAAAAAAAACTTCGACTTACGGAGACTTCGAGTTACAGAATTTTTTGTCAAAATAGAATAAAAGGTTTTTGTATGATGTATTTTTATTTAAAATAGCCTCTAATGGAAAACTACATACTTAAAAATATAAAAGAACAAGCATATGTACTCATATAGTTAAAAAATTACAGTTAAGTAAAATATTTGGAAATAAGTGGCTGAAATTTTACTTTTTTTTTTGTTATTTTCAAGAAAAAATAACTCCAATGTGCTTAAAGCTTTATTGTGCTCATCAGTTGTTGCGTCATTTGTCTGTAAATAATTATTTAATGTTCGGAAAGAACTTTCTACATCACTTTTTGTTGGCTTTTGAGTAATTTCTTCTACTGAACTCTCGACATCACTCTCCGTTCCGCTTAGGATTTGATCCTCTGATTCATGGCAATTTTGCTCAACAATATCATCATCTGTAGGAAAGCCAGTTGTGCAGAGCTCATTATCTACCTCAATATAATCCTTAAGAGTAGCATTGGAAGATATTTTGTTTGCTTTTAACCAAGCTTCGTAATCAGCTTCAATTTCATTTTGATATTCATCAATACTACTTAAAAAAATTAAAGGCATGTCATCTTCTTCTTCCCATTCAGAATACTGACCAAATCCAGCATTTTTAAAGCAGTTCGCTATTGTTTGCTTATTGACATCAATATTCCAAGCTTTTGTTACATGATTTATGCAATCCAAAAGTGTGATATCGTGTTTTTTGTTTAGCTCTATGCACTTAAGGGCTTCTTTTACAATTCTGCTACGATAGAAAACTTTGAAGTTTTGTATTACACCCTGGTCAAGAGGTTGTAATTTAGACGTCATATTCGGAGGAAAAAATGCCAATTGAATGGAGTTCAGTTTACTTTGTACGTCTTTTGGATGAGCTGGACAGTTATCAACAAACAATAGTATTTTTCGACCAGCACTTTGAAAGAGTTTATCTAATTTTAGAACCCATTCTTCAAATAGCTGTCCAGTCATCCATGCCTTAGAGTTAGCTTTATACGTTACTGGTAACCATTTTACATTACGAAAGCAGCGAGGCCTGGCACTTTTGCCAATAAGTAGAATTTGAAGTTTTTCAGAACCATCCATATTTGCTGCCAACATTAAAGTAACACGCTGCTTGCTATTTTTGCCACCGTGGCATTTTTGGTTTTTAAAAGTTAATGTTTTATCTGGCAAACATTTATAAAACAATCCTGTTTCATCAGCATTAAAAACATCCCTTTCGCTGTACTTCTGTAGTAAATTCGGCAAAATATCTTTTTTCCACTTTTCGCAGTCCACTTCACTAACGTCATTGCTTTCGCCACAAGCTTTTTTATAACCCACATCATGTCTAAAATTAAAAAAGCAAAAATTATTCACACATGTACATTGTACATGTTAAATCAACTTTTCATCAATTAATCATTTTGATCAATACCTCTGCTTCCATTTATCAAGCCAACCTGTGCTTGCTGTAAAGTTATCATCTCCAAACCGCTTTGCAAACTCAATTGCCTTTTCCTTTAATATTGCACCAGATATAGGCATGTTTTGGCTTCTAGTTGCTGAAAACCAATCGAGAACTGCTTTGTCGACATTTTTGAATTTTGGAGTCCTAACTCTTTTACTACATAAACGAAATCCAGATTCAAAAGAGTTGATAATTGATTCCTTATTTTTAAAAATTGTTGAGACCGTGCTTGCCGGGATACCATATTTATCAGCTGCTTCCTTTTTCTTTAATCCATCTTCGACGTCTTTTATAAGTTTATATTTTTCTTCAATTGATAAGCATTTTAAAACACGTTTAGTTGCCATAATAATAAAAAATCGATTTCAACATTTATCATCTAGCCCGAATTATGCATAGAACTGATACGCAAACAAAAAGAAACAAATTTGTAATTCCCCGAAAAAATAAACAAAACTAGCATGTAAAATATACAAACCAGCTCAAGCAACAAAAGAGAGTAAAACAAACAAACCGTAACTAAAACAAAAACAAAAAACCATTTGAACAAGCAAAATTTTTCGAGTTATAGAGTTCATGTGTATGTTTTTTGTTCGAATTATGGAGAACTTCGACTTATGGAAGTTCGAGTTACGGAAGGAAAATTGTATGTGATTTGTTCTTTTAACGCTACTGCCAACCAAATTAGTTCGAGTTAGAGAAAATTCGAGTAAGAGAAGTTCGAGTTATGGAAGTTCGACTGTATATATATATATATATATATATAGTGTATAGGCACCTTAAGTTGGTAATCCAGTAGGGAAGAGCTTCCACCTATTACCTTTTTTGAAATTTTTTGCTGGGAGGTTTGATCATTGGTTTGTGGCAAAAATGAATTAGTGAAACAGTACGACACAAGTATACACGACCCATCTATGCAACAGCTGTTATTTTACAAATAAAACAACCTGCCAATTGCAGCCATACATTATTATTATATTTTCTTTTAATTTATAATTTTCATCTGTGTGGCATTATTCTCTTTTGTTTCCTCATTTTTAAGTCTCATTCATTTTAAGTAAATATGTATTTGGTTTAAGTAAATTTGCATATGAATTTAATAGTCGTATTCTTTCATACTTGTATGGCATCAAATATGTACGCGTATATATGCCAAAGTCAAACTTGTACAAAATTAACCAGAAATCCCACACAAGAGCTGATGACACAACATACAGGAAAAAAAATACGTACATATTTAAACTGAAAGCAGATAAAGATGTGCAGAGATGAAAATAATCCTACAAATGAAGCTGTAAAATCAACGTTCGCTTGTGTTTGTGTACATGGCACAAATCCTTGTTAAATAGGCTGCTGATATTCAAAAGGGCAACAGGCGGGCGGGAAGGTAGCAGGAGGGAATTTGAGTGGAATTATACATAGAAAATTTTGTCAATGTTAAAAATGCACTGCACAAAAAATATGGTTGAAGTGAAATATGCTAAAAAAACTTAGCAATTGTTAAAAATAAAATTAAACAAACGTTGAGCTTTTATAGTTAAGCCAAAATCTCCGTTAAACATTACATACACAGAAAAAACTAAATTTCATTTTCAGTAACCAAATTCGTTGAATCAGTAAATATTTTATTTGAATGCGGTCCTACAAATAATTTTGTAAATTCTAATAAAAATTTTGTAAAAATTTAAATTAATCAGAGTTCGGCTGAGAGAAAATGTTATTTCAGTGTGTTGGTGTTTATCTTGCTTGTTGATAGGAACAACGTGCTGTTGTGCGGTTGTTGTTGTTTATTTTGTTTACATGTAAATGCCGAAAAGTAGCCGACAAACGTCGTGGACTGTTTCTTCTCTACACAGTTTTTTTGGTACAAATTAATTTAATGGAACAGTACAGAATATTTACTGAAACTAAGTTTGATTTCAAACAAATATTTGTTTAAAAATTTTTTGGGTATAATTTTTTCTGTGTACATTGACCACAGAAAACTACCAACTTCAATACGTCAAAAATATATTACATTTATATGAGAAATATTATTTTGACAACAAGGCAACACGGCGACAGGTTGTTGTCCATGCTGATGGTGTCGTAGTATACGAATTAAACTACATAATTTTTATTTTTTTGGTGACGATGTGCAAATATAGTGCTCTACCAAGTTAACATAAAAAAAATGTGGAATGAATGTAAGCTTGTAATTATTATTTTCTATTATTTAATAGAAATAATATCCTAAAATTCATGTTAAGAAATAAATTGATTCATTTTTATATTTTTACGTGGTATAAGTACATTTTAAAAGCGTAATTTAAATTCATAAGGGTGAAATATTTGAAGGTGGCACCCTGAAATACAGGGTGCGGCTAAAGCATCTACATGATTTTTTTTTTTTTTGATGTGTAAACATCTATACGCTAGGGGGTAAAAATCTTTTTCACAATACAATCACAAATTTTGACTGAGATTTCTTTGCTGAGATGCACACAGCGTTGTCAAATCGGTGTGAGCTATGTATGAGTGTATTAGTGTTTAAAAGAAGCAATACAAAATTATTTAAAATATTGTAAATACATAGGAATTTGCTGGTTTTTGTTTGTTAGGGTCGTTAGGTTTTTTGCTTTATTAGGGTTCCGTACACCAAAGGTGAGAATGAACCCTATTGTTTTCGCTACGCTGTCCGTTCCTCTGTTACAGGGTATTTCCTCGAGAACCGTAAGAGCTACGGATCTGAAATTCGGACACAGTGTGCCGCTACAACAACAAATATATGAGAGTTAAAAATTAAAGGGTGTTCCAAAACGAGCAACGAAAAATTTTAAAATCCCATGTAATATACATACACTTGAATTTTGTAAAGTTAGTGTATTTTTATACAGACTACAACCATTAACAGTAAATTTAAAAAATTTAAATTAAAGTGTGTTTGTTCCATCAGTTAATGCAATTTTGGCTTTGTAACTTTGACAACTTGCTGTATCTTGGAAACCGTAAGAGCAAAACTCTTAAAATTTTCAAAAACGGTAAAACTAAAAAGTCAAAAAATTATAAAATCGCCAAATCTAAAAAAATCGCCAAAAAAAAATCGCCAAAACCGAAAAAAGCACCAAATTAAAAAAAAAATCTAGGACTAAAATAAATCGCGAAAAACCGGAAAATCGTCAAAATGAAAAAAATCGCCAAAGTGAAAAAAAATCCAAAAACAGAAAAATAATCGCCAAAATGAAAAAAAAATCGCCAAAATAAAAAAATCGCAAAAATTAAAAAAAACCCTTAAACAAAAAATCGCCAAAATGAAAAAATCGCCTTAATAAAAAAACCCCAAAAACAAACAAAAAACGCCAAAATGAAAAAAATGCAATGTGAGTCCGATCACAGAGGAGATGTGTAAACATCTAGTAATGAAAATTAATTAACTAGTAATTAATTAATTAAAAGCATAAGTACTTCCAACTTAAAAAAAAAATTTCATTACTAGATGTTTACACATCTCCTCTGTGATCGGACTCACATTGCTTTTTTTTAAATAAATATTGAATAGCATGACAAAAAACAGAAAATTTAATGATAACAATAGGTCCTGGATCCAACCGCATCCAACTTGTTCAGTGCCGATTACTATTATACTAGACCTATTCCCAATAAAATTGACAAAAGATCGAGACGATACATCCCGACAATGGTGAATATGCAACCATTTACAGAATATGTCTCTTTTTCACCATACTTTACTCTCTACTTTTGGTAACATCCCAATTTTCTCAAGTCATAGGACAAGTACGTTTTTAGCAATTGTCATCATACTTTCTGCAGGGTTACTTGCTGCAAGTTTTGGGGCTTGTTCGCATAAACTTTGTCTTTGAGTTTGTCAATGAGCTTCGTTGGTTATCATTAAATTTGACAAAAAGTTCTAATTTTGATCAACGAGATTTAAAACTGTTCTAGCATATTCCAAGCGCAATGCGAAGTCCTCAGGATTTAGTTTTTATACTAATTAGATTTTGCAAGGGAAGAGGTGCAAATCGTGTTTCAAAATGCGCCAAAGAGTGCGCTCAGAAAGCTACAAGTGGTGAGATCGTCGTTTTGTTGATGTCTTAGGATTTTCTGCGACGCTCTGTCTCACAGCATACATACTTTCAGCCGATCTGCCAGTTCAAGGTCTGCCTGCGCGCCTTAAATCTCCAACAGTCCCAGGGTGACGTTGGCTGAAGTAGTTAGCACCTTGGCTGCAAAACCGAAGATTCTGGGTTCCATCCCGGTCTCCGACAGTCATTAAATAACAACGCCACGCATTTTTCAGTTGTTGTAGGAAAGTTCAAATGATGAAGGCATAATCACTGGTCATTGAACTACACCGGCTAAAGCGGATACAAATCCTAATGTAACATCACAGCGCCCTTCTTTGTCCGTATCGTGTAGCAGAATCATCGGCGAAGTAAAATAACCAATAAAATGGCTAATAAACACAGTTTAAAAATTCTAATACACCTCATTGAAACGAGAGGCGCTGTAACACTACATTATTAAAAAGAAGTGCAAACAGCAGAGTTGTAAAAAAATTTAGCTATCCCTCTAGCTTTTCCTTCACCACTTGTCTTCTCTATTAATATCCCTTTCCTAAAGAAGGTAACATTTAGTAATAGTAGTAGACATTCATTGCCTGAGTGCTACTTCTCTTTAAAAAAAAATCAGCAAAATTATTCACCAACGAACGAATTGTTGTACTCGTTGGACCAACGGAATACGTTGAGTATTTTATAGAGTTAATGCCCCTGTTACGATTTACAACTCAACTACGTTTATAATGTTTTCACACTGAAAGTTAAAACCTGGATTTTAACGTTAAAACCATAAACAGCTGATTTTGCTTTCACACTGCAAGTTTGTTAAATTCAGGTTTTAACTCACAGGCTGTCTAATAACTTTGCTCAAAATAAAATAAATCTCCTGCCGAAATACGTGTATTTGTTGTTGCATTTTTTCTGATTTTTAATAACACTTGTTGGACATACTGTTCAACTGTTTTTGTTTGTATGAAAAACTGAGATATTTCACAATGCGCTCTAAAATGGAAATTATTTTATATTTTGTAAATAAAATTTTTTTTAATTATGGAACTTCTTATACAGAATGAATAAGTGCTTGGAAATATTGTTAATAATATAAAAATGCACAAATACATTATAAGATGAATGTCAGTCATATTGTCTATTTTCACTTTCCACAGTTAAATTTGTTTTCCTTCCAAAAAACTCTTTTTTTCCATAATTTTTTGATTATTGTTGCTGCTGCATCCATTTTTAAGTTGAAAAATTTTCAAGCGCCATCTATTGTTATTCACTGGTATAACATTATCAGCTGCTGTCGGTCATTTCAACTTGGCAGCACTGAATTTATCACAGCGAAAACAAGGTTGCATTTCATAAAACCAACTTAAAACCAATTAAAAAATGGTTTTAATTTGGTTTTAACAAAAACAATTTGTATGGTAAAACCAGGTTTTAAGAGTTGGTTTTAACGTTAAAACCAACTTTTATTAAAATCATGTCAGTGTGAAAACAATATTAGTTGAAATTGTAACAAATTAACCTTAAAACAACTTAACTGTTTTTTGGTATTCTGAATTACAATTAATTTTAGTTGTATTCGAAACAATGCTCGAAATGAAAAGGTTTTCATCTATGCTATGTTTTTTTTGAAACCATAGTAGCCATCACAAAACATTTTAAATAGTTTTACGGCCTGTCCCACGATGTCACCAGAAATCATTCGTTCGACAATTTGTATTGCAAACAACAATAACATTAGAAAATTTGTTGTTGTTTTCAGTATAATTATTCGATCGAACGAATTCTAGTAACATAGTGGGACAGGCCGTTAGTTTTGGACTTGTATTCTTCATTTTAGATTTCATGTTTTATGAATGTGGCAACAATATTGGTTGACAAATGGGATTGGTTGGCGTCTGGAGTAATGAAGCAAAGCTAATACAACACTCGAAATAAAAACCAAAATGCAACTGATAAAAAGCAGTTGTCTCATGGTGAAAAAAGTTGTAATTCATAATAAAATTTTTACAACTACAACTAAACTATCCATTTAGTTGCAAATCATAATAGGGGCCTAAATTTTTATATATTTTTTCAGGTTTAATTCTTCACATAGAATTTTTTTTTTAAATATTTACAAGCAAAGAATTTAAAATTATTTTAAATCATATATCTAGTTACTTTTGCCACACCCTGTATGTATTTATATATAAATATCAGCTGCTTCTGATTCTGCTGGGCTGCCAAAACAATTAATCCGCTGGCTACAGGGTGACAATTGCATTTAATGGCATTTAAAGTCGTGTAGTCGTTTAACTCTAGTCAATGTGTTTAACCCGCCAATGGTGACCTACTGGTCTGTGAGACCGGTTGTGTTAATAAATTCGTATAACTTTCTTCTCCGTTATTCTTTTTTGTTGCAATTTCGAGTAGCTGCCGCATTGCACGTCCCCCACCATCAGTTCACAACGAAACTGCTTAGTGAGCACAATTTCTGTATTTTTTTTTACTAACCTGGTGTGTGAGACCGTGTGTCACCGTGTATGTGAATAAAATAACCAAGTATACATTTTTCATAATTTTTTTAATATTTTTTTTTTTTATTTATTTTGTAAAAGTTCCTAATGTCGAAAGATTAAAAAACATTATCTTCCTTTATAAATATGTGATTTATTTATTTTTTTCTTAATTTTGAAAAATGTATTACTAAAATTGCTGTTGTTTTTAATGCTCTAATAAAACAATTTTTTTAATGTTAATATTGAAATAAAAGAGCTTAAATTGATTAAACATCTTTGCTTTATTCTCAAGGAGCATAAATTAAAAAAAAAACGAAATATTAATAACAAATTTGGAAAAATCTTCAGTTGAAAATTCCGGTGCGTGAGACCGGCGTCACCATTGATCAAAGTCAAATTTGCGTCACCATTGGCGGGTTAAAGCAGCCCATACACGATTCAATTCAATTTTCAATTGAGTCGGTTGTTGTCCAAATCAAAGCATGTATGGCTTTGTCAATTGATTAGTTTGGCAGTTGTCGAGTTGGTTGAAGAAAAATCAAAAGATTTTGATTTTTCATGTTGACTAGTAAATCTTTCAATTCGATTGTTCTGTGTGTGTTCGAGTCTCTTGATTAGCTGTCAAAATTTATGTTTGTAGCTTTATTTTGTATAGAAAAAGTTATGTATTTATAAAATTGTATATAATTTGATTGAATTCTAAATATAAAATATAAAAATAAATGAATAAATACAATAGAAGTTTTGAATTTTTAAATTTTTATTTGTGAAAAAAATATAAATTTGATAGTTGAATGGAAATCTTTCAATTCAGTTTATGAAGTGTGTGGCCAAGAATCAATTCAATTGAAAGACTCAATTCACAATTGAATTGAAACGTGTATGGGGTGCTTAATGCATTACATATGTTTAAAAATATTTTTGATATATTGCACATGTTTCTAATAATTTTATAAATTCAAAAATTTTCCTCTATGTATCAAAACTACTATCGATTTTTTTTCTTTAAATATTGTTTTGTAACACAACTTGTTTCACAATTAAAGCCACCACCTTCCGTCACATCACATGCTCGTTCTCTCTATTCCCATATGTTATTTATTTACTTCAATAATAGAATGACATTTGTTAATTAAACAAATTGGTAACTGATAAAAGTTAATAAATGTTTAAGAAATTTTATCTCATAATTGCACAACAACAACAACAACGTTAAGGTATGTACATGAAAACTTAAACGACAAAGTCTGTCTATACAATCAAGACCGTTGATGAATATTTCAAAAAAGAAAGAGAAAAAAAATAGAAGTAATGAAACATTTTAATTAAATGTATTCGTTATGATCAAAAACTTTAAATGCAATTTCCAACATAAATAGTTAAATTAATTTCTTCTACACTCTTTTAAACTTTTTTTTCATAAACTTGCAATTGAATTTTATTTTTTTACTAAAGGTACGGTCACACTTGGCAAACATTTGCCCAAAAAAGCGTAACCACTCAATGTTTGTGAAAAACTATTTGATTCAGACAAGTCTTTCTTAAGTTAAACAGTTTCATAAACAATTATTAGACAACGTCATTGATTCCAACATTATTGAAAACTAGTGTTTTTTATCGGAATTGTTACAATTTAAGTTTAAAATTTTTAAACGCACTAAGAATCCCAAATTAATATTTTACATACATATTAAGTAAAATATTTTTTTGTTAAAAATACATTGAAATTGATTATTGAGGGGTTTAGCTGGATCCTATGCGCATTTCACTGTTGCTAATGCAGATCATCAGGGAACCTTTACCCAAAGCTTCTTAGAACAACTAGAGTTATTATATTCTAAACTTTCATTTAAACAAATGAGAAGCTCAATAACAAATAACAAAGTTGAAACAAGAACTCAATAATCAACATGTTTTTTATTTTCTTACTTTACTATTGCTACATTGGCTGACTTTTTTTCAGCTTCAAATTGTAGTCGTAAGAGTATGTAAAAGAAAATAAATGTAAATAACAACAACAGCTATTTAAGAATAGAGTGTTGCCACACAAGTATTTTTTTGATCGGGTGCAGTCAAGTTAATAATTAGTGTTTTTTATGGGAATCGTTAATTAATTTGGGATTATTGAAAACTATTTAACTTAACAAACACGTATCTCAATTGAAAGCTTTTTCATTAATATTTTGTGGTCACGTTTTTTTGAGCAAATATTTGCCCAAGTGTGACCATCACCTAAGTTTAGTTTAGTTTGCTTTTGTTTCATTCTCTAGTTGCAGCAATTGTGTTTTTTTCTATTCACTCATGTAGTAAATTATGCATGCAGCATTGCATTGTAAATTTTTTTTTTGTAGTGGTGCCTTACCGCTGTTGATGTTGCTGCTACTGTTGCTGTTGCTCTTTACTGTTGCACAGATTAGTGCCTTCATCCATCAGCCAAAATGGAATGAATGGCTGGCTGTTAGATGGAAAACAATTTTTATTGCACTTGGAATTTTAAAAATGTTATTTTCTTTATGACATTTTTGAAATAGTTAAGCAGATTGTTGCTAAGTTGCTTTTATGACTCTCTCGCGTTAACAGTGACGTGGAGGCATTTAATAAAGCGTTGTGACAAATGACACAATGTTTTATAAATTTATTTTGAGAGTGATTGACTATATTTTTTTCAGAACTTAGTAAAAAAATATACATACTTGACTATTTTCATCATATATACATATATTATATTTAACTTGCCTCTTAAATTGATTTTGTTAACCAAATTTTCGAAAGTCGAATTTACTTCATATTTCGACGTTTTGAGATAATGGAGGGCGATTATAACTATTTTTTTATATCTTATAATTTGAAGCTTTGTTTACATTATTTTCAGTTGCCAATCTGTCATAAACATATTTTCGAAAATTTTATGGCAACTGAAGAAAGTTGCCAAACATATTACTAATGTTAATTTCAGTTGCGTTGCCAATTCCCAGTTACCACGGCAACTAAAGCTAAGTTGTTGTCCATAATCGGGGCATAATATTAAATTTAACATTTCAAAAAATTGGCTTGCACGCAAAGAGAAGATATGGTTATAGAATGGTTGAGAAAACAATATTATGTTCTCTGAAACAAATGCGTGGTCGTTGAAAACTAGTTATTGTTATATTAAACATTTATTTCGTTACGATAAACAGAGTAATGTTTGAATTTAATAATTACATTATCACATCCATAAAAAAGTGTGATATGGTTAGTGTTTAACAATACAGTTTTGTTAAAAATTTTTGACTACAACATAATTTGTATTATTATTTAAATATAATATGATGTAAATAAAAATATAATGTTATCCAAAACCATACTATGTTAAGTTAAAAAAAAAAAATCTTTTTCAGAAACATCTGTCAATTCAGTATTTCGTTTGTAAGCTATCGCACGGGTGGTGTTAAATAAATTAATTAATAAATAAAGTATAAACAAAAGGGTTGGCCAATAAAAATATATAAACATATGTGTATCTCTTTATACAGACATGTCTGTATGTCGTGTAAGTATATATTTCTATATATATATACATTTTATTTTAACAATATTAATTTATTTTTATTTCGAATTTAACGCACAGCTGTTTCTACAATAAATATATGATTAAAAAACAAAATAGTATTATTATATTAAATAATACTGTGTTCGTATTTAACAATATTAATATAATATTAGAACATGGTATGGTGATTCTCAATTATATTTTAGTCACATCTGACAATAGTGTTGTCATATTTACAATACTAAGATTAGGTGTAACAAAGTTCATTGTTTTTGTAGATAATATTATTACTAACTAAGATAACAATATTATTAAAGTTTGCTTTTCTATTAACAATAATATGATTTGACTGCAACCATATAATTCAATCATAGTATGTTGTTGTTTGATTATGGTTACCTCAACCATATTTTTTCTTTGCGTGTGTTTTTTTGGTTAAGCAATTGTCTATATACATTTTGTTCCCGATTTTGGAACTCGTCAGTATACTTCAAGCCAAATAAATATACTTCAGTATTTCTTTATTAAATTTAACAATAATTTATGAACAATGCATTTTTTTTACAGATTAATAAAAAAACGGGATAAGTTCTCAACTCCATCCGATTTCACAAATTACAACATTTAAGAGTGCGTGTGAAATTTTTTTCCCTCGAATTGTTTTATATTTTTATATTTTTAAATACAATTATTTGAAAAAGTAATAAACGGTGCGGAGTGAGCATCAAGCGTTCGCTGTGGATATATTTTTTTAAAGTAATGATTCTTACGTAATTGCTCGCCGACAGTTTTTTCAAAGTTCGGTATTCGTCGAATACGTGATGGACCGAGTGTAAATTTAATACGTTCGTGGGTGCAGATATTTCGCGCCTCTGCTTCGGCTATGAATGTCCCACGGCTAGCACACAATCGATCTTCAAATCCACGACTTTCAATACGGAAAAGAGTAGCCTCACTGGGACTTCCAAGAGCGATTATTCATGGAATTTTAAAAAAGGTTCTGAAGTTCCATCCTTTTAAAATTCAAATCGTTCAAGAACTGAAAAAAAGTGACTTTGATTTACGCAAAAATTTTTGTGACACGATGTTGGAGTGTTTTCGCACTGTAAATCCCATTTTTTGGAGCGACGAGGCTCATTTTCACTTAAACGGCCACGTCATTTTCACTTAAACTGCCGTTGCTGGTCTCCAAAAACCAGCAACCCTCGATTGAAACATCAAAAACTATTGCATTGCCCCAGGGTAATTGTTTGGTGTGCCTCATCCACGCATGAGTTAATTGGATAATTTTTTTTTTCGAAAATTCTCGAGGCCAGGCAACAAATGTCAATGGTGAAAATGAAATCGACGCATGATTACGGAATTGTTTTTGCCAAACCTGCGAGCTCATTTAACGTATTTTTCACACACGTGGTTTCAACAGGATGGGACGACTGCACACACAGCCAGAGCTTCTATGAATTTGCTTCGGGAAAATTTCCCCCACATCAGTCGCTTTGGGGACATTCCATGGCCACCGAGGTCGTCCGATCTAACTCCCCAGGGATTTTTTATGGAGCTACCTCAAAGAGATGGTTTATAATGACAATCCCTAAACTCTTGTGGCCTTAAAGGAAAATATTCGTTCGAGAAATCAGCTCAATAGAATCAAGTTTACTGCAGCGTGTGGCGCAAAACACAAGGCTGCGTTTTGAACAGTGCCTTCTTCAACTCGACGGAAGACATCTGGATGACATACTCTTTAAAAAATAAAATCCGCATTTCCTTTATATCGTTCAATGCTCTTAATAAAACTTTGTGTCAATTATTATGTTTTTTATTTAAGTTTGAAAATATAAATCTGCTACCAGACACCCTGTATTAGTAAGGATTTACTATCAGGGCTATCCGCGTGAAATCTCTCCCTTTTTCAATTAGAATTTTTTGTTTTCCCTATTACTTGCTATTAGTTGGAATTGTTCCCTGGGAAAAATTTCACGCGGAATTTTATTCATGATTGCCCTGTATATATTCATCGAACCATACTTACATCCACTGCAACCATTGCTGAAGTTAATCAAGCTATAGGGAAGCTCAAAAATAATAAACTTGCTGGATCGGATAATCTGTCACCAGTGCTCGACAATGTAATGTCTAAAACAAACGCTGAAGCCAAAGACGGAATACAGTCTCATCTAAATCAACGTCTCCACGGTTTAGACTATGCTGACGACATTTATCTAATGTCTCACACATTTAATGGCATACAAGAGAAACTTAATTGTCTGCAATAAAAAATGGTATTGCTGTTGGTTTAAAAATAAATATGGGAAAGACAAAGATTCTGAGAACAGCAACTAAAGGGGCCCATACACTACAACAGCATGCATGCGCAATTAAGTGTTTGTGCCAGCGGTTTGGTCGTGTATGGGCATTTTGTGCGATTGTACGGTTTGCTATAGCGATGTCAAGTAGAGTTTGATATTTTTCTGATGGTACCAGCTCGCTGGTGTATATGGTGAAATTAGCTCAGTTGAGCAAAGTTGTCATGGAGCAAACATGCATTTAAGTAATATAATTTGTTGAGATATAATTTGTTTCAATGGTAAACAGAATTTTAGAACTTTAGTTATACAAGCTGCTAATTTTAACAACATACCAATAATAATTGCAACAAAATATGTGTCACTATTCATAACCACCCTTCCCGAAATTTTTTATGAAATGAATATTGTACCAGCTTGCTGGTATGTTGTGTGGTTCGAGCATGAATGCTCAATCGCTTGATTGTGCATGCATGCTGTTGTATTGTATGGGCCGGTTAACAACACAATACCTATAACCAGCGTGACCATATTAGCTTATTTTGAGCTAAATTTAGCTTATTTTTTTGGGATTTATCTGCAAAATTTCCATTTAGCTCTTAGCTTTTTTTTAGTTCTTTTTAAAAACTCATTTAGCTTTTTTAGCCGTTTTTTAATCTAAATTTCATGTTCTCAAAAAATATATTAAAGACATAAAAAAGTTATAATGACAAAAATTAAAAAATTTTAAGAACCCCCAAGCATATTAACTAAATGGCTGAATCGGTTTTCTTCAATTATAGGCGAGATCAATCTTCTGAACATCTGGACAGATTTTCTTCAAACAAAGCTAAGAACACTCTCGGTCAAGTCACTTTGCGCACAAAACATAAACTAATTCAAAATCGATGCAGCACTTTGTTCTGTACGTGGACTCGTACAGATGCACAAATGTACAGACACACACTACAAACTTATAACACCCTTTTTTGGACGCAGGAAGCTTAAAAATTATAATTTGTTAACATTCAAAACTATAAAAATTTTTCATTGAAAAATAATTTCAAAATACAAAATGTAAATTGCGCATTTATGTATAAGAGAAATGACAAAATTTAAAAATAAGTGACATTGATTGCAATTTTGAAGTTACAATGGCAGAAGTTAAATTAATATTGACTATAAGACTTTTAAAGATTTTCTTTGAGTTGACTTGAACTTGTATTCAGCGGCATGAATTTACTTAAAACAAGAATTAGGAAATAGGTTTTCTGTTAATAAGACTAATTAATTTAAAAAAATGTTTCGTATTTTAGTATAAATGTTTTTAAATTTTTGGAAAGTTTTTGTGTTATTTTTCTTTAAAACTCAAATATAATAATGAATAAATAATTTATTTAAAAACTATTCAATATTTTTATTTCAAATAATAGAAAGTAACTTGACTGCACCCGGTCAAAATAATACTTGTGTGGCAACACTCTATTCTTAAATAGCTGTTGTTGTTATTTACATTTATTTTCTTTTACATACTCTTACGACTACAATTTGAAGCTGAAAAAAAGTCAGCCAATGTAGCAATAGTAAAGTAAGAAAATAAAAAACATGATTATTGAGTTCTTGTTTCAACTTTGTTATTTGTTATTGAGCTTCTCATTTGTTTAAATGAATGTTTATAATATAATAGCTCTAGTTGTTCTAAGAAGCATGGGCAAAGGTTCCCTGATGATCTGCATTAGTTACAGTGAAATGCGCATAGGATCCAGCTAAACCCCTCAATAATCAATTTCAATGTATTTTTAATAATAAAAAATAAAATATTTTACTTAATAGTAAGTAAAATATTAATTTGGGATTATTAGTGCGTTTAAAAATTTTAAACTTAAATTGTAACAATTCCCATAAAAAAACACTAATAGAAAGTATGTTTTTGTATGTATATATTTAATGTTATTTCAGCAATAAGAAACTATTGCAACGTGTAAGAAGCCGAAAAAAGTTTAGCTTTATTTTATGGCTTGAAATTTTAATTTTTAGCTTATTTTAGCTCTTTTTGAAACGTGATTTAGCTTAACTTTATTTTAAAATCTGGTCACACTGCCTATAACACTAAATGGTGGCATCATAAAACAGGTTGAAAATTTCGGCTATCTCAGCAGTGTTATAAGCAAAGACATTGGTGCCGATGTTGATGTTAGAAGCAGAATTAACAAAGCTAGACACGCCGATGCATCCCTTGGCAGGGTGTGGAGTTCTTCCCATATATCAAAAAAGCAAAAACGTCAAATCTGTACTATTGTACGGATCCGAAACTTGGAAGGTGAGCAGTGTGATTACGAGGAAGCTACAGGTATTCGTCAATAAGTGTTTGAGGAGAATCCTGAAGATATTCTGGCCTAAGTGCATAAGCAATGTGGATCTGCTAAGAGCCTGCAATACAGATCCCCTGGACGTTGAAATACGCAGAAGCAAATGGAATTGGATTGGCCATACCTTAAGGAAAGATATCTCTGAATTTTCCAGAATCAGCCTGCAATGGAACCCACAAGGCAAAAAAAGCGTAGGACGACCGTAATTTACATGGCGTAGATCAACTGAAATAGAAATGTCCAGTAGAATGATGTCTTGGTCACAACTAAAGAGACTTGCGCAAGACAGAAATAGATGGAGAAATTTTGTAAATTTTCTTATTTTGTTTTGCTAGAAGCTCTAAAAGGATTAACGAATCTTGATAGATACTTCACATCCGTTAACTAAAATATAATATAATATAATCAAACCAAATGAAGAAAATAATAAAACTTGAAATCAGTTTTAAAAACCCTGTTTGTTAAAACATAAACTTATCATAATTTTTTTTGTGTACATGGTATGAAAACGTTTCATTAACTGAATTAATGATTTTTCTTTAAGTGTGAGGTTGCCACATTTTACAAAACTTCTTCTTTATAAAAATGTACATATAAACTATTTTAGACTATTCACGTAAAATTTCCTATTATAATATGAAATGTTCTCTGGAAAAACGTGTTGCATTCACTATAGATCCGATTACTCATAAAAATACTAATGATGCTTGTCTTCGTCATAAAGTTCTCAAATGCTATAAGAAAGATTATCAAGCGTAGACCCATACACTTACAATACTCTAACACAAAACAGCGCCCCTGACTTTTGACACCTACTTGAGAAATTTCTACACTTGCAATTCAGTCTAAATTATCTTGATGTGCCACTGTAGTAATTAGTTCCAATTAAGGCCTATTTATTACACTATTTGTTGTACGAACATGTTAAATGTGTTAATTTTAGTGTGTCGCTTTAAGTGAGACACAAACGTCGTTTTTCACTCGCGTCTCAAAATCTATTAATCATGCAATAAAAATTCATTGCACTCAATTTAAATAATTTGTTACGGCCATAAATACATATAAAACAAAAATCAAATGAATAAAATTAAAGAAGTAAAAAGGAAACGTATAAAATTCATTAAAACATTATAAACATGAAATAATGCTGCAATCAAAGTTTAACATAATAAAAATTCTTTGAAAAAAATATCCCAAAGTATTTGTTTTCCTTATTTAGATTTAAAAAAATAATTAAAAAATTTGCTCAAAAAAATTGCTGAAGTTGCACGTGCCGCCTCCTTGACTCTTGTCATTCAAGATGTTTGTTGTGCTCTTGTCATTTAATTTAAGTTGCATGAATTTTGTTGTTTTTCTACATGTTAAAGTTTTTTAAAGAGTAATTGCAATGAAAAATTCATGTCAAAGTCAGGTGCAGCGTACAACGTACAATTTAGAGAAATAGAAAATAAAAAATTTAAATTTCTTCTCTCTGCACTTTATTGCTTTGAACCGAAGAATATTTGTAATATAAATTTATGTGACATATGTACCTTTTCACAATGTCTGGTTAAAAGATAACAGAGACTTTAACGGCAAGTTTTGTATGAAGAACTTGCAGCTAAAGTTCACGTTAACTCTTAACCATACATTGTGAAAAGGGACGATAGTCTTGCATCTTGAAAATATTACAGCAAATTGACATAGTTTTACTTACATTTTATTTTTCTTAAATCATTTATAACAA
Source organism: Tachina grossa (assembly GCA_949987645.1). Classification (NCBI taxonomy): domain Eukaryota; kingdom Metazoa; phylum Arthropoda; class Insecta; order Diptera; family Tachinidae; genus Tachina; species Tachina grossa. The sequence continues at coordinate 22,528,816 of OX465276.1, read as the reverse complement.
ATTGTAAAGGAGAATGTGAATTATGCATGGAATGGGTTTTTAGAGAATATTAAAATATATCTTTATTTTAAGAATAAATGGCTGGGTAGTTTATTTTAATTTTTTTATAACACTACATATACTCATATGACAAAGTGTTTCAACTCAAAAAATAGGATTTTTTTGAGTTAATGATGCAGAATTAATCCTCACATATTTATTCAACGCTTCAGAGAAAAATTAAATTTGCTTTTTCCATTAAGTTTTTTTTTTTTAGGTGTTACTTTCTTTAGGAAAGGAGATAGAGGAAGTCTTCATTATTTTACAACTCTGCCTTTTGCTCGTTTTTAGGGATCTGTACACCAAAGGTAAAAAGAAACCATATTGTTTTCGCTACACTGTCCGTCACAGGTTGTTTTCACGAGAACCGTAAAAGCTACGGCTGAAATTTTGACAGAATATGTAGAACTTTGGGCGCTACAACAACAAATACATGACAGTTAAAAATTAAAGGGTGTTTCAAAACGAGCAACGAAAAATTTTAAAGTCTCATGTAATATACACACAATTATATATCGTCAGCTAAAACGCAAACGGCCCTATCTATCTATCTATCATTTTTGAAATTTTACAGGAGAAGCAAAATACTGTTTTTTATGGTTTTCACCAGAATTACTAAAAGGAATGTGACAAATTGAAATCTGGCAGAATAAAATAAAATTTTGTGATATTTGAATGGCTATGTTAGTTAGGTCCTTTTGTACCTTAATTTTCTGAAATCAAAGGACCTATCTACACTTTAATACAAAATAGTTTTATCATTTATTTTAATTATAAACATTTTTATGATATATTAATTTATTTTTATATTGCATCACAAAAAGTAAATTTAAATAATTCATTAAAATTAAACAAAAAAGACTTCATTTAAAAACTTTCAAGAATTGAATAATGAATTTAGAAAATATGAATTAATTCTCAAAGGGTATGCTATCATAGAAAAAATGACAATCTTTTGGTAGTAGTGGCTACTTCCTTTTAGAAATTTTCAATCTTTCTTTATACAGTTTCGGAAGTAAAACAGTATTGATTTTGTTATCAGTTCTTTGTGGAAGCTGGGCATAATTTTCATCGATTTTAGTTTTAAAATAAATAGTTTTTTTAAACAGAAATAATTTTTAGTCAGGCTTAAGTTCAGTGATATTTCAATTCTTTTATTGAATGAAATATTTTTATTAATTAATGTGAGTTTTTAAAGAAGAGAAGAAAAATTAAATTAGACTTTTAAGCTGGGGGAAATACCGATATTTTCCTGTGCAGCAACGCACTTCATCAGCGACGGTACATCGAATAAGTAAAAATAATTAATGTGATGATCGTAACAGATAAACAAGAATAGTTAAACATACGTGAGTAGAGTAATATAACTTCGTGCTAACCTAAATAGAAAAATGAAAATATGGAAAAAACAGGGGAAATAAATAGTGATACTTACATATCGCACATCCAGTTCAATAGTGACATAACTCAAAAAATTCGTTTTTTGAGTTAATAATGCAGAATAGTAATGCATTTCGTATTTTATCTTGCATACAAATTTCATATAAATAGCTTTTGCTATCACCTCCTGCGAGAAGAATATTTGTTTATGCCTTCATTGAGTTGTATGTAAATTGAATACTTTAAACGTGTTTTCTGCAAAACTAGTATTTTTGAGTTATGACACTTTTGAACTGGATGTGCAATATGTATTTATTAAAGGTAAATCAATAATTGTACAAAACAATCATTTCTCACATTCCGTTTCAGTTGAATTTACGTTAAATAGCTGATGTTAATAACAATCTCTACCCAAGTAGATAGACTAGGATGCTGATGAAGTGCTTTGCTGCACAGAAAAATATCGGTATTTCCGCCAGCTTAAAAGTCTAATTTAATTTTTCTTCTCTTCTTTAGAAACTCACATTAATTAATAAAATTATTCCATTCAATAAAAGAATTGAAATCACTGAACTTAAGCCTGACTAAAAATTATTTCTGATAAAAAATTCACTATAGTTCAATTAAAAATCTAAAAATGTATAAATAGTTTTTGTTTGTTCGTATGCCAAGGCGCGTATCATATTGACAGTGGGATCCCCGGATTTGTTTCCTTAAAAATAATGTAGTTTTTAAATTCAGTTGATTTTACAGATATGCACTTCATACTGTACCTGGTCTTATAGATGTATACCGCTTAGGGACAGATTCATAATCAAGAAAGTAATCGTGATTCAAGTGGTGAACTTTTAGAGGGAACGGCTCTTTACGTGCAGTTTTAATCAAGTTAACGAATTCAAATGGCATGTTTATTTCTTTATTTTTGCCCATATAAACGATCACTTAAGTATTTTTGCGTTTATCAAATAAACACTTTTGTGGATAGGGCCGTTTGTTTTTCGTCAATAAAATCGCACATTTTGGTCAGACAAGTCTAAATTTTTTGTGGTTGTGTATTTTGATGCAATGCATCAGAATCAACCAAAAAAGCAATTTTGGATTTTTTGTTAGTTACGGCATTTTGCGTTTTAGCATATATATATATAGAGTCGACTCCGCTTAAATGGAAATAACCAAAACTCAATTTTTTCCAGTTATCCGATTTTTGCTCTAAAAATTATTTCGGATTAATGAAATTTGTTACAGTTAAGCGTACTGCTTAAAATCGAAAATTTCTAGCCACTTGCATTAACAATATAATAGAAAATACAATAAAGGACGTAAGAGCGAAAAGGACAAATACATTATCCATTATCCATTATTATTATTATTATTACATTAGTTATGCAATCGATTTCTAATAAATAAATTTGTCGTTGTTTATTTTTTCACTAAAGCAAAGCAAGTTTTATACAAAACGTAGTTGTGGGCTTGCTTTAAATGTTTCGCTTAAGCGAAGTGAATAAGACTAGCTGCGTTTAAAATCAGTGCGGAGATTTTTTTCAGTAAAGCGTGTTTCGCTAAAGTAGATTCGACTGTAGACACTTGAAATTTGTAATGTTAGTGTATTTTTGTACAGACTGCAACAATCAACACTAAAAATTAAAAAAAAATCCAAAATTAAAGGTTGTTCTATCAGTTAATAGTATTTTGAGTATGTAATTTTGAGAACTTGCTGTATCTTGGAAACCGTAAGAGGATATCCCTTGAAATTTTCAAAAAGGCTACAACTAAAAATATCAAAATTATAAAATCACCAAACCGAAAAAATCGCCAGATACCAAAAAAAAAAATAGCCAAAGTTAGAAAAATCGCTAAAACTAAATGAAAAAATGGCCAAAATGAAATAAAGCCAAAAGCAGAAAAATCGCCAAAACGAAAAAAAAAACGCCAAAACTAAAAAAATGCTAAAACTAAATAAATTGCCAAAACCGAAAAAACGCAAAAAACCGAAAAATCTTTAAAACGAAAGAAATGCCAAAATTCGTTTTACATATCCAGAGTCCCGCCGTGTGCGAATCAAAGTCGCACTTAACTGAATTTATTTTTTATTATTTTATTATGCAATTTTGCAGCGCCTCTATTGTCTATGAGCCGCATTAAATTTTCGAAGCTGTGTTTAGTAGCCATTTTATTGGTTATTTCACTTTGCCGAAGAGTCTGCAACACAATACTGACGAAGGAGGGCGCTGTGATGTTAGATTAGACTTAGCATTCGCTGAAGCCCGCCCCAAGTGTCGGTTTTTTCAAAATGTTGATTTTTCGAATGTCGAATAGTCTGGTTTTTTTACAATTTAAAAACCGGCTGAGTCGAATACTTTTTGATTTGTACATTTTGCATTAAAATTAGTTTTTACTATGGTAAAACTTAGACCAACGTTTTCTGTTTATTTTCCTAAGTATTTTTTTTTTAGTATAAAAGTTCAAAGCGTTTTTTGAGTATGGCAACACTTACTGAAGCATAAAATTTAAGCGAAATTATGTTATGAGGTCCTATGGTGTGCAATGGATGTCGAAATTCAGTTGCAAAAAGTGTGTTTTAGTTTTGTTAACATTTTGCTTCATATTTTATATCGTGATCAGCATGACCATATTAGCTTATTTTGCGCTAAATTTAGCATATTTTTTGGATTTAGCTTTAAAATTTTCATTTAGCTCCTAGCTGATTTTTTTTAGCTTTTTTTAAAAACTCATAAAAAAGTTATAAGAATTGTAATTTTTTACTGCCTTATTCATAAAAAATATTTCAGGTTTATTAAGCGCTTATTTGCCATATTTCTATGGGAAATTTGATATGTGAATGAAATGAATTCATAATTTAATTAAAAAATTATTGACTATATTTGAGGAGATAGCGAACAAAACCAGATTATTCCCGGTAACTGTTTTTTACACGACAGGCAAATGACTAAATTAACTAGATAGAGAATAGCAAGAAAAAATCAGTTTTCGTTACTTTTTTAATTTAAGATCGAACTGGTTATGAATGAAAATATTTCTCGACTTCATAGATTTGAACTTGGAGAGCCCGAAAAAAAAATTGAAAAAAAATTATGTACTGAGGACGTGTCTGGTTTTGTTCGTCAGCTTATCATTTTTATTTCAAATTATAAACAAAAATTGTTTGTGCATGTATTTTAGCAATAAAAAATATTGCGAAGTGAAAGAAGTTGAAAAAAGTTTAACTTATTTTTTGGCTTAAAAGTTAACTTTCTAGGTTATTTTAACTCTTTTTCAAACGTGATTGAGCTTAATATTATTTTAAAATCTGGTCACACTGATAGAGGTAGATATCCACCTAGTCCATACATTCATATTTATACTATACATGTGTGTATACAAGTTAATTTTTATGTTTTACCTTTAATTTTTGTATTGTTTTATTGTATTTACATGAACTGTTAACTCGTTTTTCTATTAAAGCAATTTAAAATCAAAGCTTTTGTATAATAATTGTCTTACTTAAAAAAAACCGGTTGACCGGTTTTTCCTGAATTGTAAAACCCGAAACCGGGTTTTTGATAATTTCAAATATTCGAACTATTCAAAAACCGGTTTTTGGAAAAAGTCGAATAATCGACCACCCTAGTGACCGGGCTCGAACTTCAGTCAACTTAAAAGACTTATATAATTCTTTTTATTAAAACGAGGCGATTGTGTGAATTAATTGTTGTTTTAATAAAATATAAGATACGAAACTAATTACAAAGTTTATTAAAATTAGAACTGTTATCACTTTTATTCAATAAAAAAAGTACATAATTTTATCACACCCGGCAAATTTAGTTGAACAACTTTTGAGCTCGTGTAAAAAAGATTAGAAGATATATATTTTTCTCTCGCATCCATGAACTAAAAAGTTGCTCAACTAATATTGCCCTGTGTGAACCGAGACTTAATTATTTGAATACTATTATCAACCCGATGATAGTTTTCTCTTCGTGTTTTGAAAAATAATCTGAGACAACACATTTAAGCTCATACCATATATGTGTATATTAACGTGTGCTAACATAGCGTCGATTTTGGGAATTTAAAACCGGGAAAAAATGGGGGAAAGTTCGTGGGTATTTTTAAAAATGTAGATATCAAAAAAGCCGGCATCAATTTTGGGAATTCAAGGGGGCGGGGGGGGGGGGGGGGGGAGGAATAAAACAAAAACTGTGGATGAATTTTCCCAGGAGCAGTCTTAGATATTCTTAAAGTGGTTCAAGAGTGCTACTGGGAAAATTCATCCACTGTTTTTTTTTGCCATTTTTGCACGGTTGTCTTATTTTGTTCTCCTAAATGCCTAATTTAAGAATATATAAGACTTTGGAGAGGAGATCCAATAGTGCTCCTGGGAAAATCCATCACGGTTTTATTTTATTTCCCCGCTTGAATTCCCAAAATCGATGCTGGATTCTTGATATATTTTTAAAAATACCCACAACGTTTCCCCCATTTTTTCCCGGCTTTTAAATTTCCAAAATCGACGTTAATTCGCGACGCACTTCATATTTTTGTATGTTCCAAAGAAAAGAAGAAAAAAACAATATAATTTAATATAAATTTTGCCTGAATGCTATGCCAGTTTTAAGTTCTGTGGAAACTTAAATTAATTATTATTATTATTTTGTAATTCCAAGTATTATTTATCATAGCCTAAGTGTAATGTAGCATTCGCATTATTCGCCTCAAAAGTCGTTTGCCAATAAAATTAAAAAAAAACACAATCCCACTTAGTCTCAAAAAGTATCAAATGTTATCTAAAGTAGAGAAAATCAAAAAATTATATTTTGAAAAGAAAAAAAACGTGACCAAAACGAAGAAACTTATTTGTTAACTTCAAAAAAAAAAAAAAAAAAAAAAAAAAAAAAAAAAAACAAACAAACAAAAAACAAGTCTCCCTTGCTGAACTATTATTCATGTTTTTAAGTCTTTGTTGCAGTATTTTGAAATATGTATTTATAGTTGATGTCATTATTTGTTTAATTCGTGGATTATATTTTGTTTCAGTTTTTTTTTTCTAATAATCCTCAGTTTTTTTTTCAGGGATTAAAGATTATTTCCTATTTGTTCTTTTTGTTGGTGCGGTCGTCATTTGGTATTTGTTTATTAAACCATAAAGGGGACAACAGCAACAACAACAACAATAAAATATAATACAAAACACAATCCAAAACACTTTTATCAAAACATAAAGAAGACAACAAGAACCAATTAATCATTGTATTACATTTAGAATTTATTTTTTTGAAGATTAAACTTTTTTTTTTTTAATATTTTCCCAAGCGGGGGAAGTAAAAGCTTCGTAAATTGTTTTACTTTTTCCAAGGAAAAAAACAGTGATAGTTCAAAAAAAAAAGCTAATTTACTAAGTGGTTGGCAAATAAAAGTAAAACATAAGGAATTTTCTTATGTAATCCCTGTTCTTTATTTAATCCCAAAAAAACAAAAAGATTTATTCACATCTAATAAGCCACAAAGTTCTTAAATTATTTAAAAAGAATTTAGTTCTAACGGCGAAAAAAATTGTATCGCCATCTATGAAAGCATTAAATATTTATGATAGTTTTTATTAAATTAAATTTTGTTGCTTTAACATGAGAAATAATTTTGTATGAGTGTTTAAGAAGTTTATTTCGAAAGTGGCTAAAGTCACTAGATAAAAAAGTCAGTTTTTAGATTATAAAATTTTTAAAGTAATTTAAAGTAAATTTATGACGATTCAGATTGCAGTCATAATAATAATAATAATATTCAAATATTGAAGGCTTTGTTAAGGCCATGACGATTTATTAAAAAATACAACCCTGCCCTGATGAATTGTTATCCACCCTTATTCCAGTTGTTGTCGACATCGACGTCAGTTTAACACAATACACAATAATTCTGCAAAAAAAAAAAAAATTCCGACTTCAATACAAAGATCTGATAGAATATTTTGGAAAAAATTTATGACATATAAAATTAAATTTTAATGGGCGTGCCTCCGCTCATTTTTTAATGCAAGATTTTGTATTTTTCAGAGCTCAGAGTGTGTGTTAAAAATCGGTACAGTAGAACCACTTTAAATGAAACATTAAATTTTAATGGGCGTAACTCCGCCCATTTTTCCAAATGTAAGATTGTGTCTATTTTTGAGCTAAAAGTGTGTGGTAAGTTTTGTAAAAATCGGTTGAATAGAACCGCGTGAAAAAGTATAATAAATTTTAATGGACGTAACCCCGCCCATTTTTTCAACTTTTAAATTGTGAAATTACAAGAATTAAATGTGTTTTATAGGTTACGCAGCAATCAAATAAGCAGAATATCATAAAATCAAATATAAAAAATTGTGGGCGTGTCTCTGCCCACTTTTTTAAAATATGATTAATCGGAAACCATACCCTCTTAAACAAAAAAAAATTTGCAATCGGTCTAAAATGTGCCGAGCTATGAAGTAACACCCCCAAAAAATGGAGACGAATTGATAACCTGCTCGTTTTTTTGAAGTCGGTTCAAAATAGGGGCTTGTGTACTCGTTGTCGAAAACATAAGTTTTTTTTCCTGTTGGCAGGCTTATGCTATTTTCTAGACCTTAGGGGACGGAAATAGATTGTCAGTAGCAAAATGTATTTCTCGAGAGCGAGTAAAGCAGGCGTGATTTTTTTGGTATATCGATACGACTAATTTTTCCCCTCTACTCGCCACCAATTTTTTTCTTGTATTTTAATTTTCTATCGCACATCGCATTTTTTTTTTGTTTCTTTTTTTTTATCAAATCAAGCATTTTGATAATTAAATACATTTTCCAATATTTTTTGAACAATTGTTATTGAAAGTTTGCAGCTTTTTTAAAGCCCGCTTTCAAATCCTTGAACTTTATACATTCTGCCTTCACAGCCAGATTACAAGTTATCTGTCTTATTGAATTCTTTCTAACGAAGGGTAAATTTTAAAGTTTTAATTTTTAGTTTCAGCAGCTCTTTATTTTTTAAATCTAATAAAGGCTCTCATGGTTTGTTTGAATAATTTTAAAAACGTTAAACGATTTAATTGAATGACCTTAAAAGACTTCATGTGTACTTTTTGTATTACTTTAATTTGTTTCTGATTAGTTTGTTCTATGGTTATAATTATTTATTCTTATCACATGCCTGTCTGCTTAATTAATTGCTCTATTAACGTTTGTATGTATAATTTTCTTTTTTGCTTACACATTTGTTGTTCTTTTGCTGTTTTTCTAACTATTTATTTATTTAATGATGTCTCGTCTTTGCTATCAAATCGTAAAAGAAAAAAAAAAAGGAATCGCACAACTTCATATCAATTTTAGTTTGTTTATTTTCCATTCGCAACTTTATCTGTGAAGTCTTAAAATTATAGAATTTGCCAAACTAAGACTCATCGAAATGTCAATTAAAAGCTAAGGAATCATGTACATAGATACATAGAAAATAAAATAAATGTTTAATAGTATGACAACTTTTAATGACTCATTAATTAAGTTTTTCTCTCTCTTTCTCTCTCTCTGTATGTATTTTGATTGTTTTAACGTCGACCTTTATCGAGTGCAAAAAAAAAATTGCGAATATATTTATGACAGCATAAAAACAAAAAGAAAGTTGATAAAACAAACGAAAAATCGTTATATTAAGCAAACTTGATAAGCAAAAAATACTTCTAACAAAGTTCATAAGATACAGCCACAGTGCAAGAGCTCTCAGGAAGCTCGTTCATGGACAGTTGATCCAAAAACTTAAACTTATTAAGTTTTGAATTTTTAATTAAGAAACTAGTCAATCAGGCATATTCTCCTTTTAGTATCGTTTTAAAATGACCGCTAAGAACTTCAATTTTACATTGAAAATATACCGTGTTACCCTAGTACCATACTACCATTTTCAATATAAAAATTATTGTTTTAATGTGTCGTTTTAACACGATACTCAAAGGGGAATATTCCCAATTTCTTATTTTTAACCGACTTCAAAACGGGAGGAGGTTATCAATTCGTCTATATTTTTTTCTATGTTTGTTACTTTTTAACTCAGTACTTCTTAGGCCGACTTTAGAAATAAATTTTGTTTCTGAGAGGATAAAACTTCCATACGGTCCTATTGTAAAAAAAAACTGGGCGGGGATGCGCCCATTAATTTTTTTTTTCTTTGATTTTATGATTTTTCTTATCTAACTTTTGCGAAACTTAGCGAACACAATAGGCTCTCGTAGCGACATAATTTCGAAGTTGCAAAAGTGGGCAGTGCCACCCACTCCCATTAAAACTTAATATTATATTTCACGTGCTTTTATTCCACCGTTTTTAACGTAGCTTGGCTCACTCCTTGAGCTCTGAAAAACATAGAATCTTGCATTACAAAAAGTGGGCGGAACCACGCCTGTTAAAAATTAATATATTATTTCACATGAGTTTATTGCACCGATTTTGACGAAACTTGGCACACACCTTGAGCTCTAAAAGTGACGCGATGTTAAATTTGGAAAAGTGAGCACGCGCCTAAAAATATAAAATTGACACTAAAAATTAAAAATAAAACTTTTTAAAAATAATTGAACCGACTTCAAAAATAAGAACTAAGAGGCTAAAAATAATTTAGATTCAATTAAATAAAACATTTTTACATATGTAACCTATAATCCTATGCAATGTCCTGTGATATTGCAAATCTATACATATGTGACCTTCTCCGAGAAAAGGGACCTAGTGTGTCAAAAAACGGGTTTGGACTTAAGAGTGGATTCTGGTACCTAAAAGGGTGTAGAATAAGATGAAATGAATTCGATTTCTGATAAAAATTTATTTACCCCATAAAAACGTACTAAACGAACTTGGGAAAAATGAGAAAATCATTAAAATTTTATTTTTTAAATGCGTTTTTCTCAAAACTTCATTTTCTCGAAGAAGGTCCAAAGCTATGTACAGACGGTTGTCAGATCTTACAATATTGCCAGTAAAATGTGCTAAAAATTTCTTACAACCGTGTGAACTGGCAATTTTTGTCAGACGACGTGGCCAGAAAAAGCATTGTCAGTCCATTGCAAGACTAGCAACTGACAACATATTGTCAGACATCTTACAATCGTGTGAACACATTGTAAAATTATTGCCAGATATTTGTCAGACATTTTAATATTGTCAGATGTGCGAAGTTCATGCATCTGACAATGGCGTCATTGCAAGATAATTCTTTCTATGGGCAACACTGCACACGCTTGATTTTAAAGAAAAAGTTTATAATAAAATATATGCAGACAAAATCATTGCAATTGCTTCTTTATGGTGCATAATAATTTATACTTTCACTTTTTACATTTAACACAAACACAAACGATAAATATTTAACAATTTCCAACAAATGGTTTAAATCTGGCAACGCATAACAACAGATCGAACAATTTGTGCATATGACAACCGTGTGAACTGACAATTTTTCTACTGACGATTTTGTCAGATGAATTTATTGTCATACAACCGTCTAGCAATAAATTGTAAGATTTTCTGACATCCGTGTGAACTGACAAGGAATATTGTGCTGGCAATTTTCGATTGCCAGTACATTGTCTGCACATTGTCAGATCTGACAATATTGTAAAATCTGACAATCGTCTGTACATAGCTTAATATACATATACCGTCCATTCCTTTTTTGTTTTATTTGTTATTGTCTGGAGAAAAAGAATATATGTATAAAAAAATTCAAGAAAGTTACGCGGAACAGGGTAAAGCTGGAAAAATTTGTGCTGTTGGTATTTTTTCTGTTTTTGATAAGATTGGTAAAATACAGTTTAAAATCTATTCAGTTTCTTACTAGATCTGAAGTCGCGGGGAAGTGCTAGTATAAAAAATCTGGCGTTTTTTCGATATTTTCAGTCATAAAAAATATGCTCATATAATAAATATATTTTTTTTTTGAAATGTAAATGAATAACAGCATCGCATTTCGCATTCATTTCAACTTAATTTAAATTTAAAATTTCATTCATCTTTCGCAGCAGAATAGACAAAAAAAACCACATGTTTAAATTTTCTATTAACAATTTTTTTCTTCAAATAATTCTATCAATAAATAATGCCAAACATTCTCCTTGCACAACTACATACACATTAGTTTCCTGCACAAGACATCTTATAAGAACTTTCAAGACATGAGGGATTTTTCAAATGCTTTACTTCAGCGAAATCTTATAAAACAAACCTTAAACAACACTGTTTGCAAGAAATTTGTTTGAGTATTGTAGGTAATTATAAGAGTAAAGAAGAAAACATGCACGTCATGCATGTATGTGTGTATGATCTTTTATTTTTCTGCGCACATGCAAAGGCACACACATGCATTAACATTAGTTGTATGCGGTTAATCACATAATAGCTTACCATCTGCATATTACACACACACTCAAACGTACAATATGAAAAATAACAAGCATACATGAATCAACAGTACTTCTTTTGAGTGTTTGTTACAAACAAGCTGTCTTGGCGACATCGCTTGTGGACACTGATATACACGTACACCAATACATCCATCGTGCTTCGCTTATAGTACGACAGCATTTATTATTGGTTTAGTATAATACATGCGACGTGAATACATTTAAAAATCATGACTTATTTACATTTAAAGACTGTTTACGCAGGTCTCTAATACACATGAGCGTTGTTTCGAATCCTTCAACACAATCCTTTTCTTTTGCATAAGCATACAAAACAAATTTCATTTCTAATAAAAGTTATATTTAGATTGTCAGACAAGAGAGTATTGTATCACCACAAACAAACAGCAACTCGAATCTTTATTCATGTTTGAAGTCTATCTAAACTAAAATATATAGACTTAAAATGGAAACATGAAAACATAAAGATTTTACGAAAACATGTTAGACCACAAATATTCACCACATATTTTTGGCAAAGTGAATAAATATGTACATACATATGTATGTAAATATTTATGTATACACGAACACATACGTTCTCTTTTAGAAATTTAGTGCAAGATGTTATTCCTGTTAAAGAAGACACATAACAAATCCTTTGTATTAAGTTTAGCATTTGTTTGATATTTCCAGGAAAGGATAATCAAGAGAATGACATGTTACACACAGTGGTAGATAATAATGTCATGCAACCATTTAATACATATTTTTTACACTGCAAAGGAAGAAAGAAGACTGATGGACTGGCTGATTGAAAAAGTAATTTAGGGAAACTCTTCAGTCGGAAGTTGTAATATTTAACAGAGCAGTAATTAAATAAATTAAATAAATAAACTCCAGCAGTTTAACCCATGACTTTAATACATGAGACAAAGAAAGCTTGCTATGCTATCCCATTTACTTCATGCTCAAGCATCAAGTAAATTCTATTATAATCACTAAACAGCCCCGAAAGCAGTATTTATTTATTACCTTAATTCTGAACATTTCCAGGCGCTTAATTTTTTCCGAGAACAAAAGCCTTTTATTCCCAACAGATGCCGAGAAAAAAATAACAAGTGAGAGAGAATTTCTTATTTTCTCAGTAAGCTCTTTAAACAAATTTGTTTCCAATTGCTTTATCAAGGCGAATTGATACAAGGTGGTCTTGATTTGCAACTCTGCGTATTCGCCTTGTATATTTGTTAGTTCAAAATTTCCTGCTGTCAAAATATTTCTTAACGTTTTTGTTCATTTGACAGCAGGGAATTTATGTCAGCTGGCGAATTAAGATCACCTTATGTGAATTCGCCTTGTGCTTTATTTTATGTACCTGAAAGTTTATAAATATTTTTTTTTTCAATATGTATGTAAAAAAGCTCTGAGAATTTTTATTCTAATGTTATATGATTTCAACTACGAGTACTTTAGATTCCAACATTCAAAATCTGTTTTTCTAATATGTTTTAGATGAAAAAAAAAACGTTTGAAAAAAAACAAATTGTATGTATGTAATGTTTGTATGTCCTTTATGAGCGGCTAAATCGCTTATCCGATCGCGATGAAATTTGGTGCACTTAATCTGTGTGACTCCGGGAGGGTTATATGGCATTACTTTTTCCAAAACTAGGACCAGGAGAGTGATAGGGACCAGGAGAGTGATAGGGTGAAATTTTGGCCCCTCCGAAACGATCAAACCGATTTTAGTGAAATTTGAAACATGGACAGATCTGCGTCTAAAAATTCACAAAATGATACAGACATTTTCTAAGGACGAAGTAAAAGGAACAATTTCTGAGTCTTAACTCGATTTTGATTAACTTTAAAATATAGATACCCTTTCGTTTAGAAGGAGACATACTCTATGTACCTACTCAAACGTAAGACAAGCAAGGGAGCAGGGGTTGAGCCTGCTCCTCCAAAAGTTTGAAATAGATTTTAATGCAATTTAAAGCACAGGTAATCTCTTCATTTAGAAGAAGACATAAGCTGTGTATCTAATATACCCAATTTCTGCCCCTCCGGAACCTTCAAATCGATCTAAATGGAATTTAAAAGACAATGGGAGTAAATTTTAAACCCGATGGCAGTAGCGAAGCACATCGGGCGTAGCTAGTAAATTATATCTTAAACATATTGTTCGTGGTAGAAATAGTAAAATAGGAAAATATTCTTATTTTAGTCAATTTTTTTTGGTAGATGGGGTTCCTTGAAGCTGGACGAACTTTATTTTGTTGTTTGTATTGTTGTACATGTTGTAACGACAACTTCAGCTCTATCTATTAATTCACCTTGATGTGTATATTCATTAACAGGGTTCTGATTTTCATGCAACTAGAAATTGATTTTAAGCTTTTAAAAAAATTAACTAACAACTTACAAGAACAACAACTTACGGCCGTAATGCAGAACGCATACAATCGAAAAAAAATCGGAAACAGCCCACTTGACCTGAGATTCTATATAAAAGCGAAGAAATTTTGAAACAGTTCGATATTTGTTCGCAAATCTAAAAAAAAATTCGAATATTCGCTTAAGCTGCGAACTTCGAAATTATCTCGAAAGATTGTCGAATGTGTGACGATAGCCGAGTGGATGTATGCTAACCTGTTAGTCTAGAGGTACCAATTTCGAGCCTTACATCACTGTAAGGAAAAACACATACCTACATAAATATGTATGTGCAATAATCGAACAGAAAAAAATTTGCCACGATAGACTAGTGGACGGAATTTAGAGAATTCAAAAATTAATAACAAAAATTAAAAATTTTAAAAACCCCCGAATATATCTAGAGAAGATGCGATATCTTCTAAACGGCTGGACCAATTTTCTTAAAACATGGCTAAGAACCCTCTCGATCAAGTCACCTTTCAAACAGAAAAAAAAACTAAATCAAAATCGGTTCAGCCGTTTGGTCTGTACGTGGACACGGACAGACACAAAGATACACAGAGACACAGGCACACACTACAAAATCGATATCGAAATTAGTTCGATATTCTCTCACTTTTGATATTGGTAGCGAACCTACGATAGTTTTACACGATAAATGTTGGAGATATATTCGAAAGCGCCTATCATTAATGAAAATCTTGGTCAGCTGGGGGAACGCAGAATACCAAAGTTGCCAAACGGAGAAAATTTCAATTCGAACCAAAAAGAGATATAATAATTCTTGCCGAAGTTATAGAAATGAAGGGGGGATAAATATCTGAAATGGTCTTCATATTGAACTGGAATTTGCAGCACGCTTAAGCTGATAAAGTGATTTCTAATATAACCATTTACCTAAGAGATTATTCCTTGTGTAGAACCGAGGGCATGTTGTTCACTGTTGGGACACCCTAAAGCTGTTTAAAGTTTATTATGACATTCTACTTCCATTGTACTTGTACAATCCAACGAATGTTTCATATACATATTTAAGTTCTAGTGTTATATTTAGACTATAGCATACGACGTGCTTTGCTTTAAAAGAAACATTATACTTGATTGGTTTCATTTTTCACTTCTGTTACAAAATAGTAGAAAAAAAAGATAAGAAAAACTATTCAACAAAATATGCACGAATTTTAGGAAAGCAACAAAAATGTGCTGGAAAAACATTAAAAATACCAGCTAAACATTTCAGCACACAAGTATAAAAGGTAAAATAAAAAATAAAAAATAAAAACAAAACGAAGGGTTAGAGTTCATACCACTTTGCATGAAGACTATGAACGAATACATAAATTCATGCACGCTTTCATGTGTAGACGCATGTGAAAGAGAAACAATAAGATTTATGTGTTATTTCGCAGCCATTTAGGAAATTAGTATCCTGTCAAAATATTCACTTCATGCATTTATTTTAACCTTTCACCTCAATGCGTTTGGTGTTTGCAAGTGAAAATTGCTGAAATATGATCACACTTGAAAATCACTCAGTTGTTGCTTTGATTACACAGTGCAACACGAAAAAATATAACCATATACTACGTGATAAAATATCAAAAAAAAAAAAAAAAAAAAAAACCCCTCTCACAGTTTTGCCCCAAGTCATGTACTTTTTTTTTATAGGCCCCCAAATATTTGGGGCATTGGTGTAATTTTTGCATTTTCTCGGACTCATATCTTGCAAAATGTTCGGAATTGTGATTTAGTCTCTTTGGCAAATTTGTAGCTCTTGTTATAAAGAACAAAAATTGTGAACATATAAAATCAAAAAAACTTCATCTTCAAGATCAAAATCGCAAAAATTTTAAAAATTTCGATTTTGTTTACCTTTCTCCCCTGTTCAGGTCCATAGGTAGCAAACCGTTCAAAATTGAAGGAAACAATCAACTACAAAAATGTACCTAAGATCTCAATAATTAACTTTTTAGAACATATGAACTTCCTAGGAATGATTCTTAATACCATTTAGGTAGCGCTTAGGTAACCGCAAAAGTGAAAATTTTCCCGAAAGTTTTTTAATTTCATTTGTTTGGAAGCGCTACCTAAACGGTGTTAAGAATCATTCCGAGGAAGTTCATGTGTTCTAGAAAGTTGTTTATTGAGATCTTAGATAAATTTTTGTAGTTGATTGTTTCCTTGAATTTTGAACGGTTTGCTACCTATGGTCCTGAACAGGGGAAAAAAAGGTTAAAAAATTGAACTGAACGGTTTGCAAAATATGAGCCTGAGAAAATGCAAAAATGACACCGAGGCCCCAATTCTTTTGGGCCCATAAAAAAGGGCATTGCTTGGGGCAAAACTGGGAGACACGGGATTTTTTTTTTTGGTATTTCAGTACCACGTAGTGGTGTACGTATATGGTTACATTTCCATGACTTAAAAAATTACACACAGTGTTATCTATCACTAGTTTTTGTTAATAAAATAATTATTTTACAGAAATCCTTCTTACATACATACATTTACTTACATACATACATTTTAGTAAATAAAAAACGCTTTAAAAAGTATCTTAACCCTCTGTTTGTCTACATAGAATTAAAAATAAAAAATTTTCTTTCCCTCCTTAAAACTACAACACACTCGTATATTTGTTATTTGTTTATTAGAAAAATTTAATTAAAAAAAATTAAGTTTTAGCATTTGAAAACTTTAAATTGTTTGTTTGTATATATTTGTTGCTTTAGTCCTTTTGAGAAAAGGTAACCAAGCTTTATATGCACACCTGCATGCATATAAAGTTCAACATCCGTTTCCTCTCACCATTTTCATTTTGTGCTGCTTGATGATGTTTTATTTTTTTTCCATATACTATTTACATACATAAATTTTTTTCATATAAAACTGCAGAAAAAGTTTTAACTAAATATTAAGCCCGAAGTACGATACTCGTAATATTTGCATGCATCAGCTCTTTGGAAGAGTTAACCAACATTTCTGGGTTTCTAACGCTTTTTAAAGCCACAATTGTGCTGAAAACAGTTGCAATTTCTAATGTTTGTTGTTACTTGCAGCAATGACTTGAGATGAACAAACGAAACCCAACAGCTCGGTCGGGAAGACAACATTTAAAAAAAAGGGGGAAAAATAAGGAAGAAAAAAAAATTAAAAAAAAAGAGAAAAAAGTCTCTCGCTTTTCAAATAATAGAAAAGGGTAAACCACAAAGTGATGCAACAGCAGGTTGCTTTAAATTGTCTTGCTTAACATTTTAGCTGGTGATGACAGGGGTGAGTGAGAAAGTGAGAAAACTTTAACGCGCCACAATTGAACAGGTGTCATGTTGTTGGGAAACACTCTTTTTTTATTCATTTATTTCTTCCTTCAAGTTGTACAAAGATTTTTGAATTTTTGCTTGAATTAAAACAAAAATATTTCAATTTATATGATAAAGATTTCATTGTGATTGACCCTTTTTTAGGGTTCCGTACACCAAAGGTGAAAAGGAACCCTATTGTTTTCGCAACGCTGTCCGTCTGTCCGTCACACGGTATTTTCTCAGGAACCGTAAGAGCTATGGACCTGAAATTTGGACACAGTATGTAGAACCTTGGCCGCTACAACAACAAATACATGAGAATTAAAAATTAAAGAGTGTTCCAAAACGAGCAACGAAAAATGTTAAAATCCCATGTAATATACATACATACAATTGTATATTGAAACTTGAAATTTGTAAAATCAGTGTATTTTTATACAGACTACAACAATTAACACTAAAATTTAAAAAATTAAAATTAAAGGGTGGTCCATCAGTTAATGCAATTTTGACTATGTAATTTTGACAATTTGCTATATCTTGGAAGCCGTAAGAGGCAAACACTTGAAATTTTCAAAAGCGGTAAAACTAAAAAAACCGAAAATTATAAAATCGCCCAACCAAAAAAAAAATCGCCAAAAATTAAAAAAAATCGCCAAAACGAAAAAAATCGCCAAAATTAAAAAAAAATTCCAAAACTAAAATAAATCGCTAAATTCAAAAAAATCGCCAAAATGAAAAAAAAACGCCAAAATCAAAAAAACGCCAAAAATTTAAAAAAATCGCCAAAACGCGAAAATGTCGCCAAAACTAAAAAAAAAATAATAAAAAAAATCGCAAAAATGAAAAAAATAGCCAAAAATAAAAAAAATCGCCAAAATGAAAGAACGCCAAAAACCGAAAAAAATCGCCAAAACAAGAAAAAGGAGCCAAAACTTAAAAAAATCGCCAAAAACTTGAAATTTTCAAAAACGGTAAAACTAAAAAAACCGAAAATTATAAAATCGCCAAACCAAAAAAAAAAAAAATTGCCAAAAATTAAAAAAAATCGCCAAAACGAAAAAAATAGCCAAAATGAAAAAACGCCAAAAACCGAAAAAAATTGCCAAAACAAGAAAATAAAGTGTTGAAACTAGATCCAAAACTTAAAAAACGCCAAAACCGAAAAAACGCAAAAACCGCCAAAACAAAAAAAAACCGAAAAGATCCCAAAAACTAAAAAAATGCCAAAACTATATATTATATAGGATGAAGTTTGTATTAAATTACATATCTAGTGTTCGTACGGAAGGAACCCTTCGTGCGCGAGTCAGAGTCGCACTTTATTTTATTAGAGAAATGGCAAAAAATAGTGAAGAACTCATTACTTTTGTACTTCAAAATACCATTAATCTTTTAGGTGACTTCAATTAAGACTCAACAGAGATGGGACTATCATTCAGTATTGCGGATGATGTAAAGAAAAATTAATGAAGTAAACTCACGCTGACGAAAGACTCACGAAATTTTGTTTTTGAAATCAATGATATTATTACTATAACAACTTAAAGTTTTTTTTATAAAACATTGCAATAAATAGTGCGAAATTTTCATTTGTATATCCAAATTTTCGAAATCTCTTTTAAAAAATTTCAAATTGCAATTTAAAACATTTTAACACACCACTATCACGCCAAACTTTCACTCATGTATGCCAATGTATGCAACAATATATTTACGATCATGCGAGAATCATGCATTATTATGAGTGGTGTCCGTCTCTGTTTAACACCAAAACAGAAATATATTTGCATGATAGTCGCTGTAGCTGTAAAATGCTAAGCAAAAGTTATAAACCACGGAATATAGTAAATAAATTTAATATTTATTCTATTCTTCTTGAAAAAATATGAAATATATTTTGGCACTCTTAGAAATTCAAGCAGATAAGAAAACTTTTTTTGTACTTCATTTCCATTAAATAAGTAAATAAATATTATTTTCCAAACTTAAAATGGAAAAAGATATTGGAAAGGTAATATATCCCACTTGTTTCTCTAAAAGGTGTCAATTCAAAATTTTTAAATTCTCATTAGAGACAAACAACCTATTTTTAACATAGTCTTATATAAAAAAAGATAAACTTTATTTTTTTTTTTTTGCAAAAGAAAAATAGAGATAATGCTGTAAGATTTTTACAGTGTGTATCGTATGTAAAGCGAATATCCCGGTATAACGAACGATATGTCAGGACCATTCGTTATACCAAGAAATTCGTTCCATAAAATACAATCAAAAGAATGAGAGCAATTTGTTTCCAAAAAAGCTAACAAATACAAACTGAAGCGAAATTCGTTATACCGAGATTGGCTTGTATATTGTTTATTCTACAAAAAGTAAACATTGCAAAATTTTGAGTTAACTTTCTTTAAAAGAACAAATGCGACATGCCCTTCAATCATCAAAACGTACAGTATGTAATAGTAGTAGGCATTCATTGCCTGAGTGTTGCTTCTCTTAAAAAAAAAACGTTAGAAATCGCACAGAAAGAAATATTACCAAAACGAATAAAATCGGCAACAAGAAAAAGAAATCACAAATCGATAAAAAAAATATTTGAAGCGAAACAACACGGCAACACGAAAAACACGCTAGAATGGAAAAGTTGGCAAATTATTTTGGATGAAAAAAATCGGCAAAATTGGTAACATCGCCCAAAAGAAAAAAATTTCCAAACAGGTAAACAAAGGAAAAATTTCCAAAACAATATACACCGTTACAGCGAAAAATTTTTCAAAATTTACTGAAATATAGAAAATCATTTAATCGCAAAAAATCGCCAAAACGAACAATAATCGAGTAAGATGGAAACATTTATTAAACATAGTCGGTAAAAATTTTCGAAACAAAAAATGTTGCAAAAATTAAAAAAAAATTAAAAACTCCAAAAAAAAAACAAAATATGTATTACATAAATTAAAAAGTCGTTAATCGTGAAAAATCTCCAAAACAGAAAAATCGCTAAAACGGAAAAGATCGGCAAATCTAAAATGGCTTAACAGAAGAAATCACTACAAATGAAAATAACCGTTAAAAACTTGAAAATTTATCAAAGTATAAAAAATTATTTAATATGAAAAAAATCGCTAAAACTGCAAAAAACTCGCCTAAAGTACTGTGGAACTCTGTTCGCATTTTCGTGCGAGAAGCTGTCAAACTTCATGTAAAAGTATTTTGAATGAAATATTTGCGAAATAAATTCGCAAAAGTAGTGCCAAGGCATATCAAACAGGTACACGTATCAGGCATATTGCTCATACGCTGATTTTTTGTTGACAAGTTTATAACGAAGAATTCGTTTGACAATTACTTTTGTGCCTTGTTTGATCCATAAAATTTTTTGACAATTACTTTGTAAATCTATGTGTGAAGCACAGAGTTGCGACGTGGTTGTGTCTAATGCATGTACCTGTTACTACATTTATACACGCACTATTTGCAAATAAAACTATTTGCAAATAAATTAACTCACTGTTTATAAGGCATTGTACATGCACATATAAAACCTTGGTGAAACTTGTGTTAATGTACAAAATATCAAATAATAATTGGTTTTTATTGCCATTATTTGCTTCTATCAATATTTTTTGTGCAATATTTATTAATTTATTCTTTTTTATTGGCAAACATTTGTAAGTGTGGCAACCTCAATCATTTTATTTGCAAATAGTGCATTAATCGTGAATAGTTTTCTGAATTAGTAAGTCGCAATAAAAACCATAATATGGCAACAATTTACAGTTTTATGTACAGTAGTATGTATTAAATGTGCCTTGAGTAGTACTCTGATCTTATAGCGAAAAACGCATAAAATCTATCTGGCAGCATGTTTTCCCATGCAAAATGACTCTGGCATCATTTTAGCTTCAGCTGAGAAACAACATAAACAGTAATTTTTTCGTTTTTTGAGTTACGACGTTGCTGTTGTAAATGAGCGATATGGGTCTACATAAAAAACTCGATTTCCAAAAAATAATGAGTTAGGGTCTTTCTATATATATTAAGATAACGATACGTATTCCTTGCACTGTGTGATGCCAAACAAACAAAGTTTGTGAACTTCTAAAATCGTCAAAAGCATTTTCATGAGTTATAAACATTCATTCTTAAACAATCATTTGAAAATGAAACTATAAAACTTCACAAAAAGCAGGAAAAACAATTTGTATGTTTACTATGGGCCGGCAGCACCACCAGGCAGGCGGCGTAATGATTACATTTCTTTTCTTAAAAAGTTTTCAACTTTTTTGTAGCAAAATAAAAATGAAACCCAACTAAAGTTTTAAGCGAAAATTGCTCTCAATTTAAGTTGCTTACAATAGACGGAAACCATCATTAACAATGGGCTTCATTTCTAAGCAAGACAAGCAAGAGATTCATAAATGACGGTGTATGCAGGTGGAGTGCAGCAACTAATAACGGGTGTTTTTTTAGAGGTATAGAACTTCGAATTGAAATAAAACACAAGAAAATCGTTTTAATGTCCATCAATTTGGCTTTATTGGAAGGATAGTTTTATGCCATTAATGTTTAAATATGATTTCGGGCATGTGGCCGCCGCGGCTGGCTCGAATAAAGCCAATTCTACGGGTCCAATTTTCAACCACTTTTTCGAGCATATGGGGCCGTATGTTGGCAATAACGCCACGAATGTTGGCTTCCTCCTCAAAGAAAATAATCCAATGGTGTCAAATCACACGATCTTGGTGGCCAATTGACAGGTCCATTCCGCGAAATTATGCGGTCATCGAATGTTTCCTTCAATAAATCGATTGTGACGTGCGCTGTGTGGCATGTAGCGCCGTCTTGTTGGAACCACAACTCATCCACATTCATGCCATCCAATTCGGGAACAAAATAGTCGGTTATCATGGCTCTATACCGGTCTCCATTAACGGTAACTGACTCTCCAGCATTATTTCGGAAGAAGTATGGCCCAATGACTCCACCAGCCCATAGAGCACACCAAACAGTCAGTTTTTGTGGATGTAATGGCGTCTCAAGGGTCTCATGTGGATTCTCTTCACTCCAAATGCGGCAATTTTGCTTGTTGACGTAGCCATTCAACCAAAAATGAGCCTCATCACTGAACAAAATTTTGCGATGAAAATCAGCATCGAGATCAATCTCATTTTCGGCCCATACACCAAAATCACGACGCATTGCATGGTCTCGCGGCTTTAATTCTTGCACAAGCTGGATCTTGTAAGTCGCAAGCCAAGATCTTTGCGCAAAATCTTCCATAAAGTTGATGGACAAAGCTCCAATTGCTGTGCACGGTGGCGAATCGATTCATTCGGGTCCTCTTCAACACTTTGCTCTACAGCGGCAATTGTTTCTTCGGTGCGCACTGTTCGACGTCTCTGCGGATGCGTATTATCACATAGAGTAAACGTAGTGCGAAAACGATCCATGGTTAACCGAATTAATTGCTCTGATGGACGATTATGTCGACCATAAAATGGACGGAGCTTGCGGTAAACTTCGCGAACTGAACCATTATTTTCGAAATAAATTTGCACGATTTGCAAGCGTTGTTCTTTTGTCAACCTGTTCATGATGAAATGGCAAACCAAACTAAATATTAATCACTTGACAGCTGACAAAATGGCCGCCAGTTAAAAAAGTGATGCCAACTTAAAGTTCTATACCTCAATAAAAAACACCCATTACATACTTACATACATGTGATGTGTGGATCTAAACTTTAGATGCAAAAATATGTTTGTTTGTTTGTTGCTTTGCTGTATTGTTTGCATTATGCGTTTTAGACTAAAGTTGGCTTTAGCAAAAGTAGGAAAAGAATACAAACAAGACACTGCAAATCCTTTGTCACAGTTATACTTTCGTGCGATGCAATAGTGTTAGTGCAATGGCGTATCAGGAAACTTAAAAAAATCTCAATATATTCGCACACATACAAACTTAAATTGCTCCACACATGACGATCTAAACAATACAAAAAATTGTAGAATGAATTTGCTGCCTAGTTCAATGACATCTACTTTAAAACTCGATGGTTTTTGAGGTGTTGCGCCAAGTCTTTAAAGTATTTTTTTGTTTTGTTTTTGTAATACATATCTAAAGATTTTACTTTTTTTAAATGTGTAAGTAACTTTTATATGATAAATGCCCAGCAGGAAAACTCTGAAGATCTTCTTACTTCAGACTTTATTAAAGGCCTGCCTAGGATTTTTTTTTTCTTTTTTTGATTCACTTAATATTCTTATCTAACTGCTAAAGAATGCTTTTAGCAGACCTCGACTCTTTGCGATACACATTCCACGTTCTCTTCTATGAGAAGGGAAAGGATTAGGAGTAATATTTTTTTGTTTGATTTTGTTTTTTTTACCAAAGCAAAAGCAAAATCTCTTAAGACAAGAGTACGACAAGGAGCCTGGTCAGATTAATCTGAGGAATCCTTAGACATACTAGTCAATCGGTCATGTTACAGAGTTCAATTCCGTTTGGAAATGGAATGTAATCCGCACCATTTTTAAAGAAGATGATGTCTAAAAAAGGAAACTCAAATATGGAAATTTGTCAGGTGTGCCCACATTGTTGGGGCCGCTGATATGCTGGGATATTCTCCGGCTAGGGCTTGACATCTTGAGGTGGATTCAATTATGTTTCTGGACGGATTTTAACTCTGTGACATGGCCGAATATCCACTTTCCTGACTGTAAGGATGCGCCTACTGCGAAAAGCTCTATTAGTGGGCAACACCACACTGTTAGTAATGAGGTACTATCCCTAAATAAAATCTCGTGGGGCAATTGACAGTTTATCACCGTTTAAATCACCAGGTCCGGATAGCACCATGCCAAAGAAGCTACATTGCGCGAAAAGCTCCATCATCCCCTGGCTTTCAATATTCTATAAACTCAGTCTCTCTCTCTCTCTCTCTCTCTTAGCTACGTTCCAGCTAGCTGGACAAAAGTCAGAGTAGTTTTGATTGCAAAAATTGGCAAAAGAAGTCATGAAGACGCAAAGTACTTCCGACCAATCAGCCTTTCATCTTTCCTGATCAAGACGCTGGAAAGACTAATACACAGTCATATTAGGCAACGGCTTTTAGGATCGTCAAGACTTTCAAATATTAGAATGCGTACCTTAAGGAACGCTCTACACATACAGCACTACATGAAGTATCAGGGATGGCATTGAGAATTTTCAAATTCTACCAACAAACTCTCTAAACTAGTAGTCATTGGTGTACAATTGTACCCTCTGAGTTTGAAAAGTACCAAAAAAAGTACAATTGTACCAACTTTGCCATCCCTGTGAAGTATTAACATTCATACACGCAAAGAATAAATATGGTTGAGGTAACCATAATCAAACAGCAACATACTATGATTGAATTATATGGTTGCAGTCAAATCATATTATTGTTAATAGAAAAAAACTTTAACAATATTATTATCTGAGTTAATTATATTATAATCTTAGTATTGTAAATATGACAACACTATTGTCAGATGTGACTAAAATATAATTGAGACTCACCATACCATGTTCTAATATTATATTAATATTGTTAAATACGACCACAATATTATTTAACATAATAATACTATTTTGTTTTTTAATCATATATTTATTGTAGAAACAGCTGTGCATTAAATTCGAAATAAAAATAAATTAATATTGTTGAAATAAAATGTATATATAGAAATTTATACTTACACGACATACAGACATGTCTGTATAAAAAGATACACAAATGTTTATATATTTTTATCGATCTACCCTTTTGTTTATACTTTATTTATTTATTCATTTATTTAACACCACGTGTGCACTACCGATAGCTTACAAACGAAATACTGAACTGACATATGTTTCAGAAAAAGATTTTTTTGAAACTTAACATAGTATGGTTTTGGAAAACATTATATTGTTATTTACGTCATATTATTTTTGAATAATAATACAAAGTATGTTGTAGTCATATATTTTTAACAAAACTATATTGTTAAACTCTAACCATATCACAATTTTTTTATGGATGTGATAATGTAATTACTCTGTTTATCATAACGAAATAAATGTTTAAAATAACAATAACTAGTTTTCAACGACCACACATTTGTTTCGGAGAACATAATATTGTTTTCTCAACCATTCTACAACCATATCTTTTCTTTGCGTGTAGAGAGATCCCTGGAGCACAAATAATATACTCTGCCTACCTCCTACACATAGAAGCTGCTGCCTTCAATAATGTAACGGTGACTGCTATCAAAAATGCTCTCTGGGATACTAAAGCTGAAAGTTTACATCAGCAACTGGATAATAACCATGCGGAGCAAGAAATGTCAAGGCGAAATTAGGTAACAGTGAGAGGTTAAAATGGGCATACAGAGGGACACCGCAGGGTCGGATGACCCCACCTTTTCTCTGGCTTCTTATGGTCAACACAATAATTTTCAAATTACATGCCTTAGGAGTTAAAGTTGTAGCGTACTCGGACGATGTGGTAATAATGGTCTCAGGGATGCTCACAGTCGTGATAAGCGATATCATGTCCAACGCTTTGGGCACACTTTCATGGAAACTGAATATTCACCACAGGGTTAGAAAGGTAACTGTTACCTACTACTCCTGTCGAAGGATGTTTGAATCTAAATGAAGCCTGAACCCCACAATGCTTAAGTGGATGTATAAGGCAATTGTGCGTCCAATACTGACTTACGGCTCTGTAGTATGGTGGCCTGCCACAAGTAGGAAATAGTTGGTAGATCAACTTTATAGGATACAGAGATCCGCTTGCGTACGGATAACAGGATGTTTACGTACTAGTCCTTCGAAGGCTCTGAATGCTATACTAAACCTAATTCCGATCGACCTTCATATATTGGCGGAAGCCTCTCTAGTAGTGTGGCAAGATTAGCGGCATCTGGGCAGTGGTGATCAAGGTCCTATGGCCATGCCAGAATCCTTGATCAACTACCTCCTACGCTGAGGAAATCTACTGACTACATGATGCCTCATCTTTGGAAAAGTGTTTAAAGTTCTGATTCCATCCAGACGGGAGTGGAAAGGAGCCACAAAAGTAAGAGAATATGACGTAAGAATATACACTGATGGATCAAGAATGGTCTGCGATGTCGGCTCTGGAGTCTTTCCAGACGATCTTGGTATATAATTCTCCTTCCGCCTACCTAACGAAAGGGTAGCGGAAATAGTGCTGATTGATAGGAAGATTCAGGGTAAAGTCGGTATCTTTGTCGACAGCTAAGCAGATCTTCTATCTCTCAGATCATATACCACTTCCACTATTCTAGTTGGAGAGTGCAAGAGTGTGCTATCCAGACTGGATGGTCAGGTTGACCTCACCCTTACCTGTGTTCCAGCACATAGCAAACTTTTTAGGTAACGAACGGGCGGATGAGCTGCCTACAGTTAACTCTGCTATGAATGCCTCCAACGCCCAATCGGTAGCCATGCATCTTCAAGCATTGTCTTCATAAGGCTGAATACAGATGGCGCAATGTAAACACGTGCAAGGTTGTTAAGAAAATGTGGCCCGGCTACAATGATATGCGCTCAATACAATTAACAAGTAGGAACCGTAGGGACATCTCGAGGCTCGTTGCAGTCATGACGGTGCCCTGGATGGTTGGCAGACAGAAGCAAAGAAGCGTCAATCTTCCACTTTCTTTGCGAATGTCTAGCTTTGCATCTCTCTTTTTAGGCAGTTGTATACTAGACAACCTTTCAGATTTATCTGAGATTGGGTTGAGTGACCTTATCAGATATCTTTGGATGTAGTACCTATCAACGTATCCGTATACTTAGATACGGATCTTTATATCTTGACACCGACGAGTGGAATGGTCTTTAAAAAAGTAATCATCTAGATTCTACTTGAATGCCTGCGTGAAGAAGGCGGCCACGTAAACCAACCAATCATGGAATGGAGCGAGCGAGAGACGTTAGGCATTCTTAATCAATTAATGGATACAAAATAAACAAAAGTTCCGAATTTGAAACGATATCAATCCAAATTTTTGGATTTTGCGTTAGCGGCGTCATCGGTCCATATTTCTTTGAGGACTACGTTGGCCAGGCCATCGAAGTATTTGCTTTTTTTTAATCGGTTCAACAAATATAAAACTCCTTTTGAGACTGCCAGTATCTATCTATATGAGATAAGGTCTTATCGTAAAAGTAAAACAATTTCTCCCAGTGTACATTCATTAACTACAATCAACTAAATAGCAAATAAATTCCATTCAAAGAAAGTTCTATTTATTTTCCAATTTGCGTCATTCAATTGTTTACAATTACAACGAAATAATAAAAAAAAAGAAATTAATTTATTAAATAATAGTTAATAATATTTCTACTCTATGTATCCATTCATTCATTCATATTTTCATCTTCTCTACTGTTTGTGGTGAATGGCAATGGAAATTAAATAGCAAACAATAATAATTCAAATATTTGTGAATGTTAGGAGAACAACGTCTATGGAAATGCAAGTATTACAAATATGTAATTAAATTATTTTCATACTTTATCTCACAATATACAAAATTTATTTACAAAATGTTTTGTTAATTAAGAAATTACGACTATTCATTACGATATCTTTCAATACAATATTTTCCCACAATTATTTCTAAAGATAATGAAACTTTTTTTTTGCACACACGAACTTCCTTATAATATATTGAAATAAAATTAATATTATACATATTTTCTTCTTTCAACAGTATGAATTAGATGTGTAGTTGCTGTTATCCTTTGTGAAGGATATGTAGATATGTATGTGTATACTGGTAAGTTGTGGTTATGGTTTCTTTGACCATAAAATTAGCAAACAAAAACTAAAAAAAAAAATCAAATAAACTGGCCTCATAAAAAAGTGGGCTAAATAAAGTTAAAGCTGTGACACAGATTCATATTTAAATGCCAGAAAAAAACGTTTGCTCTCTTTTGCAAAGCTGATTTCTTTGGTTTTTTTTGTCAAGGATAATTTGTGTGTTTGTTTTTTTGCCGATTTCATTTTGGCTGCTTTTTATTTTCAACAAATAAAAAATGAAATGGAGAGGGAAGGGACATGAATGATACTGTGCAACAACGAATTATAATGGAAAATAATAGCGACTAAAAATAACGTAATGTAAACGTATTTATGCTGAATAAAATATAAATCGTTGTAAAACATACTCTGCGGTGACCTGATTTTGGTTGAAGTTTAATAATACAGTCAGATATGTGTGTGTGTGCTGCACGTAGACAAGAGAGCGCTCACAGGGATGCCAGATGTAGGCTTTTCAAAAGAAACGGCACTTGGTTAGAATTTTTTCTCATAACCAATTGGGAAAAAAAGTTAAAATTAATGGCTATATCAACATTGTCGAAGGAATGTATACAACACTACCCCTTATTCTGTAACTATTTGTCGACGTCATGTCAATACAATACCAAAAAATTGGTACTGGTCAACCTCTTGTCGAAAACTCAAGCTATTTTCTAGACCTTAGGAAAGAGCGAGAGTTGCCGTACGGCGACCGCAATCATTGACTTTAAAACAAACATTTGGCGATAAGTTAATTTCAAGAAAGAAACTGGCCTTCAAGGTCGTTTTATTAGGGTTCCGTACACCAAAGGTTAAAAGCAACCCTATTGTTTTCGCTACGCTGTCCGTCTGTCCGTCACACGGTATTTTCTCAGGAACCGTATGAGCTACGGACCTGAAATTTGGACACAGTATGTAGAACCTTGGCCGCTACAACTACCTGAGAATTAAAAATTAAAGGGTGTTCCAAAACGAGCAATGAAACATGTTAAAATCCCATGTAATATACATACAATTGTATGAACATATGTACATATATTGAAACTTGAAATTTGTAAAATTAGTGTATTTTTATACAGAGTACAACAATTAACACTAAAATTTAAAAAAATTAAATTAAAGAAAGGGTGGTCCATCAGTTAATGCAATTTTGACTATGTAATTTTGACAATTTGCTATATCTTGGAAACCGTAAGAGGCAAAAACTTGAAATTTTCAAAAACGGTAAAACTAAAAAAACCGAAAATTATAAAATCGCCAAACCAAAAAAAAAAATCGCCAAAAATTAAAAAAAAAACGCCAAAACGAAAAAAATCGCCAAAATTAAAAAAAATTTTAACACTAAAATAAATCGCCAAATCCGAAAAAATCGCCAAAATTAAAAAAAACGCCAAAATGAAAAAAACGCAAAAAATTGAAAAAAATCGCCAAAACGCGAAAATGTCGCCAAAACTAAAAAAAATTTAAATAAACAAAAAATCGCAAAAATTAAAAAAAATCGCCAAAAATAAAAAAAAACGCCAAAATGAAAAAACGCCAAAAAACCGAAAAAATCGCCAAAACAAGAAAATAAAGTGTCTAAACTAAAAAAGAGCCAAAACTTAAAAAAATCGCCAAACCCCAAAAAAAAACGCAAAAAACGACAAAACAAAAAAACCGTAAAGACCCCAAAAACGAAAAAAATGCCAAAACTATATATTATATAGGATGAAGTTTGTATTATATTACATATCTAGTGTTCGTACGGAACCCTATGTGCGCGAGTCATAGTCGCACTTTACTGAATTTTTTGACATTTCTCGATTATTTCTAGAGGGATCACGTAAAGTCACTTACTTATGCTGATAAATCAGCAACAGTTGACGACTTGGAGGACAATATTGTTCGAGTTATATGTGCTATACGGCCATTAATGCTCGAAAAATTGGCCCAAAATTAGATGTCCACAATGCGCTTCTTCAAGAACTGTTGAGTTAGTCATAAGACCGAAATTATTTTCGAATGCCAATGTCATGTACTGATCTTTCTAATATAAACCTTTTTTTTTGGATTAAAATTAAATTTTTGATGATATTATTTACAATTTAAAGAATGAATTGAATGAATTAAGTCTAGCGGGAAGCACAGAACACTGCGACCAAAGTAGATCTATTGTATCCCCTGTCAGGTGCTAGAGCAGCTCATCTAGACCTACTCCCCTGATGAATCTCAGGATTGCCAGTGGGTCCACAGTTGGCAGTTCCCAATCCTCCTATAGGTGCTTGCCCAATTGGCTATATCTTCTGTGGCATAACGCTTCTCAGTCCTTCAGAATATGCTCTGGAGTTTCATCTTCGTAATCACAGAATCTGCACAGGCTGTTGCTCTCAATGCCAAGTCTGCTGAGGTGTTTTCTCAGTCTACAATGGCCTGTGAGGAAGCCTGTGAACATTATTAGATTGTTTTTAATCAGGGACATGAAAACTAGTTTTGCATGCCTCAATCCTGGGAGATTGAGCCAGAGGTTTTCTCTATTACTCTTGGTTTCCGTCGATATATCTTCCTGTATTTTATCCAATCCGAGTCCACAAAACGGTTCTGGTCCGACCATGGGTGTACTAGCCCCCCCTTCTGGCCATTTTGTCTGCATTTTCATTTCCTAACACACCGGCTTGTCGAGGAAACCAGCAGAGTGTGACCTTATTCATGCTGCTTAGCTGATTTAGCTAAGCAGCTCGCTAACTTAGAGGTAAACTCATATGAGCTGAGCGCCTTGATAGCAGCCTGACTATCCGAGCAAATGGCTATTTCTTTTCTTCGGTAGCCCCTATCAAGATTGAATTGTACGCATCTTTCAATGGCATAAACTTCCAATTGAAAAATGGTGGGAGA
Organism: Tachina grossa; assembly: GCA_949987645.1. NCBI lineage: Eukaryota > Metazoa > Arthropoda > Insecta > Diptera > Tachinidae > Tachina > Tachina grossa. Next base: position 22,497,538 of record OX465276.1, on the reverse strand, counting down.
TTTTCCCAACGACTCATGGTAGTTAGTCCTTGGTCTTACAACTCCCACACCAGAACCTGCCGGTGTTCTGGAACCATTAGTGTACCACCTGATGGTGCACACAACACAACATATTTTCGAAAAACAAAAAAATCTGGTAACTCCTTCTATACCCCATAACAACCATAAATGACATCAGAGAAGCTGCCACACGTTTTTCCACCCCACAAACACAAAATCTCTTAACATTATTTACACATATTTTTTTAACGGTTTTGACATTAAAACAAAGAATAAAAGAAAGAAAAAAAGAAGAAAACATACGTACGAGTATACGAGTATGTATGTGTATAAAACACATAAAACTGAATGAGCCAAAACGGAAAGCTGTGATGATGCTGACGAGTGTGTGGTGTAGTTCTGTGATGGTGACAGTCAGTAGTGATAGTAAGTGTGTCATACCATAAGATTTTATAACAACACATTTGCAGATATCACGTTTAAGCCACTGTTCCCACTGGATTTTCCTTCGCTACAAAGCAATAAACAACCAGTGATTGTTAAACAACTTTAGGGGAAGAGAACACACGGGAAGCACATAAAATTTTATACTTAACATTAACCGTGTAAGAACTAAAGGCGAATAGTCACTAATAGCTTTCCTTGCGTACACTCAGAACCACTTGCAAAAACTGTTACAAAAAAATCATTTTGCTCCTTTTTTACTACCAGCATCCAGCACTCAGTCTTATTATAAGAATACTACTCTACTTTCCGTTGCAAGATGCAAACAAAAGATGGCAAATTGTTTAAGAAAAGAAAACAACCTGCAGGAAAGTAGCAAAAAAAAAAATAAAGTTAAGATGAAATGAAATAAAATTGTGTTAACATTTCATTAGAGTCTCAACTTGGCAAACATAAGGAAACATTTAAGAACTCAAAGTGTATGACCAGCAGCAAGGCAGCCTGTGTTTCCCAGGAACTTTGCTTTCAATAAGCGAACAAAAGGAAGAATCTGCCAAACTTGCTGTTTTAAATGTTAAAGATATTTGTATAACATACACCATCTACTCTATTCTACATATTTAAGTTGAATTAAAAAAAAAAACTGTTGCTTTTTTCCTGACTTGCTGTTTGCCGTGTAATGGGCCGTAAGTTAAGGCTCAGTTAGCAGACTGTAATGGAATGTAACTGCAACGGTAGGAAACAGCTGAGCGATATTGTTATGTGAAAACAAGGTTAAGAAGAAACTCTTCTTATACTGTTAACAGAAGCGAGTCAGAGATTGAAAAAATTATCGTTTTAGTATTGTTAGTCAAAAAATTATGAATTCTTACAGCTAAAAATAAAAGAACACACGCATTAATTTTAAACCGAATATGTAAAACTATGTTTATATATAGGGTGTTTTTTTGAGGGGTATAGAACTTCGAATTGAAATAAAACACAAGAAAATCGTTTTAATGTCCATCAATTTGGCTTTATTGGAAGGATAATTTTATGCCATTAATGTTTAAATATGATTTCGGGCATATGGCCGCCGCGGCTGGCTCGAATAAAGCTAATTCTACAGGTCCAATTTTCAACCACTTTTTCGAGCATATGGGGCCGTATGTTGGCAATAACGCCACGAATGTTGGCTTCCAAGTCCCCTAACGTTTCTGGTTTGTTGGCGTAGACGAGCGACTTCACATATCCCCAAAGAAAATAATCCAATGGTGTCAAATCACACGATCTTGGTGGCCAATTGACAGGTCCATTCCGCGAAATTATGCGATCATCGAATGTTTCCTTCAATAAATCGATTGTGACGTGCGCTGTGTGGCATGTAGCGCCGTCTTGTTGGAACCACAACTCATCCACATTCATGCCATCCAATTCGGGAACAAAATAGTCGGTTAGTCGGCTGCAATTGCTGTGCACGGTGGCGAATCGATTCATTCGGGTCCTCTTCAACACTTTGCTCTACAGCGGCAATTGTTTCTTCGGTGCGCACTGTTCGACGTCTCTGCGGATGCGTATTATCACATAGAGTAAACGTAGTGCGAAAACGATCCATGGTTAACCGAATTAATTGCTCTGATGGACGATTATGTCGACCATAAAATGGACGGAGCTTGCGGTAAACTTCGCGAACTGAACCATTATTTTCGAAATAAATTTGCACGATTTGCAAGCGTTGTTCTTTTGTCAACCTGTTCATGATGAAATGGCAAACCAAACTAAATATTAATCACTTGACAGCTGACAAAATGGCCGCCAGTTAAAAAAGTGATGCCAACTTAAAGTTCTATACCTCAATAAAAAACACCCTTTACAACAAAAACTATGTTTATATACATTTTTTAAATTACGCAGCACAAACGGCATCAACTAAAACTTATAGACTGTATGAGCTGCAATCATACGCATGAGTATAAAAATACTCTGACTATTAATCGGCTACACATGCTTATATACAAAACTATTTTATGTAGACCCCACATAAAAAGCATGTTCTCAAACAGCCACACATTCCCCAATCCATTTTATATAAAAAAATGTATGTATACGGTGGCGAATGATAAATAAATATCCCGAGTATTAGCGCATTTTTTTTGTCCGCTTAAATATCCAAGTATGAGAGAGAGAGAGAGTCAATGCGTTTGATAGGCATGTGCCTTTTTATTTTTAGTTGTAGCATATTTTAGTTTTTTGCATGAACGAAGAACATATGGAATGGACTATAGACATATTCGCTTGAGAGAAAATATGTTAGCGTAGGATTTGTTTATTATTATATTTATATTTATTATTATTATAATTGTTTAATTATCATTATACGCAGTTACTAAAATTAAGACTATTTTTTTTAAAGAGAAGTAACACTCAGGCAATGAATGCCTACTATTATTACTAGGTGTAACCTTATTTAGGAAAGGGATACTGATAGAGGAGACAAGTGGTGAAGGAAGAGATAGAGGAAACTCTGTCTTATTGCACATATTTTTAATAATGCAGTGTTGCAGCGCCTCTGGTACCAACGAAGCGTATTAAATTTTTAAAGTTAAGCTTAGTAACAATTTTATTTATTATTTTACTTCGCCGATGATTCTCTTATACAATACCGTCGAAGGAGGGCGCTCTGATGTTACATTAAGATTAGTGTCCGCTGACGTCGGTATAATTCAGTGTCCAGTTTATATGACTTCATCACTAGAACTTTGCCTACTACAACTCACACAAAGGGACACTAATGCAAACCAGAAAAATGCTTCGTACTGTTATTTAAAGACTGTTTGTAGACCGGGCTAGAACCCAGGACCTTCGGTTTTGTAGTCAACTTGCTACTTTAACCAACGCCACCCTCACCTAACTTATTGATTTTTTTTGTCATTCTGTGACGCGGGTAATTTTATTAAAATTTATTTGTTTTGTTATTTCAGTTAGCTGCAATAAGTGAATATTTCCATGCGACATTGATGTATCGACCTCTCAAGTGCTGTAGGAAATTTTATAACAATAGGACGGCCTGTTTAGAAACTGTATTATTTAAATTGTTTGCCAAAATCGAACACTGTACCTTACTCATTAATTTACTGCTCATTTTTTACTACTGACCTACAATATTTTCCTTTAAAAGAAGAACAAAAATATTTGCAAATGTTGGGGCTAAAGCAACTTTCACAAGGCATGGGGTATAATCGTCGCGTTCGATAACGAGCTGGTTCGAGCACGTTTTTTATAGTTTGAGATTATGGCATTCAATATCGTACCATACAATAATATTGTTCGATAGCGAATGCCATAATCTCAAACTAAAAAAACGTTTTCGAATCAGCTCGTTATCGAACGCGACGATTAGACCCCTGTATTTTACATCTGAAATGTCAAATTTCAAATTTTGAATCTGCAAAAGTCAAGTGGCAATGTCAGATGATGTATATTTTTATCTGACAGCACCAGCTGTTTTGGCATAACAATAGTGCGTGTGTGGTGGCAAAAAATAAAGAAATGAGGTGATGTCAGCTATAGTTAAATATGTACGTTTGAAAGCAAAAATTATAAGTTGTCTGTAAATTAGTGATTTTGACAGACATACCAAATTACATATGAGTCGCAAAGCTGAAGAGTCAAATGTATAATACCGGCCGTGTGTAAAAACACCTATAACATATAACATTAGATATTAAATCTAAAGCTTTTGCTCGCCTGGTATTTTTATAACCCACTGTTTATTCTTCTTGCGTTTTTATGCTTTTATATCCTTTAACTTTCTTCAGATTTTTTCTTTTTGCCTTATCTTCAAAATTTTATTACAACATGATAGAGTCATAAATTATCGTCCTGTGTTGTTTTTATTGCCCCATACAAAATTCGTTCATCCATTCATTCATTTATTTTCTTTTTTCGCTTCTTTGTCATGTTGTATCTTGATTTTTTCCTACTTTGTCAGTATCTTCTTAATAAATGGATGAAGTGTTAGAAGACCCGTCGTCATCATCTTGAAACGTTATCAGGATGTAAATTATGATGACGCACAAGTTGGTTAATTACTTGAATTGTTCAGTTTTTGGTATCTTCTTATGTTCTGGCATTTATTTCTTGTTTTATTTCTTCTTCTTCTTCTTATGTCATTTAAAAAAGGCTTCTAATTGGATTCTCTAGTTGTGACAACATTTTAATTATTAATTAAGAAAAATTAATATTTAGTTGAGCTTGTTTTTTAACTAATTGGGAGAAAAAGCTTTAAAAATTTAAATGTTTTAAGAAGGAACTTAAAATGTATTGCAGGGATGGAATTCGGGCTACATGTTCCATATATATTTTATGCATTAAACACATTCACCACAACAGCCTACACGAACACACGACTTCAAATGCCGCTAGCAACATTTGTCGCCTCGTTGCCAGCTACTTAATTATTTTGGAGACGGCAGCAGCACCATCTGCACCTCATACATATATAAGTATAAATACATAGTTCAGTATTACCACCTTCAAATATTTCCCATTTATAAAAATTAAATTACTCTTTCAAAATGTACTTATATGACTTAAAAATATAAAAATGAATCTATTTTTGCTTTACATCAATTTTTGAATATTGTTTCTGTTAATTAATATGAAATAATTGTACGATATCATTCATTCAACATTTTGTATTATATTGGCAACACTGAATTTTCTTATTGTAGCCAAAGAAATAGAAATTAGTTTAACTGGACTACAACGACAAAATCAGCATAGACAACAACCTGCCGCCCTGTTGCCTTGCTGTCTTCAAAAGAATCATTCTCATATAAACATGTGTATTCTATCCTTGACATTTGGTAGTCGGTAGCCTGCTGTGGTGAATGTGCTTAATGCATTATTCAAATTTACAATTGCTAGAAATTAGGGATGCCAAAGGGGATTAGGTTCTTTAAAACCCGGGATTCGGGATTTTGAATTTAAAAAAACGGGATCCCGGGACGGATCGGGATTTTTCGGGATTTTATAATCTAAAAAATATATAATCTCATTTTTTAGCTTTTATAATTATAATTTATTATTGATGTAAGTATAAGTATTAAAAAAAATTCTTAATTCATGAAGAAAGTTAAATTCATTACAGAACCAAATAAAACATTTTTGATGTATTATTGGTAGGAATAATTTATAGTAATATGGAAGTAATATTTGTATATTAAGTCGTAACTCTTAAGAAACTTCTTAAAAAAATTAATGCATCTAGGGTGGCAGCCGACAATCGAAATTTTATTTTATTGCAAATATAAGCTGCAGACGAAAAACAACGTTCGCTTGGTGCTGTAATTGCGCTATCAAATAAGGCCCAAGGAAATAACGCCCAAATAAGAAATGAAATAAAGCCCAATTAAATAAAACCCAAAAAAATTAATTGAGGCCCAAGAGAAAATTTATAAAATAACACCCAATATAAATGAAATAAAGCCCAATTAAAAAAGCCTAATGAAACCAAACTCAAAATGAAATAAAGCCCAATATAAATGAAATAAAGCCCAATTAAAAATTCCTCAATTTTATTGGGCTTTACATATTTCATTTTCTTATTTGGCCGTTATTTCCGTGGGCTTTATTTGATAGCGCTAAGCGACACCTCTCTTTGTGGGCCAAGAAAGTTAGTTATTTTTAGTATTTTTGCTTGAGGTACAACCTTCTAGCTGAATATCATGGGTCTATAAAAATATTTAAAACATTTGCTTTCATATATTTATCTGACAAAGTATACTTACATTAATATGTGTCAAAAGACCTTTGGTAGAACCTCCCTTTTCGCAAAATTTGCTTTTAGCGTGCGCAGTTCCATTATCATCCACTAAGAAAAAACTCCAAAGCAAGCTTCCGACTTTGTTTTGTGTGGTACAAAATTCATTACTAATAATTTTTTCGCCTACGACTTCTTTTTATAATCAGTAAAAAGCATTTGATTCATGGCTACTATGATTAAATTTCAACTCATGTTTATTTACAAACGTAAACATAGTTGCATTTAAGTCCTCGTCCAGACTTTGCAATTTTTGTTGCTGCCATTTCTTAAAATTCTGCTCTCAAATTGCATAAGTGTCCACATTATGAAATTCTAATATTGCAATTATGCATTAAAAAAATTATTTTCACAACAAATTTCCTTGAAAAATTAATATTTCTGTTTATTTTTTGTTACAATATTTTTGTTTTTCATACAACTGAAGAAATAAAATTATAAAAAACGTCAAATACAACTAACAACTTGAAATTAACAATTACGAATTTCAATTTAAAAGATAATTGCCGAGCACATGAAACTGTGTACCCCTTCCCAATCTTTTCGCCTCTCTCACCAATAAAATGAAGAATTGCTGCAACAAAAATTGCAAGTCTGGACGAAGACTAATAAAAAAAAATTCAGATTTTTAGTGTTACCAAAATCCCGGGATTTCTGCTTAAAAATCTCGGGACTCGGCATTCAGTTTTTTAGAATAATCCCGGTTTTTCGGTATTCGGGATTTCGGTATTGGCATCCCTACTAGAAATCAACAAGTCAACGATATTTTAAATATTGTTTTCATAACATTTAATTACTGCGACTGACTGTGATATTTCCTGTTATGAAGTTTTAATTTTCACTTGATTTTTGCCACAATGTTTGTTTGTCATCGTACATAAATTTTTTAAAACTCATAAAGAAAAATGCCAAAAGTTATTAAAAAAAAAAATACCAAAAAATCAACTACAATGCGAATGAACGAACATTCTGGCAAATTCGCCATTAGTTTCATAAAGAAACGACAGTGTGTGACATTTCAATTGCTGCATAACAGTCTGTGTTTGTTGGTTGTGCCACAAATTTTGTTGACACCTTGTGCAAAATTTCAATTTGAGGTTATATTTATTTAGAAAACTTCTTTTAGTTTTACAGCAAAGTTTTATTATTACACATCTTCTTTGGTGGATAAGTGAGAGTTTCTTAAACTTTACTTTAAGTAACTTTAGTTTAAGTAACTTTGTAGAAGCATTTAGGGACACCAGTTTTTATGTTACATATATTAAGGTTGTTTACTTTGATATTATAAAGTCGGTGTTGGAAAATCAATTGAGTTGAAGCTCCTAGCTCCATTAATAGCTCGAAATTTAATAATAGCAATTAGCACTAATCATAAGTATTACTATTTGAACAATAATCAGTGTAGGACCAACTCTTGAAGACTAATCCATTCTCGTGGCAGTTGAAGGGCAGCTGTGAATAATTAAACATATGAAATTTGAAGTCGCACACCAAAGAAGATAAGGAGGCAAACTCTTGAAGTTTTTAAAAACGCCAAAACTAAAAATCGCAAAATGTCGAAATAAAAAACCGTCAAAATTAAAAAAGCTCTAAAATGAAAAATATCACCAAAATTAAAACAAATCGCTGAAATGCAAAAAAAAATACCAAAAATAAAAAGGTCGCAAGTAAACTAAAAAAAATCGCCAAAAACCGAAAAAATCGCCAAAACTAGAAAAACTCGCCAAAAACCGAAAAAAAGTCCAAAAAAGAAAAATAAAACGCCCAACCAAAAAAAAAACTCAATATCTACTTAAAAAATTTCCAAAAAAAAAAACAATAAAGAATCGCCAAAAACCGAAAAATTCGCTAAAAAAAACACCAAAACTAAAAACACGTCAATACTGAAAAAAAATCGCCAAAAACCGAAAAAATCGAAACCGAAAAAGAAACAAGCGCCGTACCTTAGCAAAAAATATTTGTCTACCTGGAAGCAGGTTGGTAAGGGAGAGAGAGCACAACTCTGCCTTACCAACCTGCTTCGGTATTCGATGATTTTTGTTCGTGATGTCCCACTTGGCAGGGCTTCAGGTATGCGCTTCTGATTGCATATAGGATGTGCAGAAAGAAGTCCATACTTCATGCCTTTTTCATATGAATTCAATTTTAAAGAATTGTTCCATATAATTTTTGCTATTTTTGTTTGACCTTTTATTTTTAATTTCAAAAACTATTTAATTAAGCTTGAGGTTGTTTTTGTTTTAACAATAAATATATTATTATATTCAGGAAATTTCCTGAAGAAGACACACAAAGGCGTGTCGAAATATCGAAAACAAATAATAATATATTTATTGTTCAAACAAAAGACCTCAAGCTTAATTAAATAGTTTTTGAGATTGTTCCATGTATCAAAATTTTATATCTACTCTTAAGATTAATTTATTTAGTTTTTATATTTATTATATATTAAATACAATATCAAATCAAATATTTTTTGTTCGCGCGTTGAATCAGGAGCAGTGGTCGGTAACCCATACAATTGCATTTTACAATTGTGTGAGTTAAACTCTCACCGCGATCCGGTGTTGCCAGTGTCTCATTTCACTAATTTGAAATCTCCAAAGGCAAACTTGATATTATTACGGTCAGAAGAAACACAACATTTTTTTATATAAAGAAATGCATCTTTTGTTGTAATGTAATGGTGGATAAAAAGATGGGTTTTGTAGGACGGTTTCTTCAAATAATTTATATGTATTTGATTTTTCGATAAGTCTGAATGCCCAGCATATCAGTGCATTCATCTTTTTAAATATCAAGAAATAATAAGAAAGAAATAAACGAAGGCACTGATGTAAACGACATAACTCGGTTAATTATTTGTATAAGAACTGTCAATAAAATTTTGACGTACACAAAGAATTTTTTCCCTATATGGCTTATACAACAATGCAAAATGAAAGCATATTTTCGATAAAAAAAGAGGGTTTCGTAGGAAGTTTGCTAAAAATAATTTAAATATATTTCTTTTTCATTGCAATATTCAACAACAGGCGTTATTTGAAAAAACTTTGAATGTAACGAGTACAATGAAAATAGTGGTTAAAATTTTGAAGAAAATAAATCATAGAGTTAAAAGATTTTTTTCATCTCGACTTTGCCGAATGTGGTGTATGAATTTGTTAATCAACTTAACATCTGGTTGCGAAGAAAAACGAAAAAAATTTGCGATTTTCTGCAATAAAACAATTTATTCGAATCTATTTACATCTTCAATATTAATTTCATACGGACAACATTTTATGCGTATTAAATTTTCTAACTGTTTATCTGTTAAACGGTTTCGGCTTTTAGTTTGAATGTGCTTTAGTATGGAAAATGTTGACTCACAAATATAGGTAGCTCCAAACATTGAATATAATTTTAAAATTTAATTTTTTGCCTTGGGGTATACATCTGCAGAAATACTTCTCCAGAACTCTATCCCGCTAGTTAATGGTAAAGCTAGACCTTCTCTCATTTTAATTAACTCTCCTTTAATATCATGATTTTGGTGTTCTATATTACATAACAAAGGGTTGTTATGCATTTCAATCAAATTTTCAATATTTTTAAAGTCATGAAAACGATTGTTGTAATTAATTAGTAGAGTCTGAAGCACATTTAGATATTCCTGTAGTTTGCTATTGCTATTTGCAATTTCGCTATAAATTTCAAATGTCCTTTTTAAGCTTATTACATTTTTATCTTTAAGGTTTTGTATCAAAATTTAAATTTTTCTAATAAATTGTTTTATTGCAGAAAATAGCTCAAAAATTCTTTTCGTAATATTTGAAAAGATAAATGCGCTGATTTGCTCAGTACGTCGAACAATTGTACGAGGAGAGAGGGGAATGTCATTTATAAGCATGCGAATCTCTTCAGATTTATCACCAAAGCATTTTAATACATCATTGCTCAGCTCTTTAAAAAACTTGCCATCTTCAAAACGACGGCAACGTTTAGCAAGAGATGCAGCAACAACAAAAGAGGCCTTTCTTTTCTTAGAAAACTCGACTGCTTCTGCGTCTGAATTTCTAGAATCAGCAATCATTTTTTCATAAAAGCTTTCTTAAGCTGATCAATAAGGGCTTCTCTTGCATCACCAGTAATATTTTCATATTCCTTGTGATATGCTTGAAAATGTGTTTGCATGTCATGTTTTTTCATGCGTGACAATGCCCGTTCACAAACCAGACATTCTGGTTTGCCAAAATAATTTTCTGAAAATAAAAATTTTAGTAAATTTTCATCACACATAATTTATTATTGTTGGGAAGAGTTTGTCTCTGGCAACACTGATTTTTAACAGTATGCGATGTACACGACCTGCGTGCTTGAATGTTTTAGCTAGACTGATTAATGTTGTTTATTTCTCAACAATGCGTGTGTACACATACGTAATAAAAGAGAATAAGAAAAGGCGCGGCGCCCTTATTTTGCCTACCACTGATCAGGAGTCCATCCCAGGATCTCCGTATGCTAGGCTAGAACACTACCCACTGAACTACCGAAGCACACATTTATTTTTGCACACAATTCAATTCAAAAATAAAAAAATCAAAACTCGAAGTAAAAATTTCATTCGCATCCAGGTAAGCGAGAGAGGATGCACTATAAAAAACTTTAGTATAAACAGCCGACCAACTTCGTAGAGTGTTTGTGTTAAATTTCGTCATTCGCTTACGTTATTGAATCCTCGTAAGGCCGAAGGGATGCACTGTTTGCTTTTCCAAGCTTAGAGAAGCGCTTCTTTTTATCTTATTGCTTACTTCTACCAAATTTATTTTTACTGGGATGGAACCCTTACTATGTGTGCGAGTCAAAGTCGCAATTTACTGAATTTATTTTATTCTTCGTTTTAGCAACATTTATGTTCGAAATACAACGTCATTTAAGTGACCCACTCTAGATTGGCTGCAGCAGTCGATCCTCTCAAGGTAACTTCCGACCACATTTCGGTCGGTATATCGGCGATAATTTCACGAACGTTGTTTTTCAAATAATCCACTGTTAAAGGATTATCTGCGTAGATAAAGTCTTTGGCGTAGCGCCATCAAATCACATAACCTTGGCGGCCAGTTGACGTCGCCAAAAAGTGAAATTACCCGTTCTGGAAACTTTCCATGCAATAAAGGCGAAATGGGTTCAGTGCATAATCTTCTCCTCTTTACAATTTAATAAACATCGGATGAGTTCTCTTAAAAATACTTATTTTTTTGCATAGCAAAATTAAATCTTTCATTTGAAGACTTTTTATTTTAAGGGGCGTGTCGCTGCCAAGTTTTATATGAATTTAAGAGATAGAAGTGCACAGAAGCGAGCTTTTTTTATAACGCCAAAAAATAAATTTAAAAAAATAATCAAATCGCTTAACAAATGATCGAGTTGCGAAATAATACACATAAAAAATTCAATAGAATTGACAGACAGCCCTTTTTCACAGAAAAAATTGTTCACCAATTAATATTTTTTAATTGGAAAAATTTAATGGATATTATCAAATTGTCAACAGGTGAAAATTTAATTAAAGTTATAATTGATAATGCAAAATTTTTCGTATTTATTATGAATTCATGCCGTTTGAAACTGCGAAGTTGCGAAGTGGAACAACGTGCAACTCCCCTGACAGACCAGCTTTGGCTAAAGCATTAGTTTTTACTGTGAAGCCACTAGAAGTTATTTATGATGTTTATAGGGACAAAGTGTATTCCTTATTTCTACAAAGTTCTACAGCTTTTGAGTTCTTAGACGCAGTCTGAATATTACAAAAAGCTGGATAGGTTAGTGCTACTTACCTAAACTCGTATAGTCCGAAACGATGCGCCTTTAGTTGCAGTTATAGACACAGCTGTGTATTATTATACTTCTCCTTTGCCAGAAGTACAGTACCCGCGTCGATACTATCGCTTCTTATACAGTCAAACAGGATTATAACTATTTTCGGGTTTTCAATTTAATATGCACCTTTATTCTTGTTGTCGTCAACGTCACCGTAATTTTAGTGTCAACATCACTTTGTTTCAACGCAACATCAATTCAATAATAATTTAAATTTAAAATTGTTTATTATTAAAAATTTAAAACGATTCAATAAATTTTTAATCAAATACAAAGGACATTAATTTTTACCCAACTGCGCGACACAAAGAAGAGCATAGTGTTTATCAGCCTATGTATGTATGTGTATTCCTTTGCGGCACTATGTAAATCGAACGCGTTTACCGATTTCAATCCTGTCATTGTCGCTAAAGGTAGGACACTCAATATGTCGGCCAACACACGCCATTTTATAAATACGAAAAAAATAAAAAGTATATAATAAATTCAGTAAATTGCGACTCTGACTCGCGCACGAAGGGTTCCGTACGAACACTAGATATGTAATTTAATACAAACTTCATCCTATATAATATATAGTTTGGCATTTTTTCGTTTTTGGGATCTTTTCGGTTTTTTTGTTTTGGCGTTATTGCGTTTTTTCGGTTTTGGCTATTTTTTCAAGTTTTGGCTCTTTTTTTAGTTTTGACACTTTATTTTCTTGTTTTTGGTGATATTTTTCGGTTTTTGACGTTTTTTCATTATGGCGATTTTTTTTATTTTTGGCGATTTTTTTCATCTTTGCAATTTTTTTTAATTTAAAAATTTTTTTAGTTTTGGCGACATTTTCGCGTTTTGGCGATTTTTTTCGATTTTTGGCGTTTTTTTTCATTTTGGAGTTTTTTTTAATTTTGGCGATTTTTTCGAATTTGGCGATTTATTTTAGTGTTAGATTTTTTTTTTAATTTTGGCGATTTTTTTCGTTTTGGCGATTTTTTTTTAATTTTTGGCGATTTTTTTTTTTTGGTTTGGCGATTTTATAATTTTCGGTTTTGGTTTTTTTAGTTTTACCGTTTTTGAAAATTTCAAGTTTTTGCCTCTTACGGTTTCCAAGATATAGCAAATTGTCAAAATTACATAGTCAAAATTGCATTAACTGATGGACCACTCTTTCTTTAATTTAAATTTTTTAAATTTTAGTGTTAATTGTTGTACTCTGTATAAAAATACACTAATTTTACAAATTTCAAGTTTCAATATATGTACATATGTTCATACAATTGTATGTATATTACATGTGATTTTAACATGTTTCGTTGCTCGTTTTGGAACACCCTTTAATTTTTAATTCTCATGTATTTGTTGTTGTAGGGGCCAAGGTTCTACATACTCTCTCCAAATTTCTCTTACAGTTCCTGAGAAAATACCGTTTGACGGACATATGGACAGCGTAGCGAAAACAATAGGGTTCCTTTTCACCTTTGGTGTACGGAACCCTAAAAATGGGTATTGTTGGACAGGCATTTTAAAATCATCTTTATGTTTCTCTCATGACTTTTTATTTCGAATGATCGTTTAGGATATTTAACGGTTCAAAGTTGGTCGCAGTCGGGTTTTTTAATTTCTTTTTAATTACTATTTTTTTGGGATATTTTTTTTTGTGCATGAAATCTAAAGTATCCAGGAGACGTACAAAAAAGCCATCAATCGGTAAGAATGTGTTAGTGTCGTTTAATTGATGATTTTTCGGAGACGTACAAATAAAATCGTCAATCATCATTTTAACTTTGTGTTCGTTGTGTGCGATGGCATATACATTTATGGGATGATGATTTTTTGTTATTAGCGGCATTAAAACTTTATGAAATCTTTGTATGAAAAAGCACATTAAACAAATATAAGAGCTAAATAATAATTTTTCTATCTTCCAATCTAATTTTTCATCTATTATTATTATTATTATTATTTATATTATTATTTTTATTTATAATAATAATAATTCATGTTCTTCAAACCATTTTAAAAAAACAAACATATTTTCCTTAAAAAAATTCGAAACAACAAATGATTTTTAATATAAAAACAAGACATTGGGTAGTGTGAATAAAAAAAAATATGTACATACTCGTATGTATTTGCTTTTTAGTTAAAAATTTTTTTTAAACACAAAATTCACATACATAAATACATATGTATTTGGGGTTTTAAAAACAATTTTTTAGTAATTTTTTTTTTATTCACACTACCCATTAAGATTAGACAAATTAGAGAATATAATATAGTATTTATAATAATCATACAACTGTTTGTAGACTTTTGATTGTTTGGTTTTTTTACAAAGTGCAAATTAATTTTTTTTCATCCGCGCACTTCTCCATGTCGTCACAGAACAAATAACACAAAGCAAATGACGTTTTTTTCGTCAATCAGATTTGGAGACATACAAATAATCAGCCGTCAAATAAAAATATCAAAAATTTTTGATTCTCATCAATCAGTGCCGACAACGTGTATGTGTAGCCGAAAAGAAACGACTGCACGCACACAACTATGTGATTGATGGATTTTTTTGTACGTCTCCTGGACACTTAAGTAAAGTTTTACGAGCGTCTATCATCGCACCGAAACAAGTTTGAATAAAACTTCTTAATGATAAATTTTTAAGTCAGTTTAACCCCAAAAAATTCAGTTGTAAGTTTTAGATTTTAAAATCTGTAATTGTTTTGTGGCTGGCTGTTAAAAATATAATCGAATAACAATCGTTCGATCATCCTACTAAATGCAGCAGCAGCAGCAGCAATTTATTGCAAACTTGCAAAATTTTGTTTTCTCCTTTTTAGTGTTTTCACTTGAGTGGAGAAGAGTTCACACTAAACAATTTTAATTAAATATAATAGTTTTCACAATTCTCAATTAATTGACATGACAAATTGTCTACATCCATCTTTGTTTAAGTTTGCTACGACTGTCTGTCTGCCTGTCTGTCTGTGCGTCCGTCCACTCCGTTCATCTTCATCTTTCTCATTGCTTTTAGCTGTTTGAATAGTTTTGTATGTTTCTTCGACTGTAAAAAGTTTTATACGGGTTTAGTAAAATCCAGTTGTATGTGTACGAGTGTGTTAAAGCGCATTGTACTCGTATGTATTCCCCATTTGAACATATGACAGACATGTCATGTCATTTCATTTCAAAATGTTATGACAAGTCATATTGCTTCTTATTTTTTTTTATCGTAGTACATACATAGGTACATACATATATATTTCTAGCCAACACTTTATTTTGTAATAACAGTCTGTGTTGCAAAGAGATTCTTTGATTCTTTGCGCTTGTGTTAAAGAAGCTTTCGTTTTTTTCAGTCAGCAAATAGAATTTATTTTTAAGTTTTGTGTATCTCTAATCTCAAATTGTGTGGCAAAGTTGATGATGTGCTTTTGTTTTCGCCGATTTTTCTGCCTTTATTTTTAATTTTACTTTTGTTGCAGGTTTTTTTTTTTTTTGTTTTTTTGGTAAACAAATCAATTTTGTTTAAAATGTTTAGTTTGGCTTCTATGGGACTTTGTGTCTAGCTTTTTTATTTACTTACTTTTTCCTTTTCAATTGGAGTTGTGCCAAATGAATGCGTGTCCAGCTAAATTCTTTTCTTTGCACTTTTCCGTTGTAATTTTTTTTCTTGATATTTTCTGGTTGAAAAGTAAAATATGTTCAAAAAAATGTGTGCATTTGTTATTTTACTGGAAAATGTTTTTTTTTACCGAAAATTTACTGCTAAATGATGCAATTTGAATTTTTATGGTTATGATCTTCTTAACTCAAAGATGCATTCTGTTGCAATAATGAATTATGGTTAATAAGTTGAAAATGCAGTAGGAACTCGACTTAAGCAACTGAAAAAAATCGGTGTTAATGCTTTTTTAGGGTTCCGTACACTAAAGGTGAAAAGGAAATCTATTGTTTGCGCAACTATGTCCGTCTGTGTGTCCGTTTGCCTGTAACAGACTGTTTTCTCGAGCATCGTAAAAGCTAAGGACCTGCAGTTTTTACAGAATAGTTCAAACTTTTGCCGCTACCACAACAAATTATTGACAGTAAAAAAATAAAGTGTTTCCTCTAGAGTTGTGCTTATCAGCTCTTTTGAGTGACCGCTCTTTTCAGCTCAGCTCACTTTACTGAAGTATTTCATTCAGTTGGCTCAGTAGCAGCGATGCTACATTAAGGATACTGATATCATTGCCTAAATAGATAATAGCTTAGAAAATATTAAACATCAAGCTCGTTTTTCACGTTAGTGCTTTTTACTAGAGATGTGCACGTGAGCGTTTTTCGACTCACGACACGCACACTCACGCAGAAAAATATTTTAATCACGCACTTTCACGCACGAATGATATTGAAAATTTTCACGATCACGCACGCTCACGAACAAAATATTCCTAATCACGCACGAGTGGCTTACAACATATCACGATCACGCACACTCACGAAAAATTATATAATCCAATTTGTATCTTTTTTTGGGTTGAAATATAGGTTTTTACACATACATATGTATGTATGTATGTATGTACATATGTATGCACGTGTATATGTAAAATTTACATTGCACAGTGGGGACTTTTACAAAGTAAATGGAAATAAATCTGGAACTTCTAAACTACTGATTGGAATTATATGAAACTCCTAACATCCGTAGAAGAGGACTTAGGCTTTGTAACACATGTCATGACAGCCTTCTGGCTTGAGCTGGAAATGAGTAACAGTGGCCCAAAGTCGACTACCTGGTACTCAAAAAAACTTCTGAAGCTTGTAACTTTTTTAAAAATTATCCGATTTTTATCGGATGAAGCATTTTGACATAAACTTGATATTGTTAAGAAATAGTTTCCCAAGATGTGTTTCCGTATCTCTCATAAGATATTTTACTTAAGACAAAGAAATTTTTCCCTTGATGTTTTTAAGTATTTCGCCTATTACTTTTTAGTTCATTGTTGTATTTTAAGGTAAAAGACAGCATTAAATTTTTTACAAAATTTTAAATAAAAATAGGAAAAAAATTTTATTAACATATCCATCCATTTGTGAAATCGGGAAAAGGCTAACAAATCAAAATTTTAAAATTGTCCTGAAAAAGGCATGTGTTTTTCAAGTATCTTCATTATTTTCAGTTTTGCAAAAAACTTTGTTAAATACATTTTCAATTTTTTAATTACATAGCGCTAAAGACAATGCATTAAAAATGTGCTTAGAACTAATTATTATGCATTTTGGACATGTACCCTACATTCAGCAATTAGGACATTGCTGAATGTAGGGTAAATTTTAAAAATATTTTTTGTGTTTATTTAAGTGGTTATAAAAAGTTGTGACAGTAGATTTTGAAAGTTTTAACTATAAGATTTTATTATGTAGATAGTTTTAAAAATTTTTAACTGAAATTTAAGAGTCCCTTTTCATAAATGCGAATGTACGCGAAGTTTTTCTGGAAAAAGTCAGAATTTAGGGAAGTTGTGTACCATAAAAAATATATTAAAATAATTTTATTTTTCTACATTGGTATATTTGAATTTCATATGAGCCAGTTTACTACGCCTGAAAAAATTATAACAATAGCCCAATACACAATCTTGTGCAAATAGTCTTGCATCGCAGCATGTGAAAAATGGTATAGTATATTGATACTCAGCTATTCTGGAATAATACCTCGTGAGAGCGTGAGAATTCGTGCGTGATTAATAAAAATAGCTCACGCACGAGTAATTTATTTTTAAGTCACGATCACGCATTCACGCGTGATTAATTATACATTTAATCACGATCATGCGTGAGTCACGCGTGATTCACGCGTGTCACGATAAAATCACGACATTTGCACATCTCTACTTTTTACGCTTTTTGGATCTCAAAATTACGCTTTTTGTGCTTTTTCCAAATTTTGATGTGCTTTTAGAGCCAAAAAAGTTGGCATCACTGCTCAGTAGCTCAGTTCATTTGTAGTGAAATATTTTATCAAGCATAAAGAAATAGCGAAAATAGAAGCATAAAAAGCAGTGATGCCAACTTAGCCCTTTTAAGGCTAGATTTAGCCCGTTTTCAGTCAGTCAAAACGCGAAAAAAAAATTTAGCCCCAAACTAAAAAAGGCGCAAACCTAGCACTTTTTACAATAATCTTTCAGCCCTTTTAGCCCCGTTTTAGTTTTTGCTCGATATGGCTACATTTAAACTTTTGCGAACTTTTTCTTCCTTTAATCTAGCAAAATAAAATGAGTAAAAAGACGATATTGCTTTACCAATTTAAAAAAGAAGAATAATATATAATAATCTTTTATTTCTTCCAAACTTTTTATGCCTTGAAAGTTATTCAGTACAGCCTAACGCTACATTTACACATGAAAGTTCTTTCTTGAAATTTCTGTATACGTATTATGAATAAAATTGTAATGAAATAAATGACTTTCATGAAAATTTCTTGTTAACTTTCATAGGAAAGTGAAAGTTCATTTTAAAAATGTCGACGAAAAATAAAGTTGAATAAAATTGTTTTGTTCACTTCTTAATTAGAGTTACCAAGAATGTCACATACACAAATTCATAAGGCAATAAATTGGAAAAAAGTATTACTGTTAATATTGTAGTAATATTATTGTTTTCAAAAGGCATGAATTGTCTTCTTCCTGTACATTTGAACGTAACATATTATAATTCTTTAAACATTTATACAAAATAAGGATAATTTATAATATCTATTTACCACAATCCTGTAAATTTGTACAAATCTTTAAAGAGGGTAACACTGTTAACCTTTTTTAGGGTTCCGTACACCAAAGGTGAAAAGGAACCCTATTGTTTTCGCTACGCTGTAGATCTGTCCGTCACACGGTATTTTCTCAGGAACCGTAAGAGCTACGGACCTGAAATTTGGACACAGTATGTAGAACCTTGGCTGCTACAACAACAAATATATGAGAATTAAAAATTAAAGGGTGTTCCAAAACGAGCAATGAAATATGTTAAAATCCCATGTAATATACATACAATTGTATGAACATATGTATATTGAAACTTGAAATTTGTAAAATTAGTGTATTTTCATACAGACTACAACAGCTAACACTAAAATTTAAAAAAATTTAAATTAAAGGGTGGTCCATCAATTAATGCAATTTTGACTATATAATTTTGACAATTTGCTATATCTTGGAAACCGTAAGAGGCAAACACTTGAAATTTTCAAAAACGGTAAAACTAAAAAAACCAAAACCGAAAATTATAAAATCGCCAAACCAAAAAAAAAATCGCCAAAAATTAAAAAAAAAAATCGCCAAAACGAAAAAAATCGCCAAAATTAAAAAAAAAATCTAACACTAAAATAAATCGCCAAATTCGAAAAAATCACCAAAATTAAAAAAAAACTCCAAAATGAAAAAAAACGCCAAAAATCGAAAAAAATCGCCAAAACGCGAAAAATGTCGCCAAAACTAAAAAAAATTTAAATAAACAAAAAATCGCAAAAATTAAAAAAAATCGCCAAAAATAAAAAAAACGCCAAAAAACCGAAAAAAATCGCCAAAACAAGAAAATAAAGTGTCTATACTAAAAAAGAGCCAAAACTTAAAAAAATCGCCAAAACCGAAAAAAACGCAAAAAACAACAAAACAAAAAACCGAAAAGATCCCAAAAACGAAAAAAATGCCAAAAAAAATAAAACTAAAATACGAGTACATAGTTTAATGAGTGGAATTTGTTATGTTATGTTATGTACCATATGTACAATCAAAATTAAAATTATTTAAAGTTTCAGATATTTTAATATTATCACAATACATACATACATACATATATAAAATTTTTTTTTATGTACTTGTGCGACAGAAGAAAATTGCTAAAAACCACAAGACTTGCATCGAACTCTTTCATTAGGTAGTTTTAGACACAAACCTATTATCAAACACACCTAAAATACGTAGGTTTGTGTCTAAAACGAGCTGCTGAAAGAGTTTGATGGAAGTCTACATGTAATTTAAAAGGGTTTGATTATAGGTTTGTGTCTAAAACGAGCTACTGAAAGAGTTCGATACAAATCAAGAAACCACTCAGTATTGAGCTGAAAGCGCTCAGTGAGGTGAATCGTTGAATTGAACTAGTTCATTCATGAGCTGCACAACTCTAGTTTCCTCAAGCGAGCAACGAAACATAATGAAATCCTAATGTAATATAATGAAATTTTCAAAGCTAGTGGATTTTTATGCAGCCTATAACAATTTAAGTAAAAAAAAAAATCACAATTAAATTTAAATTAAATTAAATTAATTGACTATGTAACAGGCAAACTCTTGAAATTTTCGAAAACGCTAAAACTACCAAATTCTCAAAATTAAAAAAAAATGCCGAAACGAAAAATCGCCAAAACTAAAAAAGCGCTTAAATGAAAAATATCACCAAAAATAAAATAAATCAAACAAATCACCAAAATTAAAAACAAAATCGCTAAAAAACCAAAAACAAAAAATGGCCAAAACGAAAAAAGCTTAAAACTAAAAAAAATCGCAAAATAAAAAAACGTCAAAACTAAAAAAACGCCAAAGACCGAAAAAATAGCTGAAGCGCCAAAGTAAAAAAAATCTCTAATATTAAAATAAATCGCCAAAAATCGAAAAATCGCAAAATGAAAAATACGCCAAAATTAAAAACCGTTAAAATCCGAAAAAATTGCAAAATGAAAAAAACATCAAAACTAAAAAAACGTTAAGGACCGAAAAAAATAGCTGAAACGAAAAAAAGCGCCAAACTGAAAAAATCTCTAACAATAAAATAAATCGCCAAAAACTGAAAAATTGCAAAATGAAAAAAGCGCCAAAACTAAAAAAACGCTAAAAAGCGAAAAAAAATCGCTAAAACGAAAAAAGCGCCGAAACTAAAAAAAATTGCTAAAACTAAAAAGCGACCGAAAAAAATCGCCAAAACCCCAAAAATGGCCAAAACGAAAAAAGCGTTAAACTACAAGAAATCTCTTAAACTAAAATAAATCGCCAAAAACCGAAAAAAAACGCAAAATAAAAAAACATCAAAACTAAAAAAACGCCAAAACAAAAAAAAATGGACTAAACGACAAAAGAGCCAAACTAAAAAAAAAAATATTTAAAATTAAAATAAATTACCAAAAACCAAAAAAATTGCAAAATGAAAAAAAAGTCAAAACCCGAAAAAAATGACCAAAACGAAAAAAAGCGCCAAACTAAAAAAATCTCTGAAGCTATAATATATTTTATTTTCTGTAAAATAGATTGCAAATAAAAATGAATTTAAAAAAAAGCTATAATAAATCTCCATATGAACAAAACACGCAAAACTAAAAAGCCAAGGACCGAAAAAAATCCAAAAACCGAAAAAGCGCCAAAAATTAGAAAAACCTCCAAAACTAGAAAAATTGCCAAAAGCAAAAAATAAAAATTACCTGGGGGTCTACTCTGTAATTCGATTCGAAAGAAAATGTTTTCTAATTTACATGTTATAAGCATACAAATTCGAAAGCATTTTCTTTCGTTTCAAATTACAGAATAGACCCCCTGGTACTTGATTTTTTTTTAAATGTCTATATCTAGTAAGATATTTGATTATATAGGCTAAATTTCGTATAGTATTATATACATACATATGTGCCCTTAATTATGAAAGTGGTCTAAGTCATATTTTCTTTGTGTCTAGATATTTAGTAGACTAGGTTTGAACAAATCAAAAATTATTTTTATATTATGCAACATTTTAATTTACAGTTGTACTAGTCTCGATTAATACAAATTTGTTTAATATTTATTAAATACTTATTAAAGTTTTTTAAGATTTATTTAATATTTCGAAGAAAAAATGCACATGATTTAAACCAATTTCATAATTAAGGGCACATACATATGTAGTGTCCGTACGGAACGTACGTCATTGTAAAAATACTCAGAATAGATTTTCATGATCTCATAAAACTCGATTTTGGAAAATATCCAATCGTAGTCGGTGCTTTCGATAACGAGCTGATTCGATCACGTTTTTCCAGATTGAGATTATTGCATTCGGTATCGAACCATATTAGTACTCGTACATTGTTTGATAGCGAATGCCATAATCTCAAACTGAAAAAAATTTATCGAATCAGCTCGTTATCCAAAGCGATGATTAGAAGCCAGAAATTTCCTTATTTTTGTAGCGGGAAGTTAAAAATCTTGAAATTTTTTTCTATTAAAATTGTTAACTGAAACTAAGATTTTCGTGATAGATTTGAAATATATATAAGTATGTAATTAATATTTTTGTTAAATCTGCAGTTTTTTTTTTTTAATTTAAGCTTATTCTCAACTAGATTTTATAAACTAAAATTTGTCAATTGTGTTGAAGATAGCATTGATGAAAATGTTATCTATAATTACACGGAATATTTCATCACTGTTATATAAATTTTGGCAATCTTGTAACTTACAATATCTTTTACTGGTAGTTTCATTTCGTATTTTTCGTTTACTTATTTTGCCTATATTTTTACATTTTCCCTTCATTTATTTATTTACTGTTTTTTTTTTGTTAATTTTATCCTAATTTTATTGTATATTTTCCTTGTACTCAGGTCGGTGGTCTTGTTCTCTTTGCCACGAAAAAAAAATATCTTGGAAAGTAATTTCTGTTTCTTCGTTTCTTATTGGTTGTGTTGTGGTTGGTTTTTGGAGTTTCTGAAATTTTTATTTTTTATACGTATGTCCTTAGTTGGTTTTCTTATGTTTATTTTGTTTTCATGTACATACGTACTTGTATTATTAGATTTGTTTATTTTTTGGTAATTTTTCTGCTTGGTTGCTGGCTTGTCATGCGGTTGTTATACATATGTATGTATGTATGTTTGTACATTGTCTTGGGTGTATTATTCGGAAAAAATATTTTATACATAGTTATAAAAATGTGTCAAGTTATATAAAGCATTGATAAGTTAATGTATGAGCATGATATTTTTAATATCATTAATATTTATTTTTACAAAATAATGATAGTCTATGTGGAAGACTTTCATAAGAAAGTTTTAAAGTATCCATACACTTGTAATATTATTGCGCAATAATTTGTATTGCACAAAACAAGTGCCTTTGTGTATCTGTATTATATTTGTAGATGACACAATATATTTGACCAAATCAAATTCATTTAAATTCAAATTGCGCAGTAATCATTATCCTTTTATTGCTTAAAATGTTCAATGCCAAATTGTTGACTTGTTTAAGTTTTTATATGGTGAGGTGACCAACACAAAATTTTGCAATTTTCAGTTTTTGAAAGAATAAAATTATATACCGGGGTCATACGAGTATCTACACCGTTATGTGTTGTAAATTTTAAGTAAGAATACAAATTAATTTTACAGTTTCATAAACAAATACATAATTTTTGTTAAATATTGTGCAACTTATTGAATAATGTGGAGCAAAGCGACAATAATAATAGCAATAAAGTACTCAATAATATTGTGTAGTCTATAGGGACTTTTATACTTGATAGTTGGTAATTTGAGTACATATTATATCGCTCATTTCATTAACAAAGAAAACTAGTTTGCCAGAAAACGAGTTAAAAGTCTTCAATTTACACACAACTTAATGGAAAAATAAAATTTTTTTATTTTCCTCTCAAAATTTGAGTAAATAAGATATTTGTATTAAAATTTTACACAATATGAGGAACGATATGAGAATTAATTCTGCATCATTAACTAAACAATTATAGTTTTAGAGCTATGCCTTTGTTTGAGTAAATGAGGGATATGTTTGAAAGTGTGATGTTTTGAAATTCATTAACTTCTTGTCTTATTCATTCATAGTCTAACATTGTTTGTGGAGTTAATACACTAAAAAAAAGAAAGGTGTCTTAGGACACCCACTTAGAGCTATGCTGCTTAGCTATATAAAACAAATTGCATGTGTTAAATAACAAAGCAATAAAATTTTATTTATTATATGATGATGACAAATTCGCCGCAAAAATTTCAAAACGTTTCTATTTAGTTCCCATTACTTTCATTTCTAGCTGCGTACGATGAAATTAATGCTTAGTACAAATCTGGCATTGCTTGTGTTGTCGTTATGTGGTGTCATTTTCAACATGTGGAAAACGCCGTTCTCATTATGTGTTTTCTATGTAAAAATATAGGAAATGACAAACGTTGCCACTAGTATGCACTACTGCTATGTCACAAAACGCCATAGTGTGCACACGCCATAATGTATTGTTTGTTCTCATGCAAAAACAATAAATTTTTTTAAGTTTAAAATTTTTTAAACGCACTAATAATCCCAAATTAATATTTTACTTATTAAGTAAAATATTTTTTTTTTATTAAAAATACATTGAAATTGATTATTGAGGGGTTTAGCTGGATCCTATGCGCATTTCACTGTTGCTAATGCAGATCATCAGGGAACCTTTACCCAAAGTTTCATAGAACAACTAGAGTTATTATGTTATAAACTTTCATTTAAACAAATGAGAAGCTCAATAACAAATAACAAAGTTGAAACAAGAACTGAATAATCAACATGTTTTTTATTTTCTTTACCATTACTACATTGGCTGACTTTTTTTTTCAGCTTCAAATTGTAGTTGTAAAAGTATGTAAAAAGAAAATAAATGTAAATAACAACAACAGCTATTTAAGAATAGAGTGTTGCCACACAAGTATTTTTTGACCTAGTGCAGTCAATTTAATAATTAGTGATTTTTTTATGGGAATTGTTAAAATTTAAGTTTAAAATTTTTTAAACGCACTTTATTAAATTTTTAAACTTAAATTTTAACAATTCCCATAAAAAAATCACTAATAAATTTTTTTGTTTTGTTTTTGATTAACTCACTTCAAAGAACGAAACAGAACAAAATCAAATATATTGTTTAGTTTATTTTCGTACTCTGGTTTTAAGTACAAAGAAAATGAAAACAAAAATAAAAAAATAACAGTAATAAATAGTATCGATTATTGTTGTTACGAAAATCACGTCCTAGCTCCTGTACCGCGGCATAAAGAGCATAGCTCTAAAAATTATTGAATATTTTCTGATGACGATTTCAATAAAGAAACTTAAAGAATCAGAAAAAAATTTGTTGAATGCAAATTTATTTTTTAAACGACTTCTTTTTTGTCTACACAGTTTAATGCTTGCTTGCATAATGTGCTTCAATCAAATATTGACTTCCTTTTCTATATTGAACACTACTGATTTTTGAAGAAAAAAAAATTTGTTTTGGAATATTTTTTGTAGAGATTTAAAAACTTAGATAAGTTTGTTATAGACTCCTTTTGATTCCATTTAATAATTATTTTTTTTTTTTTATTATTTTCTTTGCAGGTGAGTGTCTATTACTGGAATATCCGTAAAATTTATTCATATTGCCTGTAAAAACTGCTACGAAGTAGTATTTTTGAGTTAAATAAGCAAGGTAGGAAATCTAAAGCAATTCATGTTTGTTATGAAAGGAATAAGACAAACTCATCTCAAGCAAAACTCCCTTGGGTAATGAGATACTAACAGGGTGATGAGAAGATCCTAATTTATCAAATTATATGGCCTTTGTTTGAATTGGATTAGTATTGGCATGTTTGGACTTAAATATAAAATTTTAACTTCGTTTTTTTTTCCATAAGTAAATAGATGGAGTAAAGGAGCCTTTTATAAGGACTTATTTTTGTTTTTTTTTTTTAAAGAGAAGTAGCACTCAAGCAATGAATGCCTACTCCTAATACTAGGTGTTACAATCTTTAGGAAAGGGTAAGTGACAGAGAAGACAGGTGGTGAAGGAAGAGAAAGAGGAAAGCTTAATTTTTTTACAATTCTGTTTTTGCAGGTTTTTTTTAATAATGCATTTGTTTGCAGCGCCTCTGGTGTCAATGAGCTGTATTAAATTTTTCAAAGCTATATTAAGTATCCATTTTATTGTTTACTTTACTTCGTCGCTGATTTGGCTACACAATGCTGACGAAGGATTGCGGTCTGATGTTACACCAGGATTAGTATCTCCTGAAGCCGTTGTATTTCAGTGTTGTGTTGTTATTTAATGACTGTCGAGGACCGGGCTTGAACCCAGCACCTTCGGTTTTTGTGGTCACCATACTAACTACTTCAGCCAACTTGAGCAGATACAAGGACTGATAGTCCTATTCCATACTCTTTTATTTCGTACACACGCTGTCATTGCCAACCAAGGCCTTTCATGCTTCCTTAATCAAGAGGCCTACTTAAAGGCCTTCGTTAGCTGACATGGCGGAAGATTTATCCCTACAGGTTTTACGTAGTGCACAACAAAAATCGTCATCTACAATGTTGTTTAAAACTAGTGGAGCGTGCTATAAAATAAAATGCATAAACTCATCTGGATGAGGAGGAGACAATACAATAATTTTTTTTAATTGCTTTTTTTTGGTTTTGTTATTAATTGAAAACATACATACAAAAATTAATTAATTTATAATGTGACACACAACGGCTTTTTACACTATCTGGTACAAAAGTATTTTAAGATATTTCTTCCCTCCATTACGATTTGGTTCTTGCATCACAAATTATAAAGAAATAACTTCTGTGCCCATTCCAAAAAAAGGGTATTGAATTTTTTAGAAGGAAGTGTGGAGTCATTGTAAAACGCCTTCCTAAAAAGGCATGGAATAATCTGCCTTATCGTGGTTGGCGTATTTCAAATACGACTGCGACTGATTGGTAATAGATTAAAGAAGACTTCAAAAACTTTTCTTTAATCTATTACCAAACAGTCGTAGTCGTATTTGACATACGCCAACCACGATAAGGCAGAATGAGTATCGATTGTAAGAGAAGGGATAAGAAGGCTTTAAAAAATGTATAATGCTAATACGACTGGGTCTGGCCAGCGATCGAACTCGGCCTGTCGAAAGCCTCATTTGTTAATTTTAATTTATTCATCATGATTCATAAAATTTAAATTGGTTGGTTTAATCGATTGCTCTGACTGGTGCAATGTTAATCTTCCAAATTGTTTAGATTTAGCTGTGTTTATTTAATGTATTTCACAAAAGGCTTTTGGTGGTGCAAAATTATCACCCTTATTCCAGTTGTCAACATCGACGTTACGTCAATACAACCCCAAAAAATTGGGGCTTGTATACTGGCTCTCGAGACAAATTTTGTGTTATTGACAGTCTTTTTCTGTTCCCTAAGGTCTAGAAAATATCATTAGCCTTTCAATAGCAGTCAGTTTTTGACAAGGGGTATTGTATTGATGTGACGTTGATATTGACAACCGGAATATGGATGAATAAAATATAAAATGTTTCGTAAAATTTTCATGAGTCATATGTTGCAAAGTTGCTTTTTATTCTTTCAGTGTATGAGTCATAAAACTTTAAATAGTTCAAGGATAAAGCAAGCAATTTTTCTTTCCAACTTATTGTGTCCATTAAAAAATAATTAAATTCCTTTAATGCCTTTTTGCATAAAACTACTCCAAGAAAATGTCAATTAAAAGAATTAAATTTCTCTCCCTCTTGCAGCCTTATTATTGCAGAATAACACTTTCAATTTTCTACTTTAATGCCCTGCTGTAGAAAAAAAAATATTTACCTTTTAACATTAAGGTGCATGAAATATTAGAAATTATAAAATATATACTTAGTTCAACAAATTAATTGCCAGAGCTACTGTTAGCACAACTGTGACACTAGAAAGCTGCAATAAGGATGATGTGATATACAAAGGCTTAAAGTACGGTCACACTAGGCAAACATTTGCAAGAAAAAGCTTAACATAACAAAATATGTACTAATGAAAACTCGTTTTGATTCAGACATGTGTTTATTAAGTTAAAGAGTTTCAATACATAACTTATAACTAGAATATAATTATAGAATCCTACATTATTGGAAGTTTTTTATTTTAATAAACAATTGTCTGAATAAAAAAAGGTTTTTCATTGGTATTTAGTGGTTACATTTTTGATGTGTATGAAGATAAATTCATCGAGTAAAATCAGAGCTCGCAAAAAATGTTCAACCAAAATTCTCTGTGCGGTCTTCTCACTCAAAAGACCTAAAAAAATTAGACGAAATCGCTCAATGTCTGAATAGCAACCCTCTTTTTCGTTTCAATCGTGTTCTCGCTCCCGGGTTATGGGTTGAGCGTAACACCCATCGGTCTCTTACTGACAGCGTTACCGTTGAAGAATTTCAAAAAGGGGCACAAAAAAATGGGGATTTCTAAGAAAAAAAGGGGCAAATTTAAAATCAAAGCAAATTAAAGAAACAAACATATTTATTAACCTATTTTTATTAAAAACAAACAATAAAAACAAATTTCTCATGTATAAAAAGTACACAAACATTAATTTTATGAGAACTCATACAAGTTTATTCTTAAGTTTTATTTGCAAGTAAAAATTCTAACTTGTTTCAGAATTAGGTTTTACTATCTGTTCTGTTACGAATCAGCTGACTATTATTTGCTTTTAGAAATCTTACACAAGTCGTTAGTTTTTCTGTTTCGTTCTGTTCTGTTACGGTTCAACCTGTGATAATCCAAAAAAATTTAAGTACTTCTTAGTGACATAAATAAAATAAAAATTGTGACTATGATTTTAAAATTTAAAAAAATTTAATTTTTATCAGAAAAACATAAATTTATTTTGAAACATAAAAATAGACGAACCCATCACTTCAGTGGAAAACTGTGGCCATTCTGCTCAGAAACAGGTCATAAGTTATAACATAAAATGTAACTATTAAAATTTAGAAACAGAACGGCACAGCACAGAACATCAACAGAAAGTACTAACTCACGTGAACAATTACTGATTACAGAAAAAGAAATTTTTGATTTTACAATTGTTTATTTGACGACTGTGAATATATTTCTATAATACCGGCTAGTTGAGTATTTGCAAATACAGTTTTTATTTACAAATAAGACGAGTATAAACGTAGTATAGATAGCTACTAAATTTAAAAAAAATCACAAAATCTATGATAATAATGAAACACTGGTCAAAATGTGGCATTTGATATTGATCGAAATTCCAATAGAAAATAAATGGAAATTTCGTTCGGTATTGAATGCCATAATTTGCCCCGATTGTTAAGATTTACAAAAAATTAAAAAATACATTAATAAATTTTTTGGCATCTTTTGGGGCATATCACTTTTTTACTTAAAAACCAGTACATATAATTAAAAAATTTTTTACTTAAACATTTACAGCCGTATTCATAAAAAAAGTTGATTGAGGTTTAAAATTCATATTAGTTAAAAAACGTTTTAAGGCTAAATAACGTTTTTTAAATATTGGTATTCATAATCAGTTTTTTAACTAAAAATCAATTAACTAGATTTTTTTAAAATATCGTGGCAACACTGTATTCTTTATTTGTCACTTGCATATTAGTTCTGCAAAACAACGATTGTTAACTCACAAAGTACTCGTGTCTATTTTGTTTATTTGTCGGTTTTCAGAGAAATATTGTTTCTATACAATAAAAGATATGTTGCAACTTGTATTTAATAAAATAATAAAAAAAAAGTTCACAACAAATCTTTGTTAAAAGTGCTTTTTATATTATTTATTTTATTGCAGATAAAGAAGCACTAGAATAACGAGCTTTATTTTGTTTGTTTTGAGTGTTTATACATCACTAGTAGAGCTGCAAAACTATCGATAGTACTATCGATAGTATCGATAGTTTTGTTGTAAATGAAATATCGATAGTTTTTTCCACTATCGATACTATAGGCAAAAAAAAACAAGTAATTAAAAGAGTAAAAATAATCGAAGTCAGTAAACAGTAGCCGGCAGCTTTGAAGCAAATTATCCGTAGTTGATTTAAGCTTTTTTACAGCGATGGAAAAGTTGGTACAATTGCATAATTTTAGCGCTATTTGAATGCCAAAAGTACCGTAGCACCGCAATGACCCATTTAGCACTACTGGAATAGAAAACCGGTTTTAACGTTCACTTATTTTTTTGCACAAGGGGTTAATCTTTAGCTCGAAGGTATTAGAAAATTAAGTAAATCAAACGATGTTTTCCGGTACTTAAAGAATTGCTGGAGGAATGTTATTCATTCCAAATTCATCTGCAAATGTTGAAATTTTATTTTCGTACCAAGGAAAGAAGCCGACTATTTGCATTGACTGTGAAGAATCGAAAAAAAAAGGTTATAAACGTAGTATATCGTAAATGTTACTTTTATATTCAGATCCCAGCAAATAATATTCTTTTTGTACCTTCTGGCATTTTGTTAATTGATTTTTAGTTAATTAAAAAGTACAAGTATTAAAAAAATATAAATAAAGAATTAGGTACAATCGTACTGAAAAAATTAAAATTTTTTTTTGAAAGTTAGTACAATTTGTAAATATGACATCGCATCCCTGCTTCTGTATACATAAGTACTTAAATACATACATATGTAATTATGTATATGAATTAATTTATAAATCCAAGTGTTATTCGACAAATAGTAGTCACAAGTATCTTAATAAATTCAACATCGTCGACACAAAGATAAATTTTGGTGGTACTGATATCGCGACGGCCGCCAATCGTCTCTTACGATAAAACTTTACAGTTAGTGTCTTAAAAGTTATCAACAATATTCGCATTTTGATAATTCTAAACCATGGGTAGGCCCATAAAATCTTAAGTTCAATAAAAAAGTATATTTTCGATAATATGCCCCGCTTACGATAAAATCGAAAAAAGGCTTGATATATTTTTATATACTAATGAAAATGTTGAGGACTCTGGATTTTTTTTCGAGTCAAATGTAGTTTATGTGGCAACTTTTATAAAACTATTTGATACTATCGATAGTATCGATAGTTTTACATAAAACTATCGAAACTATCGAGTGGAGCGACTATCGATAGTTTTGCAGCTCTAATCACTAGTTAATTTTCTACAATTATACTATTTTTGCTAACACATAAAATGAGAAAACAATGACTGGGAATGGAAACTGGATCGCTCCTTTTCTTTTAAATATTCTTTGCAGTATACTTGTTATTTCGTCAATAGTTCCTATAAAAAAAATTACATTGTTTTCTTCTAAATAACACTGGCATATGCATACATAAGTACATACATACACACACACATATGTACATACAGGTAAAGTTCAAAATGTAAACAAAAACGAAGCAAAATTACAACAACGTCACCTTAAAATTGGTTTAAACATGGGGGCAGTCAATTTTAAAATTTGCTGATTTACGCAAGGTTTAAAAACAGTTTTTTAAGCTAAAATTCTATTATGAATACAATTTTAGCGAATTTTGCTTAAACAATATTTGAAACGCGGTTTAAAATTTTTATGAATACGGCTGTTAAAGTTTTGATAAAGAATTTTAAACGTCGATTCTGAAGAGGATAATGTATTTATGGTATTATTTTTATGCATAATGCATAATTTTTAAATACCTTAAATATCAATTCTTTTGAAAATGTACATCTGTATTTATTAATAAGTTCTTCACTTGCAATACATTCTTTCAAATCGTTGTGAAATAAATTTAAGGCAGACAGCATGTACATACAAGTGTCTACTTTCAGTCTATTTGAAATTTTTTTAGCAATGCTAATGTATGTTTACGATTAATGTTTTTTTTTTAAATTTTTTTATAAAGATGAAATAAGGTGTAACTCATCGACTTTGCAACTGCTGAACCTGGGTATATTTGTGCGTTTAATTTGGCCAATTTATCCATTGACTTAAACGAGCAGTTGCAACTTATCATCAGCAATAGTCACTTTCCTCCGAAAATAAGTATTTTTTGTGGTAAAAACTCGGATATTTTTCGATCATTTGCTTTTGGGAATTGGTCACGTGTTTGGCTGTTTTAGTTTTCTAAAATCGTGCGATATTAAGTATGAGTGTGCAATTGTACTCGTATATTTAAAAACCTTACACAAATGAAAAGATTCATACCAAGGTGTATGTTTTTATATTAAGTTTGATACATAGAAAATAAAATCTTGTTTAATGTGGTAGAATCTGTACGAACCTGCGTACATTTATTGTCAAAATAAAAACGAAAGTTGACTGAACAAAAAGGGGCAAAAAGGGGCACAAAATAATGCAAATGATACTAAAAGGGGATTTAAATGTAAGGGGCATAAAAAGTGGCAAGACAGTTGAAAAAGGGGCAAAATGCGACTTTAGTCGCACAACGGTAACGCTGCTTAAGGTAGAATTAGTAAAATCGTATCGTGATGTTGCGTGTCAGCTGACAAAAACCGTACAATATACAATGCATGTTACTAGTTATAAAATATGTGGTGGTAGCACTGCTGACGTAGGAATCTGCAGAAAACAGATTTTTCTGTAGCGAATGTCAAAAACGCCGTATTTAATGCCAGACAAAAAAAAATGTGCTGTGTAGACTGTTACATTTTCTATAACTTGTTCACAAAGTTGAACGATACGACAAGCTGTAAAGTAGAATGATACGATTTTACTAATTCTACCTTTACTGACCGTATGTTACGAACAGAATCGTTCGCTGCTCAGCTACTGAGGGTCAGTTAGTGAGCAAAAAAAGCAAAGTGTTTGCAAGAAAAGGTCTTTATTTTTGTTGCTGCGTTTGCTTTATGTTGTTGCCTTAGATATTTCGTCACAGGCAAAACATTAAAGAGGAAGGGAGAAGATAATAATAAATAACAATACAAATAACTGTAAATCAAACATCGCAACACACATGCATGCTTAAAAGACCGTTTGCCGAGATTTTACGAAATAAAGGGTCTCGAGTGAGCACATGAGCCGAGCGATCGAACAAAAACGGTCGTTGGTTGAGCGAAGAGCAAGCCAAAGAAGAACGAAGTTTGAGGTTTTTTTTCGCGACAGTGTCGCATCGTGTCAGTGGACGAGTGTTTTTTTTTTCTTCTGATAACAAGCACGAGAGAGAGACCAATTATTACGAGCTCTGAGTAAAATACGTTTTTCAAAAATGTCACATGCGACATATTTTTCTTTTTTCATATGGTACGCATTAGACCCCTGCACAAGACCACTTACAAGAACTTTTAAGACATATACACTTGAGTGGCCGTTATATATTTTTTTTTCTTTTATTCTCACCCCCCAAATCGGTTCAGTTTTATGTATGTAAAAAAAAAATCATAGCGATAAGTTGTGCTTAAGGGGGTGCGTCCGCCGCTCAAAGTTGGCCTTCAAGACGATTTTTCAATGTAATTTTTTGAATATGTCTATCTTTTTAAAAAATCATTTTACAAGAATATGATATATGGCAATATTTTAGCTCTTCGAGTCAACAACATTAGTCTCAAAAAAAGTTTTTTTGGGAAATAATGAAGAAAATGACAACAGCGATGCCAATTTAGCTACACTTAGCGCGTTTTATCTATGCCAAACGCGATTTTTTCCGTCTTAGCACTTTTAATAAAAAAAGCGCCAAATTAGTGCGTTTTGAATAAAGTCAATAGTATCATTTCAGTTCAATATTTTGTTTTTAACTTTATTTGTATAAATTTAAAAATTTTCTAATATCCAAAACTCTGATAAAATTTTTTAAATAAGTTAATGATTTAGCTGTCTCAAACAAAATTCACTTGACTGTGGCTAGAATTAAAAACGCATTTTAATACTGTAATGGCAAATATTTTGAAATTTCAAGAATTTTAAAAAAAAAAATTTACAAATGCAATTCAGATATAATGTAAATGCAGTTTCATATGTATTATGATTTGTTGTCGTTATTTTCCACTAGCTTTGACTCGCTGAGGAAGAAGGGTTTGGTCACAGTGAAAATGTTCATATACGAGTAAAAAACCCCTTAATTTCAGTACAAACTGCGTACCACATGAAAGAAGAAAAAATTTATCGTATGCGATATTTTTGAAAAACGTATTTAACTTGATGAATGTATCTTCACACACATGATTTTTTGGGCAAATGTTTGCCAAGTGTGACCGTATCTCTACTCTTAAAAATAAGTATAAAGATAAATATGTATATGTGCATGTTAAAATGACATAAATAACTCAAGTACGAAGAATATTAGAAAAGACAAACAGACAGACAGACAGACAGACAGCCACAACAGCGGAGAGGTCTTAACAGCAAAAACAGCAAATTTAGACAAACCTAGAATAGAAAATACAATGAACAACAATAAAAACAAACAAATTTTAATCGAAAAATAAAAGATATTCCAGAATTATAATAATAATAATGACAATAGATACTGAAAGAACTTGACGATGGCGAATGTTGACGACGGCGACGACACTGACTATTGTATGTATATAGAGTGAGAGTAGTGTAGTGCAGTGCTGTTGATGATGACAATTATAATAGAGAAGCAGTGCAGTGATAAGAACAGCAACAACTGACTTCAAAAAAATAAAAAAAATAAAAAAAATAAAAAAGTGGCAATAACAATGCCTAGACAATAATACTGACGCTGCACTTACATGAAAGTAGTTTTCCATTTGTTGAAAAATTAGAAGAAGAAAAAAATGGCATACAACGTTAGGAAAAGGCCATAAAAGAAAAGTGCAGTGTTTAACCTTGACATTAACACTGGAAAAAAATACCACAAATCAAAGTCAGCTACAGGCGCATTATTAAACCAACTAACTGAAAGCGTTGTGAAGAAGAAGAAAAACACACACACACACACACAATCGCATAAACTGCAAAACAAACAAAAAACAATAACTGCAACAAAAAATTGTGCATTATTATAATAAGACATAGAGGAAAACATTGCAACAATAGTTGCTTGCAATAATGCAACAATGACAACCAGATTTGTTACTGTTTTTTTTTTTAACATTAACTTTGCAAATACATATGTACTGGCATCTACACAAACGAAGCCGACGGACGGACGGTTGCTTTGTATTTGTTTTTCTTCCATATACATACATGTGTACATATTAGTGTTTTTCATACGGGATTTCCCGGGATCCCGCACATTTCCCGGGAAAGATATCCCGGGAAATTTATGCGGAAATTCCTGGTATTTTTTTGATTTTATTATGGCAACTTTAGTTTGCATATACAAATTCACTGATTAGTGTCGTTATTAACTTTATGAATGCGATGGTGTAATAATAAGGTGATGGCACTAGCACAATAGCTAAAACCTTACAACAATTAAGGCCGAGTTTACCTCTGGCACACATGTGCTGTGAGACTTAGAGGCCTTTATTTACCAAAAGTGGAACGCGACGCTCAAAATTTAATTCTACAACAATTCGTAAAAGCAAAAACAGAAATGCTCAAGGCAATAAAAGAAAAATTTCAAAATAATTACAGATTCTCTTTGGTAAAATTAACGGTTCTATTAAGGCTCTACTAAAGTCCTATTCCCAAGCAAATATTTCGGAATATTTTTTTAATAACATAATTTGTTTCTTTTTGCGTTATATCAATGTATTTGGACTTGGATTTACATATAATATTGATATTTATGCACTACTATTATATAAAGAACTGAAATATTATTATTTTTTGACTAAAGACAGAATTAGTTTTTACTTTCTATTCTGTTTCGAATCAGCTGAATCTTTTTTGTTTATGGAAATCTAATACAAGTCGTTAGTTTTTCTATTTTGTTCTGTTCTGTTTCGGTTTAACCTGTGAGAATCAAAAATATTTTTAAGTAATTGTAACTGACAGCATAAATTAAATAAATATATTTTGAAATGAATTTTGATTGTGCTTTTAGAATTTAAAAAATTTAATTTAAAAGAAAAACATAAATGAGTCATTTTTAGATTTTAATTGAACTATAGTGAATTTTTAATGTGATGATCGTAAAAGATAAGCCAGAATAGTTAAACATACGTGGGTAGAGTAATATAACTTCGTGCTAACCTAAATAGAAAAATGAAAATATGGAAAAGCAGGGGAAATAAATAGTGATACTTATATATGTATTTACCAAAGGTAAATCAATAATTGTACACAGCAATCATTTCTCACATTCCGTTTCATCAGAATTTACGTTAAATAGCTGATGTTAATAACAATCTCTACCCAAGTAGATAGACTAGGGTGCTGATGAAGTGCGTTGCTGCACAGAAAATATCGGTATTTCCCCCAGCTTAAAAAGTCTAATTTAATTTTTCTTCTCTTCTTAGAAACTCACATTAATCAATAAAAATATTTCATTCAATAAAAAGAATTGAAATTTCTGAACTTAAGCCTGACTAAAAATTATTTCTGATTAGAAAAACATAAATTATATTTAAACTTAACAATGGACGATGCAAAACTCATCGCTTTAGTGGAAAACTGCGATTCTTTTGGTCAGAAACTGCTGATAAGTTATCACAGAAAAAGGAAGTAGTCAAATTGGAAGCAGAACGTCAGAGCACAGAACAGCAACAGAAAGTAAAGGCTAATGAAGCCTTAATTTGTTTATAAAAAGTTATTATTTAACCGATTTTTTGTTAAAGTAAATTAAATTAAAGAATATTTTGTATTGTTTTGCACTGCGCGGGAATTCCAGGGATTTCCCGGGAAACCGAAAAGTCGTTCCCGCTTTCCCGGGAAAAGAAACACTCTAGTACATATGTATGTATGTTTCTATCTATCTCCATCTCCATGTCAGACAGCGAAATGCTTGCTTATAAACTGATAGATAATATGACATAAATATAAAAAAAAAATTTGTTATTTATATGCATTAAACACATTCACCACAGCAGGCTACACAAACACACAACTTCAAATGCCGCTAGCAGCATTTGTCGCCTCGTAGCCAGCTACTTAACTATTTTGAAGACGGCAGCAGCACCATCTGCACCTCATATTTAAGTATGAATACATAGTCCAGTATTACCACCTACAAAAATTTCGCATTTATAAAAATTAAATTACTCTTTCGAAATGTACTTATATGACGTATAAAATGATATTGTTTCTATTAATTAATATATAAAATAATTGTCCAAAATCATTCATTCAACATTTTGTATTGTAGTGGCAATAGTGAATTTTCTCATTGTAGCCAAAGAAATATAAATTATTAGTGTTTTTTATGGGAATTGTTACAATTTAAGTTTAAAATTTTTAAACGCACGAATAATCCCAAATTAATATTTTACTTATTAAGTAAAATATTTTTTTTTTATTAAAAATACATTGAAATTGATTATTGAGGGGTTTAGCTGTATCCTATGCGCAATTTCACTTTTGCTAATGCAGATCATCAGGGAACCTTTGCCCAAAGCTTCTTAGAACAACTAGAGTTATTATATTATAAACTTTCATTTAAACAAATGAGAAGCTCAATAACAAATAACAAAGTTGAAACAAGAACTCAATAATCAACATGTTTTTTATTTTCTTACTTTACTATTGCTACATTGGCTGACTTTTTTTCAACTTCAAATTGTAGTCATAAGAGTATGTAAAAGAAAATAAATGTAAATAACAACAACAGCTATTTAAGAATAGAGTGTTGCCACACAAGTATTTTTTTGACCGGGTGCAGTCAAGTTAATAATTAGTGTTTTTTATGGGAATTGTTAAAATTTAAGTTTAAAATTTTTAAACGCACTAATAATCCCAAATTAATATTTTACTTATTAAGTAAAATATTTTTTTATTAAAATAAATTAGTTTAATTGGACTACAACGGCAAAATCAGCATAGACAACAACACGGTCGCCATGTTGCCTTGCTGTCTTCAAAAGAATCATTTTCATATAAACATGTGTATTCTATCCTTGACATTTGGTAGTCGGTAGCTTGCTGTGTTGAATGTGTTTAATGCATTACAATTATGCAACCACAACGCTGACTAACTGCTGTAACTCTTTTGTGTATCTTTGCATGTGTTTATGTATTCTGGTTCAAGCAGCAACACAATTGCATTAAAGTAATAGATTTATTATTTCCATGTCCTCTGACGCATAGTTTTATAACCTTCATCTCAGACATGTATGTACGAGTATATATGTATGTATGTAAGTTTGATGTTCCATTTGTAATTTCTGCAATGTCTAACTGAGAATCCTTCTTAAAGTGTCCTTGAGAATTGAAATTAATTTTCTCTGAATTAAGTTATGGACTTGCTGCAAGTGTGATAAGCGAGTCAACTAGAACACAATATTTTGCGAAATATAGAGAAATGGCAGACGGTTGACCTTAAAGATTCTTTTATTACTCGCTTAAGGCTGAGTTTGACCAATGTTGGCTTTGAGGTCAGCTGTGGTTTGTACTTTATTCGCATAGACTTGAGAAACCCCTTAAAAGAACGTCTGACTGGATCCAATTGTACGATGTTGGGGCCCTACCAGGCCCTCAAATCCCTGACAAGAGATATGTGGCACCTAGCAATCAGCGTCCCGTTGAAACCGCATGGCGTTGGCTGAAGTAGTTAGCACGTTAACTATAAAACCGAAGTTCCTTGGTTTGTACCCGCTTTTCATAATCATTAAATAACAACACTACGCATTTTTCTGATGTACATTATCCTTTTTATCCAGTTGTCGTAGAAAAGTTCAAGTGATAAAGGCATACAGGGCAATTATGAATAAAATTCCGCGAGAAATAACTCCCTTTTCCAATTAGAATTTTTTGTTTTCCCTCTTACTTGCTATTAAGGAAAAAGGAAAAAATTTTCCGTGGAATTTTATTCATAATTGCCTTCATAGACACTGGTCACTGAGCTACACCGGTTTCAGCTGATAATAATTATAATGTAACATAACAGCGCACTCCTTCGTCGGTATTGTGTAGCAGCAGCATCGGCGAAGTGAAATAACCAATTAAATGGCTTCTAAACACAGCTTAAAAAAATGTAATACGACTCATTGACACCAGAGGCGCTGCAACACTGCATTATTAAAAAAAGAACGTCTAAAAAGCAGAATTATAAAATAATGAAGCTTTCCTCTTTCTCTTCCTTCACCACCTGTCTTCTCTATCACACTATCCCTTTTCTAAAGAAGGTCTCACATAGTAAGAGTAAAAAAGTGTCCAAAAGAAGTTGACAATCCTATAGCACTCGCCGTAGTTCTCAAAGAAATGTGGACCTGTGACGCCGCCAGTCCAAAAACCACATCAAACAGTGACTTTTTTCGGATGCATTCAACTTCTTATATGTATCTCATGTAGGCTGTTAGCGTTCCAAATTCGATAATTTTATTTGTCGACGTACACATTCATCCGAAAATAGGCCTGATCGTTCAAGATAAGTTTTCGATGAAAATAAGGGCGAATTTCCACCTACTCCACGGCTCATTCATCGATTATATGTCTTTGTCTATATTTGTTTTCCTTTAGCTCCAGGGTGAATTAAATTTTCTACGGCTGCAGGCTTTCGTAGCATTATTTCTCATTTATATCTATTTCGTTTTGCTTGCCCGAAGTAGAAGCCTGTGCATATGAATCACAAAAAATGCACAATAATTTCAATTAAATATTTATAATTGCAATTGCTAACATAATAAATTAATTACAGAATTAATTGAAAAGTTGTAATTTGTGAAATGCTTGTAATTGCAATTTACAGTATTTAAATGCTTTTGCAAAAAGCGAAAAAAAATAATATGATTGCTTAGAGTGATGAAAGAAACACAAACAAACAAGAGTCCCGGCGAGACGTTTTCAAGTGCTTTGAAGAATTTATTTCAACGATAGCTCATATTAGCAGCAAAATGCAAAAGTTTGCATTTACAATTTAATGCTGATATATAATTTGCCATAAAACATATTATTGTTTATATATATAACAGTTTAAATTGGTCTGTTAGTCTGGTTTAACATTTGATTTTATAACCTCAAGCAAAACAATCTAAAATTTTTGGGCCTTTCCAGGACAAATCGTCCAAAAAACAAGGGTAGAGAGAGAAAGAGAAAGTGTGAGAGAAATAGAGACAGATAGAAGTAAACAGCAAAATATAGAGATAGAAATCAGGGAAGGAAAATTACTTCTTGGATTTTGTACCAACTATGAAAATAAAATGTACTTTTTAGACCCTGACGGTATCAATTTTTAATATATATTAATAAAAACAGAAATGTAAAAAAATTAGTATAAAAATACAGAAGTTTACAATAAAAACAGAAACTTAACACAAAAAAAACATTAGATATTACATTCATAAAGGTATATTCGTAGATTCGACTATTATATTAGAGATTAAAATAAAACACACAGAAAAAAATTAAAGAGATCATAGGCAAAATTAATGTTACTATATAGTGAAACATTGACATTTTTAAATTGTACCAAGTAACTCGCGGTTGTACCACGGTACCAACAAGGTCAAAAATGTACCATAAAAAGTACAATTGTACCATGATTTTCATCCGTGATAGAAATACATAGAGAGAGAGAGACAAAAGAGTGAAAAAGTTCGGTAAAGTGTTGACTTTGTGGCATCGCTTAATACTTGAAAACAATCGATATTTTTTAGTCACTATCGAAAGTAAATGATACACAACCAAAAACCGAAAAAAGTAAATATGTTTTCATAAACAAAAATAACTGGAGGACTTAAAATCTCTTCCACTGATCTCACCTATTTTCCATACAACTATTTTAGTTTTGTTACCATAAAACTTTGATACTATCACGATATTATCGTCGGTATATCGATATTCTTGACCCGATATATCAATAAAGTTTTTTAAACTATCGAAAACTTTTGATAATGTTACTATCGATAGTTTTCCACTGCAAAAACCACAACATGTCTTTCCCATTGAGATCATCCAGCAGCAAAGAGAATTAATCGATTATCCAAATTCGGCCCAATGATGTCGCCAGTTCACTATATTTTTGAAATAACTTTAACTTAATAAATGAATCAATTGTGAGGAACGCGAAGCTAGAATGATCAACAACGATTGCTCGAAGGACCATAATTGAGTTGAAATAGGAAAATAATATTTTTGGTTTCTCATTGACAGAGTTTGTGAAATTATACAATTCTTTAATAACCCACCTATCTCTTAGGCCGCTGCACACTATATTATTAT
Source organism: Tachina grossa (assembly GCA_949987645.1). NCBI lineage: Eukaryota > Metazoa > Arthropoda > Insecta > Diptera > Tachinidae > Tachina > Tachina grossa. The sequence goes on along the minus strand of OX465276.1, from coordinate 22,456,442 downwards.
TCGTGATGCCTTCTTTACTTGTATAAAATTTAATGTTACTGTGAAAAGTATAAAAAATTTCAAATATACAAAATACAAGAGAACGATTGCTTTAAGTGCAAAAGTAACCAAATTAATTGATAGTAAAAATATTTAATACATTTTTATTTGAACATAATAGTTTTAGCAATATAATACCTACAAAATTTACTGCAATATCTGCTGCACATTCTCATACTGGCATAACTTATGAATGCATATACAATTTCTGCTTAAAAATATATATTTTTCATAGCTCTTTTTTTGTAGAGGTGAACAATTTCCAAAGAATCTAAAATTTTTCAATTTTGTTTTTCATTTACATTCGATCAACTTTCAATTGCAAAATTTGCGTAAGATGCAAAAACACAAAATAAACCCGTTCAACGAGGCGTACACAAAGACTTAAAAATAAATTGTGAAATTGTTTTTCAAATTTTGTAAGCTTCATAAAATTTTCTAAAGCCAAACTGCATACAATTTACTTCAGCTAAAAGCATTGAGAGAGAAAAATAAACATATTCAGGCATCTACCTTTAAACCTACAACTTTTTCCATAAAACAATTAAAAATTGAAAAAAAAAACCAAACAAGCAAACAAACAAAATGTGGCAGTAAAAGGAGGTGGTAAAACCAGTTGTTCTAGTTCACCTTCAACGTCCTTACAACTACTGTACTATTCATTAAAAAGAAAAACTAGTGTTTTCAGCAACATGCACAATAGCAGCTTTATTATTAATGGCAGGAGTTACAGCTTGGGTTCCCAAACTTTTTCACTTTTTACTTTCCAAACTCATGGAGATACAGCCGACTCCGCTTTACTGGAAATAACCAAAACCCGATTTTTTCAGTTATCAGATTTTTTCTCTAAAACGTAGTTCGGATTATGGAAATTTGTTACAGTTAAGCGTACTGCTTAAAATCAGTAAAACAATATGTCTAGCCACTTGCATTGACAATATAATATGTAGAAAAATACAATAAAGTATGTAAGAGCGAAAAGGACTAATACATTTTGCCAATTAAATTTTTAACGGACAAAACATACATAATTTTTTCAGCCTTAATTTATGCAATCGATTTCTAATACATAAATTTGTTCTTGTTTATTTTTTCACTAAAGCGAAGTAAGTTTCATACAAAACGTAGTTGTGGGCTTGGTTTAGGTTTTCAACAATACGATATTTTCAGTAAAGCGAAGTGAATAACACTAGCTGCGTTTAAAATCAGTGCGGGTATTTCTATCGCTTTCAGTATTCCGATTTTTTCAGTAAAGCGTGTTGCGCTAAAGCAGATTCGACTGTATAAGCAAGCGGATCCTAAGAAACAATGTACGCAATAAAGTTATAAAAGAGTGAGTGAGGGAGAGAGCGACAAAGAGGGTGAAAGAGTGGCCGAGGGGGCAGGTAGTGAAAAAGACCGAGAGGGCAGAGCGATAGAGAAAATATTAAAACTAGAAATGCGTCTAAGGATGAATTTTTACTTATTCCTATCTGCATTTTAGCTACGGCATTTGTTTACCAGTTTCATATATAGCACACTAAAACTTGAACAGTCACAACTCAAAATATTCCATACCATATGATAATATACAAATAACTCAATTTTATAACACAAAAACAGGCATAAGGCATGGTTTGTTAAGCGGCCCAACCGCTTGCAATATATATTGTACAATAATATCGCTAAAGGTGGCACAATATATTGGCAAATATCAAATGACTTTTGATTTTTATTGTACAATCAAGACAATTGTGTAATGTGGTGGCAACATTGTTGAATGTTGTTTAATTTTTTACTGTTAGAAAATTGGGCAATATTTTCTTTGAAAATATTGTGCAATTTATTGCATAGTATAGACCAAAACGACAATAATATGTACAATAACATATGCAATAATGTTGTATAATGGATGGGGCGCTTTAGAAATTTGTTCATTGAACTCGTTTATGAAAAAATAATCATTTCAATAACTGAGTGAGTGTTCATGATTTATTGTGCAATATGTAAACAATCGGTTCGAAGGACCATTTAGAAGGTTGAGTTAGTAAATTGAACTTAGAAAACGTCAAGGAAGAGTTCGTAAGTCGATATCTAGCAAGATGAAATAATTTTCTTATGCACATGATAAACATTTTTTTTTATTATTCTTTGCCTTTCTGACTTTTAGTTTGAGTTTAAAGTTGCTTGAAGGACTTTAAATAAGTTTGCTCGATAATGTTAAAACTTATATAAAATCATTATCTAGCTATCAGCAAAATGTATTTTCTGTGCGGGGCTGCACAGTTTGACTACAAGTTAAGAAACTGTTCTCTAAAAGGCTAACAGCATGCTTACACAACATGTCACAATCAGAAAGACAGAACACGCCCTTTAAACTGGATTCACCCATGATGTACGAACAAAATTTTTGTCTGGAGAAAACATTTTTTACAAACAACTCTCAGCTTGAATTGGCTTAAATTTATATTATTTAGCTCTCCATAAGTTAAATTTTTTCACACAAAATTGTATTGAGTGTGCTCCCATCGTATGAAAAAGTTTGCAGAGTCATTTGGTGTTTGTGAAATTAAATTGATAGTGGCATTTGTTTTCAAAAATAGTTAATAAAGCTAAAATGTTCACAAAATAAAGGTCATTTAATATTATGAAATAATACGACTTACATTTAGATATAATTAATCTTGAGGGCCTCTATAGCAATTAATTTGGGAATCACCGTGCTAAGGGAAGTGTTTATGGCAAAAATCTATTAATTTTACCTAACTTGAAATGCAGTTCCTAAAGAATTTAAATAGAATAGTTTTAGCTTGTTATGGCGAGTAATTGGTTGTTAGTGCACAAGGAAACGTGTTACCGAGCTGTCAGTTTGCCCTTCTCCGGAACATGTTGTTGTGCATTAATGTTTGGTTTTCTGTAACCTTTTGCTCAAACAGTGAATATTGATAATACGATTCTAAGCATTTCTTGCTATAACACAGCTTTATTGCTGTATGTGCTTATAATATATATATATATATATATATATATATATATATAAATCGTATCCTGTCAACGTACGATCCACTTTTATTTAATTTTTTTAAGCGTTCATCTCATTTAAGTATAGTTTTACTCTCCAGCGTAGTACTAAAGCCGCGTTCAGACTATAATACTTTGTATTTATACTTGTCAAAAATTCAAATAATACGTGCAAGTGTGATAGTCTGAACGCAAAATGTCCTCAAAGTGGCAAATAATACGATAAAAATTTTGACATCCCATAAGACTTTTTCGTTTTTAGAAAATTTTCTAAACGATAATACTTTTCATTAGATCAGGGTTGCATTTTCACACAAACCAAACTTCCAAGTCGGCTGTTTCGCCGCCGATAGCGTGTCGTCATGGATGTAATGTTTTGTCATATGTATATCGGCTCAAAATTTTGAATAAGTGAATCGTATGGAAGTATATTTCGTTGACGTAATTTTTTAACGTTTTTGTAATATCTTTTCTTAAATTTTTTTCTTTTATTTACATAGAATATTTTTAACTGCTGAATTTTTTTAAGTGTGGGCACGTCCCCGCCTGCATGAAACCGTTTTGCCGCCGCTAATAAATGAATAGCACAGACATTTTCATTGAACAGCTGTTTTGTTTGCTATGTGATTTTACGTTAGATTTTTTTGACAGTCGCAACGAATGTATTTAGATTTCTGTATCGTAAAATGTGATGAAAGTATTAATACTTGTATAATAGTCTGAACGGGGCTTAAGCAGTTTTAATTTCTTTAAATAATTAACACTTGAATTTATTTATTAAAATTGTGTAAAACGAAATATTTCACCTTAATAATATTAAGTCCAGTTAAATTGCTTTTGCCACAAAATGTTTAATGATTTGCAGCTAGATTAGAACCATATGCAAAGCCTTACTCATGCGAGGGTTGCCTTAAGCAATAAAAGACGTCAAATTTGAAATACATACATATGCTGATTTCGAAACCTTCTCGAAACCATCTCGCATTAAGATGAGTCAAGTGCTTGAGACATTAAAAATATTATGATAGCCAGCTAAATACTCGTATAAATAGTGTCCCTCGTATTCCAAATATTTCTTGTTTTTGCACAATTTTTTATGGTTGGTTTTTCACTACCACAAAAAATAAGTTGAGCCAATATAAAAGTGCTAAAAATGTAAACTTGGAAAATATGGCTGTAAGGCCGAGTACACACTGTGGCATTTTGTGACAAATATGGCAAAAATAGCAGTGGGAACTAGTGGCAACGTTTGTCAAACGTTTACGTATCTGATGTAAACGGTTGTGAGAATAAGTTGGCTGCATTGCAAACACAAAAAGAAAATGTCAGCGTGTTGACATTTTGACACTGAGAAAATACCGAAAGAATTTTAAATGTGTGCGGGTATAAAACGAAAAAGAAAGTGGAAAAGCAGAGAAATTCAAGCGCCCTGGACACATGACATGACGACACAGCCAATTCAGCTTTTGGAGGTTCGTGAGGCTGTATGGAAACACACATATGTATGTATGTATATATAGCACTTATGGTGATAGAAATGCAAAAACGGGCAGAAATTTCGGTGGGGTTAGGTCCATCAACCAACTGGCATCCTGCTTCCGTAAACTGGAATGCAGAGTATATTAGAATTAGGGTGATCGATTATTCGACTGTTCCACAAACCGGTTTTCGAATATTTCAAATTATGAAAAACCCGGTTTCGGTTTTTACAGTTCAGGAAAAACCGGCCAACCGGTTTTTTTCAAGTAAGAAAATTATTATACAAAAGTTTTGATTTTAAATTGCTTTATAAAAAAAGGGTTAACAGTTCATGTAAATACTAAAAATAAAACAATACAAAAATTAAAGATAAAACATAAAAATTAACTTCATATACTTATGTATAGTACATAAATATTTATATATAATATACAGTTTTATTAAAAATACATAGGAGAAAAGTCTACATAAAGGCATAAAATACATGAAAAAATACGTGCAAAATGTTTGATGTCGTCAACTTGTTTGAAAAATTCTGTGATTTCCGGTACCAAGCCGTCAAGAAATGGCATCCAAATATGGTCTATTATGTTGTTGTTATTATAATAATTTTTTTTTAATTTTTGTATAAACATATATATTAGCAACCTAAATATTGGCATATTTCATTTTTTGAATTTCTTCCCAAGCTTCATCAAACCCCAAAAATTATGGTTGTATTTAGAGTTTATTCCTTAATGGTATATACATATGAATGTATGGACAAGGTGGATATCTACCTCTATATAAAATATGAAGCAAAATTGCAACAAAGCTAAAAAACACTTTTTGCAACTCGATGGCTTAATATAAACAGGGCCTAACTCAATTTTTTGTTCGAAATCGCGTTTTTAATGTTTTCTGGGCGAAAACGTATAATTGCATCCTCCTTGAAGATCTTAGTACGTTACAGTTCAAAATCAAGGACTTATGGCAACTTAAAAAACTATTTCCTTATGTAAATGCTTTATTTTTTCTTCAGTTTTTTGCTTCTCCTGTAAAATATCGAAAATTCGAGTTAGGCATTTTTTATATTAAGCCATCGAACTGTATTTTGACATCCATTGCACACCATAAGGCCAATTAAATTCGCCTCTGTTATTACCTCATAAAATAATTTCTCTTAATTTCATCTTTCAGTAAAAAAAAATACTTACGAAAATCAACAAAACATGCAAAATGTACAAATCGAAAAGTATTCGACTCAGCCGGTTTTTAAATTGTAAAAAAACCGGACTATTCGACATTCGAAAAATCAACATTTTGAAAAAACCGACAACCATATTTTGAAGAAGAAAAACCGGGTTTTAAGACCGGTTGAAAAACCGAGTCGATCACCCTAATTAGAATCCTTTCTTTACCGTTTTTTAGATTTTCTTAATTTTTTTCTTATTATTGATAAACACACGGTGGCACTACCCAATTCAATAATTTTGCGATTATCCATTTATATAAATATTAATTAACAAAAAATACGAAAATCAAAGTCTCACAATGATAAATGAAACGACATTAAATGTAATTATGCCAAAATTAGTTCTTGATGTAGACAAAGATACTCACAGAAAAAATTATTCCCAAAAAAATTTCAAACAAACGTGTGTTTTGAAATATAATTGAGTTTTAGTAAATATTTTTTACTGTTTCAGTAAATTATTTGTTCCAATTTTATTTTATGTAAAAAAAACTGTATAGAATGAAAATTATCTACATAAAGTAAAATTTGTAAAAAAAATTTTTAGATTTATATTTTTTATATATAAATTTATTTTCAGATAAATTAATTTTTATATACTGTAAAAAATGTGTCTGATTTTTTTTTATTTTTTCTACAAATTATTTTGTAGATATTAAATCATTTTCTTTTTTTTCTTTTTTTTAATATTTTTGTTTGCGGTTTTCAAACTTATTATGTTTGTATATTGTGATTCTCAATATAGTATTAAGAGTCTTACTATAAACATACGGAGTTTGTTAGCTAAATTCAAAAAATTTTTGGGTTGAAGTCTACTGACGAGTTCCCAAAGCGGGAACGAAATGCTTAACCATAAAAACAAGCCAATTTTTTAAAGTAAAAAAAAAATTGAACCTTTCATTTGATTCAGTTATTTATTTCAAATAAAACTTTTACTAATTTTTTTTTTTAAATTGGTAAGAATTGTTATTGATTCAGTTAATTTATTTTCTGATAATACGAAAAATTTTGGTGGATGTGCTTGTAAATTAAAAAGAAAAAATTTGCTGAATAATACAAAAAAAATCTGCAAAAATGTTTTTCTGTTCCTATTAATAAATTTGACTGAAAATATTTTGAGTTGCAGTTAACTTTTTCCTCTATCGTCTCTTTTCACAATGTATGATTAAGAGTTAACGTGAACTTTAACTGACAGTTCTTCATACAAAACTTGCCGTTAAAGTCCCTGTTAGCTTTTAATTGTACATTGTGAAAAGGGCCGTATGTCATAATAAATTAACTAAAAATAAAATTTTTTTTCCAGTTAAATTTTTACAAAATTGTTATCAGATTCTACAAATTTCTTTGTAGGTCCGCATTCATACAAAAAATTTACTGATTCAATGAATTTGGTTACTGAAAACGAAATTTAGTTTTTTCTGTGCTGTATTGCCATTATTTAGGGATGGGACTCTTTATCTATCACAAGGACACAACAAAATTGTGTGTCATCGAAAAATTTGATGAGAGGAACGGAACTGCACACATATGAAAATGACACCACAAAATCACAACATTTGAAATGCCCAATGTAATTTCGGTATAAGTTGAAGTCAAACAAGAACAGTCCCAGAGTTACCAAATCAAATAAATCTTAGAATTGCCGTTAAATGCAAGAAGCAAACTGAAAGCAGAATTAGTTTGTACGTGCTGTTCTGTTCTGAATCAGCTGTTTTGTTTCTGCTCAGTTGAAAATCTGTATGTGTGGTTAGTTTTTACTTTTTCGTTCTGTTCTGTTGCGGACAAATCTGAAAAAAATAGAATTCAACGTCAAGTGACAGCCAAAAGTGTTTATGTATTAGTGTGTTGTGATATTTTGTGTACAAGTGTAATCAATTCTATAGGTTGCCAGCTGATTTTTTTCACAGACAAAGTAATTGCAAAATACTTTATACAGAAAGCAACAGCACAGAGCAGCAACAGAAAGTAAAGACTAATGAAGCCTTATGGCTCGATTATGGATGGCAACCGAACTTCAGTTGCCGAGTTAACTAGCAACGCAACTGAACTTAAAATTTGTATTATGTATGGCAACTTCCACCAGTTGCCAAAAAGTTATCGAAAATACGATTATGACAGGTTGGCAATTGAAAATAATATAAACAAATATTTAAAATATAAGAAATACATGTGCTAAAAAGAAAATTATTGAGCCAAAGTGCTTAAAAACATTACTGATCATAAACATTTTTAGTTAAGTGGAATTAATTATTGGTGAAGAAAAAAAAAAGAAGTACAAAAGTTTAATCTATTAGACGACTCTTTAGAGTTAACGCCTCAGCTGTGAGTAAATGTTGTTGTCTAAAATAAGTTTGAACAATCTCTGTTTTAGCTGTAAAGTATATATTCTTTAAATATGCATAGAAGAAATTCAAAAATGAAAACAATATTGCAATTTCTTGCTTTTAAACTATGCAGCAACTACAAATTTGTGGTTGCCAATATGGAAACTGAAATTACCAGCTGTTAGTTGCCAGTTGTTAGTTGCCATCCGTAATATCATTTCGGCAACTAGCAACGCAACCAAAGTTCGGTTGCCATCCATACACTGAAAGGAAACCCTTCATTCAGACAATGAAATTCTTCATTGTATTAATGAAATGTTTCATTAAAAGTCAGCTAATGAAGCCCTTCATTGGATCAATGAAGAATATTTCATTGTATTTATGAAGTTAATTTTGGCGGCTATGTCATAAATGGAATGAAACAATTTCATTGGTTCAATGAAACTTTTTCATGTATGTAATGTAGTTTTTTCATTGATATAATGATGTTTTTACATACTATAAATGAAGTTTATTCATTAATATAAAGAAAATTTCATAAATATAATGAAATTTAAGCAGAAAATAATGAAAATTTATTATTTAAACATGAAATTATATCCCCTCCAAACCACATACTTAAGAAAAAATATATATATTTTTTTATTTTATTTAATATATATAAATTCATATGCATATACTTAATGTATGTACATATGTATGTATTTATTAAAGTAAAACATTTAAAATTTAAGGAACTCATCAGTAGAGTTCAACCCAAATAATGCTTTTAGTAAGCCGAAAATTGAACATGTTTACGAGTATAGTAAAACTCTTAAAATGTTGTTGAGAATCACATAACACAAACATAAGTTTAAAAGAATCAAAGAAAAATCTTAACAAAAGAAGCATCTTTATAAGATGTTTGGCAGCGTTGTCAACTTTTAAATTTCAAAAAGCACTGAAACCAGGAAAAAACGCGTAATTTAAATAAAAAAGCACTAAATTAAATTTTTTTGTTTTATAAAAAAAATTTTGTATATAAAAAATATAGAAATCGGTTGACCTTGCATTTTATCCCTAAAACTTCAAATTTGAAGCATCCGATACACATTTTGATTCTATGAGAATCAGTGAATTCTAAAATCAATTTGATGAAACCTTTTTAAGTTATTATAAAAAATTTAATTTTTTTCGTCAACAAAGAAACAAATCACATGAAATTAGTCAAATTAGCAGCAATTGGCAAGTCATTTTGACTTGCTGATTAGATTTTGAACTGGATGGGAGTAGTAGTTAATTTTTTAAAGTCAAGACTTTCAAAATTTAATTATTTAAACAATGCTGTGGAAACATTCTTTCACAGCAAACGCAATATTGTTATTAATACATAACAATAATATAATATACAAAATTAAAAAAAAGATAATTTGCAAGTTAACCAAGTTATATTAACTTAAATTATATGTAATAACTATTTTTTTTTAGAAAAAAGTAACGAAGTAGGTTATAAATATGTAATCTAAAACGGCAGCTCAATTAGCAACAAAATTTTCTCGTTTCAGACCGCTTTTATATAAAACCAAGTGTAAAGACAACTTTTTACGTATTGGAGACTTAAATAAAGTAATAAAGGTAAAAACGTGATCAACTTCTGCGTTTAAACATTGAACTTTGATAGGAATGCAATTTCGATAATGCCCCAAACGAGTTTGATATAATCGAATGAATGGTTATAAGACTTTATTTTTGCCTAAAACTCGATAGCGAACTCAAAGTTTCTCCATTGCATTAAGTGAATTATTCTCTATTTACAGTATATACTAGAAAATATTTCGCTATTAGGCTATACTTGCATTATGTCTTCTTTGTCGTGTGGCAAAACACTGTTTCCATTAATTATGCTTAAAATGTGAAAGTTTGAGAATAAAATGTACGTATTTCATCAACCAAGTTTTGTACAATCTTATTAGAATATTTTGAAATGTTCCGTTTAACTTCAGTGCTTATGTTTTTTAAATGATAGACTTCTTCACACAAAAATATATAACTACATATATTATACACTCCGTTAAGATAGGATAGCCTCACTTTAAATTTTGGAGAATAGTAGACATTTTCGCGATTCATTAAAGCAAGTATTTTTTTAAGTCATTCTTAAGAGGATACTCTGTTGCTTTATTGACAAAAATTCCAAATGGGTCAGTAAACATTAAGTGGACTTTCATAATAGTTCTCGTAAACAGCATGAGAAATTTTAATATTTCAGTGTTAACATAGATTAGCCTCAGTGATGAATTTTCAATTAATCTTTGATGTTTATGCAAAAATACCGTTAAGTGCAATAGAAAAACGTTTTATTAGCACAAAGAAAAAGTATTAGGAAAAAGCCGTCGCTTAGTTCCACGGAAATCGCAAAACTTGACACGTATCACGATCTAGGGCTTTCTATCCGCGCTATTGGCGGAAAACTTCGTCGCATCCCAAAAGTTATAAGCAATTACATGAAAAATCTATCAGAGTATTCCAAATGGTACAAAGGAAAGACTTACAAGAAGTTTTCACCTCGATATAGACGCAAAATTCTCTAAATGGTTTCGAATTCATCTGTGAGTTTAAGCAGAATTAGAGCTGCAGTCGGAGTTAGCGTTAGTAAAATAACTATTCATAATGTTATACAAACCACGGAGTACTTGAAGCATCTAAATTATAAAAAAAACGCCACCATTGTAAGACGTACATAAGCAACACAGACTAAACTTTGGGAAAGATCACATGACGTAGATGGTGCATCAAGGTCATCAAACGAACGAATGGAAAAAAGTATTTTTTCTGAAGAAAAGTGTTTTAATATCGCTATTCAAGATGGGTATAGTTATTATTTCCATAATATCAGGAAGGAGGAAGTCTTTTCGTCTGAAGAAAAATTCTTTTTGAATTTTGGGTTTAGTGCCACCGCCAAGAAATAAAAAGCACCAAAAATTAGTTTAAAAAAGCACCGAGCACTAATTTAAAAAATTTTCGCGTCGAAAATTTCAAAAAGCACTAAAAACGGTGCGAAAAGCACCGAGTTTACAACGCTGATCTTTGGCACAACCTTTTTGTGTTTGTATTGAGGTGAGGGACGTGAATGGATAAAAAAAAGAAAAAGAGAGAGATATCTGCTATACAATCACTGTTGCCAGAACTTTTAGGGGTGAAATGGTCACAAACTACAGATTTCTGTGCAAAAAATCGTCAAAATCGTCAAAAAGTCATTTTAGAAAATCGTCAAAAAAAAAACGTCAAATCAAAAATATCAAATTTTTTTGTATTTTAATTGTTTTATTACAAAAACTATTACTATGATTCAAACTTATTAACTATGCTTTCAAGAAATATACACATATACATTAACAGCCTTATTTATAAAACTTAAAAAGTCTTTATAAAGATTTTTTAAAACAAATTTTCATGCAAAATTTTTCATAAAAAGCCTTTATAAAGCGTTTTTAAGTTTTATAAATAAGGCCATAAATATATGTACATATATTACCTAAATATGAAAACCATTAAAATTAAAAATAAAAGTTAAAATATATATTTATTTTTAAAACATATAATTTATAAAAAAAAAATAATTAGCATTTTTGTTATAGAAACATTTTATGTATAAATATCAGAATTTAACATTTTGAATACAAAAAAATCATAACATAACAAAAAACCAACTCTGAAAATGCAATACTAAGGGCCAATTTCACCAACTTATTTAAATATCAATTCATATTTAAAAGTCACTTTTATTACACACAAAAATTAACGAAAATCAATATTTAAATATGAATTGATATTTAAATGGAGTTGGTGAAATTGGCCCTAAAAAAAGTTTCTATATATGTTAAATTTAGAAAAATCGTCATCTCTGGACGTAAAATCGTCACTAGTGTATTTTGAAAGGTGAAAATCGTCAAAATGCAGAGAAATCCTCAATTCTGGCAACAGTGTATACAATGAAGAATATTGCATTGTATAAATGAAATGATTTCATTGCATTTATGACGACCAACCATAATGCTTTGAAATTAAAAGGGTTTAGAAAAGTAAGAAATAGAAAATATTTTTTAACAAAATAACTTTTGATTTATTTATGTTTGACAAACTGTATACATTAAATATATAAAATTTGTCGAACTTACTTTTATTTGCCTCAAATTTGCTAAAACGAAAATTCGTTTAAATAATGTAACGACTTTCATTAATACAATGAACTATGAAGAACACATGAAGAGCAGAGATTGAAAGATTTCATGTATACAATGAAATTGTTCATTGTATTAATGAAACGTTTCATTAATATAATGCAGAACATTCAATGAAACCGCTTCATTCTCTGAATGAATGATTTTCCTTTCAGTGTAATCGAGCCATTAATTTATCCCAAGTAAATCCAAGTAAAAATTGTAAAAGGGAAATTTTAGTTTGCTAAGGAAATTTATTTTAAATTTTAAATTAATAAGTGAATAAAAAAAATATCAGTTACACTGCACAACAAAATAGAGTTATTTTTAAGTTTGGATGACCATTCGTGAAATATTAATGGAATAATATAAAATGTGGTGTAAATTATGCAAATGATAAATGTCTGTTTATCTTTAAAACTAGAGCTGATTGGGAAAAACTAATGCATAAGGATTAGCCAGTTTTATTTAAAAATCAAAACCACTGTTGTGCAGTGTTATAGAATCATTTTTGGTTATCGATTATTCGAATAATTTCATATTCGAACTGTGACAGCTTTAGTATGAAGTTTAGAAATAAAATGAAAAGATTTGTGCTCTTGAAGGTATATAAAACACGGGGCAGGAAAATTTTTTTTTTCTAGTTGCACGTACCACTTTTTCTGTGTTTGTTTTTCCACTGCTAACAGCCGGTTATTTCTTTCCGGCTTGCAGTCATAACAACAATAACAACAAAAGCAATAAGAATCTTAACATTTCTATCATACATTCTATTAAAGTTTGAATTATGTATTTGTTGTTGTTGTTGTTGTTGTGCGGGGAACGAAGGCATTTTGTGGCACGTTAAGTAAGTGATTTTGAAAGGGAAAGGGAAAAGAGATAGAGTGTAAGTGTGAAGGGGGGAGCGGGCAAGCAAGAGCAGCAAGAAAAATACCTATTTCAAGACTAATAAAAGAAATGTGTGGTAATGTAAGATTCATAAATGTTGAGTTGTTTAGCTGGCTGCATTGTTGGTATGTTTTGTTGCATGTATCCATTACTTTCAGAAGGCAAAAATGTCTTATTGTATTTAAGCAAGTAAGACATGTACGAGTATGAATTCGCGTATGTGGTGCTCACTTACATGTGTTTTTTTTTTGTTTTATTTTTTTTTTTTTTTGTTGTATGTTCTTTTCTATTTTGGTGTTGCTGTAGTTGGGAATTTTGCTGGTTTTGTTTTGCAATTTGCAAGTTAACGACCGAGGAAGTGTATCTACACGCGACTATGCCACCACGAGTACACCCATTCACTCACTCACCGCTTCATTCATTCATACATGTGAGTTTCCAGTTTGATTACAATATGTATGGCAGTGTATTGTTGTTGCTGCCACTACTGCTGCTGTTGTTATTTATTTATCAAGTGATTTTTATAAAATTTTCTGTTGTGCTATTGTTGATGCACTTTTTTCCCATATTTCTTTCGAAGCTTTTGCTTCGTGGTTGTTGCACCTACTCACACACTTGCAAGTGATACAATTTACGTGGCTGCCATTATTTATTTAGCTGTTTAATGGCAGGCAGCTTTAAAATAGAACAATAACAACAACAACAACAACAACAAAACAATGGAACGAACTTAAAGTCTAGAACTAGAATAAGTAGTTACTTGGAAAAATGGCTGTAGAAGAAGTAGTCATTTAATTACCAATGAATTAGATCGAAAAGATTTTAATACTTAATTAAATATTATTACGAGGGTATTAATTGTACGCTGTGAGTATAATTTTTGGATTAATTCCCATGGCAAATAGCAAAATTCTCGAAGATTGCGTCGTATTATTTCGCGACCCAATCGGACGTTATTTTAATTCAAACTACGTTTTTCTTTAATAGAACGGCCTCATGTCGCATACAGCGCCTCAAACAATCGACTTAAGGTAATAAAGCAATACATCTGGGCGACTATGTTGTAAATATTGTGCAGGCCAGTGTTCTCTCTCAAACCTTTTTTGCTAACAAACAAAAATCTCATACAAAAAATCTCATGATTTAAAGTCTGTCTTAGTCTAGCAACAAGTTTTTTTTTCTTTACTTTTTTTGTTTTCCTTATAATTTCTCTATCTATGTTTTATAGTTTTTGTGGATTAAGTTTATTATTATTTTTATTAGATTGCAGTCTTTAATTATCTGCTACACGACAAGTATGTGGCAAATTGAGATGTGCAATGTCAACACTTCTGTATCTTGTTATAAAATCAAAAATACAACTAAAACAATTGTCACGTACGTACATACCATATACCTACATACATACATATATACGACCTACACAATACGACACTTTCGATCAGTAATTAAATATGCTAAATCTTTTGCGTTTTGAAATAAAAACGTGATACAAAAAAATACTGATAACATGTGAAGCATAATTCTTTCTGCCAAAAAAAACTGACTTCAATGCAAGGATCTGATAAACGAAGATAAGAAGAAGTGCGTGAATTATAAAATTAAATTTTAATGGACGTGCCTCCGAAAATTTTTTAAATGCAAGATTGTGTGTTTTTCAGAGCTCAGGGTGCGTGTTAAGTATTGTAAAACTCCGTAAAGTAGGACTACTTAAAAAAAATATTAAATTTTAATGGGCGTGACTCCGCCAATTTTTTTAAATGAACGATTGTATCTATTTTAGAGCTCAAGGTGTGTTGCAAGTTTTGTAAACATCGACTAAGTAGAAACGCGTGAAATATTATAATAAATTTTAATGGCCGTAACCCCGCCCATTTTTTCAACTTTTAAATTGTGTAATTACAAGAAATAAAAAAAGATATTTTATAAGTTTCCCAGCAATCAAACAAGTTGTATATTATAAAATAATTTTTAAAACATGAGGGCGTGTACCCGCCCACTGGAAAGTGGGTGGGGAATTGCCCACAGTCTAAAATGTACCGAGTTCTGAAGTAACACCCAAAAAAAAAATAGAGACGAATTGTTGATCTCCTCCTTTTTTGAAGTCGGTTAAAAATACAAGCAATCAAACGAAAATTTAATTGATTCTATTAAACTTTTGCTTAAATTTCATTGATTAAAAGTCCAATTAAAAATTTGGTTGAATCAATTAAACTTTTGTTTAAATATTTAATTGATTAAAAAGTTTATTTGACACGACCAAATTTGATATTAATTATTTGAATTTTCTCCATTGTAATAAATTTGTTTCTCTACTATTGATGCTTATCGGTGTTGGCACTACTTAAAATGTATTTGGATTCAGCTTTCCAAGCAGGATTGTGTGTGCGTGTATACGTATGTAACCATCTCATAAGTTAGCAATGGGTCAAAGGATCGCGGGATTCGTTCGATATCTCTCGTTGATAAAAAATTTGCGAAATAATAGTTTTTTCTTGTAAGTTCAATAGTCTTCATCAAATGAATTTTAGATATTCACTGATGATTTAATTTCGAGTGTAAAATCTTGCTTTTAGCACGTTTTTCCATTAGTTTACTGTTAACTTCTTAACAGTGCCCTGTTAGGTATAAAATGAGGTTGTGTTAACCATTATGGTTTGTGTCTCCACTAATTAAATTCTAATGTTTATCGACAGACTGACATATTTATTTGCATTGAAATAAATGCGAAATAATGTTAAAAGTTACGCAAAAGAATATGATTTGTTTGAAGTTGATATGTTTCCGGCAAAACTAGATATTTTAGGTGTGACGCTATTGATCTAAATGGCCAATTTAGGTACGGCAATGGAATCATTTACATATGAAAATATAATTTTTGCAAAGGGAACAATGAATCTAACTACACTAAAAAAAAACTAACTAAAACTTTGGACATTTTTTTTCATCTTTTATTTCAAACTTAGTAAATTTTTCAAAGTTTTTTTTTTTTGTCTTTAATTTTGGTACTTTTTTGTTTTTAATTAAATTCTATACCACATGGTATGTTTTTTATTATATCTTCATATTATATTCTTAATTAATTCACCATACATACGTATTAATTCCTTGAGAGGGGGCAAGTATTGAACCAACAACCTTCTGACTGATAGGCAAGCACTCTAACCAATTGCCTAACAGGCAGCCTGAATAAGCATTGAAATTTTTGTGTTTTAAAATTTTATTTTATTTTCAAAAAAATTTATTTCAAGTTCAAATATTCGTCGGATATATGAAAAATGTACTTTAATTTTTTGCTTAATGCAAATAAAAAATATATTCTATAATTTAAAGAAAAAATACTTAAAACTGGTAAATAAATATATTTCTAAAATTTAGAATAACTTTTTATATCTTTCAAGTTAGTCTAATTTGATGAACTAATTAGGAGTAAGTCATGTCCTAAAATTTATTTTTTTATTTATAACGAGATTGACTAGTTTTTAGGATACAATTTCCCTAAACTTTTAAACCATTTTCCAATTTTTGGTAAATATTTCCTTTAAACCAGTAAACTTGACCTTGAATGTGAGAATTTTTGTGTGTATTTTTATGAACTACTTTTGAGAATATGAACTTTTTATTTTTTACTCATATTAAGTAATTTTTACTAGATTTTTGTAAAAATTTACTTAAACTTAGAAAAAATTACTTAAACTTAGAAATTTTTTTTACTTTAATTTAGAAAAATGTTTTCCTTAATAATAGTATATGTCTTTTTTTTTGAGTGTAGGACGTAGCATATGCGACAAGGTAAGACCATTCGATATTGAACAGAATTTCAAATTACTTTTTCTTACTTCACTGCTACTGCTACTACTTACTGCTTCAGCCATAGTTAAAAAGTCGATGGACAATTTTTTGATCAATTCTTATTTATGTATTTTTTAGTCGCTTTGGAAAATACAAATACCCAAAGTTCATTTAGCGAGTTCTCGCCTATTGTAAAAAGAAAACTAAACTACTTATACAAATAATATTTTGAACTAAATGAGAATTATTTCATGGAACAAGGACAAGAGTACCATTAGGAACAAAAAAATTTCTTCTTTTTTTAAATATATTACAAATGAAGTCGTTCTATTGTCTTTTTTAAGAAACGCACTAAGCGCTTAGCTTGTCTGCGGAAAACATCCAGGGTCTTTATTGGGAATCGAATCCACAACCTTTGGACTAACAGACTAGCATCGCTACCACTCAACTTTAGATGCACCCAAAATATACATATATATATAAATATATATATATATATAAACATATTTAAATAACAAATAAGGACTGGCAAGCACTTGTTGTTGCTATCAGGGTCACTTATAGTTTAGGTAAACCGGAAACAAATATATCGGGTGATTTTTTTAGAGGTATAGAACTTCGAATTGAAATAAAACACAAGAAAATCGTTTTAATGTCCATTAATTTGGCTTAATTGGAAGGATAATTTTATGCCATTAATGTTTAAATATGATTTCGGGCATGTGGCCGCCGCGGCTGGCTCGAATAAAGCCAATTCTACAGGTGCAATTTTCAACCACTTTTTCGAGCATATGGGGCCGTATGTTGGCAATAACGCCACGAATGTTGGCTTCCAAGTCCCCTAACGTTTCTGGTTTGTTGGCGTAGACGAGCGACTTCACATATCCCCAAAGAAAATAATCCAATGGTGTCAAATCACACGATCTTGGTGGCCAATTGACAGGTCCATTCCGCGAAATTATGCGCTCATCGAATGTTTCCTTCAATAAATCGATTGTGACGTGCGCTGTGTGGCATGTAGCGCCGTCTTGTTGGAACCACAACTCATCCACATTCATGCCATCCAATTCGGGAACAAAATAGTCGGTTAGTCGGCTCCAATTGCTGTGCACGGTGGCGAATCGATTCATTCGGGTCCTCTTCAACACTTTGCTCTACAGCGGCAATTGTTTCTTCGGTGCGCACTGTTCGACGTCTCTGCGGATGCGTATTATCACATAGAGTAAACGTAGTGCGAAAACGATCCATGGTTAACCGAATTAATTGCTCTGATGGACGATTATGTCGACCATAAAATGGACGGAGCTTGCGGTAAACTTCGCGAACTGAACCATTATTTTCGAAATAAATTTGCACGATTTGCAAGCGTTGTTCTTCTGTCAACCTGTTCATGATAAAATGGCAAACCAAACTTAATATTAATCACTTGACAACTGACAAAATGGCCGCCAGTTAAAAAAGTGATGCCAACTTAAAGTTCTATACCTCAATAAAAAACACCCTTTATGTGCATATATATAGTTCAAAACCATAAGTATATATTAATTTTCTATTACCAAAATATAAAAAATCAATATATAAAACTTTTGCTACTTTAATTTTCCTATTCTCTTATATCATGGACTCCTTAAAGGGTACAACGCCAGATTCTTCTTCTTGCCCAATTATTTTTTTCATAGTTTTTGCGCACAACGTTGCAAACCGTGCACTCTTTGACCTGCATTTTGTATGTCCTTATAACTCCATTCCATACTATTGTCCAATGTAAGCGATCTTTGAATCAATTATATAAAATAGTACAACAAAAAAAAAAAAAAATAAATAAAAAAAATAAATAAAAAAAATAAGATGCTTAAATGAGTTAAACAACTAGAACCGACTACCAAAAACGTAATTTTCTCAAAATCTGCTAGACTAAGCACAAAACGTCGTCTGTCTCCTCTTCTTGGATTGTTAATACAAATAGAAAAAAAATATATGTGGCATGATACATTCTGATGTGTGTTCTTGTGCTGGCTTGTTTGTGTTTTGTGTTTGTATATGTAATTAAATTTACAGTTTTAATTAAAACATTCATCCACCCAGTCAGCCAAACAGCCATCGATAAATAAGTACATACACCAAAGGAAACAAACAAACGATACGCCCCAAAATAATTGCGTTACATTTTCACAACTTACTTTTAATTATAATGCAAATGGCTTAAGAATAAAACAAAGAATAACAAGTAGAAAGAAGTAAACACTTGTGTAACATCATCAAACTACATTTGCCACAAGTAAGATAAAATAAAAATACGTAAAAAGAGAGAAAGAGATAAAAAAAGTTTTTGCCACAGAAAACCACAATTAGAAGATATAAAGAATAAAATGAATTTTGAGGATTAAATAAGTATTTTTTAATAGATAGTTTTTCTGCAATTTAAGTTTTATGTAACATTACCTAACATGTTATTATCACTAGCAGCCCTTCGAACTAGATTTATGGTCCTTCGTAAAGCAAAAAGATTTGAAGCACGTTGTTGAAATAATAAAACAAAAGAAAAAGACAAATCTTGCAAACACATTCCACTACTCTTCTTTCAATTTTTTCTTTATGTGAAGTGCATTAAGAATTTATTTTCAGCTCTAAAATAGTTTTTTTTATTAAAATTCACATGATAGTATCACTAGCAGTCCTTCGAACTGGAATTATGGTCCTTCGAAAAGCAAAAGGATTTGAAGTATTTTGTCAAAATAATAAAACAAACAAAAAAACAAATCTTGCAACCACACTTAGTAGTGGACACTCCTTTAACTTTTTTTTTGTGAAGTGCAATAAAAATTTATTTCCTGTAAAACAAATATTTTCAATTGTCTCTATTTTTGTCAATGGCTCTCTAAAATTGTCATAAAAGCGTTTGTGGCTCGATTTCAAACGCTTAACAATCTCTGCTTTCCTAACACACTATTTCTCTTGTTTTCTAAACAATAATCGGAGTAAAATATTTTTTAGTGCAATTGTATTTTGCTTTTCTAAAAAACAGGATTTGATTTAAATTCATTCGCTCGGTAAAGGTGGAGGAGGAGAGATATTAAAAAATATATATTTTTGTATTTTTTTTTTATTTTTGTTCTGCATGGTTAACTTTACTGCTAACTGATTTTATTGTATGCGACCATTTAGCTTGACTGTTTGTTTGGCTGCTGCGCCACTACGACCGACAACGCAAAATTTATTTTTTTATTTTTTTTTTTTTCATATAAATTCGACAACATGTAGTGAGTGCAGTGCGCTGGTTAACTGCATTCTGCATAAAAATACGAAAAATATAATAAAGACTTTAGAGACATTTTTGATTTAGGCAAAAAAAAAATGCAACGTGTGTTACACTCTGCTGCATTTGCACTATGGGTTTTGATTTGTGGTTGTCACAAAAATACGTTTTCTATTAGAGATGTACGCGTGTCGATTTTTTCCAACACGACACGACCAAAACACGAATAACAAGATATCCCAGAACTACGAAACACGCACGCGAAAAAGACAACAAGACAACACAACACACTCGAAATCAAATTGAATAGCAAAAAATTATTTTTTTATATTCAAATATATATGTTCATATTTGAGCTTAATTTCAGAACTTTAAGCTTAAAAGACTCATACATCCCTTAACAAAGTTTCTGGTGTTACATGTTTGATGATATAAAATGTTCAATATTTTCTTTACTTAAAATCGCTTCGTGTTGTTTTTTTTTTTTTTTTTGTATGAATATTGCTCAACACGACACGATCCACCCAGGCATGAAATCACATTTTCTGTCATGAACACTTCGTCTTGAATAGTTCTTGTTCGTGTCACGCGCCTATCTCAATTTTCAATAATAAATATTAGTGTCCGACTAAACACCACTTTTACACACGGAAAGTTTACTTTGCAAAGTCTTAATTCAGCTGTGTGAAAGACAGAAAGAGAGAGTATACATTCCTCTGTCTTTCACCAAGCTGAATTGAGACTTTGCAAAGTAAACTTTCTGTGTGTACACCGTGTGTAAGAATACTATCTCTTTCTGTCTTCCTCTCAGCTGAATTAAGACTGTGCAAAGTAAACTTTCCGTGTGTTAAAGTTTTAAAAGTAATGTTGCCCACTTCACCAAACAATTGTTTAGAAGCCACATTTTATTTTATGAACCTAAATTTAGTCGTACATGAGACAGCGACGAATAAGCATACAGTACGTAAAATAAATGATGGAATTATGAAAATACTTGTCGATATACAATGCCTTTGATAATGCCCAATGTCTTTTATGTTATCAAACATATAAGAGGCATTACAAAATCTTATTTAGAGTTTTTATTATCATATCAATATCATAAGGTATAATGATGAGGAAAAATTAAAGCGATGCTGGATTTTCATTAAAAAAAATATTGAAAGTATTGAAAACGTTCTCGTTCTACCAAGTTAACAAATATCAATTTTTGTGGGAACTGCATTCTTTTATCTTTTTTTTTAAACCAAAACTATTTTTGTGCTTAAGTTCTAATTAAAATCTTTATGCTTACTTTTTGGTATCACTGTATTTCGAATTCTCTCACCAATACAGCTGTTAAAAAAATTTTGGGCTTCCCTGGATTAAAGCCACGTTTTTTGTGCTAAATTTTCTTCATCTTTACTTATAAAATTCACATTAAAAAAACAACTATAAGCAGAAAAATCATTTCGGTTATAATCAATTTTTAATCACAAATAATCATAAAATTATTATTTAATGAAGCCTGGTACCAATTCCCTCTTGAATTTCTCATTTGTAATTTGACATTTACTTGTACACAAGTAAAAATTATTGTGCACAATTATGTTGTGATTGTTTAAGCTTTCAGACGCATAATATTTAACTTCCATAATTATAGTCTGTAAATCGCACGTTTTGAAATCGCCTAATTTCCAAGAAAGATCTCAATTAACTTATATAGTAGTATAAAACCATACTTAAAGTATAAAACCATACCTAAAGTATAAAATTATACCTATAGTATAAAACCATACTTATAGTATAAGACCATACTTAAAGTATAAAATTATACTTATAGCATAAAACCATACTTAAAACCTAAAATTATACTTATAGTATAAAACCATACCTATAGTATAAAAGTATAATTATAGTGTAAAACCATACTTATAATATGAAACCATACTTAAAGTATAAAATTATACTTATAGTATAAAACCATACCTATAGTACAAACGTATAATTATAATATAAAATCATACTTAAAGTATAAAATTATACTTATAGCATAAAACCATATCTATAGTATAAACGTACAATTATAATACAAAACCATACTTATAGTATAAAACCATACGTAAAGTATAAAATTATACTTATAGTATAAAACCATACTTAAAGCATAAAATTATATTTATAGTATAAAACCATATTTATGGTATAAAAGTATAATTATAATATAAAACCACACTCCTAGTATCAAATAATACTTAAAGTATAAAATTATATTTATGGTATAAATCCATACCTATAGTATAAAAGTATACTTATAGTATAAAAACATACTTAAAGTATAAAATACTTATAGCATAAAACCATACTTAAAGTAAAATATTATACTTATAGTATAAAACCATATCTATAGTACAAACATATAATTATAATATAAAAGTATACTCATAGTATAAAACCATACTTATAGTATAAAACTATACTTTAGTATAAAATCATACGTACAGTATAAAACCATACTTAAAGCATAAAATTATACTTATAGCATAAAACCATACTTAAAGTATAAAACCATACTTA
Organism: Tachina grossa; assembly: GCA_949987645.1. Lineage (NCBI taxonomy): Eukaryota > Metazoa > Arthropoda > Insecta > Diptera > Tachinidae > Tachina > Tachina grossa. The sequence continues at coordinate 22,433,675 of OX465276.1, read as the reverse complement.
TAGCATAAAACCATACCTAAAGTATAAAATTATACTTGCATAATAAAACTATACTTATAGCATAAAACCATACTTAAAGTATAAAATTATACTTTAGTATAAAACTATACTTATAGTATAAAACACACTTATAACCTCCCTTATCGGGAATAAAAGGCGAACATTTTAAGCACGTGAAATATATCCCGTGAACAAAAAATGTTGAAAAAAATTAAAGAAATATTATACTGACACAAGAACAACGCAAACATTGGCGATAACAATTTTAGGCAAAGGGAACATATTTCACGTGAAGTTTTATTCCCGATAAGGGTGAATATATAAAACAAAAAAAAAGGTTTGTCTCAAGTAAAACAAAAATAAGCAAAAAAAAAATGTATAGGAAAGATGGTTGACATGTGCCATCATGCTTTTTTTATAGAAAAGATAGTTTACCGTGCATGCAACAGCACATTTTTCTTATAGGAAAGATCTCGCCTATGTTACACTACAATTTTCTTATAGAAAATATGGTTGACTGTATAACATCGCACCATAGAAAAGATGGTTGACAGTGCAACAGCAAAATCTTTCTTATAGAAAATATAATTGACTGTATGACATCGCGCTGTTTTTCTAGAAAAAATCTCTTAACTGTGTGACATCCCATTGTTCTTCTAGCAAAAATGCTTGGTTGACTGCTCCACTTTCTTTGAACTACGAGCGACATTCCCGGGCGATAGTTATCTAATAAATTCCTTCTAATAATCAACAACATTGCTTAATTTTCTAAAAACATAAACTTCTAACGCAATGCCTTCATATCTCTTTATATTGATATTTTTTTAAGTGTCGACGCCAATAATGAATAGAAAGACAAACTAAGGTCATTTGTTGCAATGAAGAGAAGAAACATTTTGTACAAAAAAATTTTTTTTTGTACACATCGATAACTTTTGCTCTGATTTATATTCTTATCACTTGAGTGGAAAAATAGTGGGGCTTATTTTATAAAATGCAACACTAAGCGTTCACAAAATTTTATATGAAAAAATATGTAAATTAAAATAACAAACTATATAAAAAATTTGCATTTTATAAAATAAGGCTCAGTGCCTGTTATATTTAACGCTTTAAATTAAAAAAAAAATTATATTTCCTAAAACTTTCTCTTAAATAATTTGTGCCGCCCTAAGAATCATTTGTTAACCTTTCCACGTATTTTTGTTTTTTCGTTGTGTTAGTTAGGGTGGCACTGCAATTTAAAGCAATTGCAATTTCAATTGACCACCAACATGTCGAGTGCAACAATCATTTATTTTTATTGGGTGTTGTTTTTATTGCAGAGCAATTCTTTATTTTTCCAATCCACTTTGTGCTTTCAATTGCCTGCTGCTACATACAGATATTGTTGTTGTTGTTGTTGTTGTTGTTATTTTAGAGTTGCTTGCTTGCCTTTCAACTCAGCTGTTAGTTGCAGTTTAAAGTTGCTTTTTGTTATAAAATTTCAAGGCACGAATTGTTGTTTATAAATTAAAGCATGAATCATTAAAATGAAATATACTTTATTTGGTATGTGCAGAAAAAAAAGTAAAGAAATAAAAAGATGTAGGAGTGCTTGAAAACGAATTGTGGCACATGAATGTTTGGAAAGTTTGATAATAAAAAAAATGTGGGTAGAGAAAAAAGCAAGAAATAAAGGACATTGTATAGTATAGCAAAAAAAAAAAAAAAACAAAGAACAAAAAAAGGAAATATATGGAAGTTTAAAGTATTTAATTTTTTCTTTTTTACATTTTAAACATTTTTATGAACATATGTATGTTCAATGTTTGCATTTAGAAATACGAGGGAGTGTTAATAAATCGTGGAATATGAATATGTTAAACCTCATGAGATATTATGGAAGTTTACTATAATATCTCTTCTTGTTCTGGTTAAAGGTTCCCTGATGATCTGCATTACCAACAGTGAAATTTGCGCATAGTATCGCGCTAACCCCTCAATAATCAATTTCAATGAATTTTTAATAAAAAAATATTTGACTGAATAGTTAAAATAATAATATGAGGGTGGCGTTCGCTGAAGTAATTAGCACGTTGACTACAAAACAGAAGGTCCTGGATTCGAGCCCGGTCTCTGATAGTCATTAGAATAACAACACCACGAATTTTTCTCATGTGCATTAGTGTCTTTTTGTATCAGTTTTTGTAGGAAAGTTCAAGTGATTAAGGCTTAGACACTGGTCACTGAACTACACCGGCTTTAGCGGATAGTAATCCTAAGTTTATTAACATCAGAGTGCCCTACTTTTTCGGTATTGTGTAGCAGAATCATCGGCGCAGTAAGATAACCAATAAAATGGCTTCTAAATTCAGCTTCAAAAATTTAATACGTCTCATTGACACTAGAGGCGCTGCAGCACTGCACTATTAAAAACGTGCAAAAATCAGAGTCGTAAAAGAATGAAACTTTTCTTTATCCCTTTCTTCACCATCTGTCTTCTCTATCACTATCCCTTTCCTAAAGAGGGTAACACCTAGTAATAGTAGTAGGCATTCATTGCCTGAGTGTTACTTCTCTTTAACAAAAAAAAAAAAAAAAAAAAAAGAAAAGAAAAAAATATTTGATTATTAATGCGTCAACAAATATTAAACTTAATTGTAACAATTTTAAAAAAAAACATTATTTAAATTTTCAGTATAAAATAATTCAAACATTTTTCTTAAATTGAGCTACCTTAAAGAGCTTTTGCAAGTCCCATCTGCAGTTATAAGCTGCTGTTACAAAATAATTTTCATGCTTGCACTGTGCATCCTTTGAGCAAGAAGATTATGTCATGTTCAATCCTTCGTTTTGTTTTTCACTAACCTTGTAAATGTATGGAGTGCATGTGAGTTAATAAATCACTCGAAATTTGAAATAAATTTATAGTGAGTGACATTAACAAATATGTAGCAGTTTCAGAATTTAGAAATACTTTTGCAGCAAAATGTTTACATACATATGTATGTAAGTGTAATTTTAATTTTGCTTATATTTGGCAACAGCCAGCAATAGTTAACAAATAAATGTAATATTTTTTACTCTTTCCTATTGTAAACTAAAGTCCTGCACAAGGACATGCTTTACTATAGCGAAATTTTCTAAAACAAACGCTAAACAACACTGTTTGCAAGAAATTGGATTCATTTATTGCAGGTAAAGAAGAAAATTCTTCGTGACGGAAGAATTTGTGATGGTTGCTTCTTCATACGCATGGGAGCGTATACAAACGTCATGCATGTACATACGCACGCACGTTCTTTGTATGATCTTTTATTTTTCTGCGCACATGCGAACGCACACATGCATTGACATTAGTTGCGTGTGCTTGCTTTAAAAAATCACCTTTAAACATTAAATAGCTTACCATCTACATCTTACACACACACACTCAAACGCACAACATGCTAAATTGCAAGCAAACACGCATCAACGCTACTTCTTTTGAGTGCTTGAAGTTTTCGCGACATCGCTTGTTAACACTCATATACACGTACACCAATACATGCTACAGCAATACATTTAAAAAACAAGACGTATTTACATTTCAAGACTGTTTAAGCAGGTCTCTATCGTATACTATAGTTAAATGCAAACATAATGTTTGAACAATTTAACAAGCGGCTTAAATAACAATCCATAACAGAAGGTATCAGCATTGACAGCAACAGCAGCTGTAACTGCACCAGGGGGGCAAAGGGAACTGCAAGAAAAAGTCAACAGCATTTCCTTTACTGTTATTCGTTCATGGGTGCCACACAACAACATTAAACTAAGCCAACCAACAACCAACCAGCCAACCATATTATTATTTTACATGGTTGCTTTCAATGTTAAACTTGTTGTTGCTGCTTTTGCTTCAGTTATGAAACTAATAATAATTATCATCACCATCATAGTCAATCCCCCCATTGTCATCATCGTCAACATCAATTTTATATATACAATTTTTAGGAATCATTCTTGTCACGTTACACAAGATTTTTTTTCGCTGCTCCTGCAATTTGTGTTAGTTTTAGTCGCCTCCATTACAACACTTCTCTTACTGGGCCACAATAACAACAACAAATGACATGACATACACTTGTTGTGTAAAAAAACAACAACTAGATAGACTGCATGTCCGTCCGTCCGTCTAACCGACTTTAATGTGTGAAATAAAACATTTTTAGCATTGAGAATGCTTGTTTGTCTACTAGTATTTTCCTGTTTGCAAGAATTATCGAGAAAAAAAATGCTCGACTAGAAAAAGGGCTGCAAATAATTGTTTTGACTGGAAACAAGGGCGTCAAAACGGCGCCATCACATTAATAACTCAGCAATAGCAACAGCAGCAACATAACCATAACAACAACAAGAATAATAACATTAAATTGGCGTTAGAAGAGAATGAACAGATTTTCCTTTAGCCAAGAATTATGAATGTTTTATGTGGTATTTTTGGCCAGGCCAGCAAAAAAAAAAAAAGGAAATCATTTAAATTTTAACATTGAATAAAATAAATTATTTTCTTTTGTAAACAGTAAGTACATAGTTACAAGGATATTTAGAAAAGACCTTGAATGATTTTTGGCTAATTTAAAAAATAACTAAATATCAAAATATTTATGTGTGTAAAGTTAGCTCCGTCAGTTAGCTTCGTTTTTAGCATCCCTGTGTTACTTTACATATATCTCGCTCAGACACTGTGAAATAAGAAAAAATCTCTCACTTGTACACTGTTAACTTAACAGGGCAGATATTTTATAACATTTTCAAACAAAAATATTAATGTAAATATTTAAACTTATTTTGGTGGTCGAAATTTCGGCCAAAATCGAAATGGTGGGGTTATCCCATGTAATATACATACAATTGTATTTACATATGTATGTATATTGACACTTGAAATTTGTAAAATTAGTGTATTTTTATACAGACTACAACAATTGGCCAAAATTTCGGCCACCAAAAAACGCTTCCATATACATATGAAAATGCTTTATTACACATTTTTGAAAGTCATATATCTCAAAAACTGTATTGTTTCTGAATACAGTCTATATAGTTCTGAACTATTTGAAGCCTTGGCTTTCGACCCCAATTGCCCGTATAACCCCACCATTGCGATTTTGGCCGAAATTTCGACCACCAAAATAAGTTTCAATATTTACATTAATATTTTTGTTTGAAAATGTTATAAAATATCTGCCCTGTTAAGTTAACAGTGAACAAGTGACAGATTTTTTCTTATTTCACAGTGTCTGAGCGAGATATATGTAAAGTAACACAGGGATGCTAAAAACGAAGCTAACTGACGGAGCTAACTTCACACACATAAAATATTTTTGGCAAAAGATAACTTCGTAAATTTATATTACTTTCTCTCAAAATATATGTACATATGGACATTTCTCTGAGAAATTACACTTTTTTGTCGCGTGCGACAGTAAGCAAATAACCTTGTATTTCTGAACAACATGACTCGATTTTTCTTAAAATTTTTACATAATGTAGAGCTACTGATGGCCTACACAAATATATGAAGAAGTAAAAAAAGTTTAGTTTTCTTTGAAAAAAAAAACAAGCATATTTGCTTGGTGTCGCACGCTACAAAAAGTTGACATTGATGTGGAAATGTATATATCCTTCGAGAATAATAATTCATATAGTGTCGGGTCATTTGCCGAAAAAAATTAAAAACTTTTCAAATACTCAGTAAGAGACAAATATCTGTTGCTTCCCACCACAAATTACTGCCACCAAGAAGCGTTTTTGTAAAAGAGATAATCTTGCGCATGAATGACGTATTTTTTTTGTTCGAGATAAGCCAGCTAGAAGCAATACATTTAGCATCCCAAAAGCCATGAATTTTTTTTTTTGCCTTTTGCCTTTGAGAAGCATTTATCGAAGCTTTTGTTATCAAGTCAGCAATACATTGCTTCGTTAAGTTGTTAGTGCTTCCAAATCAAAAAATTTTTTTTGCTTTGGGTTGGTGCCTGTTCGATGACTACTCTCCTTTATTTACAAAAACTAGTGGTTAGCTTACGAACTGGAATTATAATTGAAATACATATACTAATTTTAATGTAATCCAAATGAGAATTACACATTTACTTTGCTGACAAAATAAACCCAGTTTTTATTTAGAATTCGCTGTAATGACTTCTGCAAATATGGAGAATAAAAAATTATAGATGTTTTGAAAAAAAAAATCAATAAACTATTAAATAAGTTTAAGTAGTCAAGATAAATTGATTTAATATAAGTATATAACAAGCTATAACCGCCAAAAAAAAAAGAACTTAAACATTTTTGGAACCTCCTTTTTTGACGAAAATCGATTATTTACGATTGCAAATGATCGATTTTGGTAAAAAAAAATCAAGTTAAAAAATAATGTCGCTTCAGGTTTTTTGGTAATTATGGCACGATATGTATGTATGTATGTATATATCGCCGCCCTAGCTTCGGAAAGTTATTGTAGCTTTTTTTTAGGAAATATTGTTCCATTCAAACATTCAATAATTAGTGAGTTGCATTTTCGAGTGTCACACCGAAGTTAATTGTCTAAATTTTACTTCATTTTGTCAAAGTGACGACCAATCCTCCCAAGAAATATCTCTGAGAATTTATTATTTAAAATCGAAAATTGTTTTCGAAAAGTAATTTTCACACCCTGCTATATAGTGTAGTACGTGTGCAATTCCCTCATTTTTTTCGCAAACATATTTGAAATACCTATAAAAATTTTTACGATTCCCAGTTCCAGGTTTGTCCTTCCTAATCCATTTAGCAATTATGTACATACTGTTAAATGATTAACAGTGCTCTGTTAGGTGCAACAAAATTTAAGTTAGATATTATAATTTCTCGGTTTCGAGTCAAAAATTGCAGAAGGCACAGGGTCGGGTTGGCAACGAATATCCGTAATTCTTTCAGACCCTCAGGCCCGCGAAACAGTGGCCAGAAATGTCGCTGAATGCTATAAGGTAACCTTCTACGTTTACATTCAGGCAACACTAAAAGAAGAGACACAATGTCAAATCGAAACCTTTTAGTGACTGTAGGAGGGCCCAAAATTTTCTTATAAACAAATAGAGTGTCAGACTATTTTGAGTTTCTGTCACACAGCAGGGTTGAGGGAAATTAAATTGTCGACGATTTGGCAATAATAGGGTCGGCGTTATATGAGGGAATTTGTGACAGATCGGTTAAATTACCAATGCGTCATTGCTACAGAGAACTCAGTAATTGGGTGGAGAGCAGGACCAACCGTTCATGGTGAAGTAGGGAGAACCGTAGAGTCTCGAGGACTGAGGAAGATACAAACTGCTACTGAATATGACTGGTCATTGCTCGGTTAGAGCGAGAGATTATTATGTAATTCGATGCGAAAAGAAAACTGTTAGATTTGAATTACGCAGTAAACCCTCTGCTGCTTCTTAGGTAGTTTTGGCGCCATCCTCGTATGTACTTTATTTTAATTTTATGTAATTATCTTTACTCCTCGAATTGGGAGAAATTTTTTTAAAGTCTGTTGAAAATTTTTAAAATAACCGAAGTCTGTCTTCAAATATTTGAAAGATTTATGCTTCCCGAGAAAACTTGAAGAAAACTTTTATGTCCCAGCAAAAACCCCGCAATTTTGGTCACCGAAAACTCATAATATTTTTACTCACTCTCTTTCTCTATACAAAACTTTCACTAACATTTTGACTTGAAACTTTTTCATAGAAGCAAAACAAAATCCATTAAATTGTGCGTTGTATTACTTTCAGATATTATTGTATTTAGTTTGGCACGACATCAGGCCAAACGCTCAAACATACATTAACACAAATGCGTTGCTTGCATGATGATTGTTAAGTAAACGAGACTTACTTCATTTGTGTCTTAATGATTGATATTTTACACACACCTGACGACTTGTGGAATTTAAATGGTTATTAATGAAAATTTATGTTAATACATAATAACAACAATATAAATGTTTACGACAAACAAACAAATGCAAACGTTAAATTTATTTCGAAAGTTAAATGGGAAAATAAACAAAATAAACTACTTGATAGAAAGGGTGTCCCAACAAGAACGCAAGATTTAAATTTTAAATAAAACACAGATATTTAAAAAAAAATCGAGAAACTTTATTATATCGTAAAGTAGACAAAATGAGGTTATGTGTGGAACAAGAAATCGGGCAGATGGCCACCGCGGCTTTGCTGGCACACACGCGATCTTTTAATGAAATTTTCAATGGCCGTTTTGCATAAATGCTGCGGTATTTCATTAATGCAGCGTCCAATTTCCTCTTTTAATGCTTAAGTCGTCGTCGGCTTATTCGCGTAAACCATCGACTTCAAAAAACCCCAAAGAAAAAAGTCTAATTGTGTTAAATCGCTCGATCCAGGCGGCCAATTCTGGTCTCCAAAACGCGAAATAACACGACCGGGAAATGACTGATGTAGCAATTGAATTGTTTCTCTTGCCGTCTTGTTGAAACCACATGCCCTCCACATTCATTTCTTCAATTCTAGGCACGAAAAAACTGGTTATGATTTCACGATACCGAACACCATTGACTGTTTGCGCTTGACCTGTGTTAGAGCGACATCATCACGTACAGCTGCGACATTTTCGGTCGATCGACGTGGTCGAAGGCGCGTTGCTGTCTTTGCATCACTAACAGACCCAGTTTCGGCAAATTTATCCATTAATCTCTTTACAGTTGACTATTTTGGAGCATTATTGTGATTCCAAATTGATCGCAAATTTGCGAACTGTAGCCGCAAAACTTTCACCATTTTGGTAAAACAATTTCACAATGAGAATGCGTTGTTCATTCGTGTAGCGCTCCATTTTTACTAATCTCGTACCTTCTACTATCAAACAATAACAATTGTTCAAATGTCAAACAATGACACTTCGAATGGCGCCAAATTTAAATCTTGCGTTCTTGTTGGGACACCCTTAATTAAATTGATGACTTGGAATAAAATGAAAAACTTTTAACGAAGAATGACAAATTGTCAAAAGTATCACATAAATTTTAAACTATTGAAATTATTTACAATTTGAGTTCTCGTTCAAAGGCAGAAAATTAAAGGAGTGCAATCTATAGAAATTCTTAGGAAGTCATTTAAGCCGAATTTTAAAGGAATGTTTGTTAAACAAATAATTTATTTAGTTACTAGGCATTATCAAGACAAGACCATAAACAAGCACTAAAATTTTTTTAATATGCTGCATTTTTGCTTAAATGTATGAAGAAGAAGAAAAAGAAATAAATAAATAAATAGATAAAACAGTAAAACACACACAAATAATTGTTTTATGGTTGCTTCAGCTTTTATCAGCAGCTCTATTACTTGTGCATAATGCCAGCTACTTTCTTTATATGTAGCAAAAACTATCAAACTTAATTTATTATCACTATATACACTTACGAAAATTGTTCAGAGATACGAGGGTGGATCATTAACTCAGTGTCTTTTGAAATTCCCGCCTCTTGATTGAAATTTCAACACTGCTACTGTCAAGAGGCAACTGTCAGATGACTCCTGTCTAAATTTTAACACATTTAGTTTGTGTTTGGCAGCCGTTGCTAACAGACTACCTCGCCTTTTGAGAAGAAAATGGAAAAAAGTGAATTTCGTGTGCTCATTAAACATTATTTTTTGCGAAAAAAAAACCGTCAATCAAAGCAAGGAAAAGCTCGATAAATACTATGAAGACTATGCACCATCGATGATTTCAATGGTAAAAAAGTGACTTACTGACTTTCGTTGTGGTTGCACAAGTACAAATGACGCTGGGCGTTCTGGACGGCCAATTGAGGTCAGTACACCCGAAAATTAAAAAAAAACCACGATATGGTGTTGGCCGATCGAAGAGTAAAAGTGCGTGAGATAGTTGATGCCATAGGCATTTCATATGGCAGTATGGTTTCGATTTTAAATGATCAGCTGGGTTTAAGAAAATTGTAAACGTGTTGCAACTTCAAAGGATTGTTTGAAGTATTTTAACAGCAATCCGAATGAGTTTTTGAGGGGTTTTGTAACTGTGGATGAAACATGGATCCATTACTATACTCCAGAGACCAAGCATCAGACGAAACCTGCTCCGAAAAAGGGCAAGGTGAGTTTGTCGGCCAATAAGTTGATGGCAACAGTATTTTAAAATGCACGCGGCATAATCCACATCGATTACCTTCAAAAGGGAAAAACAATAAACGACGAATATCATGCCAACTTATTAGACCGATTTAATAAGGATTTAAAAAGAAAACGACACCATATGGCCAAGAAAAAATTTCTTTTTCATCAAGATAGTGCACGAGTTCAAAACTCTATGAATTGGGCTATGAATTGGTACCCCATCCGCCATATTCTCCGGATTTAGCCTCTAGTGACTAATTCCTATTTCCAAACCTACAGAAATGGCTCGGTGTAAAGAGATTTATTGCCTATTTTAAGGACCTCGAAAAAATCCTTTTTCTAGGAAGGGATACAAAAACTGGAGAGAAAAGTTGGACTAACCCCCTGTTTGTGTAAGACGTTTGAGTTAGAAATCTTGGCGTTTCTGTAATAGATTAAAGGAAACTTGTAAAACTTTTCGTTAATCTATTACAGAAACGCCAAGATTTCTAACTCAAACGTCTTACGCAAACAGGGGGAAAGTGTATTGAGTTAAAAGAGGATTTTGTTGAAAAATAAATTTTTGTTTTTCAAAAAATCTGTGTTGCATTAAAAAAGTCACGGACTTATTGGTCCGCTCTCGTTCTTAGCAAAAACTATCAAACTTAATTTATTATCACTTATATTCACTTACGAAAAATTGTTCAGAGATACATGCATCCATACCAGCTGAAAAGGAGTATTTCATTAAAGTTAAAACAACAAATATTGCGTGTGTGTGTATGGTTATGTGTGTTCATTAGTTTTTCCCCAGAAAATAGTTTTTCTTTTAATTTTTTTTTTTTCGTTTACTACTTTTATTATTTTCTTGCGTTGGACTTATCACGATTGCCGAATAAGTCAGGGATGTTGGAGCAGTAATGACAGCTACAAAAATATGTTTGCTAAGAAGTCATTTTATCGTATCTTTTGATGTTGCCACAACACACAGCTTCAGCCAATATAAAAAAGTTTCTCTGCAACAACAACAAACTGTTAGTTCAAATAAAGAAATGCCTGCCCGCTTGTATGTATGTAGTCTTCGCCAGTGGATGAAAGTACTTAAGCAACCTCAAACTATTTGCTCTGGTAATTGTCTAATTATGCAAAATTTATTTTACGCAACCACTAGAGTTCATAAAACTTGTTTAAAGTAAGAAAACAGAAGTAGTTTTTGTTGTTGCTGCTGCCAAAGAGTTTAATTTTAAAGTGGATAAATTAAAAAGTTTGTATAAAGATCTAAAGAAATTCAATTAATACAATATACAAGTTTATAAATAAAATTCTGAATTCAATGACTAGGAGAGGTGACAGTGGTAGTTGGAATCCGCTCGAACCAATCAGAGCCCAAAACTGGAAACATCGGAAAGTTTCATTTGTGTTCTTGAAAGTCCACTGTTACCCAGAAAATGCCAAGGAATATTAAAAAAAAATATACTTAAGTAGGTACACAGAAAAAATTATTCCCAAAAAATTTTTAAACAAATATTTGTTTGAAATCAAACTTAGTTTCAGTAAATATTCTGTACTGTTCCACTAAATTAATTTGTACCAAAACACTGTATAGAGAAGAAACAGGCCACGACGTTTGTCGGCTACTTTTCGGCATTTACATGTATACAACACGATCAATCAAAATAAACAACAACTAAACAACAACAACCGCACAACAGCACGTTCTTCCTATCAACAAGCAAGATAAACACCAACACACTGAAATAACATTTTCTCTCAGCCGAACTCTAATTAATTAAAATTTTTTCAAAATTTTAATCAGAATTTACAAAATTATTTGTAGGACCGCATTCAAATAAAATATTTACTGATTCAACGCATTTGGTTACTGAAAATGAAATTTAGTTCTTTCTGTGTAGTATTAATTTTAGAAACTATGTCGAATCAGAATTCGTACGCTCACATATTTTCTTTCAAGCAACTATAACTATAGTCAATTCCAACATACAAGAGTACTACTTCCACTACTTCTTTTATGTGAAAATTTAAAATACGCTACAACTACAAATAAAAATGCACATGCGTAACAAGCTCTGTATATGCTTCCATATACTCAGGCTATGGATATTTATTCGGACAAAAAAATACACGCCTGATACTCGGAATATTTAGACATTTTTGTATATAAAATGGAATGAAAAATGTGTGTTTGGAAACATAATTTATGTGTGTGTAAAAAAAAAATATCGCCCTGTATATATGCATGTTTAGCCGATTAATAGTCTAACCCCCTTATGCAAAAAAATATTTTACTTTAGCTTTAAAGTTCATATTAGTTGCCAAGCACTTTAAGGCTAACATAGCTTTGTTAAGAAATCATATGCAAAAGACAACTTTAATTATTTTGTTATCTAATAATGAATACTGGTAACACCACCGTGTTCAACAACCGCTTCACAGCTTATGATGTACAAAATCGAATACAATTTCATTCGGGTATTCAAATAATTTTTTATTTTATTAAATAAATTTTCATTATCTTGAAGTAAAGCAACCTAATTTAAAAAATATGAGCTTCTGACATGGTAATAAAACAGATAAACACAACTATGAAGTAAAATGAATGAAACGAGTATTTGAATATCCAGCTTTTTTCGATTTGTTTTGATTGTATGTACATCACTAAAACATTTTTGTATAATTGTATTTATTTTAATATTTTTTTATGGATTTTGCTATGTATTTCGAATCAGTTGGATAATTTGGTGATGTTTCCCATTACATGACAGAAATAATAAATTTAAGATAAGAGCAGGCACTTCTAGCTTCATTTTCAGATGTAACATGAATCAGTATGTGCTATATTAGTAAAAATATTTGAGGTAAAAAATACACATTTTGGAAATATCAACTTAAAGTAGCCTTAACAAACGTAGGTGCCTACCTTAGAGTTTTTATACAATAATTTTTTTAGAATACAACTTTACTTAACATTGCTTGGCAAAGCTTTATTAAGTTTTTTGCATAAGACCCTAAGTATTTAGTCTGATTTGTGTGAACATAGTTTGTGGGCTGTTTATAATTATATGCATTCGGTTTAAAATTAATAAGTGTGCTTTCATATGAGTACTTAAAATGATACTTTCGTCATTATCTGCCTGAAACCACAGCTGCTTCACATTGAGGTAGTTTATATGTGGTAGATAAAAACTTATTAGGGCGGTAACCATTAGCTATATCGATCTGGTCGGCTTCGCTTTTTGAGAAATACGCGTTAATGATTTTACCATGACGTACTTATTGTAAAGATTTGCACAATTTGAAGGCGTTTTTTCATAATAAAATGATACACCAAACCAAACACGCAACATGTAATTGCAGTAAAAATGGCGGGCATAGCAAGCAGTATTGCCAACTTTAATTTCTATACCTTTGAAAACTCACGAGACTTTCAAACTGTTTGTTCTGATATTGGTAATGCCTTTCGCAGATTATTCCCATAATCGTCCACATAATCATGTAATAGTTCCCCTAAATTTGTCGGCAATATAATCTATTTTAAAAATTATCCACCACATATGGATTGCAGGCATGCATTGCATTTAATTGTTTCAGAATGAATGTACCCAGCAAAAACTTTCAAAAAAAGGTAATCGAGTTTGGAATTAAGCATTTTTGGTGGAAGTTCTTCCCTACTGGATTACCAACTTAATGATTTTAACAAGGCGTGAGACTAAAATAATCGATTCTTGAGAAGTACTTACATATATTTTATTTGTCAACATATTCACGTAATCTATTAAATCTAAAATAATCATTCTCCTCATTTATCAACTTGTACAGCATTTTTTTTTTTAAGTTTTATGTAATGTGCTTTGTAAGCGAGTAATGAAATTTCGTAATCAGAAAAGTAAGTAATTATATGGCAAGTAGTTCTGATGGTAATGTGTAATGTGTAATTTTTTGCTGGGTAGTTTTTGCATAATGTACCATTTACCCTCGTGGGTATTATGCTCTAACACAAATTATTTATATAAATATTGTACAACAAATGAACATAGATTTTGAAACAATGCAATGTCTTCAAAACTTGAAATTTTATTACCCATTGCTGAGTAAACAGCTCACAACTCCCAACAAAATCTTTGTGTTGTATTGATTTTATGACTTTACTTTTTCTTTACTCTTCTAGTGCATTGTTGATGCACTAAAACTTTAACTTATAAATTTTCAAATTTGAATCTGTGCATATCACAACCACTCACCGCTACATTGCCTTAACGACCGACCATCCATCCTTTCATCATTTGACTACAAAATCAGTGTTGACTTGTTGAACAAAAAACGAAATAAAACAACTTTTATTTAAAAAAAAAAAAAAAAAAAAAAAAAAAAAAAAAAAAAATTCAGTAGTATTATTATGCAGTTTCTGCTAATAGAAAAGAAAAATTACTCCCAACGACCTGTTTCTCTAAAAAAAAATTATTAACATAAATTCTCTACATATAGATTATTATTTCAAACATTTTTGTCTACTTTCCAGCGTTGCCACTTTCTGTGTAATAGTGCAAAATTTGCACTATTTCAAATTTTTTGCACTATTTTTGCACCACAAATTTTTTGTGTAATTTTGCACTATTTGACATTAACTGCATTTATATTTCTATGTTTATGGGACAAAATCGAGCTATACATACACGCAAAGAAAAGATAGTTCTAGGTTGAGAAAACAATATTATGTTCTCTGAAACAAATGTGTGGTCGTTGAAAACTAGTTATTGTTATTTTAAACATTTATTTCGTTACGATAAACAGAGTAATGTTTGAATTTAATAATTACATAATCACATTCATAAAAAAGTGTGATATGGTTAGAATTTAACAATACAGTTTTGTTAAAAATTTATGACTACAACATAATTTGTGTTATTATTTAAAAATAATATGATGTAAATAACGCTATAATGTTATCCAAAACCATACTATGTTAAGTTTTTAAAAAAATCTTTTTCAGAAACATCTGACAGCTCAGTATTTCGTTTTTAAGCTATCGGTAGTGCACGGGCGTGAAATAAATGAATAAATAAATAAAGTATAAAGAAAAGGGTAGGCCAATAAAAATATATAAACATTTGTGTATCTCTTTATACAGACATGTCTGTATGCCGTGTAAGTATACATTTCTATATATACATTTTATGTCAATAATATTAATTTATTTTTACAATAAAAATATGATTAAAAACCAAAATACTATTATTACATTAAATAATACTGTGGTCGTATTTAACAATATTAATATAATATCATGGTATGGTGAGTCTCAATTATATTTTAGTCACATATGTATAACAATAGTGTTGTCTTATTAACAATAATTAGATTATGTACAAAAAAGTCAATTGTTATTGTAATAATAATAATATAATTAAAGTTTGCTTTGCTATTAATAATAATATGATTTGACTGCAACCATATAATTCACGCACAGTATGTTGCTGTTTGATTATGCTTGCCTCAACCGTATTTTTTCTTTGCGTGTACATGCTACAAAATTCTGCAAACGAATCTTGATACTTGTATGAAATTCCAATGTCTCTAACGAAGTTTATTATAAAGATATAAAAAAATAAAACAAAACTGTCTTACATAAGTTTAATATAATAATAAAATAAATAATAATAATAATAATAAATATAAAATAATAAAATTTGTGATAAAAAATCCAAATTATACTAAAAATATTTAGAAGATTTGCTAAGACATATTGGATTCCATTTTAACCTCAGTTGTTTAAGGCAATGTAAACTTCAGGATTTCCAACGATATTTTCAAGTAGGGATCCATAATATTTTATCATATATTATAACTCAATAGTCATTGAGTATTAATATCACATATAAGATTAGAAGTTTTTGAAGATCCTTCAAAAATAACTGAATCAATGCTTTCTGCATTGGTTAATTTTTTTAAACACAATAAGTTAGTTCTGGTTCACAATAAAAACGAGAAACTTTTTATACAAAAAATTAATTTTGTTATAGTCGAGCCAAAATTTGCCCAATCATTGAGCTAGATTATCAAAAATCAGAAAATGAGTGGCATTAAGTTAGGTTCGGCTGAAAGAGGGGCAGTAAAAATTTACCGAGCCTGGAATACACCTACCTGTGCTATTATAGCATATTGAAGCGCCTTGATAATAAATATTGAGGAGATACCCAATAAAAACTACACTGTGTGTAATTTTTTAAGTCATGAAAATATAACCATATACGGACACCACTACGTGATAAAAGACCCAAAACAAAAATACCCGTGTCTCCCACTTTTGCCCCCAAGTCATGCACTTTTTTGTGGTCCCCCAAAAGATTTGGGGCCTTGATATCATTTTTGCATTTTCTCAGGCTCATATCTTGCAAACCGTTCGGAATTTTGATTTACTTTCTGAGGCAAACTTGCAGCTCTTGTTATAAAGAACAAACATTGTGAACATATAAAATCAAAAAAACTTCATCTTCAAGATCAAAATCGCAAAACATTTTAAAAACTAAATTTTTTCACTTTTTTCCCCTGTTCAGGTCCATAGGCAGCAAACCGTTCAAAACTCAAGGAAACAATCCATTACAAAAATGTGCTTAAAATCTCAATAAACAACTTTCTTGAACATATGAGCTTTCTATTAATGATTCTTAACAAAAAAAGTGAAAATTTAAATTAAAAAATTTTCGTAAAATTTTGAGGTTGAAGACTTTCTTCTCAAACGCCTGGTTTAAATAAATAGTTTATGAAATTTTTACACAATTTAAAGTGGAAGGTAACAATGATTTTTCGTTGAAGTAAATAAGCTATAGAAATATGTATGTATGTACTAGCTAGCTACATATTTGTGAATTAGTAAAAAATTATATATTTTCATATTTCAACTTAAAATGTTAAGCTTACCAAAAAATAACAAAAAAAAACATACAATTTACTTAATTTTTTTTGCACTATTCTAGACTTGCACCTGTGTAACTTCTTGTTCCACTAGTGGCAACGCTGCTACTTTCGTTCTTAAATTCAAATAAAAGTTGTAAAAAAGCTTTCGCAAGTTTTTTTCTCTCTTCAGGATTGTGTTAACGATTCCTTAGTAAAATCAAGTAAAGGAAAACTATTGTACATTATAAAATATGTAGATATATTGCTGTTGTATTATGTATAATGAAATATTATTCTCATTCTTGTAGTATTTTTTTTTGTGCTCTAGCTTAGCAAAGTTATTTTAATTTGGCATTGTTAAAGTTTTATTATATATTACAGTTCAAACAGAATAAACCGTAGAATTGTGTGCCTTTATTTTTTTATTTTATTTTATTTCTTGTTTTAAATGAGAGTTGTTGCACAACAATTGAAATATTAATTTAAACTTTTAATAAAATTTTCTATTGGTTTTATTTTTAATATTTATCATCTTTCTTTCTTTATTGTTCTCTTTGCAGGTAAGTTTTATTTCATCAGAAACTATTAAGCTGAAATTTAATAGGTGAGTGCAGATGACTTCGAATGTTGCAGGATTGCATTACTTTTGATAAAGTCTTGTAATGCTTTGTGGTAAATACTGCGTTGCCAGAGGTATATGAATAAAAAAAAGTGTGGTCAAGTTTGAATTATATTTGCAACAGTAATTCAGTTTTGTTCTCAATAAAGACTAGGAAACATAGTTTTTCTGAAAAATTTTTGAAAATAATTGATATATGACATTGAAAACTTTTTACACAAAACCATTTTGTGTATCCATCGCTAATTAAATGATTTTTAAGTGAAACTTTGTAAATACGAGAGTTACTATTTATTCTTCGAGAATAGCCAATAATAATAAATATTTTTAAATGAAAATGATTTTAATGTTTTTCGAAATATTCCCCAGTTAAGCTAATCGCTTTGCGGGTTGTGTTTGTTAAAATAAAAATAAATAAAAAAAAGCAATGTGAGTCCGATCACAGAGGAGATGTGTAAACATCTAGTAATGAAATTTTTTTTTAAGTTGGAAGTACTTATGCTTTTAGTATCTTTTTTTAAATTAATTAATTAAAAGTATCAAAACTTTCAATATTGTAAATACATATGAATTTGTTGGTTTTTGTTTGCTTTATTAAACTTATTTGGTTAGTAAATGGGCACACTGCAGTATATGTATATGTACTGCATTCAAAATTGCAGTAAGCAGTAAATTTACTGATTACTAAAAAAAATTCAGTAAATTTTTACTGCTAATGAGATTTAATTTGCATTACCAGTAAAATCGTAGGGCCGTAATCATAATAAAATTGTAGCAAGTGGCAAAGTTTTTTCATTGAAATTTTGAAACTTTTGTATGAAAAACATTTAGCCACTTGGTAGAATTTCATTATGAATGCGAGCATTACTGATTACTGAAAATTCAATGCACCTCATCATATAACAAATCATTTAGGCAATTTATAAAGATTGTAGAAAAAAATTTTTAGTAATCAGTAAAAATTTACTTGTTAAAGTAAATTTTTACTTGTTTTTTATTGTTTTTACTGAAACTTTAGTGGTACTGCAGTGCTCATCTATAGTAAATGCCTTTACTTTTACTTTTTAATTTTTAATTCCTGTTGTTCATCGTTTACTTGTTGCTGTTCTTGTTGTTATGTACGCATTGTAATTAAAATAAATTCAGTAAAGTGCGACTTTCACTCGCGCACATTCGGTTTTGATAATTTTTTTTGATTTAGCTTTCTTCCTTTTTTAACTTTTTTCAGTTTAAACGATTTTTTTCAGTTTTATCGCTTTTTTCTCGTTTTGGCGTCTTTTTTCTCTTTTTGGGTTTTTTTAATTTCCGCAATTTTTTAATTTTGGAGATTTTTTTCTGTTTTTTGTGGGTTTTTTTAATTTTTTTTTTCTGTTTTTGAGGTTTTTTTATTTAGGCGATTTTTTCATATTGGCGATTTTTTTGTTTAAGGATTTTTTTCATTTTGGCGATTTTTCCGGTTATTCGAAATTTATTTTAGTCCTAGAGATTTTTTTTAATTTCGTGCTTTTTTCGTTTTGGCGATTTTTTTTGTTTTTGGCGATTTTTTTTATATTTGGCGATTTTATATCTTTTTGATTTTTTAGTTTTACCGTTTTTGAAAATTTCAAGAGTTTTGCTCTTACGGTTTCCAAGATACAGCAAGTTGTCAAAATTACAAAGTCAAAATTGCATTAACTGATGGAACGCCCATTGATTTAAATTTTTTTTAATTTAGTGTTAATTGTTGTAGTCTGTATAAAAATACACTAACTTTTAAAATTTCAAGTGTATATATGTACACACAATTGTATGTATATTACATGGGATTTTAACATTTTTCGTTGTTCGTTTTGGAACACTCTTTAGTTTATAACTCTCATGTATTTGTTGTTGTAGTGGCCAAATGTCTACACATTGTGTCCAAATTTCAAGTCCGTAGCTCTTACGGTTCATTTTCACCTTTGGTCTACGGTAATATACAGAAAAATAACCGGCAGCGGCGCACCGTCGGCTTCGAGCCGGTTGACTTGTTTGTCTGCTTAGTATTGCATCTTTCAAACACTAATACACTCATACATAGCTCACACCGATTTGACAATGCAAAGAAATCTCAGCAAAGAAATCAAAGTCAAAAGATTTTTACCCCCTAGCGTATAGATGTTTACACATCAAAAATAAAAATTACTTTTAGCTAACTTTCGTTGATGATCAATACACTTTTGCATTCATTCCAAACTTGAGATGGGCGCATGTCTTGTTTTTTTCGTGACACGAACACGCACGACTTAACACGAAGTGTTCGTGACAAAAAATCTGATTTCGTGCGTGTTCGGGTCGTTTTGTGTTGGCACGAAAAACACGAAACCATTTTAGATGTAAAATATGTTTGAATGAGTTTCCAGTAGATAAAAAAAATTTAATATTTTGTATAGTCAAACACACAGTATTTGTTGATATTGTATGGGTTTCAGAAGCTTTAAGTTCTGAACGTAAACCGATAGTATCAGCTGTGGTGACAGCTGAAAGCAACTCTTGAAAAAAAATCAATTAAATTTTCTGATCTGCAATACCATACCAATAGTATTGGAGAAATTTTTCTCGTGCGTGTTTCGCACATGTTCTCGTGTACTCGTGTTCGTGTCGTGTCGTGTTGGAAAAATTCGACACGCGCCTATCTTTAGTTCAAACCATTTGTCATAACAGTTTTTCCGTTCCTTTTGAGACACCTCCAACTGCTTCTTCAGTGCTTGTAAATCGTTGACCATGCAGTTTACCTTTGATATTCGGGAACAAGAAGAAGCCATTGGGTGCCAAGTCAGGACTGTACGGAGGATGAGTCCTCAATTCGACGTTTTGACTGCTCAAAATTTCACTGGTTTGACGCGATGTGTGAGAGCTCACATTGTCCTGATGAAGTGTAATTCGTCTTCGGGCGTTAGTTTAACGAATTTCTCCGAAGACTTTCGGCAGACAAATGGTCGTGTGTCACTCAGAATTGACATTGAAAAAAATAGCACTTGTACATCAAAACGTTGTAAGCACGTTGTTGCCATGTTGTCCACACATGAAAGAAGTTTGATTTAATTTAACTCAAGATCACAGAATAGTGATAAAACACAAGTCCAATGTTATCTATCGTTAAGTACATTAACCTGTTGCAGTCATATAAAACTTATTTTACAATAGTAAAAGGTCTAAACCATTAATCTTTTCGTGGTGGGCGTATGTCCACTTCCACTATGACAATTTAGTCATAAATTAAAGGAAAACTGTTGATGTCTTCTTTAATCTATAAGAAAAATGTCCTTAAATGGGTTTTACAAAATATTTTATTGGTACTATTACTGCTGAACATCATATAAAGTACTGCACAAGACCATTTACAAGAACTTTTAAGACATGAGGGATTTTTTTAAATGCTTTACTACAGCGAAATCTTCACTGTTGGCCAGACATTTGTTTCAGTTATTGTATGTGTGTGTATAAGTAAAGAAAGAAATACTTCGTGACGGAAAAATTTGTAATGCTTACTTCTTCATACGCACGGTCGAGTATACGAACGTCATGCAACATACGCACACACGTATGCATGATTTTTTATTTTTCTGTGCACATAGAAACGCACACATGCATTTACATTAGTTGTGGGCGCTTGCTGTAAAAAATCACCCTTTAAACGCAATAGCTTACCTTCTTTTGATTGCTTGTTACGAACAAGAAGTCTTGTTCCTGTGTGTCCTGCACAAGAGTATTTATAAGACTTTTCAAGACATGAGAGATTTTTTCAAATGCTTTACTACAGCGAAATATTCTAAAAGAATCGCCAAACAACACTGTTGTCAAGACAAACCACCGAAAAAATTACTTGCCAACATTGTTGCTTAGCGATTCTTTTAGAATATTTCGCTGTAGTAAAGCATTTGAAAAAATCTCTCATGTCTTGAAAGGTCTTATAAATAGTCTTGTGCAGGACACTAATATACACGAACATCAATACATCCATCGTGCTTCGCTTATTCTATGACGGAATTTATTATTGGTTTAGTATAATAAATGCCACGAGAATATATTAAAAAAACAAGGTGTATTTACATTTCAAGACTGTTTACGCAGGTCTCTAACATCATGTGCTCGCGATTAAAATCAAAATTTTTGTTACAGTGTTTACATACTTCTATAAATATAAACTTCAGAGAGTAGAGCCGATCTTGTCGGCTGTGTTGTGGCTGGAATGGAGAGTTGGGTAATAAAAATGTTAAGTCGGGGAAACTGCATTGTAACTAATACGATGTATCTCACTGAATAACTTAGGAAAAGCTAAGGATAAGGTGTCTCAGAAGTATGTTTATATCTGTTTAGTTTAGTGCGTTAACGCCTCTTGTTGTTTAAGGAGGGTGTGGGGTATGTCAATGAGTAGCATGTTCCTTGAGAATTCAGGCGCAATGGAGCGTTTCTCGAAGGCGCTTGGGAACTTCTACAAGATTATATTCTAAAACGGACCAAAAAGTTTAAAAAAGAGACCGTTACAACCCAAAAATTGGGGGGGATCAAGGAGGGAAGAAAAAGGGAAAATATTAATTTATCTGCTGCATCAATACAAAATTCAATTGATGTAAGAATTAATTACGAATGCCAGTAACAGGCTTGACTGCCCTAAAAAATTATCTCAGGAATGGGTGACATAAATTGGCCTCCCTGCAGTTCTGACTTAACCCCCTATAGTTAGCTTATAAACGCTTTGGAAACAAGATATCTGTCACGAAATGGCAACCATCATGGAGTCTACCTGCCGACTCCTCATTAGAAATTTTACTAATTCTCTAAATGGATGTCGGAAACGCAAGGATTTACGCGAATATGGTATTTAAAAAAAAAATTCCAAATTTAAACCAATAAGAAACATTATATATTCTATATAAAGGGCTTACTTACCTTTTCATTTGAGATATCCGGTATTCGGATTGATGCTTATTCCACTTCCACTGTATTTGATGTAATCGAATTTCAGATACTTGCACTGATATGCAGGCACATATGTACGTGATTGATTAAGAACCGGTTTGTGTAAGACAATAGAAAGAAATCTTAGCGTTTTTGTAATAGATTAAAGAAAACTTTTGAACTTTTCCTTTATTCTACTACAGAAACGTCAAGATTTCCATCGTCAATGTATCCCACAAACAGGCTGTAGTAATGGCATGTTTCTACATTACAAGTAACTCAAAAATTTTGTTCCTATGAGTACAAAATTTGGCTTTAGGGTTTCATAAAACAACTGTCAACTTTTTCTTAGTAAAATACATAATACTTTTTTATTTTGTTGTTTCTACATAACAATTTCAATTGTATCTAATGTCAAATATAGGCAATCAAAAATTAGTACTTGTGTGGAAATTAAAATAGGTTTTTATTCATTAAAAAAGAAATCGAATGTCCACACAATCGTCTAATTATACCATTATGGAACCTGTAAGCATAAATCCAAACATTCTTACATTATATCCCATATTTGTATGCATTTTCATCACAATTTTATTTTCAATTTTGTTCACATAAATTTGTTCAAGGAAAGTAATAATAGGTTTGTTCGATTACCTGAAACTTTTTACTGAGCTTCGCTGTATTATATTGAATTTCGTTCGTTTGTAATTTGAGACTGAGTAATTAATTGCAAGCTTTACTGAATACATGGTTGCCGAAAATAGCGGTTGCACTTTTCTTTTTTGTGAATTTTATTTCTAAGTAAATTCTTCAATCATTTTCTTGTATGATGTGTAGCATATTTAAAAAAAAAGAATATACATCGGTTTTATGTCTATGAAATATATATTTTATATGTGTAATACATTTTTCCACATTTAAAATATATTGAAAGATATTAACCTCCTAACCACGATAAGGCATATTATTTTGGTTCATATATAAACTCCTGTTGTTTGAACCACATTTCAATGTACATTTTTTTATTCATTATTATCTTGGATCTAGCTGTACTCAAAGTAAGAAGAAGGAAATACTCCCATTCCATTCAATGCGGCAAATTAGTAACCATCTGACGATATATGTATATACAGGGTGGGCCAAAAGAAACCAAGGGGTGTAAAAGTTTAATAACTTTTTTGTTTATTAATTTTTTTTATTTTTTCTTTCAGATTATATAGACAACACTTGCAGAATTTATAATAGAGAGGTTCACAACTGAACAGAGAACCAGAACAATAGAATTTTATTATTTAAACCAGAAATCAACTTTATTGAAAATTTTATTATGAGTGATGAAGCTCATTTTCATTTGAATGGCTTTGTTAATAAGCAGAACTGTAGGTTCTGGGGTTCTCAAAATCCAAGAGCCATTCATCAACGCCAATTGCACCCCATCAGGTGTACAGTATGTGGGATCACATCTGAAAATGTCATTGGGCCCTACTTCTTCGAGAATGAAGATGGAAGTGCTGTAACCGTAAATGGAGAGCGGTATCGGTTTATGATAGAAAATTTTTTACGTCCTGCTCTTGAAAACAGACCTGGTATGTGGTTTCAGCAGGACGGAGCCACTGCCCATACTGCCCGAGACACAATGGCACTTTTAAGTCAAATTTTTGGAGAGCGAATAATTTCTCGAAATTCGGAAATTATTTGGCCTGCGCGATCGCCAGATTTGACAGCACCCGACTATTTTCTTTGGGGTTTTTTGATGGAGCGAGTGTATGTGAACAAGCCAGAGACAATCCTTGAACTCAAGGCAAACATTGTTGCAGAAATTCGAACGCTACAGCCACAAGTTTTGAAAAATGCTCTAAAAAGAGCCCATCAGTGCGAAGCTGAAAACGGTGGTCATTTAAGAGACATCATTTTTCATACTTAGTGTAAAAAAATTTCCATTTTGTATATTATATAATCTGAAAGAAAAAAAGAAAAAAAAGTTAATAAACAAAAAAGTTATTAAACTTTTACACCCCTTGGTTTCTTTTGGCCCACCCTGTACATATCGTAAGGGGTGTTTTTTTAGAGGTATAGAACTTCGAATTGAAATAAAACACAAGAAAATCGTTTTGATGTCCATCAATTAGGCTTTATTGAAAGGATAATTTTATGCCATTAATGTTTAAATATGATTTCGGGCATGTGGTCGCCGCGGCTGGCTCGAATAAAGCCAATTCTACAGGTCCAATTTTCAACCACTTTTTCGAGCATATGGGGCCGTATGTTGGCAATAACGCCACGAATGTTGGCTTCCAAGTCCCCTAACGTTTCTGGTTTGTTGGCGTAGACAAGCGACTTCACATATCCCCAAAGAAAATAATCCAATGGTGTCAAATCACACGATCTTGGTGGCCAATTGACAGGTCCATTCCGCGAAATTATGCGCTCATCGAATGTTTCCTTCAATAAATCGATTGTGACGTGCGCTGTGTGGCATGTAGCGCCGTCTTGTTGGAACCACAACTCATCCACATTCATGCCATCCAATTCGGGAACAAAATAGTCGGTTATCATGGCTCTATACCGGTCTCCATTAACGGTAACTGACTCTCCAGCATTATTTCGGAAGAAGTATGGCCCAATGACTCCACCAGCCCATAGAGCACACTAAACAGTCAGTTTTTGTGGATGTAATGGCGTCTCAAGGGTCTCATGTGGATTCTCTTCACTCCAAATGCGGCAATTTTGCTTGTTGACGTAGCCATTCAACCAAAAATGAGCCTCATCACTGAACAAAATTTTGCGATGAATTTCGCGAACTGAACCATTATTTTCGAAATAAATTTGCACGATTTGCAAGCGTTGTTCTTTTGTCAACCTGTTCATGATGAAATGGCAAACCAAACTAAATATTAATCACTTGACAGCTGACAAAATGGCCGCCAGTTAAAAAAGTGATGCCAACTTAAAGCTCTATACCTCAATAAAAAACACCCTTTATATGATGGATGAAATCCATTCATGAAGCATGAAAGCTTTTTGACTTGTTTCAGCAAAATCTTAATGCTTTTATAATTGTGAAAAAATTCTAACATACCGTAAATGAAAAAAAGTATGTCACTATCGTTGTTATTAATTAAGAATCTCTGATGCAGCCTTTTTAATATATCTAAACATTCTTTAATGCTTAATAGCAAAATTACTCAGGATTTATTCAGTTACTCGATTTTGTTTGAAAAATAAACGAACTGATCTAATATTGCATTGTAATTTAAAAGCAGCTGTTTTTTATTTTGCTCGATTTTCTCCTAGGGCTGCCATTAAGTAATGCTTCTATCTAGTATGGAAAAAAATTAACTCAAATACCAAATTGTATACCATGGCAATAATGAAATTAAATATACAAAAAGTGATACCAAATACAACGTAAGCTAGACAGGTGCACTATAAAAACTCATTTTGTTACGTAGTCGCCTGTGTACCGCTTGCTTGCCTGAGAGCTTACTTGTTATGTAGAAACAGGCCATAAGTGAGATGTGGAGCGGTTTAGTTAAATTTCTAAAAAATTTTATTAGCTCAGACAATATATGAGCTAGAGTAACACTTCCTTTTCAGCGAAAAAGAAATTCCTGTAAATAAAAAATTAAAAAAAAAAAATCAATTAGAAAAATTATTTTACCATTTATTTTTTAATTTTTCACAGGAAAATATAAAATAGCTTTTAAACACACATACGCAAAAAACTTTAAAATATTTTTGACTTCCTGCATGCAAATGCTTTTAGGTTTTTCAGTGTAGTCAACGCAATTCGTTTCAACTTTTACTTTTTTTTCAGAGACTCTTATGCAAATAGCTTAATCATATTCATCCATTATTTACACAATTTAAAATGTTTAGAATAATATTATTCCAAGATGTTAAGTGTTCTTCGTAATTAAAATACTTCAGAAACGAATTTATTGACTGTTCATGTGGCAATTTTTTAGCTACTGTGTTGCTATTGGTGCCGCCATTTATTTTCTTTTTTTGTTTTAATTTATAGACTCCCGTCAACTTTTGCCAGCATATTTTATGAGTTTCTTTTTTTATATATACATATGTAATGCTTGTTTGCTGTCTGTATTGCTTTTGTTTTGCAGCAGTCTATGGGCCAATCCCACGATGTCGACAACGTTCGACTTGTCGCACACTTACATTTGAAAAAACAACAAAATATTAAAATTTGTTTTTGTTTTGAATGTAAGTGTGCGACAAGTCGAACGTTGTCGACATCGTGGTATTGGCCCTATATCTTTTATGCAAATTTTTCATGACTTCCGCTGCATACGATACCTTATTGTAGATCTGTGAATAAATGTTTTTTTTTAGATATGCCAGCTCGGTAAATGTGCTGCGTATGAGGAAAGTTGTTAAAGAAACTTCAAGTATTGCAGTTGACTTAATAAATAAATAAATATAGTTTTTCGGTTAAATAAACTGCAACTTAAATGAAGTGAAATTTTTTTTACAAAATTATTATTTTAAGACCCGGTGTATCTCTGTTTAGAGTTTTTGTTTGTTTCGCTTTGCAAAAGGTATAAAACTGACATTTTCACAAAAGGGTGACAAGGTGAAAGAGTTAAAATGTTCCACACAGTGTGTAAAAGCAGGGAAGTTAAGATCCCCACTCTTGGTTTTTAAGAACTCCACTGTATGCAAATTATGATTAGTGGTAAAATTCTAAAATGTGCGGAGTAAACACTGTCTCAGACGAACCTTAATCTTTGCATATTACGCACAGCTAAAGCCGGGTTCCTTTTACTCCCAAAACGAAAACTGAAACTCCTTGCTGTTCGTCAGTGTTTCGTTTTAGTTTGGGACAGATGCAGCATAAAACAGAAACTGAAATGAAACTAGTGCGCTCTTTTTCATTTTTTTTTTTTTTTGTGGAATATATAATTGTGAATTATATAAAATATTGATAATTTTAGTTACAACCGGTACTTCACTCTTACGGATGTCGTACATTGCACAACATTTCATTATTTTTGACAAGGCCCATTATTCTTTCCTTGTCGCAAAAACATAATTTTATATTTTTATTCATTCGTTTCCGACACCGATTACGGCACACAGCAAAAATACCAATGTAAAATCACCATGCAAAAATTTTCATTTCAAATCATATCAAATTTGCAATAAATAATATGTTAATTAAGTGTTTTGTTGTTTAGTTGCATTGTTCACAGCTGCAAATGCGCTGTTTATTTTCGTTACGTGACTTGTTTCTGTTTTTTTTATTGTTGTTTATTTTGATGTTCGTAAATAGCCGACAAACTTCTCCTTACCAGCAAAAACTTCCTGCTGCTGGCTAGTAGGCAGTATACTAATCTTGTAGCCGGAGGGTCGCAGCTTCGAATCCTGAAGACAAGTCAGAGCAGTTTTGTAAGTTTGTCAGGGAAATTTTCACTCAAAAGATGGTAAAAAAAATGCCAATGTAAAATCACCATGCAAAAATTTAGATTTCAAATCATATTAAATTTACAAGAAATAATATGTTGTTCAAGTGTTTTGGTGTTTATTTCCTTTGCTCATAACTACAATATACTGTTGGGTTTAGTTGCGTGACTTTTTTATATAATTTTTGTTTATTTTGATGTTTGTAAATAGTCGGAGGATCGCAGGTTCCACCAATGTATTTTGTATATTTTTTTTTTAACTAAAACTTTTCAAATAAATTGTATTTTAAGTTGTTAATTTATCATGTTCAATTAAAATTTTATTCATGGTGGCGTATACATATATTTAGTGTCTATCTAAAGATTATTTAATTAACTAACAAATATTGGTCGGGAAAGCCAATACCTGT
Source organism: Tachina grossa (assembly GCA_949987645.1). Lineage (NCBI taxonomy): Eukaryota > Metazoa > Arthropoda > Insecta > Diptera > Tachinidae > Tachina > Tachina grossa. The sequence continues at coordinate 22,405,252 of OX465276.1, read as the reverse complement.
GCCAAACATACGTAATTTAAGTAATTATTGAAATACAACAATTGCTGCATTAAATTAACTTCATGTTGTTTCAACTTGAAATAACTTTGATTCAACATGATTCTGTATTTTAATTTTAACAATACGTAAATTTAACAATGTAAATGTCTGTGTATCTTCGTATCCTACAGACCAAACGGCTGGACCGGTTTTGATTTATTTTTTTTGTGTTTGAAAGGTGACTTGATCAAGAGGGTTCTTAGCTATGTTTTAAACGAAAATCGGCCGTTTAGAAGAAATCACATATTCTCTAGATATATTCGGGGGTTTTTTTTAATTTTTAATTTTTGTTATTTTAACTATAAATTTTGAAATAAATTTCATGTTGAATTATCAATTACATAATATTGAATTACAATTCTATTTATGATGGCATATATGTAGTGTGTATCTGAAGAATATTTAAGGTTGTTGTGGCTGCAGGAATAACCGCATTGTCTACAACGCGATGAGTTCCGAGTTCATATGTTGGCCGGGGGAAGTCAAATATACTTGTATACATACAAACATATTTCTGTAGCCTGTATCAATATACATACATGCGAGTTAAGTAATTAATAATATACAATTACTATATTAAATTAAATTCATGTTGTTTCAACTTAAAATAACTTTGATTCAACATTGCTCTTCATGTTATTTCTCAGTATCGAATTTAAGTTGTTCTAACTTGATATAATTTTAATTCAACATGATTCTTCATTTAAATTTTACAGTACGTAAATGTTAATTAAACCAACATGAAATAAAGTTATTTCAAAAAGAAAAATTTTATTGATGATTACTGTTGTAAATCATGTTAAATTAACATGAAACACATTTGCAGCAAAATCATTGCCGAAGAAATTTAAATTAACCTTGTTTAAGTAGTTTTTTAAGTTTAGGTTGAAATTTTTAGTTATGGATGCATGCGGTAACCTGGCTTAAGGGTATAGTGAAGGCGGTGCAAATACTTTGGAACCCTCAAGGGGTATGCCTAAAGAATAAAGCGAGTTTTAAGAGCTACAATGTAAATAGTGTGCCCAGTATTTTATAATAAATTAGACGACATTTGTAGAGCTATTTTTAATAAATTGTGCTCTTAATCCCCTCCTCGTATTTATGTGCGTGTGTGTGTCCAGTCACTCACACGCTCACATAGAAAAAAACGCACTTTATTCATCTATTACCGATAAATGTTTATTTACTAAATGACTGACTATATTTCGTTATTGTATTGAGCTACTCCAACTACATTTTATGCATGAATGAGAAAATTGCAATTTTAAATGTGTTTATTTTCTACAAGTCAAGAGACATTTACACAATCGCACACACACACACACACACACGCAAACACACCTTCATATGTAAGTATGCACTTATCAATATCTGATCTTGTAGTTCTACACTGCTCCTGTATCAAATACCGTTCCAGCACATCAAAAATGCCAACAATAGCAAAAAAAAAAAAAAGCCAATAGACATATGTTCATGTGTGTGAGATAGTCTGCTTGTACATATTGGGAATTTACTTGATTTACAATTCAAATTAAATAATAATGTAAAACCTCAAAACAAAAGTGTGAAAATAACAAATATTCCTCAATTTGCAATACAAATACATCAAACAACTAACCCAGTGAACACATCTCAGCAAAATCTCTTCGAGATTTTGTATTTGATAGTACTCTTTTAATGGCTTACAAAGTAATGAGTGGTACTTATTTATCTAATCAGTTTATGTGCATAATAATGACTACCCATTAAGTTTTTAAAACTTTTAGGCAAAAAAGTAAAGGATACCATATACTTTCTGAAGTTTTGAAACAAAAATAATGCAGTCAAATTGTAAGTACTTACCACTGGGGAGTTTTTGCATCCTATAGGTACGGTCATACTTGTCAAACAATCTTTCAATTCAGACAAACGTTTGGAAAGTTAAAGAGTAGCCAATAATGTTGAATTCTATGACATTGTCTATTAGTTGTGTTCGAAACTGTTTAATTTGATAAACAAGTGTCTGGATCAAAACTTTTTTCATTAGTGTTTGTTGTTTACGCTTTTTTGGGCAAATTTTTGACAAGTGCGACTGTGCCTTAATAAGGCGAAGTTTTTTTTTTTTTTTTTTTTTTTTGCTGGGATGTAACGAGTGTCTCCGGAGCAATAATTCTCTACAACAGAAAGCTTTCATGTGCATAATTTGATAGAAGGTAAAGCTCATTTTGAGGGTTCCGTACACCAAACGTGAAAACGAACCCTATTGTTTTCGCTATGCTGTCCGTCTGTCCGTCACAGGCTATTTTCTCAGGAACCGTAAGAGCTACGTACCTGAAATTTGGGAAACCGTAAGAGGCAAACTCTTGAAATTTTCAAAAACGGTAAAACTAAAAAATCCCAAAATTACAAAATCGCCGAACCGAAAAAAATCGCCAAAATTAAAAAAAAAATCGCCAAAACGAAAAAAATCGCCAAAATTTAAAAAAAATTATAATACTAAAATAAATCGCCAAATTCGAAAAAATCGCTAAAATGAAAAAAACGCCAAAAACCGAAAAAAATCGCCAAAACGCGAAAATGGCGCCAAAACTAAAAACAATTGTTTGTATGAAAAAAAAACCAAAAATGAAAAAAATTCGCCAAAATAAAAAAAATCGCCAAAATGAAAAAACGCCAAAAAACGGAAAAAATCTCCAAAACGAGAAAAAAAAGTTTCAAAACTAAACAAAGCGCCAAAACTTCAAAAAAAAAACGCCAAAACCGAAAAAACGCTTAAAACCGAAAAAACCAAAAACGAAAAAATAGCCAAAACTATATCGCACATCCAGTTCAATAGTGTCATGACTCAAAAAAAATAGTTTTGCAGAAAACACGTTTAAAGTTTTCAATTTACATACAACTCAATGAAGGCATGAACAAATATTATTCTCTCAGGAGGTGATAGTAAAAGCTATTTATATGAAATTTGTATCCAAGATAAAACACGAAATGCATTATTATTCTGCATTATTAACTCAAAAAACTAATTTTTTGAGTTATGTCACTATTGAACTGAATGTGCGATATATTATATAGGCTGAAGTTTGTATTGAATTACATATCTAGTATCCGTACGGGAAGCCTTCGTGTGCGAGTCAGAGTCGCACTTTACTGAATTTATTATAAAACTGATCCAGTTTCTCTTATCTTATCAGTATACATAGTACGCTAATCGGCAAATTCCATTAATTATTTTACTTCGCCAAGGATTTGTTGCAACAAGTGCCCACTTTAGTTTTTTTTTCTCTCTGGAATGTGCTGTTGGTTGGGAATTCAGACTTTTCACCGTCGCTGTAATCCAAGATCAGTGAAGTCAATCTTATTGGTTACGCCAATGCGTTGGGTGAAATTTTAATACAGTTCATTGTTCGCAGACTGACAATGACAAGTGGACTGCTATATATAACAACGTAATTTCATGATTCTTCTTAGTTGCTTGCATATCGTTAGCTGTACTGTCCACCACGGTCTTCCAAGAGTTTTAATTTTGAAATTTAAAAAAAAAAATATAGCATTTTTAAGCGAATTCATGGGATATTTATTTAATTGTAAAGAGAAGCGTATGCCATTAATAATGAAAAACAATATGTGCTATATATCTGCACACAACTACGCTTGCAGGACCATATTCTTTTCATGAAATTTTCCATCACCAGCTCTCATATTCGCGGCTGCATGGATATCCTCAATTACTTCACGAATCCAATATTTTAGGTCTTGAATCGTTTGAAGGCCATTAGCCATTATGTTTAAACTGGTACCAAAGAAAAAAAAAACAAGATCTCAGTGGCTAATTCTGGTCACTTTTTTTACAAGTTACACGGTCAGGGACATTTTCACTCAAAAGATGGTAAACACAGAAAAAAATGCTAATGTAAAATCACCATGCAAAAATGTTGATTTCAAATCATGTTAAATTTACAAGAAATAATATGTTGTTCAAGTGTTTTGGTGTTTATTTCCTTCGCTCATAGCTACAATGTACTGTTGTGTTTAATTGTGTGACTTTTTTTGTATAGTTGTTGTTTATTTTGATGATTGTAATTAGTCGGAGGATCGCAGGTTCGACAAGCCAATGTATTTTTAACGCCCGACCAAAAAAGGGGTGTTACAAGTTTGTAGTGTGTGTTTTAATGAAATCGGTCCAGCCGCTTAGAAGATATCACATCTTTTCTACAAATATTCAGGGGTTTTTTTAAATTTTTAATTTTTGCTATGTATATTTTTTTAAACTAAAACTTTCCAAATAAATTGTATATTAAATTATCAATTAAAATTTTATTCATGGTGGTATAGTGATGTAACGAATGTCAATTTTTGATATTCGCGAATACGAATGCGAATATTTAATGTGAAATTTATAGACATTAAATTATGGCTCTATTTACGCCTGCAATATGAAATATTAAAAAATTGTTATGGAAAAGAACTTCATACTCCTGTTGACGTACTTAAAAAAAATAAATTTTAATGATCGTCAGTAAATAATATTTGAAAATGATACAAAGCACAAATTTCTATAAAAAGTTTAATGGATTCGTACAAACTAATATTTTTATCAATTTATTTAAGTTTCGTTTAGGATTTATGCATTTATTTATTTAATTTTCTTTGAAAAATATTCGTATTCGTAAACGCCTGAATTTGACGAATACGAATGCTTCGTATTCGCATTAAAAATGGCCGAACATTCGGCAATTCGAATACCAATACGAATATTTGTGCATCACTAATACATATATTTAGTGTGTATCTAAAGTATATTTAATATGTATTTAATAATTTTTATTAATTATTATTATTTTTTATATTTAATAATTTTTTATATCACCGATTTTGTTATATACATATTTTCTCTAAATTTATTCAAGAGATAACTTTGTAATATAGTTTTAATTGGCCTGAATGGCTTTTATATTACAATGAAATAAATAAATAAATAATTGACTACCACGCGATGAGTTCACAGTTTAAATATTGGTCGGGAAAGCCAATACCTGTGCCAAACACACGTAAGTTAAATAATTATTGAAATACAACAATTGCTACCTTAAATTAACTTCATGTTGTTTCAGCTTAAAATAAGTTTGATTCAACATGATTCTGCATTTTGATTTTAACAGTAGGTAAATGTTAATTAAATCAACATGAAATAAAGTTATTTTGAAAGGAAAAATTTTCCTTAAGAATTGCTCTAAATCATGTAAGATTAACATGGAACACATATGAAGCAAAGTCATTGCCGAAAAAGATTAAATCAACCTTGTTTACGTGGATTTAAAGTTGTTACTTAAGCGCGAAATTTTCACAATTTTTTTTTTTTAAATAAATTTTAATCATTTCAGTACTTTGTTGCTCCATTTTTATTAATTGGGTATATTTTATTTGTCATCTGCTAGGTTAAATTAAAATGGCGGGCTATTGAAAACAAAACATCTCATTTAAACACTCTGATTCTTAAGCGAATGTTTTTTGGGTTTAGTTAAATGGAACTTATTTGAAATATACTCGTATAATGTGAAATGAGACCGGATGTGTAATTTATGTTTAAAAACAAACAACAGAGATTCTGATTTGCTGATTTCAAAATCCTCTTTTTTTTTTTTTTTTGTAATGTTGTTGAACCTTTAGAAATGTCTTGCCTCCGAACAAAGCAAATTTATCATTTTTCACAGTCGTACAGTCATAAATATGTATATGTACAGTCATATCGTCGCTGTTTTAACTAACCGACCTAACTGACATTTTTTTGAAAAATGAGTTAAGTCCTCTACTAGACTTTGTAAGTCATAATACACATTGTCTACAATTTTCATAACCATAAGCATTACTTTTGTGCCTATATAAGTAAAAAGATTTCTGACGCAGCCATAAGAATGAATGTATAAAACAATCATAAAAGCTGATCTCCTGTTAAATTTTTAAAATGTTAGTTAGGTCAGTTAGTTAAAACAGCGACGATATGTGGTGTATATGTACAGAACTTGATAAATCTAACTAAATTTAATTCAAACTAATATGCTTGTAATTGAATTGTCATAAAAATTTCCATATCATATCAAATTTACACATTCTCTGCTGCAAAAATGAAATGAATTAAATGATTGTTGCATAGAAAGAAAAATTATACCCTCACATTGGCAAAAAGCAAAAAAATAAACTATAATGATAAAAAGTCTTTTTCTTTAATAAGTTGTCCGAAAGACTATCCTGATTACTGATAGTGTCTGGTATGTGTGTCTGTGCGATGTATGATGCATTTTTGCCTGCATGTCAGTGCACGTGAGTTTTATTGCAGATTGTAATGCAATTTCATTCATACCGAGCAATGCTGGAAATTTACTGTTTTGTACTTACTTTTTGGTGTTAGCTTGACCTCTTATGGGGGTTTTATCAAGTCCAAATAGTCATTTGACATATCTTTTACAGGTCTTATTGTGTGCGATGTTGCACAATTATCATGAGTTTGTGACTTGCAGTTTGTATCTGTAGTAGCCGCCCGTGTGTCTGGTTGCTTGACAGTGTGAATGTTATGCTGACGATTAAAAACGAATAACCAAAGCGAAATAAACTTGTCCACATGACAGAAAAATTTTGTTATAAAAGCCCTTTTGTTGTGCCTTTACTTGTACAATATAGTGTGTACAACTGGTATGATTACGACTATAAGTTGTGTGTCATATGCGAGTATGAAACACATACATGTCAACTTTTAACACTCGCCTCTTTTTGAACACAAAAATATTAAATAATTCTTTGAAATGACTACAGAGACAATGATACTGAGAATACTGATGATGATGTTGTTGATGCTTATGACGTTCATTGTAATTGTAGCATGTAATTTTATGCATACTATTGGAATGCTAGCACATACCCAGCTAGCATTTGGATGATCGTTTTGGCAAAAATCATCTACGCGAGTCTTCCTCGAGTCCCCCGGATGACAAAAAGGGGATTAATCAGCTGCGTGCGTTAAACGCGACTCGAGAGGGATTCGTGTGTATGCTTCAAAAGTGATTTCAACAAAATTACAATAACAAAATATATAATAATAAGAAAAAGAGCAAATAACGGGTAAACTTGCTGTGTGCACATCTGGCATTCAATTTGTAGTTGCTAATTTCGAGGAATTTTTTGACAAAAACAAAGAAGAAATCAAGAGGAAAAAAAAGAAGAATTGGTTTGGTTTCTTATTTTCAGTCGAAGCGTGAACACAAGTGGATCAGAAGCTTATTAAATTGAAGTTTTATATAGTTTTATATTTATATTTTTTATATTCCTTTTTGTTTTTGATCTCGTGAATTAATGCTAAAATACTTTAAATAAACCTCTGTAAATATATTGATAATTTTCTTGAAGTAAATATTTTAATTTTATATTCCTTTTACTTTAAATAACATGTGTGTAATAAATGAGTAATTTACTTTAAATAAATATATAATATTTTAAAATGAGCGCCCTGTATGATCATTTTAATCGCGCAGGGGAGTCGTAGAAGACGCATATACGATCAGAAAATGAGCGCCTATATGATCATTTTAATCGCGCAGGGGAGTCATAGAAGACGCATATACGATCAGAAAATTACTCGAAGACAATTTGAAATTTATTAGATGGGGGGCTCATAAAAGACTCTTCCAGATGAGTCGCGGCTAGGGTACCATTGGGCGCATTCATAAGACGTAGCAGTTGAGCACAACAGTTGTGAAACTGTTGGCAACTGTTGGCCCCAACAGTTACGTCTTAGAAACGGCTTGATGGATATAATTTAATTTTATATCTTTATTTTGTTACTTCATCGCATTTGTAATATAAAATTTAACAAATACTTGCTCCTTCCACCTAACAAAGCATATAACAGGCATAACTCTATTCGAGCAGCTGTTTAGGCTGAGCACAACACGTTGACTATAGGTAGCGAAAAAAATTTATGATGGAAAATTACTCAACTGTTGAGTGGAGCGGAATTACTCAACTATGCGTTTCTAAGACAAACGCTCAATGGTGTCGCAACAGCTACGTCTTATGAATGCACCCATTTTCTCCCGACAAGGGAGTCATTTATGATCAGAAAATGAGCGCATATTCCATCATTTTAATCGCGGAAGGGAGTCGTAAGCGACTCATCTGTGATCAGAAATCTCGCAAAATGCTAGCTGGGTAAGTACATATACCCATGTTGCATACATAAAACATATAAGTTCGTTGGTGTTAAACTAAAGGCAGTACTTTAAGAGGATGAAAATTTAAAATAGGAAACGCCTAATATTTCGGTCTAGGTATTTGTTAAAAACTAGCTTACTGCTTTGTTATTAGACCATTTCCGAAAAGAGGTCAACATCAAAATACAGCAAAAAAAAAGGTTAATGTTAGGCCAGTGTTATGGTGATTATGTGTGGTTTTTTTTAGGGTAATATACATAGAAAAATTTCACATTCAAATCTGCGAAAATAAAGTTAATTTAAAATTATTCGGTAATGATTTTGCTTTACATGTGGTTCATTTTAATTGATCATGATTTACGGTAAATAGCTTTATTTCATGTTAATTTAACATTCCAGAATGTACCTCTAAATCGAATTGAAGAATAATGTTGAATGAAAGTAGCTTCAAGTTGAAACAACATGAATTTAAGTTAATCTAGTCGTCAATCTTATTTAATTCATTACTTAAATCACTTGATTGTTTGTATTGGCACAGGCATCAGTTAAATGGTTTATTGTATGTAAAGTTGTCATTCCCCGGCCAAGATTTGAACTCGGACTCATTGCGTGGTAGTCAACGCACTTAGCGCTGCAGCCACAACAATTTTAAATATGCTTTAGATAGGCACTAAATAAATATGTATCATCATGAATGAATTAATTTTTTTTTTTCAATATGAAAGAAGTGGACAATTTTTTTTCTTCTAATATTTGCAAAAAAAAAATAGTGCACGAAGAAATTATTTTTTTGACATAAGATATTAACAAGATTTGTTAGGTGGACTTTTTTTTCTTAAGAGAAGTAACACCCAGGCAATGTATGCCTACTACTATTGCTGGGTTACCTTTTTTCTTAGGAATGTGATAGTGATAGAGAGGATAGGTAGTGAAGCAAGAGGTAGAGGAAAGCTTCATTCTTTTACAACGCTGGTTTTTGCTCGTTTTTAATAATGCGGTGTTGCAGCGCCTCTGGTGTCAATTAGGCTGTATTTGGTAGCTATTTTATTGTTTATTTTACTTCGCCGATGACTCTGCTACGCAATACCAACGATGGAGCGCGCTCTGATGTTAACATTAGGATTAATGTCTGCTGAGCTCCTCATGGTTCAGTGACCACTGACTACGTCTTCATCACTTGAACTTTCCTACAACAATTGCTACAAAGGGACACTAATGCACAATAGAAAAATGCGTGGCGTTGTCATTTAATGATTTACTGAGACCGGGATCGAACCCAGGAGCTTCCTTTTTGTAGTAAAAAAAAAATTTTTAATTTAGCTGAAATTATTTTTAACTTTTTGATCTTGCTTATTTTTGAAGTCATTTCAATTTTCTTATTAAATTTCATTTTTAAATTTTTAGTGCCAATATTATGTTTTAGGGGCGTGCTTGCGTTCAACTTTGTCGCCAAAATAGCTTAAGCGACATAATTTTCGAACTTAAATTTTTGATCAAAATCGATTATTTGCGATCGTAAATAGTCGATTTTCGTAAAAAAAACCAAGTCCAAAAAATGTGTCGCTTAAGCTATTTTAGCGGTTATGGCTCGATATGATAACGTCAAATTCTCTGCAAATATTTCAAAACGTTTCCATGTATTTCCCATTATTTTCTTTTCTAGCGGCGTACGATTGAATTAATGTAGTGTTTGTCCCGGGGGCGGCTATTAGCCGGAAAGGTGCAATTAGACGTGCCATAGCCCTGGTTTCTATGGTAATGGCTATGGCGTTATGGCGAGTCACCTATACTCAAATACATTACTTTGGTTCGAACGGCTTTTTTCTATGGTTATGGTTATGGCACGTCTGATTGCACCTTAACTCCTGTATCGCGCAATAAATAGCAAAGCTATAAAAATAATGAGTTAAGGCCTTTCTATATTAAGTTAACGATATTAAAGTATGTTACCTTCTTTAAGAAAGGGATAGTGTAGAGAGAACAGATGTTGAACTATTAAATTATTATGTGTGTGAATATAAATATGGAGATTTATAAGCCAAGACACAAACCAACTGCATTGACAGAAGTCTGTTAACATGATAATTCTCCTCTGCCAGAATCAGTCGTTTCAAATTTTTTTTGTTTACTAAAACGTTTGATCTTATTGTACACTATTATTTAATTGAATTAAGTAATACATTTTTCATTTATTACTTTACAGTTCTGCTTTTACGAATTGCTCACAAGCCTTAAACTATAAGTTAAATGAGATTTTTGTTCACTCCCTCACTAACCATAACAACCATGTGTACCAGTAAGAAGCAAAAAAAAAAGAACTTTTAAATTGCAATCCTAGTTAGATTGTTAATACAAGTTTATATGTATGTCAGTGTGCCTGTGTAAGAACAACTCATAAATCGCCTTCATTGTATGTAATGGTATGTAAACGTTGCAGTTGTAGGGCTTGTTTTCCCTTCCTCCTTTTCATTGTATTTATTAAACAGATTTTCTTTCTTTTTGGGCACTATGGAAGTTGTTTGTTAAATCTTCATTTAGGATCAATAAAATTCAAAAATAATGTATAAGAGGAAAAAATATGAAGGCTTCTAAATCATTTTAAAGCTTTTAAAAGTTTTCTAATGGACTGAGTGATTGACTTTTAGTGTTTTTATTTCCTTTCTAAGCAAGTAATAAATATTCCTTTTATGCTGAGAGAAGATGCTGGTAATATTTGCTTGCTAGAAAACTTTTCATTTCATCTACTTGATTTTCCTGCCCAATTTTTTGTTTCATCACTCAATTAAATTAATGTAATTCAGTGAACTTTATTTCTTGTTGTTTATTTGTTGGTTGGCTTGTCTTATCAGTTTCGATTAGTAATAAATAAATTTGTTTTATTTTTCCCCATTTAAATTCTATGCATATTTTAATTTTTTCCTGTTCACAAAGTAAACTTTATTTCCTCCTCCTCCTCTTTTTGGTTTCCTAGATGTTTTTAAGTTGATGAACATGTGAAAATATACTTAACATGTCAGAGTTACAAAAATTCCCAATAGAAAATTAAAATTTAAGGCATTTGCTATGGATTTTTATGGGTGTATTTTTTTGACCACGTTGAGTGGCTATATGTGATTAGATGCTAAAAGTAGAACATGAAATTCAAGCAAGAAGTTTAACTGGAATGTTTAAGTATCTGTATATGCCTTGGAAAAGTCTGTGATGGCTGCCAGTTCGAGGGTAGGAGAGAGATAGAGTATAGATGTTTATACTTATATTATGCATCCTGCGAATTATACATAGTTGTGGTAATAAAACACCGAATTGTCCGGCTTATACTGCAAGAAAAATAAATTTTTATAACTGAACTATGTAGCAGTCACTTTACTTAATGACTACTCAGACTACTGTAGATACAAGTTAATTAAGAATTCCACCACATTTTACTAAAAATAAATCTAACGAGTTTTTTTTTCTCGACTGTCTAAAGTATCTAGCGTAAAATGTCATTTTGTGTGTGTGGGATGGTGCGTGTAACTATCACACCTCAAATAAAATTAAAAAAACAAGTAGAAAGCAAACAGCTGTTCAGAATTGAAATGCCTGCATTAATTGTTGACCTGCGGCGCCAGATTAGTTTCAGGCAGACAGTGGACGTGCCGGCCTCTCTGAAATATTCGGCGGTTACAGTAATGGATTTATATAAGAAAAGGAAAAGAAAAATAAATAAAATATTCCGTTAGCTTACACGATATAAATTTTTTTTAACACGATAAACATTTTCAAAATTTACAGCCTTAGGCTTAAGGCGAAGAAAAATACTCGTATGTTAAACAACGGCGCACACAGGGACAAATGAACGAATTAGGACAACAAAAATGGAAGTTTTTATTTTGCTAATTGTAACCACTATTGCACTAAATATGTTCTATATACCAGTATGCAATCAACCTATAGGTATTTATTTTTTTAACGCATCGCTTTTGTCTGTATTATTATCTGTTAAATGCACTTATAAAGGGTGTCCCAACAAGAACGCAAGATTTAAATTTGGCGCCATTCGAAGTGTCATTGTTTGACATTTGAACAATTGTTATTGTTTGCTAGTAGAAGGTACGAGGTTAGTAAAAATGGAGCGCTACACGAATGAACAACGCATTGTCATTGTGAAATTGTTTTACCAAAATGGTGAAAGTTTTGCGGCTACAGTTCGCAAATTTGCGATCAATTTGGAATCACAATAATGCTCCAAAAGAGTCAACTGTAAAGACATTAATGGATAAATTTGCCGAAACTGGGTGTGTTAGTGATGTAAAGACAGCAACGCGCCTTCGACCAGGTCGATCGACCGAAAATGTCGCAGCTGTACGTGATGATGTCGCTCAAACGCAGGTCAAGCGCAAACAGTCAATGGTGTTCGGTATCGTGAAATCATAACCAGTTTTTTCGTGCCTAGAATTGAAGAAATGAATGTGGAGGGCATGTGGTTTCAACAAGACGGCAAGAGAAACAATTCAGTTGCTACATCAGTCATTTCGCGGTTGTGTTATTTCGCGTTTTGGCCGCCTAGATCGTGCGATTTAACACAATTAGACTTTTTTCTTTGGGGTTTTTTGAAGTCGATGGTTTACGAGAATAAGCCGACGACGACTCAAGCCTTAAAAGAGGAAATTGGACGGTGCATTAATGAAATACCGCAGCATTTGAAAATTTCATTAAAAGATCGCGTGTGTGCCAGCAAAGCCGCGGCGGCCATCTGCCCGATTTGTTGTTCCACACATAACCTCATTTTGTCTACTTTACGATATAATAAAGTTTCACGATTTTTTTAAATATCTGTGTTTTATTCAAAATTTAAATCTTGCGTTCTTGTTGGGACACCCTTTACCTGTGAACAGCATCTATAGAGTTTATTGTTGCTACACTCGACATTTTTTTTTTTTTTTTTGTAAATTTACAGTTTAAAGTTTTTTAAATATATTTTTAAGCATCAGGTATATAATTTAATTTGCAGTTATCATTAAAACAACAATTATACGTAGTGTAAATATAGTATACTATTTTTATTATGAAATATATTGAAAAATTTACTTTAGCTAGAGCTATAAAAAAAAGTTCCAAACAGTTCCACGACTTTTCCTTATAAGTTAAAAATCACAACTACTATTAAGTATAAAAAAGTCAAGTGGTGGTCCCCCGTTTCCCTCTTCAATAAATAGAGCATATTTTCCACAGGTAGTACACCTACATAATTCCCGTGCAATAAGTTTTAAGCGAATTCGATAAATTTTTTAAAAATTTTACGCCATATTGAATCCGCCATTTGGAATTTTTTAAAACTAGCATAAGATTCGTAATCAGCGACCCCAAAAAACCCCGTGTAATGAGTTAAAAGCGAATTCGATAAATTGTTCAAAAATTGTACGCCATATTGGATCCACAATTTTAAATTTTTAAAAACTTACATCATATTTGTAATCAACGACTCTAAAAACCTTGAGGTACCTAGTTTTATTAAAATTTATTGAGTCCATATGAAGTAAATAATTTTGTCGCACTAAATTTGCAGTTTGTCCCTATGTGCGGCGCGGCATCAGTGTCGAATCACACGACTTGTCAATTTATTTATTATTATTATTATCGGCACAATGTGCCGAGTTTCGTCGGCTCACTGAAATAAAGTCATAAGTACTAAGCTTAATTGGCCTTATTTCTCAACTAATGTAAATATAAGGATATAGTTGAACCACACTGTAATTGGTTATAAAGCAATATATACTTATTCCGGATTTAATTGAGAAATAGGGCCAATTTGGTTTATTAATTACTAATTTATTGCAGTGAGCCGACGAAAATCGGCACATTGTGCCGATAGTGGGATCTAGGCTTTATCGTTTAGAAAAATGTCATAAAATTAAAAAATTTCCAGTATAAATTTTCTAATCCATAACAAGTCCCCTGAAGCGTTACGTAATATGCGAACAGCCCCTTATGGGAAGTCAAATTTTTATCATACTATTTGTCATTCCTCATGACATTTTACATTCACACTATCGCACTTACATACATATATTATTTGCATTTTTGACATATCTTAATACAAAGTATAATGGTCTAAACAGTGCTTTAGCAATTTAGCAGATTCACTCATGGCCAGTGTTGCCAATATGTGTTTGAGGGCAGATCAGCCCATAGCGAACAGAAAAACTGTGTATCAGAAGAACAAAATTACCAAAAAAAATTTCTGACATTTTTATATTTCTTATTGAAACATAAACATATTTTTAAATCGTTCCGTTAGGCAGTTAATGTACAGCGGCACAAAATCAGTTACAATCTTTTCAATATCACTTTTCTTGAGATACGGTTTCGTGAATGCTGGCTGGCTGGCGCCTCCCAAAACATTTTTCAAGATGTTGGCTAAGGTTTTCGTATTTAACTTGGATGTGGGGAGAGAGTCTGCAGTACACACAGTCTCACATTATTTTTTTTCCAAAAAAATTTTAATTAAATAACTATTTAATTTGAATACGTGATTAATGCTGCATAAAAAGCAAGTGTAGTCAATCACCCGTATTGCGTAACTCGAGTCGAATATTCGTCCACGAGAATTTTGACATGGAATAAAGAAAACTTGTTCAATGTTTGTTTAATCAAATACAAAATTCTCTTAGTCGAATATTCGACTCGACATACGCAATGCAGGTGAATAAGAGCACAATCGTAGAGAACTCCGAACCAAGTAAAAATTATATGTATAGGGTTGCCACGCGTCGTCTTTTCCCCGGACACTATCCTCTTTTTTGGGGCGTCCGGGGCAGTTGCACTTCTCTCTTTTTAGCAAGTGTACGGGGTTGTCCCACTTTTTATTTTTTATACGTAATTTGTTACTTATTTCATCGGTATGATTAGCTGCTCATACCGAATTTATTTTTTTATGTAGAAAATTTTATGTTGTAATACTGTTTTTTATATTTATGTAACTTGACATTTGTCGTAATAGAAATTTATCATGTTAAGCTCAAATTTGTCACGTTAATGGTGGAAAATTTTTGGTATTTTTTAGTTTTGATTTTTTTACTTTTCACAAAATTATCTACAAAGCGGCGGTATATTGTTTTTACATCCGTTAATAGTTTCGGAAATATTAACTTATTTGTGGCACGTTGATTTTTTCAACTTTTTTTTGAAACACAATTTTTGTTGTTCGTAGGCGAACGTTATAGAGAAGCAAGGGGGTTAGAAAAAAAATCAAATTTTCAATTATCCGGTTTTTTTTTAATTTTTGTTAATACATAATTGATTTTTATTGAAAAGATGGAACTAATAATTCTTTTTGCCAAAAAAAACCGACTTCAATGCAAAGATCTGATAGAAAACGATAAGAAGAAGTACGTGAAATATAAAATTAAATTTTAATGGGCGTGCCTCAGCCCATTTTTTAAATGCAAGATTGTGCGTTTTTCAGAACTCAGGGTGCGTGTGAAGTCTTGTAAAATTTGGTAAAGTAGAACCACTTAAAATATAATATTAAATTTTATTGGGCGTTACTCTGCCCATTTTTTAAAAGAGGATTGTGTCTATTTTAGAGCTGAAGGTGTCTGGCATGTTTCGTAAAAATCGGTTAAGTAGAAGCGCGTGAAATATTATGATAAATATTAATGGGCGTAACGCCGCCCATTTTTTCAACTTTCAAATTGTGTTATTACAAGAACCAAAGGTGTTATATAGGTTTCGCAGCAATCAAATAAGTAGAATATCATAAAATTATATCAAAAAAAATTTAGGCGTGAGCCCGCCCACTTTTCACAATGGAACCAATGGGAAGCTATACCCTCTACGACAAAAAAAAAATTTACAATCGGTCTAAAATGTACTGAGTTATAAAGATACACACCTAAAAAAAATAGAGGCGAATTGTTAACCTCCTCCATTTTTTGAAGTCGGTTAAAAATAAATTTTAACTCTGAACAAATTTATTGGTGTTTTTTTTTACATTAATTTATTTAAAAAGAGACGTCTTCTTTTAACGGTCGAATGACCTCCTTTTTCTTTTTTCGAATGACGTTTTCTATTTTCCCGATGTGCATATAAAAAATAAAAATATCAAAACTTTTAAATATTTTGTATTGTTAGAAAAAGAATAATAAAAAGCTGTGATTATACTATTATTTTTTAAGACTTTTTAAATTGTTATTATAATAAATTTAATTAAATTCATATATGTACCGTAACAAAAATTAAAAATTTTAAAAACCCCCGAATATATCTAGAGAAGATGTGATGTCAAGTCACCTTTCAAACATAAAAAACTAATTAGTGTTTTTTTATGGGAATTGTTACAATTTAAGTTTAAAAATTTTTTAAACGCACTAATAATCCTAAATTAATATTTTACTTATTAAGTAAAATATTTTTTTTTATTAAAAATACATTGAAATTGATTATTGAGGGGTTCAGCTGGATCCTATGCGCATTTCACTGTTGCTAATATTTGAAATTAAAATTAATATTTTACTTAATAAGTAAAATATTGATTTGGGATTATTAGTGCGTTTAAAAAATTTGTAAACATAAAAAACTAATTCAAAATCGGTGCAGCCGTTTGGTCTGTACATGGGGGTTAAAAATAAGAACATAAAATAAAATAAACGGGGAATAATATTTTTGAGTTTTAGAAAAAAATTCTTAGAACCAATTTCACGAAATTCTATTCAATTTGTATTTAAAAGTTGTTTTTTATATATATTTTTTTCAATGAAAAACAATTTTTAAATATGAATTGATATTTAAATAGAATTGTTGAAATTTACCCTAAAAATTATGAAACTTTCTATCTGGCAACACTTTAACTCATTACTACACAAGAAACATCAACTAAAAAACGTGAGGGCATGCGAACGAACCTTGCCGACATCGCTGAACCCAAATTGATGCGAATAGGAGTGACAGGTTTTCGTTAGTTTAGATTTTCTTTCGCTGAAGTTAAAAAGGTGTGTAATTGGTTAAATTTAAATATGTTGCCCAACGTTGGCTTAACGCAGGTTATGAGTTTTTAAAGAATGTAAGTGTAAAAGCTTTAAATATGACTTTAATATTATGAATAATAAAAAGTTTTGATAATTTTTATGATTGCATATTAGTTTGCAGTAAATGCTATAAATAATACTCGTACATATAAAATTCTTATTGTAAAATTTTTATAATCCGTAAAAAATTTAAAAAATATCATCATTTTATTACCCACTTAAAGTTTTTATAACATTTTCAGGCAAAATTAATTTTTTTTTCATACATTTGAACTTTTATTCCACAGCCATTTCATTAAAGGGATTTATTAAAATGTGCCTCCTGCTTAAAGTCTTTACAAACCGTCAGCGTGTGTAGGAAACAGGATTACCATCACCGAGCAGACATAAATATTCTCTTGTGCGTGTTATAATATTTAAAATTTTAACATGTAAACTTGCAACCCCAACCCCTCCTTCCCCTCCCCCTGAGTCTTAACATAAAATACAAAGGCATAAGAAAAAATATAAATAAATTCATGAAATTTCAATTAGAAGAAAAAACCTCAAGCTGTATTTTAATAAAAGGACAAAAAATAGAAACACTGGAACGGGGAATTTAACCGATAACGCAAAACAATGTGCGTGTTAAGCAAATAAACGCACCTACTAAACAAACAAACAAAAAAAAAAAGTAATAATAATAAGAATCACAAATAATGTTACATTATAACATACATAAATAATTGTGGACATGTACCAGCTCGCCCTGTAAATGGCCCTTTCAAGTTAAACCCAAAACGTTTTCATATCACAAAGTCCTTTTTGGTTGATACTCAGAAGAGTGTTTCTTTTGGCTTAAATTTCTCGTCTTGCAATATGAGACATACATATTTCTTTGTTTAAATGTTGTGTGAACTTAATTAATTGTGGCTAGATGCTTTCAGAAAATTAAATCTACTTTATGAAAAATTTTTGCGAAGTTTAATTTTTAATAAGAACCTTTTTCATTAATTTAAAATAACAGCCCACTGCAAATACAGCGAAATGTTAATAAACATTAGTTTGCCTCAAAAAAAAAAAAAAAGAAAAAAAAACATTTATTAGGAAAAGTAAAACAAAAGTCTTCAAACATTAAACACATTCACCACATCAAGCTACCAACTTCAGTATGTCAAGAATAGAATACACATGTTAATACGAGCATGATTATTTTGACGACAGCAAGGCAACACGGCGTCTCGACGCGTCGGGTTGTTGTCCTTGCTGATTTTGTGCGGCCAATATAATGCAAAATATGAAATGAATAATAGCTTACAATTACATATTTTATATTATTTAACAGAAAGAGCAACTCGAGATTTATGTAAATAAATAAATAGACTAATTTAAGCAATTTTATTTTTGTTAACGCAAAATATTTGCAGGCAGCAGCACTGAAATATGTATTTATAAAGGGTGTCCCAACAAGAACGCAAGATTTAAATTTTAAATAAAACACAGATATTAAAAAAAAACAAAAAGCAATGTGAGTCCGATCACAGAGGAGATGTGTAAACATCTAGTAATGAAATTTTTTTTTAAGTTGGAAGTACTTATGCTTTTAGTATCTTTTTTTAAATTAATTAATTAAAAGTATCAAAACTTTCAATATTGTAAATACATATGAATTTGTTGGTTTTTGTTTGCTTTATTAAAATTATTTGGTTAGTAAATGGACACACTGCAGTATACGAGTATGTATATCTGCATTCAAAATTGCAGTAAGTAGTAAATTTACTGATTACTAAAAAAATTCAGTAAATTTTTACTGCTAATGAAATTTAATTTGCATTACCAGTAAAATCGTAGGGCCGTAGCAAGTGGCAAAGTTTTTTCATTCAAATTTTGAAACTTTTGTATGAAAAACATTTAGCCATTTGGTAGAATTTCATTATGAATACGGGCATTACTGATTACTGAAAATTCAATGCATCTCATCATATAACAAATCATTTAGGCAATTTATAAAAATTGTAGAAAAAATTTTAGTAATCAGTAAAAATTTACTTGTTAAACATTTTTTTTTTTTTTGTTTTTACTGAAACATTAGTGGTACTGCAGTGCTCATCTATGGTAAATGCCTTTACTTTTACTTTTTAATTTTTAATTCCTGTTGTTCATCGTTTAGTTGTTGCTGTTCTTGTTATTTGTACGCATTGCAATTAAAAAAAATTTAGTAAAGTGCGACTTTGACTCGCGCACATTCGGTTTTGATAATTTTTTTTTGATTTAGCTCTCTTAATTTTTTAAGTTTTTTCAGTTTAAACGATTTTTTTTTTCAGTTATATCGCTTTTTCCTCGTTTTGGCGTTTTTTTCTCTTTTTGGTTTTTTTTTTCATTTTCTCAATTTTTTTTTTCATTTTGGCGATATTTTTCTGTTTTTTTTTTTGGTTTTTTTTTCATTTTTGCGATTTTATTTTTCTGTTTTTGGGGTTTTTTTATTTAGGTGATTTTTTTCATTTTGGCGATTTTTTCATATTGGCGATTTTTTTGTTTAAGGATTTTTGCGGTTTTTCGCGAATTATTTTAGTCCTAGAGATTTTTTTTAATTTGGTGCTTTTTTTCGTTTTGACGATTTTTTATATTTGGCGATGTTATATTTTTTTGATTTTTTAGTTTTACCGTTTTTGAAAATTTCAAGAGTTTTGCTCTTACGGTTTCCAAGATACAGCAAGTTGTCAAAATTACAAAGTCAAAATCGCATTAACTGATGGAACACCAATTGATTTAAATTTTTTAAATTGAGTGTTAATTGTTGTAGTCTGTATAAAAATACACTAACTTTTAAAATTTCAAGTGTCAATATATACATATGTACATACAATTGTATGTATATTACATGGGATTTTAACATTTTTCGTTGCTCGTTTTGGAACACCCTTTAATTTTTAACTCTCATGTATTTGTTGTTGTAGTGGCCAAATGTCTACATATTGTGTCCAAATTTCAAGTCCGTAGCTCTTACGGTTCATTTTCACCTTTGGTGTACGGAAATATACAGAAAAATAACCGGCGGCGGCGCACCGTCGGCTTCGAGCAGGTCGACTTGTTTCTCTGCTTGGTATTGATTCTTTCAAACACTAATACACTCATACATAGCTCACACCGATTTGACAATGCAAAGCAAAAGCAAAAAGCAAAGAAATCTCAGCAAAGAAATCAAAGTCAAAAGATTTTTATTCCCTAGCGTATAGATGTTTACACATCAAAAATCGTGAAACTTTATTATATCGTATAGTAGACAAAATGAGGTTATGTGTGGAACAACAAATCGGGCAGATGGCCGCCGCGGCTTTGCTGGCACACACGCGACCTTTTAATGAAATTTTCAATGGCCGTTTTGCATAAATGCTGCGGTATTTCATTAATGCACCGTCCAATTTCCTCTTTTAAGGCTTGAGTCGTCGTCGGCTTATTCGCGTAAACCATCGACTTCAAAAAACCCCAAAGAAAAAAGCCTAATGGTGTTAAATCGCACGATCTAGGCGGCCAATTCTGGTCTCCAAAACGCGAAATAACACAACCGGGAAATGACTGATGTAGCAATTGAATTGTTTCTCTTGCCGTCTTGTTGAAACCACATGCCCTCCACATTCATTTCTTCAATTCTAGGCACGAAAAAACTGGTTATGATTTCACGATACCGAACACCATTGACTGTTTGCGCTTGACCTGCGTTTGAGCGACATCATCACGTACAGCTGCGACATTTTCGGTCGATCGACCTGGTCGAAGGCGCGTTGCTGTCTTTACATCACTAACACACCCAGTTTCGGCAAATTTATCCATTAATGTCTTTACAGTTGACTCTTTTGGAGCATTATTGTGATTCCAAATTGATCGCAAATTTGCGAACTGTAGCCGCAAAACTTTCACCATTTTGGAAAAACAATTTCACAATGAGAATGCGTTGTTCATTCGTGTAGCGCTCCATTTCTACTAACCTCGTACCTTCTACTAGCAAACAATAACAATTGTTCAAATGTCAAACAATGACACTTCGAATGGCGCCAAATTTAAATCTTGCGTTCATGTTGGGACACCCTTTACTTGAATGCAGCGTTACCATATGTGAAGATTTATCTTATTTTGGAAGATTTTCGTGATGTTAATAAGACTAAAAGATTTCTTTTTTAAAAAGAAGATTTTTAAGAATATAATATTTGGTACTTTTAGTATATTATTTTAGGTCCTTTTCACTAAAGTACTGATATATTTTCTTCTTTCCTTCATCAAAAGTATGAATTATATGCATACATATATTTATCTTATACATTTTCTATTCAGTAGATATTTTGTGTTATTTACCTTTACGTTTGTTAGTTCATATGAAACAAAATAAATTTTTCCTGAATTTGAATTCAGTAAAATAAATGCATATTATAATATATTTTGAGTAAAATCACTTAAACAAAAAGATTTTTTTTTTGAGAAATAAATATGACAACGCTGGTTGAATATTACTACGTTTTAGTGATGTAACGAATGTCAATTTTTGATATTCGCGAATACGAATACGAATATTATATGCAATATGAAACATTAAAAAATTGTTTTGTAAAAGCACTTCGTAATTAAATAATATTTGAAAATGATACAAAGCACAAATTTCTATAAAAAATTAATGTATTTGTACAAACTAAAATTTTTAGTCATTTATTTAAATTTCGTTTAGGATTTATGCATTTATTTATTTAATTTCTTTGGAAAAATATTCGTATTCGCTTGAATACATTCATATTCGCCTGAAAATGGCCGAATATTGGACAATTCGAATACGAATACGAATATTCGTGCATCACTACTACGTTTATACGCCCACTCTTTTTTTTAACAGTAAGAAAGTGATAGTGATAGAGAAGAAAGAGATAGAGAAAGCGTTATTCTTTTACAAATCTGCTTTTGGTACGTTTTCTTTTTACTACAAAACCGGAGGTCCTGGGTTCGAGCCCGGTCTCCGACGATCATTAAATAACAACACCTCTCATTTTGCTGCTGTGTATTAGTGTCCATTTGTATCAGTTGTTGTAGAAAAGTTCAAGTGATGAAGGCATAGACAATGGTCACTGAACTACACCGGCTTCAGTGGACACTTATCCTAAGTTTATTAACATCAGAGTGCTATACTTTTTCGGTATTGTGTAGCAGAATCATGGGCAAAGTAAAATAACCAATAAAATGGCTTTAAAATTTAATACGCCTCATTGACACCAGATGCGCTGAACTCATGTAATCGTGTAGCCTGTTGTGTTCATTGTGTTTAATGCAGCAAGAGAAAAATTGCAAAATGGAACTTAAAAATGTTTTACACTTTTCACCAAGTGTGGAAGTTAAATATATTGCACTAAGAGTCGATTAAATATAAACAAAAGAGCGCAAATAATATTCTCTTCTCTTTACTCGGTGATTTAAACATGTGATTTTGTTTTTATTTAGCTGTTGTATGGGATTTTCTCGTTTGTATATTATTTCAATTTTCCTACCATATTTGCGCCAATTTTCATTGCGCCCAACTGTTTGTACATTAGTGTGTGTATGTGTGGATCTGTAAGTTTTCTCGGTTTGCGTTTCTCTGGCATTTTATTTTTATTTTCCGTCATCATTACAGTGACCAAATTCTTTAGAATATGACTGAGTGACTATATGACTTGTATGTATGTAAGTCTTATTTGTTGTTGTTTCTAGTTTTATTATTTTGCTTTTGTATTTCTTTTATTTTTTGTTTACACCATCAAGCAATGCCAACATTTTCAAATTGTATGTGCATGCATCAGGAAATTCTTGCGTTTAACTTACACACAATTAAATTTGAATGCGTGATAATTATGATGAAAAAATCAGCACAGTGGGCTAAAAAATATTTCTTTCTTTGAAAATATTGTTAAAGTTTTATAGTTGATGAGCTGGCGCTTCGTCAGCACGCAAAATTCATGAGCCTCATAATCATAATCATAAACAAAAACTCTATTCTCTTCTAAAGGCTACTATACACTATTATACACAATAGTATGACTTTCGAGAAAATACAACCCTGGTATGATGGAGTTTATGAAAATTGCCAAAAAAAAAAAAAAAAAAAAAAAAAAAACAACAAGAATTCATTAGATCAGGGTTGTATTTGTTCAAACGTCGCACGATTTTGATCAATAATTAGTCTCACTCTTAAATACTCAGCCAAAAAAAAACAGTGAAATCAAGAATAATGAACTAAAGCCGCTAAGACGTAGTCAGTTAGATTAAAGTCTGACTCAACTGACTCAATTTGATTGTCTGATAGTCAATTCAACTTATTCATTTGTATTGCCATTCATAACTTATGTAAATAATGATTGTGTTTGTAGTTATCTTGTGCCATAACAATTTAGAGTAAATACAAGTTGTGATTCACAATACTAAAATATAATTTGGTTCAGTCAAAGTTGGGTTGAGTCAAAAACAACCAAACTGAGTTGTGAATTTAGTTCCAGTTCCAGGTTGTCCAGTGATTCGAGAGAGAGAAAGAGAGAGAGAGACAGAGAGATTATCTGTCAATAACCAATAGTCCTGGCTTAGGGCCAATTTCACCAACTCTATTTAAATATCAATTCATATTTAAATGTCGATTTTGATTAATTTTTGTATGGAAAAATTATTTTTAAATATGAATTGATATTTAAATAAGTTGGTGAAATTGGCCCAATGTTTGCGGTGCGGTGCGATTTCTCGTTGCGGGAGAGAAAAATAAACATAATACAACGGCAGACGGCGACGGCAATACTTGTCATTGTTTGTTTAAATTTTTATTAATTTTTTTGTGCATACATTTTTAAATAAAATTTACTCTTTCTGTTAAATATTTTGTAATGGCAGTAACTAAAAACGAAAAATTATTAAAATTTTATACATTCGCAGATTTATTTGATAATTTTTTTAAGCTTTTATATTTTATGACAAACATTTTTGAACTTCAAAATCATGTTTTTTGTTGTGAACACCGCCAATTATTCAAAAACTATGGCAACATCAGAAAGAGAAAGAGAGTCAAAAATTGAGAGAATAAGAAAGTCCACAATGAAAATAAAATAGATTTTAAATTTATGCCGCTCCGCACTGCGGTTGTTTACTTCAAAATCGTATGAAAAACCGCACCGCAATAAATCATCGTTACATTGTGTTCAGACTCTTACATAGTAATAGCATCGTTCAGTTTTGAACCCTGAGCAGGTTGAATCAGTTGTACCACTGCTGATGCTGCAAGAAAAATTATGCTTGCGGAATATTTCACCGAATTTTTGTCGAATTTAGCAGGATAGTTTTTGAATATTCCACCCAGCGACACTTTTCTTGCAACTTGTCATCCCTAGTCTCTTGTGAAATCTTTTATCTAGCCATCTAAGTCCGTGGTGTTGTAGTCTCGGAAAAAACTTTCTTAATTTTCCAGCTCCCACTAATTATAGAATAACCTGTTAATACGTTGATGCCAGTCGCCGTTCCAGCGGTAAATGATTAGTAAAATTCCTATCTGAATCCTTAGAATTTATGGCAAGCCTCAGCCACAAGGTCCTCGAGACCTAGCAGTCATCCCTAAAAGTCATGTAACTGTTCCTTCTCCACCCGCCCAAAACAAATACTTGAATACAGACAAACATAAATTTGAGGTTGATCGGAAGTTGTACTTCACTGACTGATCTTTGGCAGCCTCATTTCCATCAAGGCTTCAGAGTCCATCATGGTTTTACACTAAACATGTTCATCATCCCGTGAAGTGTGCTCTTATAATCTCCAACTAGTTTCAATATGATAATATTTCGCAGCCTTAAGAGCATCCTGGCAGTCGACTCAGAGGGTATCATCCTCGACCACTAATTCAATAGCATTCATTCTCGCTAGGATCTTGGGATGGAAAACAGTATATGTACTCATTCGTTACTCTAAACGATCGATGAACAGTAGGCATCAGTTTCAAAGAAAGAAGTTGAAGTGGTAAAAATGGCTGAGAGACCACACATCTAACTTGGAATGAACATAGCTCTTCCGAAGAACTTCACTCTGGCATATGTAATAATTGGGAACCCTCTCTATTATTTGAATCTACGCGAAAACGTACAAACTGTCACCGGATGCAGCACATATCATTCCTATCGCTTCGCAGGTCTTTTAGGTTAGGTTATGTTAGGTTTAAAAAAGGGGCAATCAATGTGAAAACCTATCAAGCTTGGCTAGGTTGAGAACCAAGTTAAATTTTTCCAAGCTGAATCCCTAATGAATTCTACATCTAGTATATTTTAGATGTAAAAGATTTGTCTTCTCATTTGACTGAATGCTGAACAGTGGCACAATCACTGTAATAGTACTTCATCATCTTGCTGGCAATCTCTGTATGTTTTATCCTCAACAACATCCACGCGAGTCAGCTGATTCTTTGACTCGATATGTTTGCCAATCTTGTTGCTCTTTTTGTCTATTTTCACTATTTGTTATTCCCCACAGACTTTCGTGCATTCTTAAAACACTAAAGTTCTGCCAATTTCTGATATCTTGCTCATAGTTCATTTTCTAGTATAATGTTGGTTAGTGATGATCTCATCCTCGCCAGCGTATCAACTTCTTCTGCGATACACTTATGTCCTAAAATCCATATTATCTTCATATTATCTTCATGTTTCCATTAAACCCGTATGAGTTTATCTCATTTTTGAATTTAAGGACCTTTACTCTGAATTTGATGAGCGAGGTAGTAGAAAGATTCAATTAATTATAGATCTCTAGCACGAAAAATTCGTCAGGTTTCGCAGGGCAAGTCAGCTTGTTTTATATTATCTAAGTACATATTTAACTGGGACCGATGGCATATTCCAATCGAACCACTTCGCTCGAGCGACTTACCTTGTAAACCAACCGAAACTCCTCTTTTGTATAAATAATCGATACGTTTGGTTCTTATATATCCTTCATAGTCAGGCTCCCACTGTAATGATTTATTGCGAGAACTGAAACAAATTAAGGTCCCATTATATATATTATATATTTTTCTGCCACTCGCATTTGCTTAGAGTTTAAACGATTTAAAATTTAGGCTCACAATGTTGAACCACCCAGCAAAAAATTACACATTACCATTAGAACTACTTGCCATATAATGACTTACTTTTTTGATTGACAAATTTCATTACTCGCTTACAAATCACATTACCTAAAATTTAAAAAAATCATGTACAAAGTGCTAAATGAAGAGAATGATTTTTTTAGATTAATAGATTACGTGAACAAGTTGCGAAATAAAAAAAGTAAGTACTTCTCAAGAATCGATTATCTTAGTCTCACGCCTTGTTAAAATCATTAAGTTGGTAATCCAGTAGGGAAGTGCTTAAACCAAAAATGCTTAATTCCAAACTCGATTACTTTTTTTGAAATTTTTTGCTGGGCAGTTCTAACCAGAATCTGATGTCAGGAATTGTTATATCGATGTTGCTGTTCCTCCCTGCAGTCGGTTGTGCTGCGACTGCGTCGTACAGAAGTTCTGGTTGGATATACTTGTACCTAGAATTGGAAGTGCACTTTTCTTAGAATTTCTAAAAATGGGAAGTACGTAAAAAACACCTGGAGACCAGTTTTTTTTACCTCTAACAATATTTTCTAAATAACGCTGCAGCATAATATAAATTTCCCACGATTTATACAAGTTGTTAAATTTTGTCCTGTATGCTCTTTGTGTTGGGCCACTGTGCAGCCAACATGATGTGGTTGATGATTCATCTGAAAATATTTTGAATAATTTATTTTATGGAATTGCACGTTCGTTTGTTTTTTCACTTGCATCTCTCAAAGTTGCATTTGTAGATGCCTCATGTGTACATTTCACGTTGTTTATTTTTATTTATTTTTTTTTTCATTCTTTTTAATTTGTTTTTTTTTATTCACGTTCTGTGTGTGAAAATGTGCGACTTTAAATAGTTATATAGAGAAGATTTTATCCGCTGAGGTGGCACAACCGAACAGCAGCAGTAGTTTTTTTTTATTTGTTTATGAGTATGTGACGATTATGCCGGTTCGATGGGGTTCTTCTCATGGCAAGTTAAATATGAGCTCATTACAAGAAATGTGCTGGCAGCCAAATGGGGAAATGCATACGAACACCAGTTTCAACGCGGGTATTTTTATTTATTTTAGTAATTTTTTATATATATTTTTATCTTCGATTTATATCTTTTTTTTTTGTGTGATTTCATTTCATCATTTTGTATGACTGGTCGTTGAGAATATTCATGTGCATCGCATTCTTAATGATGCAAAGATCAGTTTTTTTTTTTGATGAAAAAAAAATTTTTTTTTATACGTTTTATTATTTATTTGTTGTGTAGTAGCATTGTTTGTTACTTAAGCTTCTTTTATTTATTTTATTCACTTTTCTTTAAATATTTTTTATGTTTGATTATATCAATTGTGCAGTGGCAATTGCCGAATCGTTTCTTATTTATTAGTCTCCTGCACAAGATATCATATAAGAACTTTTAAGACATGAGGGATTTTTAAAATGCTTTGCTACAGCGAAATCTTATAAAACAAACGTTAACAACACTGTTTGCAAGAAATTTGTTTTAGTATTGTAGGTATAAGATTAAAGAAGAAAACACTTCGGGACGGAAGAATTTGTGATACTTGCTTCTTTCTACGCATGAGCGCGTGTACAAAGGTCATGCATGTATGTGTGTATGATCTTTTATTTTTCTGCGCACATGCAAAGGCACACACATGCATTAACATTAGTTGTATGCGGTTAATCACATAATAGCTTACCATCTACATATTACACACACACTCAAACGTACAATATGAGAAATAACAAGCATACACTAATCAACAGTACTTCTTTTGAGTGTTTGTTACAAACAAGCTGTCTTGGCAACATCGCTTGTGGACACTGATATACACGTACACCAATACATCCATCGTGCTTCGCTTATAGTACGACAGCATTTATTATTGGTTTAGTATAATACATGCGACGTGAATACATTTAAAAATCATGACGTATTTACATTTAAAGGCTGTTTACGCAGGTCTCTATTATTTATTTAATAGTTTCATTACGAGCACAATGACGCATGTAGTAAAATGATTAAATTGAATTTTCTTAAACGTTTTTGTTATTCTTTTTTTTGTTTTGGGGGATGGGGGGGGGGGGGGAAATATGAAAGACTTCCAGTAAGTTTTAGGCTTGTTGATTATTTTTTTTTTTTTAAGAGATCGCTTGAAGACACTGTGATCTAGAAATGTTTTTTTTTTATTATTAGTTCCTCATTTAAATACACTGCGCGCTTTTAGTTAATTTTTTAAGTGAAAAGAAATATAGTAAGAGTGAAAATATCGAATTACAAGATTATCAAGCCACTAAAAATTATAATTGGTTCTAGGAAAAACAACTGGAAATGGTACATTAGATCTGGTGTTTAAATTATATATGTTGAAAGCTTGCTGTAATCAAAGTCTTATATTACAATTTAATAGCAATTATATTTCTTAAATATTTTAACCCATTAATATACATTTAAGGGACACTTTCCGAGAGGGAACATATAAGACCCATACGAATAAGAACTAGAACAAGTTATTTAAAATGTTCCACAAATATGATGTCCTAAAATTTACATAAAAGTGTTGGAGACGTGTTATACTGAATGCCATGAATCAGTGTAGCCGTTCTATGGGTAACATTTTCCAACTTTTTACTAAATCATGTTACTAATTATGTCAAAGGATGACAGCTCAATTCTTGAAATTTCATCATTTGACAGTCAATTTACATCCTGATCTCAAATTTCTCCACCCTCTAGATGTGTATTCTTTACTTTGAAAATAACCATTAAAAGAACAGATCTTGCCTGCAGGCGCAACTGTCGTCGCTTCTTTGCACACAATTCTCCCATGGTCCATGGTGAACCTATTTCTCGTCCATGATTACGAATCGACGCCAAAATGTGGAATTGTTTTGTTTGTTTATTTTTAAAAAAATGGAAAGAACTTTTCGGCGATCATCCAATATATAGTGCTAAGCGCTTCACTGGGAGATCTATAGGTCCATTACCAAGGTAGTAGTGGACCTATAGGTGTCCCTGACTCGATGAGAATCAATGTACACATTTTTTTTAATAAACACAATCCGCGAAGCGATTATCTTGTCCACCGAAAATACCCAGGGTCTATGGTGGGTATCGAACACACGATCTATATACTGACAGGCTATCATCGTAACCACTCAGCCACAGAGAGAGAGAGAGAGAGCCTGTCGTTAAATCGCTTTATACCCATGACAAACCCGCTCATATTTTCGAGTTTACAATCCGTACTATTGTTTTGGTTGCTCATGAAAACCTACCGCGTTCTAAACTCGGTCAATGACACATATTGAGTTCCAGTATTTCTGGCTCCCATCATCTTCACAAAGCCTTCAAAAGTCCGTTGCTTTAAATAGGCAATGATCAGTCAAAACACCTTTGAGGACCCGTAGGACCCTCTTGTTCATACTCAATAGTAGTTTGGATATCGCCAAGTTAAACATTGGCCATCAAAACCGAAAGACCATGCTATCCTCTCTACTGCCCCAGGGACTAGCTGTTTCTTTTAAAACACTTATTTTTTCAGACTAATAATAAAATAGTTGCTAATGATATATTAATAATAGTTCTTTAAAATAGTTGCTGGACGTACAGCACTCACTGCGGAATCCTGTCACATCGCGTCCATATCCCCGAGTTTGCAATCCGTGCTGTCTTTTAGTTCCTCATTTAAACCCGCCGCGTTGTAACCTTGGGCAATAACAATATATGTAATGAGTTCCAGGGTTTTGGGCTCCCCTCATCTTTGTAAAGCCTGCAAAAAATCCTGTGTGAATTTCCCACTTGTTGATCCTTGCTCTAAACGAGGAATCTCTAGTCAAGACATATACGAGGACCCGTAGGAGCCTCTTGTTCATACCCAATAATAGTTTGGATATTGCCTAGTCAAACCTTGGACATCAGTAACGAGAGACCCTGCGATCCTCCCTACTACTTCAGGGACTAATTGTTCCTTTTAAAACACTATTCTTGTGGTCTCTAAAATAGTTTCTAATTGCTAGTTTCACCAAATTACATAACGGTGACCAGTTCCATATATGTTTGAAAATTTACTGGGATCGTTAGTTTTTATGACTCAAAAAATAAATACTAAACAAGGTGGCGCATTTAAAACTTAAACTATAGGTTTTACAATATTGCCATTTATCAACAACGTAATCTTTTTCACACTACTGCCGCCATCTATGCGCCAGAAACAATCATTAGAACTTTCTTCTTTATTTGTGTTATACAGTGTTAACATAGTGTCCACACCTAATGAATTTATATCATGATGAATGTCAAATTGATATCATGATGAAAATTCATCACGGATAGACTCAATTTATTAATATTATGGTAGCGTTATAATATAATCATCAGAGCTCACGGCCTGATGAATTCATCTTGATACCAAATGTCATATTATGTGTTATTGTGCGTTTAACGTTTATTTATTAAACAATTTTCGGTTAAAAAATACGGCACAACAATTATTTGTGACCAAAAAATTAAACAACATGCAAATTATCTACTTTTGACAAGTATTTTTCAAATATTTGTTTGATTCATCATAATATAAAATCATCAACTTCTACTCCTTTGTGTAGATATTAATGAAAAAATGACAGTTGCTCCTGCCGGCGCCATATTACGAGATCTGTACCTGGATTCAGTAACTTTTTGCGAACCGAAAATCGTAATATTTATCGACATATTTATTCGCTTGCGATAACGATAATGTGATTCTGTAATTTCTTTTTTACGATAGTCTCCCGCTTTATCTTATTCACCATTTAATTCAATATTATATTGTAGCTCTGTATAGAAAATGTGAAAATAAGCGAAAAGCACAAAGAAAAAAAAAAGAAAAACTCAATAAATTTAATTTTGTGACTTAATCTTTTTTTCTCCAACCGACAGCGAATATCGTTAAAATATGTTACTGAATAGCAAAGTCGATAAATTTTCGTTATATTAATTATAACGATACGATTATCGTAATAAAAGTTACTGAATCCAGGTACTGATATAAAATCATCAGGTGTGGACACTATGTAGGCTCAGTTAGCCGACTATAGTGTAATGTAACTGCAACGTAGGATTATTGTGATTTAATTATCTACATGAATTTTAATTTGACAAAATTCACCAGCCACCCTGTATTACCATTACATTTTAACAGCATCATGGAAAAATAAAAAAAAGCAATGTGAGTCCGATCACAGAGGAGATGTGTAAACATCTAGTAATGAAAATTTTTTTTAAGTTGGAAGTACTTATGCTTTTAGTATCTTTTTTTAAATTAATTAATTAAAAGTATCAAAACTTTCAATATTGTAAATACATATGAATTTGTTGGTTTTTGTTTGTTTTATTAAACTTATTTGGTTAGTAAATGGGCACACTGCAGTATACGAGTATGTATATCTGCATTCAAAATTGCAGTAAGTAGTAAATTTACTGATTACTAAAAAAATTCAGTAAATTTTTACTGCTAATGAAATTTAATTTGCATTACCAGTAAAATCGTAGGGCCGTAGCAAGTGGCAAAGTTTTTTCATTCAAATTTTGAAACTTTTGTATGAAAAACATTTAGCCATTTGGAGAATTTCATTATGAATACGGGCATTACTGATTACTGAAAATTCAATGCACCTCATCATATAACAAATCATTTAGGCAATTTATAAAAATTGTAGAAAAAATTTTTATTAATCAGTAAAAATTTACTGGTTAAACATTTTTTATTGTTTTTACTGAAACTTTAGTGGTACTGCAGTGCTCATCTATAGTAAATGCCTTTACTTTTACTTTTTAATTTTTAATTCCTGTTGTTCATCGTTTAGTTGTTGCTGTTGTTGTTGTTGTGTACGCATTGCAATTAAAATAAATTCAGTAAAGTGCGACTTTGACTCGCGCACATTCGGTTTTGAACATTTTTTTTTTATTTAGCTTTCTTCCTTTTTTAAGTTTTTTCAGTTTAAACGATTTTTTTCAGTTTTATCGCTTTTTTCTCGTTTTGGCATTTTTTTTCTCTTTTTGGGTTTTTTTAATTTTCGCAATTTTTTTCATTTTGGCGATTATTTCATTTTGGCGATTTTTTTCTGTTTTTTTGGGGTTTTTTCATTTTGGCTTTTTTTTCTGTTTTTGGGATTTTTTTATTTAGGCGATTTTTTCATTTTGGCGATTTTTTCATATTGGCGATTTTTTTGTTTAAGGATTTTTTTCATTTTGGCGATTTTTCCGGTTTTTCGCGATTTATTTTAGTCCTAAAGATTTTTTTTAATTTGGTGCTTTTTTCGTTTTGGCGATTTTTTTTTTGTTTTTGGCGATTTTATATTTTTTTTGATTTTTTAGTTTTACCGTTTTTGAAAATTTCAAGAGTTTTGCTCTTACGGTTTCCAAGATACAGCAAGTTGTCAAAATTACAAAGTCAAAATTGCATTAACTGATGGAACACCCATTGATATAAATTTTTTAAATTTAGTGTTAATTGTTGTAGTCTGTATAAACATACACTAACTTTTAAAATTTCAAGTGTATATATGTACATACAATTGTATGTATATTACATGGGATTTTAACATTTTTCGTTGTTCGTTTTGGAACACCCTTTAGTTTTTAACTCTCATGTATTTGTTGTTGTAGTGGCCAAATGTCTACACATTGTGTCCAAATTTCAAGTCCGTTGCTCTTACGGTTCATTTTCACCTTTGTTGTACGGAAATATACAGAAAAATAACCGGCGGCGGCGCACCGTCGGCTTCGAGCCGGTTGACTTGTTTGTCTGCTTAGTATTGCTTCTTTCAAACACTAATACACTCATACATAGCTCACACCGATTTGACAATGCAAAGCAAAAGCAAAAAGCAAAGAAATCTCAGCAAAGAAATCTCAGCAAAGAAATCAAAGTCAAAAGATTTTTACCCCCTAGCGTATAGATGTTTACACATCAAAAATTGACTTGATTTTGTTGTACTGTGTAATCATCCAGTGGCTGGCAAATCATACCATAGCCTAACTCATATTTTCCCATTGTTCCCTTCCAACCTATTTAATGAAGAGAAAATCCTTTGCTTTTTCTTTTTAAACTCAACCACATAAACTTTTCCCTGAAAAATAAACATTTTCCTTTACTTTTTGCAAACTCCTAAAAAGTCATAAATATTCCAATTGAGTTATTAAATTCAAAATAAAGTCAAGAAACTTTTTTTGCTGTAATCTCACACAGCAGTTTGCCACATTTTTGAGTCTTGCATTCTATTCAATTGCTCTCTGTAATGATTTATTATTAAATAATTTCTTTGTAGACATCCACAAAACGGCTTCAATAAAGTTTTTGAGAACAACAAACGGGCAGACAGTCAGTCAGTTAGTTAGTTAGTCAGCCAAGCAAGCAAGCAACCATTAAACAAATACACAAATTTTTGAAAATTGCATTTGAACTTTTACAACGAGTATCCATCCGCTCTCGTATGTGCAACATGTCACATAAATTTCGTTACTTTTTCACATAACCTGACATTTCCCATGATTTTTACGTGCTCTTAAAGTTTTCTTATTTACTACTTTATTATTTTTATTATTATGGTTATCAAGTAGTAACACTAGGTACTCGTAGTATTCAATATGTACTAATATAAGTATGTATATGTCGTCTGCAGCAGGGATAGGAAAGTCCCTACTTTAAATATTACTGATTTTTGTATATAAAGTAAACTTGGGCAACAATGGGGTTATTTTTCACTATATAGAATTTGTTCCTCTTAAATGGGTCAAGTGAGCCGAAAATTTTGTAATTTTCACATTTTGCCAAAAAAAAACTTTCGCAGTGGGTAGATATGTACTCACCGAACTTTTTCACCAAAAGGCACAGTTTTACCCCTTTTTGTGATATAAGAGTGTGTATATCAGTGACGGGAAATTTGCTACGATCGTACTTTCTGTGATACTATTTAACATGAAAAAGTACCGCAGTACTCCCCCAACACATTTGATACTCTCACGGTCAACTTAGAAATGCATTCAAATGACGCGCGTATTAATATATTTTTGCCAAGAATTAAATTTCTTTTTCGGCAAATGGCACGATCTATATAATGGGTGTTTTTTATTGAGGTATAGAACTTTAAGTTGGCATCACTTTTTTAACTGGCGGCCATTTTGTCAGCTGTCAAGTGATTAATATTTAGTTTGGTTTGCCATTTCATCATGAACAGGTTGACAAAAGAACAACGCTTGCAAATCGTGCAAATTTATTTCGAAAATAATGGTTCAGTTCGCGAAGTTTACCGCAAGCTCCGTCCATTTTATGGTCGACATAATCGTCCATCATAGCAATTAATTCGGTTAACCATGAATCGTTTTCGCACTACGTTTACTCTATGTGATAATACGCATCCGCAGAGACGTCGAACAGTGCACACCGAAGAAACAATTGCCGCTGTAGAGCAAAGTGTTGAAGAGGACCCGAATGAATCGATTCGCCACCGTGCACAGCAATTGGAGCTTTGTCCATCAACTTTATGGAAGATTTTGCGCAAAGATCTTGGCTTGCGACCTTACAAGATCCAGCTTGTGCAAGAATTAAAGCCGCGAGACCAAGCAATGTGTCGTGATTTTGGTGTATGGGCCGAAAATGAGATTGATCTCGATGCTGATTTTCATCGCAAAATTTTGTTCAGTGATGAGGCTCATTTTTGGTTGAATGGCTACGTCAACAAGCAAAATTGCCGCATTTGGAGTGAAGAGAATCCACATGAGACCCTTGAGACGCCATTACATCCACAAAAACTGACTGTTTGGTGTGCTCTATGGGCTGGTGGAGTCATTGGGCCATACTTCTTCCGAAATAATGCTGGAGAGTCAGTTACCGTTAATGGAGACCGGTATAGAGCCATGATAACCGACTATTTTGTTCCCGAATTGGATGGCATGAATGTGGATGAGTTGTGGTTCCAACAAGACGGCGCTACATGCCACACAGCGCACGTCACAATCGATTTATTGAAGGAAACATTCGATGAGCGCATAATTTCGCGGAATGGACCTGTCAATTGGCCACCAAGATCGTGTGATTTGACACCATTGGATTATTTTCTTTGGGGATATGTGAAGTCGCTCGTCTACGCCAACAAACCAGAAACGTTAGGGGACTTGGAAGCCAACATTCGTGGCGTTATTGCCAACATACGGCCCCATCTGCTCAAAAAAGTGGTTGAAAATTGGACCTGTAGAATTGGCTTTATTCGAGCCAGCCGCGGCGGCCACATGCCCGAAATCATATTTAAACATTAATGGCATAAAATTATCCTTCCAATAAAGCCAAATTGATGGACATTAAAACGATTTTCTTGTGTTTTATTTCAATTCGAAGTTCTATACCTCTAAAAAAAACACCTTATACATGCATATAAACACAAATCATGTTGAAACAACTGTTTGAAATCAGTTTAACGAAAGTTGTAAAAAGTTTTATATCAAATTTTGTCAAGTTCTTAGGGCAAAAGTGGACTTTGACAATGAAATATTAGTTTGATTTCGTAATCCACTTTTAGACATGCAAATTTTAGTCTTAATTCAGCTGTGTGAAAGACAGAAAGAAGAATATCTCTCTGTGCCTTTCTCCCAGCTGAATTAAGAATGAGATTTACCCTGGAAATGTTTTATCTTGTAAACCCAACAGCAATATACAACTTTTAATTAAAATGTTGCCTAGCGGAAAGAAAAATTTTTAAGCTATTAACAACCAATACTTGTATAGAGCACTGGCTGATATAACAGAACTGAAACCATTAACAACAGAAAATATATATATATATATCTATAGTGACTTAAACTAAAAACGCATTAGATGAATACATGTTTCATGATATATCGAGAGTAGATTACGGAATTTTGTCCATACCTCACTCCTCTACAAATGTCGAAAGGATTTTCTCTTACCAAAATCTCATGAAAATAAAACAAAGGAACCGATTTTATGTTCCAACCGTATCAGGTCTTATCCAGGCCAAAGATTTATTGAAGTCTAAAAATTCATCTTGTTATAACTTTGACATTTGTACCTGCATATGTACATATGTATGTATATACATTGTGTCCTTTTTTATTTCTTTGTTTCTTTGTATATGAATTTTTTACCATTTTTTGTTAATAAAATTTAAATAAGAAAAATAATAATAATTTTGGGTACTCTCGGGATCAAAAAAGTACTCAAAAAAATTTTTTTCGATACCGAAATGTAAATCTCATTTCCCATCACTGGTGTATATTGAAAACATGGTTTCCTTTCTTTCTTTTAGAGGAACAAGTGCAATATGTTTGTCGTTGTCAGTGTTGCCATCTCAGTATTTTTTTTAGCTAAACTTTAGCTTAATTTATACTGATTTATGTAGCTGGCAATTTTATATTAAGCGTTATTTTTAGCATTTTATAATAATTTATTTAGCATTATTGAAAGGAAAGTATTCATAGGAAACATTTTATACAACGTGAAAATTAAAACTATCTGTACCCATGTTCTGTAATTTTGGTGAGAACTTCTCGCGTCGGAAAGATATGAAACAAAATATTCCATCGTTTCTCGAAAAGTGAGAAAAAATGTGTCGGTAAGTCATGTTTTAGACTTGGCAGTTTTTCTTGAAGCAGTTATCTTCAATTCTCTTTTATTTATTTATTTATCTCAATTTTCCTATTGTTTTAATGCTGCGAATGAAATAACAAAAGAGAATTGAAGTAACTTTTCTGTACAAGCAAGTCAGTACCCCTCTTCTTTCCTCTCTCTCCCATAAGCTCAGACTTGCTTCAAGAAAAACTGCCGAGTCTAAAACATGACGAAAACTATCAACATTGATTACTTCATTACGTTAAAAATGTCATAATATACAACTCAAAGCCGCTTTAAAATCGCAGACTTTGTAAACACTTATCAAAAATGTCTTTGACGCGACCAAAATTCACTAAAAGTCGAAAACTTTCAACGACGGTGGCGAAAAGACAACCGTCGGCTAT
This sequence comes from Tachina grossa, assembly GCA_949987645.1. Taxonomy (NCBI): domain Eukaryota; kingdom Metazoa; phylum Arthropoda; class Insecta; order Diptera; family Tachinidae; genus Tachina; species Tachina grossa. The sequence goes on along the minus strand of OX465276.1, from coordinate 22,367,911 downwards.
ACCAAATAAAAAAATAAATAAAATATGTTGTTAAAATTATTTAACAATTAAGGTATCACTTCAGAACAAAATTCTTACCTTTTTGCGTTATTATTCATTGCATTTTTCATTTGGAACATGTATTTTTTGGTTAAAATTTTATCTCACCCTGTTTTTATTTGGGAGTATATTTGACAGTACAAAACGAAAATTTTTCTCACGAAAATTTTACAGATACACTTTTTCTTTAAATTGTAGAGTAATTTCCTTACGTAACAGCTATTACTCGTCAAAAAAAGTTACAGACACAGGATAGTGCAAAAAAACAGCTGTTTGTTTCAATTTACGGAATTCTTGTTTCATTTAACATGTTCCAAGTGAAAACTTTCTCGTGACGAGAGTTACAGAACATGGGTATTGGTTTAAATTTTTATGAATAGCATCGACAATTTTTAAATAGACCAAAATTTAAATTAAATTCCATGCTACAAACTATTTCTTCATTCTGGCTTATTTGTTGTAATTGTGCTGGTATATTTTTTTATTTACCTAGCGCCCTCGTTTAGATAGCCATTAGAAATTTGCGTGTAAACAGTCTTGAAATGTAAATACGTCTTGTTTTTTAAATGCATTGCGTAGCATGTATTATATATACTAAACCAATAATAAATGCTGTCGTTTAATAAGCGAAGCATGATGAATGTGTTGATGTTTGTGTATATGAGTGGTTACAAGCGATGTCGCGAAAACTTTTTGTTCGTAACAAACAATCAAAAGAAGTAGTGTTGATGCGTGTATGTTTGTTATTTTGCATATTGTACGTAGTAGTGTGCGTAAGATGTAGATGGTAAGCTATTATGTGTTTAAGGGTGGTTTTTTAAAGCAAGCGCACGCAACTAATGCCAATGCATGTTTGCGTTTGTATGTGCGCAGAAAAATAAAAGATCATACACAAAACTTTTGTATACGCGCCCATGCGCAGCAAGAAGCAAGCATCACATATTCTTTCGTCACGAAGTATTTTCTTCTTTACTTCTACACCTGCAATAACTGAAACAAATATCTTGCAAACAATGTTGTTTACCGATTGTTTTATTAGATTTCGCTGTAAAAAAAAAGCATTTGAAAAATCCCTCATGTCTTAAAAGTTCTTGTAAGTGGTCTTATGCAGGGGTCTAATAGCCATCCCGTTACTTCTAATTAGAGTTGAGCGATATTTAGAAACCTGTTACTTTTTCACAGCGATTGGAAAATCACAAATCACAACTGTGACTGAATTTATCAAGTAACAGGTTTTGAAAATATAGTTCTTTCAGACAAACTGTGATTGTTCTTGCATGCTTTCTTTACAATAAATAAAGCTACCACATTAATTTTTCTTTATACCTTCAGCTTTTGTCAAGAACAAATCGTCAAATCGCTTCAAATCATCTTTTCTGGCAACTATGTACAACTCGCATTTTTATATTTGCAATTTTATTGTCTCTCTGCCTCTTATATGTATATATATTTTTTTTTTATTTATTCTCAATATTTGAACGGGGTTGATTTGATTGCTAATTGCTTGTTCTTGCTGCTCTTCTTATTAGTATTTATCAAAACACCAATACTAATAAATACTTTTAAAGCAGAAGAGCTGAAATGTGTTAAACCGTGATCACAGTCACTGTTTAATTTCACTGCTGCTCTTCTTATTAGATTTTCTCAAAATAACAGAACTGCTACAAACAAAATACTGCTAAACTGTGTTCACAGTCACAGTTTAAAAGAACAGCGATTTAGAAATCACGTTCACAAGGAGCAACATTATTAAAAAATCACGCTATCGCTCATCACTACTTCTAATATCTTATACAAATAAGAAATGAATTATTTAATTAATTCTAATTAACTTTATTATGTATGCATGTATATAGTCATTTTTTTTAGTAAAGTTCATTGCTATTTCAAAGGAAAAATATCCCACCCCTGATCTATGTTAATATTTCTTTACGGTAAATTGTATGCATGTGTATAAATGAGTAGTACATGCATGTATGCGTATCTTTATGCCTTCCTGTGCATGCAACATAAAATTTACTACTACTATATATTATTTTTTACTTGCCACTATACAACAAGCTCATGCATATGAATGAGCTCTCATGGAAAGTAAGACAAATATGTTATAGTGCACAATTTAAAACGGTAGTTGGAATAAAGCTCAAATACTTTGCAAGTCGCTTTTGAGTTTGAGGAAGGGTGAATGACAAATAAATTAAGGGGCAATTTAAAAACTTTTACATTTACACTTTTTTTTTTTTTGCTTATTGTGCATTATTATTATGTATATTGATTAAATAAAATTTATGCTTTGCAATTGAAAATAAACTACATATTGCTGGCTTAATTTAAAGTCTTATGGTAGATTTTGTAGTCGTACTGCTTGTTTTTCGAGAAGGCTCTTGTCTTTCGAACATTCGCTAGAAAATTCATATAAAAAAAATTCCATTTTACATTTTTAAATAACAAGGAGTCTACTCTGTATTTCGAAAGGAAAGAAAATTGTTTCGAATTTGTATGTTATTAACATTACAACTCGAAAGCAATTACTTTCGTTTCGAATTACAGAGTAGACTCCCTGTTATTTTCAATACCAATAGTCCAACGAAGATTTTATTTCGTTTTATGAAAACATGCTGTCTACGAAATGCAACATGTTTTGCTCGATTCTCCAGAAAATCTTCCAAAAAGAACAGAATTTATATTTAATATCTTAAAAATTTGGATATACAAAATTGTAAAGAGCTATTTGTTTTTTATTTTAATATTTTAACGAAATTCGTTTTCGATTTAAATAAAAAAAGTAAAACCGCAAGCTCAAGTATATTTCGTTTTTAGGGTTCCGTACACCAAATGTGAAAAGGAACCCTATTTTTTTCGCTACACTGTCCGTCTGTCCGTCACACGCTATTTTCTCAGGAACCGTAAGAGCTACGGACCTCAAATTTGGACAGAGTATGTAGAACCTTGGCCGCTACAACAACAAATACATGAGAGTTAAAAATTAAGGGGTGTTCCAAAACGAGGAGCATACACAGAAAAAAATATCATCGAAATGCAACCAACAAAACAAATTGTTAATATTTAATTTAAAAATTAACAACGATCATTGTTGATATGACAAATTTAAATTTTTGTAGTCAATTAAACTACTCAACAAAATTATTTGTTAAATTATATCATAATGGAATGCGCACATGTACAGGGTGGGCCAAAAGAAACCAAGGGGTGTAAAAGTTTAATAACTTTTTTGTTTATTAACTTTTTTTTATTTTTTCTTTCAGATTATATAATATACAAAATGGAAATTTTTTTACACTAAGTATGAAAAATGATGTCTCTTAAATGACCACCGTTTTCAGCTTCGCACTGATGGGCTCTTTTTAGAGCATTTTTCAAAACTTGTGGCTGTAGCGTTCGAATTTCTGCAACAATGTTTGCCTTGAGTTCAAGGATTGTCTCTGGCTTGTTCACATACACTCGCTCCTTCAAAAAACCCCAAAGAAAATAGTCGGGTGCTGTCAAATCTGGCGATCGCGCTGGCCAAATAATTTCCTAATTTCGAGAAATTATTCTCTCTCCAAAAATTTGACTTAAAAGTGCCATTGTGTCTCGGGCAGTATGGGCAGTGGCTCCGTCCTGCTGAAACCACATACCAGGTCTGTTTTCAAGAGCAGGACGTAAAAAATTTTCTATCATAAACCGATACCGCTCTCCATTTACGGTTACAGCACTTCCATCTTCATTCTCGAAGAAGTAGGGCCCAATGACATTTTCAGATGTGATCCCACACCATACTGTACACCTGATGGGGTGCAATTGGCGTTGATGAATGGCTCTTGGATTTTGAGAACCCCAGAACCTACAGTTCTGCTTATTAACAAAGCCATTCAAATGAAAATGAGCTTAAAATAATTGATCTCTGGTTTAAATAATAAAATTCTATTGTTCTGGTTCTCTGTTCAGTTGTGAACCTCTCCATTATTAATTCTCCAAGTGTTGTCTATATAATCTGAAAGAAAAAATAAAAAAAAATTAATAAACAAAAAAGTTATTAAACTTTTACACCCCTTGGTTTCTTTTGGCCCACCCTGTAGAAGAAACAAGAAATCATATTTTGTGTGTATTCATCATTTGCGTATTTAATAAAGTGTTGCTCTTTAGCTGAGAGGTAAGTGAGTCAGTTTATTAGTGTTGATGTTGCCGGTTCAACTCCGCCCAAAGACATTTAGTGTTTTTCGCAGACAAGCAAAAATCGTTTCGAGGATTCTGATTGTGTATAAAAAGCTTGTTAATATAAGAATTATGATACAGAAATTCAACAATTCACATTGTTAATATAACAATAACTTTAATTGAAATAACTTTAAAATCTAACAAAACTAAATGTTGAAAAAATAAATAAATTCCAACAAATTATTTGTTGATATATTTAATTGAAAATATTTTTTAGATTTTCCTTCAACTTACAATTTCGTTAATTGTATTTACAAAAATCGTTGTAGGTTCAAAATCAATTAACTATTTAATTGATATAACAAAAAAATTAATTGTATTTACAAATAATTTTTTTCTGTGTGCAATTATATATAGACACTTGAAATTTGTAAAATTAGTGTATTTTTATACAGAATACAACAATTGTTAATTGTTGTAGTTAAAAAAAAAATTAAATTAAGGGGTGTTCTATCAGTTAATGCAATTTTGACTATTTAATTTTGACAACTTGATATATCTTGGAAACCGCAAGAGGCAAACTCTTGAAATTTAAAAAAAAAAATAAAGCTAAAAAATCCGAAAATTATAAAATCGCCAAACCAAAAAAAAAAATCGACAAAAACAAAAAAAAATCGCTAAAACGAAAAAAAAGCACCAAATTAAAAAAATTAAAACACTAAAATAAATCTGCAAAATCGAAAAAATCGACAAAATGAAATAATCACCAAAATGAAAAAAAAGCCAAAAACCGAAAATTTTTTTCAAAACTGCGAAAAAGACGCCAAAACTAAAAAATCGCCTAAATGAAAAAAAACGCCAAAATGAAAAAAAAATCGCCACATTAAAAAAATGTCAAAAACCGAAAAAAGCGCCAAAACGCGAAAAAGGCGCCAAAATTAAAAAAAATCGCCTAAATGAAAAAAAACGCCTAGATGAAAAAAATCGCCAAATGAAAAAATCGTCACATTAAAACAATGCCAAAAACCGAAAAAAGCACCAAAACGCGAAAAAGGCGCCAAAATTAAAAAAAATCGCCTAAATAAAAAAAAAAACGCCAAAATGAACAAAATCGCCAGAATGGATAAACGCCAAAAACCGAAAAAATCGAGAAAACGGAAAAAGTGATAAAACTAAAAAAGCGACAAAAACCCAAAAAACGCCAAAACTAAAAAACGCTCAAAACCGAAAAATCCAATAACGAAAAAAAGTCAAAACTATTCTTTATATAGGGTAAAGTTCGTATTGAATTACATATCTAGTGTCCGTCGCACTTCACTGAATTGATTGTTTAATCTCTGCGCTTTTTTCTTATTTTGTATATTCTATCTATTGTAGAATTAAATGGTGAGTAAAACACAGCTGTGCACTACTGTAAAAAAGAAATTGCAGAATATTATTATGGTTCCTGCAAACGAATAAATATATCGATAAATATTACGAGAATAAATATATCGATAAATATTCTCAATAAGTTATTCAGTTCCACTACTGATGTCAGATGCTTTGTCAGATGAAAATATTTAGAACGGGCTCTAATTGAAATTTTGTTGTATTTTGACATTGTCTGCCGACTTTAACCGTGGCATTAAAACTTTCACGCTTCATGCATGAACTTTGCAGTGGTATACTCGACATGTCAGATGTAAAAAAAATCACATCGTGTGAAACCAGCTTTATTGCTTATTTCGGAAAAAAAGAGTGTGTCCACTTTAATTGCGGACAGTCAGCACTCATTATATTATTTTTAGCAGTCCATTTTGATTACATGTATAATTTAACATAGTGTCCAAACCTAATGAATTTATGTATATCATGATTAATGTCAAATTGACATCATGATGAAAATTCATCACGTATAAACTCAATTTATTAATATTATGGCAGCGTTATGATATAATCATCAGAGCTCACGGCCTGATAAATTCATCTTGATATCAAATGTCATTTTATGTGCTACTGTTTATTCATTTATTTATAAAACAACTTGTTTATTAAGCAACTTTCATTTAAAATAGGAGGCAGGCACAACAATTATTTGTGACCAAAAAATTAAACAACACTCAAATCAGATATTTTTGGCAAGAATGTTTGCATAATAAAATCATCAACGTCTCTCCTTTTGTGTTGATATTAATGAAAAAATTACAGTTTCTCTTCGAATGTCATATTACGATTTAAGATGCAATCAGACGTGACATAACCGTTGCCATAAAAAACAGCTGTTCGAACCAAACTAATGGGCAACACTGTATTCGATTGTATTCGACTAGCCATAACGCCATAGCCATTACCATAGAAACCAATTTAATCTTGGTTTGGTTACGGCTATGGCATTATGCCCATTTCCCGTCTAATTGTACCCAGGTGTGGTCACTATGTAAGGCGATGCTCAGCTGTTAAGTCCAATCAAACAAAACTTTTTTATTGACAGCATGAAATTTTATACTAAAAAAATACACCCGTTTTCTCTACAGTGTTGTATTTCATTTCAAAATCAGTTCACTTGGTATGATTTCGCCTTGATACAACTAAACACCCAGTAATTTAATTTTCTTCATATGGAGCATATTAATTTTTTTTGTGTTAATTTTAAATGAATGAATAAATAAATTTTATATTAGTTTCTCTTGCTTTTTCTCCCTTTTTCTCTCTGCTGTTTTTATTCACCACTCATGCCGCTGTTAAAAATTTTAGTGCTGTGGATTTTATGTGAATGCAGTGTTGTCATGTATTTTAAAAATTTTTAGTTTGAAATTAATGTTATTAAAATTGAACAGTGATTAAAATTTGTCTGAAATCTTACAACACTCAACTTCAAATGTATGGAAATCTATGTATGTATATTATTTTTAATTGTTAGACATAATAAACGCTTAATATTATTTGTATTCATGTGTTTATACAAGGGTTGCCTAGTAACATCACTACCCTTATATATTTACGAAAATCATTCAGCCCGAAAACGAATTGTCGTATTTCCATTACGCCTAGTGTCAAACGAAATAACATCCTTAGATTTTTCTTCAATCTAATACTAAAAGTGGTGGAAGTAAGCAAATTGCAATCATGTTGATTGTCGAACATGAACATTTTTAAATAGGCCGGCATAAATTTCGATAACAGTTTAAGCAGAGGGAGGGCTTTGTAGCACACTTTAATAATATTTTTGTTTAAAATTACATAGATAAAATATATATTCTTGTTTATAATTTTGGTATAAGAAAAACACTACAAATGACAACACTTGGCGAATGATTAATATGCATGAACAGTGTTGCCATATTTTATTTTCAAAAAATCTTCAAGTCGACAAAAATAAATCTTTTTTTGCCATTAAAAATCTTTTTTTTTTAAATAATTTTGGACTTATTGTATTCAAATTCAGTTAAAATTAATTTTGTTTCAAGTGAACTAGCCTAACAGCTATAAACCTAAATATGTAACACAAAATGTTTACTAGATGTACATATGTATGTACATACATATTACTGGACTTGCTCAAGCTTTCACAAAAAGAGGACACAAATTATGGCTTTCGATATTGAACCAATTTTCATAAAATTGTGTTTGTGTTTTACTTGGGTCGAACTCATTCAGTCGGTCGTTTTTGACACAAACCTATGATCAAGATTTTCGTTAAAAGCAACCGACTGAATGAGTTTGTCCCTAGTCTAGTTTGTATTAAAATTTCGATCGATATCGAATGCCTTAATTTACTCCCAGATTTGAGCGCATTATTTCTTTTAACGCAAGCGTGGTTTAGCAGAATGTGTGTTTGTACACTGAGGAAACCATTGTTGAAATTAAATTAAATAAAATAAATAGTATTGCAGCGTGTTACGTATGTATGAAAGTATGAAATTTTTTATGAAACAGAGAAGAAAATATGAAATAATATGCTAAGAGTACCATTTTTCATGTTTTCAAAAATCTTATTTTTAGTTAAGAAATCTTTTAGTCTTTTTAACATCTCGAAAAACTTCAAAAATAAGATAAATCTTCACATATGGTAACGCTGTGCATGAAATAAACCAGAAAACCGAGAGAGCCATTAACAGAGAATTTTTATTTTCTCTTAGAATTTTTATTATTAAAATTCTTTTCACAACAGTGTTGCCGGAATGTTAAATTAAAATTTAAAACCTAAAATTTCGTAAATAAATTGGGTCAATTATTTAAATTTTACCCGAAAGATTTGTTAGAACATAGTAAGATGTCTGTCACGTCACGTAAATAAATTTAGTGGAATGATAAAAACATAAAAGTGCTTCCAAATAAAATATCTGCAAATAATTCAAAAGGAATGGAAAAAGAAATCCTAAATATTTTCTTGCAGTGCGTTAAATCTAAAAAATTTACGCTTTGATGGAATTACTAGAACAATTAGATTTATTGAAAGCAACAACCTATTTAAAAGACACAAATGTAACGTACGGAAGTCTTCAATATATGAACCATGAACACCTACAAGTTATTTTAATCGCAGCCCTGAGAATAGCATTACGAGGTAATTTATTTGTGTGGATAAAGTTTGCAGTTAATGACCAAAATCTTGTCTGCGCCATCAAAGGTGCGGAATGATTTGGATGATTGGCAACTACAATAAAAAGAATTTGTAAATATTCGTAATTCTCTTTTAATATAATTTTTTATTTTGGAATTATTTAAAAAGTATAAATTTTTTTGTTGTAGATAAAGGTTTTATTGCTCCATAAATTAATTGATAAAGTTATTTTTGCTTAGTGTAAAAAGAATTCAACAATGACTTCATAAGATTTTTCATATACATAAAGGGAAAAAATATACTAATCCATACAATATAAAAAAAGCCTACAGCAAAAAATGAATATGTAAGTGTTTAAGTCGACTTAAGCTGAAGTTTTAGATCTTTCCAACACTAAATTTCCCGGTTTAAAAGTATCTCTGGTCGAAATTTTATTTTATTTTTTATTTTTGCATAAAGACTTCTTAAAGTTCAGTTAACACAAAAACTTACTCCTAACCACCATCTATATTGTCATATCTTTACTCATTGGTTCTTGAAATGCATGAAGATGGTCCTAAATTTCAATTTCAATTCAAAAATCGTTTTGAGTTATGAGCCTTGGATGCTATGTTAACAAGCGGAATTGTCGCACTGGGGGCTTACAGAGTTATATAATTATTGTTGAAAAGCCTATTTATCCTAAACGTGTGACCGTTTGTTGCGGTTTTTGGTCTGGGTGGGACATTTGGCTTTACATTTCCGAAAATTAAAGCTGGAGCAACTGCTACAGTGAATAGAGCGATGAATAAAGATTAAGGATGTTTACTTTGAAAAAGACAGCGCTATGTGCCAGAATTTATTGTCCGAAATTCAGGAAATAGTCAAAGCAATAGTCAAGTGTAAAAGCGCCTGTCCGACGATGTCGAAAACGTTCGATGTTAATTTTGTTTCAAATTAGAGAGCTTTTACTCTCTAATTAAGTATTATTTTGAAAGAGTTGGTGCTGCAAAAGATTAACAACACCTCTAAGTAAAAAATTTCTATGTTACAAAGACAGCAGCGATGCAATAATAACAATTTTGTCTTGTCTTTATTTATATATTTTAGTTTGTTAAACTATCCCACTTAATTGCACGACTTGCGAAAAAAAATACAACCCTGATCTGATGAATTGTAATTGTCTTTTGAAAATTTTCGTAGACCCCATCATACCAGTTTTGTATTTTCTCAAAAATCACACGATGGTGAAGGCTAGTGTAACACGGTTTTAATTGATTCATTTGAAGGAAATTTTGAAGATTTTTAATATTTATCTACAGTTTTGCTTGAAAAATAATTACCCGAAGAGTATAGTGTTATTCTCTGTTGAAATAATTGTTTCGAGAGCGGCAACACTGCTGCGCATGTTATATATTTTGTGCTATTGTGAATGACTAAAAGAGTGAATAGGTGAATTTTTTCATTACATTTTTGTTTTGTTTATTTTGCTGCTGCTGCTGCTGCTGCAGTAATGTCTGCCTGTCTCTCCATATCTGCTGCCTTCCCTACTACCACTTAGCGCTGTCAGATATGGCGATTTCTCGCCAAACGTGCCGATTTTTCAACTTGTTTGGCGCCCAAATTTTTGTTTTGGCGACATGGCGATTTTTCTGGCGATAAATAAATTTGTTGGCGATTATTATGGCTATTTTTTTTTAAATAAAATTGAACTTCAAAATTATGTATTCTAATTCAGGAAAATTAGTTTGTTGAAGGAGCAGTTTCAAAAATAAATCCTACCAAAGCTCGTGTGCAATAAGTTAACACAATTTGATTTTGATGATTTTTCTTATATTAATTATAGTCATTGCATTTGGATGAGAAAAACTTACAAGATTTTATTTCTAATTTTGGCGATTTTCTGATAAATTTTGATACGATCATTTTATAAAAATTTATATTAAAAATGTGTTATACGAAAACAAATTTATTATCAAATATTTACTAAGAAAAACTACATAAAACTGATTTTTGGCGACTTTTGGCGATTTTTGAAATCAATTTGGCGAAATGGTCCGGAAAAAAGCTGACAACCCTGCTACCACTTTGTAAAAAATGAAATGTTTGAAAGTGTTGTTTGATTTGCTGTTTTGCTCAGTAGTTGTTGTTGTTTTTCTCGCTGTTGTTTTTGTTGCATGTGGTGTATTTTTAGGGTTGCATTGCATTTTTATTTTAATGTCACGTTTCAGTATACAAATGAGCGCTGAGTTTATCATACGTACGTATCGGGTTTACGTCTGCCGGATCTGTTTCGCGTTTACGTGTGTGGGTTTTATGCGTTCCATACGAGCTGCGTTTCTGTTTAGTGTTTATTTGATAATTCAATTCTATATAAAAAAAAAACAACTACATTGTGCTAAATTTAAAAACAAGCTGCCGGTTTATTTATACAATTTCCTTAGAAAATGTAGCAAAATTAGTACTATGTAGAGCTCTTTCAATGAATTAATAATAATTTTATTTACCTACCAGATTGCAAATACATATGTACATATGTACATAAATATGAAAGGTCTGTCTGAGTCTGAAGCACGAGACAGACGTGTTTGGTATTTCTAAAATAGTGTTCTTTTCTAATCTAATGGTGTGATATGTGCTGAAAATACAAATAATTTTGATTTGCATACTAATCAAATATCTCGTAAAGTTAATTTGCATTGTTAATATGATGTGCAACGATTGTATGCCTTGAAGCATCGTTTATTGTATTATAAACTGGCCTGTTATATCTTTTTTTTTGTAATACGACTAAAAATAAACGCGTTTTTCGAGTTCAGGGTCGTTTACTTATTGTTAAAATCTACTTAAACTTAAAATATACTCTATAAATTTTATAAGAGTTTTGCAGAAATAGCAAAAGGCAAACTGAACACTTTAATAATAAAATAGTGTGAAATTATGTGGGTGTTTTTTGTTTGCTTTATAGAAAAACAAAGAGCTTTGAAAGCTACAAAACAACAATAAAAATTTAAAAGTGACGTAAATTGTTAAATTTTATTCCGGCTTATATTGTGTTTTTGTGTATTGGGAAAATATTTAAAAAATCATATTAAATGATTTTTTTAATTGAAACTGTTTAGTAAAATAATTATTTATTTAATAAGCAAAAAATTAAAAATTTTATTAAATGTATAAAATTTCACCTTCCTTCCCTTTTACCTTCTCTGAAATTCTGAAAATTCACTCTTAATAAATTCTATGCTTGATAAAAATGTGGTCAACAATCGTAGTGATTTTATTAAATATTAACTTCGGCATACATAAAAGTTTGTTAAAGTTAAAAATGGTTTAATGCAAGAATTTCGTATGGAAAACCCCGGTTTAAAGACGGCTTTAAGTTGAGCAATCGTTTATGAAACCCGTTTTATTAAGGTCCAAATTTTCTAAATTTCAAACTCGACTTAGGATGAATTTTCACGTATGAATACACTCAAGACAGGGGTTGAAATGAAATCCTAATTCCTATTTAAGAAAATTTTTTTGAAAAAATCTGGGATATAGGCTGTTATTCCAAAATCGTAAAAGCGAAATATCGACTTTGTTTGTTTAGATTTTTTTTTTTTTTTTTTTTTTTGGTGTAAAAAGCTAATATTTTGAACTAGAATGACAAAATTTTGAGTGGAGGTGCATTTGTATGCCATATGTATACAATACTAGTCCCAACTTGACTTAAGCTGTTATTCCTTACACACACAGATAAGTATGTACTCAGCTTCAGTGTACTTTGTTATTTTTAGAAAGAAGAACAAAATTACTGAAAATAAACAAAAGGTACTCCAATCAACCGTACGTACTTTTCAAAGTATAGAAAAGTGCTTAAAAGATACTTATTTATGAGATGCCGATTGTAAAAAGTACATTTTTTAAAGATATGGAAAAATACGTTATTAAGCAATTTTTCAAAACTATTTGTTAAATAGCTAAATTTTTTCAAAAGTAAATTTATAAAAAGCTACATACATACTTTTTGAAAATGCATATGTTTTAAAAAGTACTTTTTTGAAAATTCATATATTTTAAAAAGTATTTTTTTTGAAAATGAATAGTTTTTAACCCCCGACTAAAAAAAGGGGTGTTATAAGTTTGTAGTGTGTGTCTGTGGGTCTGTGTGTCTGTCCGTACAGGCCAAACGGATGCACCGATTTTCATTTAGTTTTTTCTGTTTGAAAGATGACTTGGTCGAGAGGGTTCTTAGCTATGTTTGAAGAAAATCGGTCCAGCCGTTTATCTCTGTCTAACATCTTAACATCTTTTCTGAAAAAAGTCGGGGGTTTTTAAAATTTTTAATTTTTGTTATGTTATTAAAAGGTACTTTTTGAAAATGTATATTATTTAAAAGTACTATTTTGAGAATGTATATTTTTTTTTAAAGTTACTTTTTTGTAAATGAATAGTTTTTAAAATATATTTGAATTTTTTTGAAAATATAAAGTTTTTCAAAAATTTATATTTTTAAAAAGTATTTTTTTTTTTGTAAATGTATAGTTTCTAAAGAGTACTTCTTTGAAAATTTATTTTTTGTAAGTACTTTTTTGAAAATACATATTTTTAAAAACGTACTTCTTTCAAAATGCATTTTTTTTAAAAGTACTTTTTGGAAAAGGTATTTATATTTTTTAAAAAGGTACTTTCTTAAACATGCGTATCTTTTTAAAAACGTACTTTTTCAAATATGCATATTTTTTAAAAAGGGTACTTTTTTAAAAATTCATATTTTTAAAAAGGGTACTTTTTTAAAAATTCATATTTTTCAAAAAGTACTTTAAATTAAATATATAAAGCTTAAAAAATATTTTTTGTAAAAATTCATATTTTTTAAAAAGTACTTTTTTGCATATTTATATTTTTTTTAAAGTACTTTTTTGAAATGACATATATTTTAAAACGTACTTTTTTTAAGAAGCTACTTTGCTCAAATGCAATTTGTAAAATGTATTTTTTATGCAAAACTTTTTCAAAAGTACTTTTCTGAAACTTATGTACTTTCTAAAGCAACATTTTATAAGGTTCTCTTTTTTAACTGACTTCAAAAAAAAGAGGAGGTTAACAATTCGTTTCTATTTTTTTTTTTTTTTTTTGGTGCTACTTCATGGCTCGGTACATTTTAGATCGATTGTAAAAATTCTTTTACAATGTCTTTTCTGGGAGAGTATAGCTGTCCAATTGTAAAAAAATATGGTCGGGCGGGCACAAGCCGAACATTTTTTTAATTTAATTTTTTATGACATGCTACTAATTTGATTGCTGCGAAACATATCAAATACATTTGGTTTTTGTAATTAAAGAATTTGAAAAAATTGGCGAGGTTACGCCCATTTAAATTTATTATAATATCTTACGCGGTTCTACTTAACCAATTTTTAAAAAAACTTACCACACACCCTGAGCTCTAAAATAGACACAATCCTTTATTTAAAAAATTAATTAAATAAATTAAAATTTAATACTTTATTTTGAGTGGTTCTACTTTACCGATTTTTACAAGACTTAACACACCCTGAGCTCTAAAAACCACACAATTTTACATTTAAAAAATGAAAAATGGGTGGAGGCACGCCCATTAAAATTTAATTTTATATTTCACGTACTTTTTCTATCAAATCTTTGCATTGGAGTCGGTTTTTTTTTGGCAAAAAGTATTATTAAGATTTAATTTTATATATGTATGTAAATAGATACTTTTTAAAGGAACTATTTTTTTTAAAAAATTTCCTTTTTTGAAATTCAATATTTAAAAAGTATTTATTGCATTTAAGCTTCACTTTTCAAAAAGTACTTTTCTACATATTTCGAATGATAGGATTCGCTGTCTGCTTTAATTTTAGCCTGTAAAAGTTCATTCTCTTCTAACGCTTTATTCTGTAAATATTTTCTCTTTATCTTCGTAACATTTATGTATGAGAGGAATTACAATAGAAATGTCCTTAGCCCAGCTATGTGTACAATTCTCATTATTGTTGTTGTTTTCACTTTCTGCTACACTTTGCAGGATTACGAGCAGCAGAAATTTGTTAACAAACATTCGTAGAATGTTGTGGTGGGGTTGTGTTCCACAAATGTGGTTGTGCTGCTGCTTGTTGTGTGTGCTGCTATTTGCAGCTAGATAGAGCTGGTCTTTGCAGTTATTCTTGTTGCCTTTTTATTATGCATACATATGTATGTATGTAAGTACATCGTATAACAGCATTATAGTAGTATCAATGTACAACTATCTTGTTGACCTCATTTTGTGACGGTATCTTGACGCATCCAGTCTTGTTTTAACGGCAAAAATTCGTCTTTTCGGTGTAAAATTTTGTAAAATAGCAAAAAAATAAATTTAAAAAAAAGGAAACAAACTCAACACATAAATTCCTTTAGTCGAAAAATAGCAAAATAGTGTATTGCAAGAAAAAATAGTTTGTTATTAGTCTCAGTGTATGTATGTATGTATTTATTGTAAAATGTGTTTGTAATAAAGTCAGTGTATTTATTCCAATTTACCCGGTCACTTTTTGTAAGTGAAGGATAACTTTTTCTTTTGCCTACTTCTTCCTACACGCTTTTCAGTGCGAGAATCATTTTATTGGCACAAGGTGAAAATTGCCAGCAACAAGAAAAAAAACACAATTTAAAAAAATAAATAATAAAAGTGTATGTGCAAAAAAAAAGAAGTAAATTGCTGGGAAAATTTAAAGAGAAAAATGTGTCTAACAGTTTGAAGGAATTTCAAAAGGATGTTTTTTAAAAGTGCTTAGACATTTAAATTGGTCAAACAAATTTAAATAATCGTATTAAATTTTCTAAAGCTTCTTCATAGACTTTGCCGGGTTGAGTTGGTTTTTGTGTGTGCAGTTTATTTTTAGTTAAATCAATTTTGCAATTAAATAGAATTAAAGTACATAAATTCTAAATTTAATTAGCAAATATTGACTTAATAAATTTTAAAGTGCAAATTTTAATTTTAAAACTTAAACTGTTATAAAAAGCAATATAATAATAAGTTTTTATTATCTTATTACAGCTCATTTACTTCAATAACGTCATAACTCAAAAATAATTAATTATTAATTTTCATCGTAAAATTTGTATACAAATATCTTGTATACACTGAAAAAAATTTGCAACAATTAATATTCTTAATTAATAATTTAATTGATTAAATTAAATTTTTAATTGGTATAAATAATTCGAGTATAAAAACATAATTGATATTATCAAATTGACATTACAAAATTTTAAATGATACAACAAAATTTTTCATATTATTTTTTTCCTGTGTACTCAACTCTTTAGAGAAAAAGAAAAGAATTTTCTTCTTCCATTAAGTTGTGTGTAAATTGAAAAATGTTTAATTTTTTTGACTTGTGACGTTGTCGTAGTAAATGAGCGATATGAATGTATGTTTATTTAATTTCCCTATATGAAATTGATTTAATCGTGGATTTAGTTGGCGTTAATGCCTGGACTCTATTCAGTATTATTGTGGGTTTGGTTAAAAAAAAATAAATAAAAATGGAGAACATAAAAAAGTTTTGTCCAATCTTTACTTTGTAATTCAATTCACAAGCTCAGTCGTATGGATTATGGTTTAATTAAAAACAATATTTTAGTTAGTTTAATTATTTTTGTTCGAAATTTATTTGTTTCTTTATATATGATTTGATTAGGCTAAAGCTCGTAACGCTCTTTAAACCAAATTACATGTGATAATTATTAATGAACAAATAACACCAAAGTAAATTGTAAATATTCTGACAAACACGTAGCAGAACGGAACAACTAGCTATTTTCGAAGGATGAATCACGCAATTCACACACATATTCATACTGACACTACACAAAGTAGACCAAACACAAAGAACGCTGGTGATGAAGGTCAGGGCTGTCAGATATGGCGATTTTTTCAACTTATTTGCAGTCCAAATTTTTGGTTTAGCAACATGGCGATTTTTCAGGCGATAAATAATTTTTTTTTGACGATTTTACTGGCTATAAATAAATTTTGTTCGCGATTATTATGGGTATTTTTTAACAAACTTGAACTTGAAAATTTTTCGAATTCAGGAAAATTATTGTTGAAGAACTAGAAACTCCTACCAAAACTCTCCTGCAAGAAGTTAAAACAATTTTATTTGAAGAATTTTCTTATATTAATTATAGTCATAAATGAATTTGGATGAGAAAAATTAACAATAAATAATTTTTGGCGATTTTGTTTCTAATTTTGGCGATTTCCTGATAAATTTTGATACAATTATTTTATAAAAATTTTTATTAAAAAAGTGTTACATAAAAATAAATTTATTATCTACATAAAATTGAATTTTGGCGACCTTTGGCTATTTTTAAAATCAATTTGGCGAAATAGGTCTGAAAAACTCTGACAACACTAATGAAAACAGCTAGTTGTTCCGTTCTGCTAGTACTTTGGTATTATTTGTTACTTAAAAATTATCACATGTAATTTGGCTTACAGAGCGATACGAACTTTAACCTTATCAAATCATAAATATAAAAACGATATTTTATTATGAGCTAGTGAACAGACAAATTTGTTATATAGTTAATTTATTTTACGATTATTGCTATAACGCACCTCCACTCGGAGACCCAGTTGAATCCATTTTGATTCTTTATTGATGTGTAAACATCTATACGCTAGGGGGTAAAAATCTTTTGACTTTGATTTCTTTGCTGAGATTTCTTTGCTGAGATTTTTTTTCTTTTTGCTTTTGCTTTGCATTGTCAAATCGGTGTGAGCTATGTATGAGTGTATGAAAGAAGCAATACCAAGCAGAGAAACAAGTCGACCGGCTCGAAGCCGACGGTGCGCCGCCGCCGGTTATTTTTCTGTATATTTCCGTACACCAAAGGTGAAAATGAACCGTAAGAGCTACGGACTTGAAATTTGGACACAATATGTAGACATTTGGTCACTACAATAACAAATACATGAGAGTTAAAAACTAAAGGGTGTTCCAAAACAAGCAACGAAAAATTTTAAAATCCCATGTAATATATTTACATACAATTGTATATACATATATACACTTGAAATTTTAAAAGTTAGTGTATTTTTATACAGACTACAACAATTAACACTAAATTTAAAAAATTTAAATCAATGGGTGTTCCATCAGTTAATGCAATTTTGACTTTGTAATTTTGACAACTTGCTGTATCTTGGAAACCGTAAGAGTAAAACTCTTGAAATTTTCAAAAACGATAAAACTAAAAAATCAAAAAAAAAATATAAAATCGCCAAAAATAAAAAAATCGCCAAAACGAAAAAAAGCACCAAATTAAAACAAATCTCTAGGACTAATATAAATCGCGAAAAACCGCAAAAATCGCCAAAATTAAAAAAATCCTTAAACAAAAAAATCGCCAATATGAAAAAATCGCCTAAATAAAAAAACCCCAAAAACAGAACAAAATCGCCAAAATGAAAAAAACCCCAAAAAAACAAAAAAATCGCCAAAATCAAAAAATCGCCAAAATGAAAAAAAATTGCGAAAATTAAAAAAAAACCCAAAAAGAGAAAAAACGCCAAAACGAGGAAAAAGCGATAAAACTGAAAAAAAAACTGAAAAAACTTAAAAAAGGAAGAAAAAAAAAATCAAAAAAAAAAATGATCAAAACCGAATGTGCGCGAGTCAAAGTCGCACTTTACTGAATTTATTTTGATTGCAATGCGTACACAACAACAAGAACAGCAACAACTAAACGATGAACAACAGGAATTAAAAATTAAAAAGTAAAAGTAAAGGCATTTACCATAGATGAGCACTGCAGTACCACTAAAGTTTCAGTAAAAACAAAAAAAATTTTACTGATTACTAAAATTTTTTTCTACAATTTTTATAAATTGCCTAAATGATTTGTTATATGATGAGGTGCATTGAATTTTCAGTAATCAGTAATGCCCGTATTCATAATGAAATTCTACCAAATGGCTAAATGTTTTTCATACAAAAGTTTCAAAATTTGAATGAAAAAACTTTGCCACTTGCTACGGCCCTACGATTTTACTAGTAATGCAAATTGAATTTCATTAGCAGTAAAAATTTACTGAATTTTTTTTAGTAATCAGTAGATTTACCGCTTACTGCAATTTTGAATGCAGTACATATCCATATACTGCAGTGTGTCCATTTACTAACCAAATAAGTTTAATAAAACAAACAAAAACCAACAAATTCATATGTATTTACAATATTGAAAGTTTTGATACTTTTAATTAATTAATTTAAAAAAAGATGCTTCTAGTATATAAGTACTTCCAACTTAAAAAAAAAATTCATTACTAGATGTTTACACATCTCCTCTGTGATCGGACTCACATTGTTTTTTTTTTAAGTCACAAATTTAAATTTACATTCAATTTAACCAGGTATGGGAGCTTTAATTTAATGCGAATTGGTAGTAAGTTTAATCGTATTGAAAATTCTTTGAAAATTAAGTTGAAATGAATTAAATATATGTATATTTATCATTAAGATGAATTTAATTTCTGGTTTTCGCTAACATATAATTGAAAGATATTTACTAATAAGTTTAACATATAGAATATTCCCAGACCTGGCCTTAATGCAACTATTTTAAAAACATATAAAATTCCATCGTTTAATTAGAATACGCTTTTGTACGAAAATTATCAATAAAAAAAATCAATATTGTGTAATCAGACGATTAGACAACGCATACGACATTAATGCCAGCTTATGAATTGAACAAATAATGTCACATTTAATGAACTTTGAATTAGTGCGCCTCTTAATGTAAAAGAAATTGCAGCCATAAAAATATGTGATTTGATAACAGATATTATATAATATTTTAGCCATAGATATGAAGATACGAGTACTTAATTGTAAAAAAATATGACTACTGGAAATCGTTTGCTTCCAAATAATAAACTTAAAAAACAATTTTCCCATTATATCGATTTAATATCATTTTATGAATTATCTTTAATTAAATTCAAAGCTATTTTATAATATCAACAAATAAATATTGTGGGTATATTAATGTCACATTAGTGTGCTATAATTGTTGGAAAAAAGCAACTTGTAAAATATTTTATATTCAATTTAAAAAAAAAAATTTTTTGAAAATTATTGAAAATTTATTTGATCAATATAGATATTAAATTGCTTTCTTTAGGTGTGTGTGCTCCTTTTATAAATTTATTAAACATTTTCTCTAACAAAATAATTTATCACACATTTGATGCAAATTATTTTATTAAGTGCAAAATTTCTAATGGGCGTGGCTTCCCTCACACTCATCCAAACTCTAGATTGTGTCCTTACAAGATGTGTAGTGAAACTAGCAAAAATCTCAACAACAAGAGTTTATCATCCTTTTCGATAATAAAAAGCGAACATTTTGCTCAAGTGAATTATTTCCCATGAACAAAAAATGCTGGACGAAAAAATTGGCGATCAAAATATTAGGGAAAGTAAACACATTTCACTTAAACCTTTAATCCAAATAAGTCTGAGTTTGTTAAATTCCAATGAACGTAGACCATGCCCACTTGCGCCAAAATACGAAATTATTGCTTAATCTACGCTATCGTGAATTTATTTTCTTTTGAAATTTTTCCTTTTCCCAAAATTGTAATTATGAGTAATTTTTCCCCTAAAATGTTTTTTTTTTTTGGGATTCTACTTATCGTCAATGATATATTTCAGAGAGATTTTCTCACCTTATTTCTGCAGGGCGAACTGAATCAATACATCGTATAATTTCAATATTTTTTTTTCAATTAAATATTAAAGGTTATAAATACTTATTGCAATCATCAGTAAATAAAAGTCACGATTCCTAACAATTTGCTCTCTTCTGTAAACCGAATCGATTTAAAATCGCACAATTTTAGAAAACTAATTCCGTTATTAGAGATATTTTTTTAGACTTTTTTTAATTTTTCTATTATATAAATTATCAAATAACGTATCTGAAATATAACTATTGTATATGTTTAAGCACGTCTGCAGGACCATTATTAATTTGGAAATCGTTTAGTTTCAAATCGGTTCGATTTAAAGAAGAGGGCCGAATAATCGCCTACAACTCTTTTTACTTAGAGAATGAAAATTTTTGGTCTTTATTGGTTGACATGCAGTAAATTTTATGGCGGTAATATACTAAAGAATTTCTTCCATTGCATCCAGACTATTTAAAAATACATCTCTACACTTAAAAAAATAAAAATTTCAAACCTAAGATTTGTGTATTTCTTATTTTTAAAGTTAAATTTTTAGAATTTTCAATTAATTTTTAAGCTTTTTCCCGTGTTTTACATTCATTGAGGTGGGGCAGTGGGGAAAATTTCACGGGAGATTCACAATAGCACTTTTATCTTGGTGGGGAATACAAATTTCATGGGAACTATAATTTCACTTACTATTCACATTTTCAAAAAAAAAAAACTTAAGCTGGTTGCATTCAAAATTTTTTGCTCTGCAAAAAAATAACTTGTTACTTCAAGTATGCTTTAGTCAAAATTTTTATGTAAATTTTTTTAAGCTACACCTAAAATTCAAAGTATTTTTTTTTTGCATAATTGGCTTAAAAACATTTAATTTAAAACGAAAAATTTGTATTTCTTTATAAATAATTGTAAATTTGTTTTATTTTTAATCTTTATTAATTGTTTGCATTCACTGGTGACTGACAGCGAGAAAAGAATTTCACTGGAGATTCACAATAGCACTTTTACCTTCAGGGTGAATAAAAATTGCATAGGAAAAAAAATTTCAATTATTATTCACGATAGGGATGTAAAGTTTACGTAAAAATCATTTAATCATCATTTAAAAAGAATTACATAAAATTTATTATTAAATTTTAATGACAAAAACAGTAGCCCAAAATTTCTATAACACATAGTTGGAG
Source organism: Tachina grossa (assembly GCA_949987645.1). Taxonomy (NCBI): domain Eukaryota; kingdom Metazoa; phylum Arthropoda; class Insecta; order Diptera; family Tachinidae; genus Tachina; species Tachina grossa. The sequence goes on along the minus strand of OX465276.1, from coordinate 22,346,259 downwards.
TCGGATTGTCAGAGGTATACGAAATATATTTCCTGCACACAATAATATTTTAAATTTATTTAGTTGTTGCCGCTCTTTTGACAATATAAAAATCGAGACATACTATGTATGTTATATGTGACGGAGTTCTATAGTAACAAACATTAAAAAAAAACAAATAAAAAAATATAGGAATCGGTGGACCATGCAGGCCATCCCAGAAATGTCCCTACATTTTTTAAGTCCCTAAAAAAATTAATGTGTATACAAACTTGATTAAGCTAGACTTTGGTCGAACTCGTTCACTCGTTAATTTTTGACACAAACCTATGATCAAATCCATTTAAATTACATAGGTTTGATCATAGGTTTGTGTAAAATGAACTAGTGAACGACCCAAGTCTAATTTAGCAAGTGCAGCTGTGTTTTACTCACCATTTAATTTTATATCACGTTACATGTCTGTATACCAAATATCAAAAAAAGCAAAAAGCAAAAAGAACAATAATAAAACTAAAGAAATATAAGATTGTGACTTTACTTCAACCGCCAGTGAATATCGTTAAAAATATGTTATGGCATAGCAAAGTCTATAAGTTTTCGTTATACGAAATGATTATCGTATTTAAAGTTACTGAATCCAGATACTAAACGAATGCTGCGTTACAAATTCTGGTTTGTGTCTCTGCTAAACAAATTCCAATTCATCCTCACGCTCTTAAAATTTTTAGATTATGCGACTGAACAGTAATTCGAAAATTATTTCATTGATTAGATTTTTACAAATTTTGTTCAAAATAAAATTTCTAGTACTTTTTTCGTTTGCAAAAAAAAAACACTCTTATGTATTTAATTTAAAGTCAATGAACTTTGATAAGCAGGTTGTCTGAAAAACTGCTGCTAAAGCTTTCAATATACTCGTACTTATTATACGAGTACTTTTTTCTTTATTAATATTACGATGAGCAAACAAAAGATTGTTTAAATCTGCAATTTTGGTACAAAGTTATCAGTTTGCTGTTAAAAATATCAATTTGCATAATTTTTTTGCAAAGTGTTGTTTTAATATTCGGTCTAGTCGTTGGAAAATTCCAAACTGTCAATGATGTCGAAACTGTTTTATTATTATTATTTCTTATTGTTTTTGCTGTAGACATCTTGTGATCATCGAACGAATGAACAATTTAATCAATTTTATGCAAATGATTATTTATGGCAAAATAACAGTGTGTGCTCGTCACAATGAGTTCTAAAAGAGTGATTTAATGAAAATTTAAATACATATTAACGAGTTTAATATACATATAAAAAGTGGAGTGTTGTATATTTCTTTTGAATGAGGCACGATTATCCGCCATCAACTAAATTTGACGTGGCATGCCGATAAATCATTGCAAATATAAAAAGTTCATGTAACATATAACTTGCTTAGGCATACTATTGCTTTTAAGGCAGTTTCCGTACAGTTTATGCTTAACCAGCTGTGGTAATTTTTTTCGATGTAACAGCTGAAGTGGAAAGAACGTAAATAAAAATCATGAAACATTTTAAAGTTGAGCAATATATTTGTGAAATGAATGAATATAAATAATAAACATATAGCTCAATTCGAAATATTTCTATATTTTCCAAAAATTTAAATCCTATTAAAGTCTTAGACCACAGAGCGATCTACGAATGCCAAAATTATCTCGTTCCTGAGGCTAGAACTAGATACAAAAAATATTATTGTAATCTTGTAATATCCATTAAACTATTAATTAAAAGTACACCAGCATGCAAATTAAAAATACCACCTAAGTGAGTTTTTTTTTTAATCTATCAAATATTTAATAACTCAATGAAATTAAGAAAATATTTCGCCAGCCAATATGGTAAAATTGATCCCGACACCGAAAACTGAATTCAATAACTATCACTAATAGTAGTAAAAAATATTAAAATCTAAAGCATGTGCAAGCAACCTAAACCAATTACAATTGCATAATATGCAACATAAAAAAAGCTTCGTAAGACTAATGAGCAGGGAAACCGCAAATATGCAATTGCATGTTTTTTCTTATGTGACGTATTAATGCGGGGACAAGATATTTATCCGTTTCAGAACTTTTTATGAATTTTGGCATCGATTTGTTAGTGCATATTTTTGCATATTTTACCCTTTAATGCGTGTTTTTGCATATATCAGTCTTACATGCATATTTTTAGCATATTTTCAAGTCTTTAGAGCATAATTTACGCTTTTAGAGCATATTTTGATACTTTATAATTTTTTTTTAATTTTAACATGCCTTCAAGCTTCTTATGTATTGGTCAACATTTTTATTTTTATTTTTCGGCATCAAAATATTATTTACACAGTTATTATGGACATTAGTTTTAATAAAAATTTGGGTTTGCTAGTTGTGACGGAATCTGCCACGAGTAGATGTTTAAGGAACATTGTCAAGGTATAAAAGTTTACTTAGATGTGACAGACAAGCAACTATTTTTATGTGAAAATCTAAGTCAATATTTTGTTGTTTATTGCTATAAAAATTGTAAACAAAAATCTTGTCTTAATTATGCAAAACACAGTTGCAAAATTTTAATTCTGATATCGTGATCTCTTTTAAAATTGAAGTTAAATTTTTATGAGAGTATCAAAAAAAAAAAAAAAATTAATTTGTAATGGGTGTTTTTTATTGAGGTATAGAACTTTAAGTTGGCATCACTTTTTTAACTGGCGGCCATTTTGTCAGCTGTCAAGTGATTAATATTTAGTTTGGTTTGCCATTTCATCATGAACAGGTTGACAAAAGAACAACGCTTGCAAATCGTGCAAATTTATTTCGAAAATAATGGTTCAGTTCGCGAAGTTTACGGCAAGCTCCGTCCATTTTATGGTTGACATAATCGTCCATCAGAGCAATTAATTCGGTTAACCATGGATCGTTTTCGCACTACGTTTACTCTATGTGATAATACGCATCCGCAGAGACGTCGAACAGTGCGCACCGAAGAAACAATTGCCGCTGTAGAGCAAAGTGTTGAAGAGGACCCGAATGAATCGATTCGCCACCGTGCACATCAATTGGAGCTTTGTCCATCAACTTTATGGAAGATTTTGCGCAAAGATCTTGGCTTGCGACCTTACAAGATCCAGCTTGTGCAAGAATTAAAGCCGCGAGACCATGCAATGCGTCGTGATTTTGATGTATGGGCCGAAAATGAGATTGATCTCGATGCTGATTTTCATCGCAAAATTTTGTTCAGTGATGAGGCTCATTTTTGGTTGAATGGCTACGTCAACAAGCAAAATTGCCGCATTTGGAGTGAAGAGAATCCACATGAGACCCTTGAGACGCCATTACATCCACAAAAACTGACTGTTTGGTGTGCTCTATGGGCTGGTGGAGTCATTGGGCCATACTTCTTCCGAAATAATGCTGGAGAGTCAGTTACCTTTAATGGAGACCGGTATAGAGCCATGATAACCGACTATTTTGTTCCCGAATTGGATGGCATGAATGTGGATGAGTTGTGGTTCCAACAAGACGGCGCTACATGCCACACAGCGCACGTTATAATCGATTTATTGAAGGAAACATTCGATGAGCGCATAATTTCGCGGAATGGACCTGTCAATTGGCCACCAAGATCGTGTGATTTGACACCATTGGATTATTTTCTTTGGGGATATGTGAAGTCGCTCGTCTACGCCAACAAACCAGAAACGTTAGGGGACTTGGAAGCCAACATTCGTGGCGTTATTGCCAACATACGGCCCCATATGCTCGAAAAAGTGGTTGAAAATTGGACCTGTAGAATTGGCTTTATTCGAGCCAGCCGCGGCGGCCACATGCCCGAAATCATATTTAAACATTAATGGCATAAAATTATCCTTCCAATAAAGACAAATTGATGGACATTAAAACGATTTTCTTGTGTTTTATTTCAATTCGAAGTTCTATACCTCTAAAAAACACACCCTTTATTATTTGCTTTAGTCAAAATTTGTATCACAATTTTGTTTTAATGTGCACGTCAAATCCAAATTATTGTTTTTGATACTGCAGTTGGGCGATTCTATTCTAGACAACGTTTAACATCAATTTTCAAATCATATTTTGATGCCAATTTAAAGTAAAATATCTATATTTTATAATATAATTTTTTTATACGTAAGCTTTTCAGCTTAATTGAAAAATATAAATTTGTTGTGCACTTCGAAGCATTAAAATTCATAGATTTGCACCCGTCATGTTGCACCCGTCATAGCTTAAAGAGCAAATTTCTTATTATTGGATTATATTTCTCTACGATGTTTGATTTGATAATCATCGTCTGATATCTCATCTTTTACAATAAAAAAGAATAATACAATAAAAGTTTAAAAATTAACAGAGTTTTGTGTTTTTGTGGTATGATCTTATGGAAGTGGGCTAATTTTGTTGCACCCGTCATGCACTTTAAAGCTCTCTGGTGGCTATTTGAGCGTTTCATATAAATTCTTGTAAATAGATAATAATAGTATATAAAAAAGTTTACCTATTTTAGAAATAACTTAATTGAAATGTGTTTCTTTTTATTAGTAAAAGGCGTTTAAAGCGTCTAAATGTTGCACCCGTTAGAATAGAATCGCCCAGTTATTCTTTGTTAATTTTTTTTTTTTGCCTTATTTTATGTGCAAATGTTTTTGAGTTTTTGAATTAAAAACACATTTTCATTTAAAAAAAAAACTAACTTATTTTATTTTTGAAAGCATATTTTTTTAGTTTTTAGTGCATATTGAAAGCGCATAAAACACTTTCTTTAGGTCATATTTCTGGTTTCCCTGCTAATGAGTGACCATTTCGTGGTTTTTCATATACAAATTTAAGAAATACAAAAACTCTTGAGTAAAGGCCTTCCAATATATCAAATGTGTTTAATTCAAAAGAAAAAAATAATATGTTTTATTTAGGTACATAAAAAAAAAAAAAAAAACAATAATAATTTTCCAATCCTGAAACTACATGCATATATGTTTGATCTTTTCTTTTTTAATATCAACTTATTCCTTTCTAAAATATAAAATATTTTTCAATGACAAAAAAATAATTAGTTTTATACAGTTACTTTTATATACCATAAAAAGTTTGGGTTTTCCAGCTCTGGAGCTGTGTTTTTATTTTTCTAATTTTTTATAGCAAACTTTTCTTTCTAAAACATCGATTATATCTGATTTCTAAAGGTAAAGAAAAAAAATTATATATAAAAAATTATTTTCCAAGCCTGAAATCTTCCTTTTATATTTTTCTGATTTCTTATACGAGTATCAAAAGTTTTCTTTCTTCAATACAAAATATGTTTAGTTTATATTTTATTTTTATATACCAAAAAAAAAATCAGTTTTCCAACCCTGGAGTCGTCTTTTTGATTTTTTTATATTTTTAATACCAATATAGTTCTGACGGAAATATAATAAAGGTTTATTTAAAAAAATAATATAAAAATTAGTTTTAGCTAGTTACTTTTATATGGCTAAAAAAAGTTTAAATTTTCCAGCTCTGAAACCGTCATTTCAATTTTGATGATTTTCAATACCAATTTATTTCGGACAATTTTTAATACAACAGTCTCTAACTTGTCCGGGAGCTTCGGAAAAGAGATTTCACGCACAAACAGACGGATGGACGGACATCGCTTATTCGTCTTCCCTATTTATAAATACCCAGAATATGTATACTTTATGGGTCGCATATAGGGTGATCGATTATTCGACTTTTTCCAGAAACCGGTTTTCGAATAGTTCGACTATTTGAAATTATGAAAAACCCGGTTTCGGTTTTTACAATTCAAGAAAATCCGGTCAACCGGTTTTTAAGTAAGAAAATTATTATACAAAAAAAAAAATGATTTAAAATTGCTTTATTAGAAAAAAGATTTAACATATCCCATAGAAATATGTCAAATAAGAGCTTAATAAACCTGAAATGTTTTTTATGAATAAGGCAGTAAAAAATTACCATTCTTATAATATTTTTATGAGTTTTTAAAAAAAGCTAAAAAAATAAGCTAAGAAGCTAAATGAAAATTTTCAAGCTAAATGCAAAAAATAAGCTAATATATTCACGCTAACTTCTATATAAAATATGAAGCAAAATGTTAAAAAAAAACTAAAAAACACTTTTTGTAAATAAATTTTAACATCCATTGCACACCATAAGACCTCATAAAATAATTTCGCTTAAATTTCATGCTTCAGTAAGTGTTGCCATACTCAAAAAACCCTTAGAACTTTTATACAAAAAAAAAAAATCTTATGAAAAATAAAGGTCTAAGTTTTAACATAGTAAAAACTAATTTTATTGCAAAATATACAAATCATAAAGTATTCGACTCAGCCGGTTTTTAAATTGTAAAAATACCGGACTATTCGACATTCGAAAAATCAACATTTTGAAAAAACCGACAACCGTATTGTGAAAAAACCGGGTTTTAAAACCGGTTGAAAAACCGAGTCGATCACCCTAGTCGCATATCATTATTGTGGAAATTACTATTTTTGGTGCTAATTTTACTAAAATCGGGTCATTCATTCAAGAAAAAATACGATAATGAAATATTTCCACAAAAAAATCGTGTCTTTCTAGTATCGGCAAAAGTCTTTGTCAAATGGATTTTTAGATATTCCTATAGATTTAAAAAAGTGTATTTATTAAATGTTTAAAATTACACCAACTTACAGATGGTAGGAGGGAGAGTTATCGTTGTCGAAAATATGCAAGAAAATTTATTTTCGTATTTTATTGCTACGTAATTTTATGTCAAATCGATTTCCGATGAAAATTAATATATTTGGATTTAAAAACAGTTCGGAAGTTCTTAAGAAAAGCCTGCAAGCTCAACCAAGTCTCAATATCTTTTTGATTAATGTCTTGCAAGCTTAAACCGGAATTAAAATAAATAAATATTTTTATTGACAATAGTTTTTTATTCGATATTATATTATTATATATTTTTATAATAATATTTATAAATATAAATATAAACTGCTAAACGTTTTTTATATTAAATTGGCTTCGTGCTTATTTAATTAAAATCTTTTAAAAAATAATTAGTAAATATGTAGATTGAATTCTTTTAAATCACTTGAAAAATGTTTGCAAAGAAAAATATTAAGCAAATGTCTGTTTCAAGCAACCAAAAGAAAAAAAAGAAGAGACAACAGAGAAATAAATTAAGAAAACTTGTCAAACAAATTTATAGCGTGAAATTGAATTTAATAAATCAAAAAGTAATTTTTATTATAAAAAAAAATTGGCAAAAAGAAAAAGAAGTATATACCTACTCGTACTACCTACATACTTTTCTGTATAAAAAGCATGAAAAAGCTACAACAAAAAACCCCCATTAAGAGTAGAAAACTAAATCAAGTTCAGAAAACCAATTAATGTTAAAAATAACAAAAGATTAAATTATATTTTGTTTTTACAGCAAATTTGATGAAAATTGCCAAAAAAAACTTTAAAAGTCATATAATAAATTTAAACATACATACGAGTATAAATCGATAAAAAAAAACCCACAGCAAGAGAAAGGAATAAAAAAAAGAAAATGTTAAAACCACAAATAAAAGCAGCAGTAAAGCCAAAAAACGCATAAAAACCTGGGAAATTGTTTTTTAAAATTGTGTGTGGCTGTAAGTGTGCGTGTGTGTGTGTGTGTGTGTGCAAAACCAACAACCCGACAAATTTTAAATACTATAAATATTTTATGAATGTGCTTTTTTAATTGTATGTATGTATTTGTGTATTGAACAAGAGAATAAAAGCCAACAACAAAAACGCCTGAAAGTATACAACAGCTTTCCTAAAACATACGACAACATTGTGTTTGACCTCGTTATTTTGTCGTCAACTTTAACTTGTTTTCTTCTTCTTCTTCTTCTTATTCTTCATTACAGCCAAAGAAAATAATAATCGAAAAAAATAAAATAAAATAAAAATAAAAAATAACAAGAAAAACACCATTGTGTAATGTTATAAGTAAAAGCCAATAATAGCAAGCAAAAAGTTTGTTTACGAGAACAAAAAATAGCTAAACATAAAAGCACATTCTTCAGCTTAAAATATCATTCTTGGAAATTAACCACCACAACACGCCACCTCAACAAAAACAATAATAAGTTTAAATTTGACAACAACAACTGGAAAACATAAACAACATTTACTAACTCTTTTGCCACGTCTGGTCGGTCTTTAACCCAGAGAATCGTTTGTTGTGTAATACAACAAAACAAGAAAAAAAAGACAATTCCTGCTAAAAAAAAATAAAAATTTTTTTTTCTACCAACTTAAAGTTTAGCAAAGTTCTTTAACTTTATTGTTGTAATCTGTCTGTCAATTCCTGTTTCCTCATGGCAAACTAAGAGAGTGCGGCGTGTGTGTGTGTGTGTAAGTGTGTGTGTGTGTGTGTGCTCTTCAAAATTGTAACAAATACCATAAAACAAACTCTCAGTTTGTTTTCTTTTTTTTGCGTTTTCTGCAGCAGTAAACAGCAGACTCCTTGTTCTAGTTGTGTTTCCTTCCATTCACTGTCTCCATTCATTGAGACAATTTAGAAGACGCGTCGTAAACAAATGAATTAAAATTAGAACAAAGGCACCAACAACAACAACAACAGCTTATAAAAACAACTTTTTGCTATTGACTATAACTACACAAATCGAGTGCCATTAATTCGAATTAAAAAAAAAAAAAAAAAAGAAAGTGTGAAAAAAATTTAACTCAAACACAAAAAATCTTTTATTAAATATCTTTGGAAGGATAGATACCACCATCAAAATTGCTGAGTTCATAGCTTTGAATCATATCGGTGGTACTAATTTTAGTACCACAAACAACGGCTCCATCTTGGCTACCACAAACGCCAAAACCAACAACAACAACATAGGTAAAGTATTTAACATTAATTTTCTTTTATATATTGTTGTAATCCCCTTTTAAGCATCAGTTTAATTTAGGGGGAAAAAATAAATATTTTGCTCTGAATTTTTTAAAAGAAATTTTTTTACATTATTTCTGCAGGATTTAGTTATTCTTGCTGAAGTGCAAATAAACTCAAGGTCAAATCTTTGAAGCATCATTTTTATTATTGTTTTGTCATATTGATTTTGTGCGTCATACAGTAAATATTTTTTTTTTAACGAAAAAAAAAACAAAATAATCTATAAGAGAAAAATTTTAGAACTCTTTGTTGAAATAAAATATTAATGGATTCGTAGTTGATTTAAAAGCATGGGTTATAAATTTTTGGAGCTTAAAAATTTCTAATGAAATTAGTCGAAAATAGATCTTATGTGAAGCTTAAAGCTTAAATTAGACGTGACATAACCATAACCATACAAAACAGCTGTTCGAACCAAACTTAGGGGCAACACTATATTTGATTATAGGCGACTCGCCATAATGCCATTGCCATTACCATTGAAACGAATTGTGGCTATGGAATTATGGCCAACTTTAGTCAAATACAGTGTTGCCCATAAGTTTGGTTCGAACAGCTGTTTTGTATGGTTATGGTTATGTCACGTCTAATTTAAGCTTTAAGCTTTACATAAGATCTATTTTCGACTAATTTCATTATGGTTATGGCACGTCTGATTGAACCTTTAGATTTTACATATTTACAACTTTCTTTTGAGCATGTTCCATCAATTCTCTTGCAGAAAACAGCTAAATTTCCCATATGGTGAGCACGATTGATTCTGGATTTTAAATCAACTGCAAAACGTAACACCACTGATGCGACTTCTAAATTATTGAATATATGATTAGTGTTAAAGTCTTATTCATGCGCAAATTATTAAAAAATCAGTAAAGTGCGTCTCTGGCTCGCACCCTACACGAACTTTAACCTATATTATCGCTTAGCTGATGTTGAAGTTTTTTTTTTCAATTAAGTACTTTTTGGCGATTTTTTAGTTTTGATGCTTTTTCTTAGTGTTTGCGTATTTTTTCGTTTTTGTGATGTTTTTCGGTTTTTGGAGATTTTTTCGGTTTGGCGATTTTTTTAGTTTTGGATTTTTTTTCGTTTTGGTAATTTTTTTCGGTTTTTGGAAATTTTTTTTTAGTTTTGGCTCATTTTTTGTTCTAGCTTTTTTTTTTGCGTTTTTCCTTTTTGGCGATTTCTTTTAGTTTGGCGTTTTTTTTTCGTTTTAGATTAGCAGTGATGGTATTTTGGTGCGTTTCGGGTATTTTTTGGTGCTTTTTGCCTCTTCATAAACGCGAAATTTGGGCTTATACCCTTTTTTAAAAAGCGGGTATTTACAGTGCTTTTGACAATTTCTTACAGTGCTTTTGGTGCTTTTTTTTTTGTTAAATAAAAATACGTTAAATAGCTCATGTTAATAACAATCTCTACGCAAGTAGATAGACTTGGGTGTTGATGAAGTGCGTTGCTGCACAGAAAAATATCGGTATTTCTTTCCCCAGCTTAAAAGTCTAATTTAATTTTTCTTCTCTTCTTTAGAAACTCACATTAATTAATAAAATATTTCATTCAATAAAAAGAATTGAAATTACTGAACTTAAGCCTGACTAAAAATTATTTCTGATTAAAAATATTTTTAATTTACAAAACTAAAACACTTTTAAGCACTAATATCAGCATCTTTTAACTGAGGCTTCTTAAATTGATTTTAATGATAATAATGGAAACTATGTTAAACACAATGTAGAAAACTTTTCATAATTGGGATTAAAAAATTTATTTTTTTTTTTGCAAAATAAAAAACGGAAGTAACTGGAAAGTACCACATAATTCTCTGTATAATAATTGATTGAAAGTAGTATGCAATAAGCATTTGTTAAAGCTTATAGCGTAGACAGACGACAGCGTTAATTTGCATTAAAATATCACTAGTGTGAATTAAAAATTTAACACACACTTCGATAATTTTAAAATGGAAAAAATGTATCTCGATTTTAATATTTCTTTGCTCTTTTTCTAAAAACAATTAAAATAACTTATATTTTCTGACAGAATCACATTTTAATTTTGAAAACCAAAACAATTTGCCAACATTTGATTGAATTTTGACGGTGTTACCATATGAGGACTGTGTTATCATATAGCTGAATTCAGTATTAATTCACTGTCATTTAGTGCATTTACGGATGAGGATAATTCACAAGTTAATTTGCATTAAGACAGTTAATGCAAATTAACGCTGTCGTCTGTCTATGCTATTACACAAATATTTAATCATTCTTTAGGGTGGTTTAATTTTAAGGGCCGATTTCGGACTTTTCATAAGGCTGTTAATTTGTAAGTGCAAAGTAAATCAAAATGTTCACGTTTACAACAAAATGGAGGTAAATTTGTGTTCAACGCCAAGATTGGTTAAATATTCGATTTAACCGATTTCGATTGAAAGCATGAGGTTAACAATAGCAGTCAGTTGTTTTAGACAACGGGTAGCTAACCTCCAATTTTTTCATATGGTATTGACGTGCTGTCAATGTTGACAACTGGAATAAGGGTAAATATCGCAAAACAAAAACTTTTAAGTTAAGAGTACTCAAGAAAAGAGTGTAAATGTGTAAATGATTTTTCAGTAGCATACATATCTTAATCTAAGGCTAAGCTTCACCTACTATTGCCCATATGTATGTATATGTATATGCTACTATATTATTTGACTCCTGGTTTTTTTATTATTTGTTTTTACATACTTATTTTTATTAAATTAATCAATATTTTGTTTTAATTAATATGTTAATAAATTCTGTTATTACATCTCAAATACTTTGTTTATTTTTAAAGCAAAAATTTTAAATTATATTTTGAGCTTTTACATCTAAACTCTCCTTTTTAAATGGCTTAATGTATTAAAATTAAAAAAAAAAAATATTTTCGTGCTTTTTACCCTTTTTGCAACAGCTTAATGTGCTTTTGATCTTCGTAGAGATACCAACACTGATTTTTAGGTTTTCGGCGATTTATTTTAGCTTTAGCGATTTTTTTAATTTTAGCTCTTTATTTTGTTTAAGTGATTTTTTCAGTTTTTTTACGTCTTTTTCCCTTCTGGCGTTTTTTTTCATTTAGCAATTTTTAGACTTTCAGCGATTTATTTTAGTTTCAGATTTTTTTTTTTAGTTTTGGCATTTTTTTCGTTTCGGCGATTTTTTTGGTTTTCGGCGATTTATTTTAGCTTTAGCGATTTTTTTAGTTTCAGCTCTCTTTTTTTTTGTTTAAAAGATTTTTTTCGATTTTGTGCGATTTTTTCCCTTCTGGCACTTTTTCGATTTGGAGATTTTTATATATTCGGCAATTTATTTTAGTTTTAGAGTTTTTTTTTGTTTGGGAGCTTTTTCGTCATCAATATATTTTTTCGTTTAAGCGATTTTTTCGTTTTGTCGATTTTTTATTTTGGGATTTTTTTAATTTATTGCTTTTGAAAATATCAAGAGTTTGTCTCTTGAGATTTTAAAGATGCACCAAAGTCTCAAAGTTGCATAGTCAAAATTACATTAACTGAAGGAATACCCTTTAGTTTTGATGTTTTAAATTTCAGTGTTAATTGGTTTAGTCTGCATAAAAATACACTAACTGTGAAAATTTCAAGTTTCTATATCTATTACACCAGGATTTCGACATTTTTCGTTGCTCACTTTAGAACACCCTTTAATTTTTAACTGGCATATCGTGCCATAACTGCAAAAAAAAGTTTAAGCGACCTAATTCTCAAACTTAAGCCTTTATTATGAGCAACTATCGATCTTCGACTGTTGTCGAAAGTATTGATCGAAGGAATTTTCATTTGGTATTATGAAGAGTATTTGACAAAAAAAAAATTTCCTTATTGTGAATATCACGCAAAGTGATTTTTAAAATTTGCAACAACCTTACCTAAAGATAAAAAACAATCATTTATAATAATTTTTTATACTAAAATACTTCATTGAAAGTTAAATTCTGTAATATGTATTGAACATTCGATTTTCGATGTTCTATATCCCGCGAAGATCGAAAATTGAATGCAACTCATAATAAGGGCATTATTTTTTTTTACCAAAATCGAATATTTGTGATCGCAAATGATGGATTTTCGTTAAAAAACGAGGTACAAAAAATGTGTTGATTCGGCTTTTTTGGCGTTATATTTGTTGTTATAGCAGCCAAAGTTTTATATATTCTGTGAACATTTCAGTTCCGTGTAGCTCTTATGATTCTCAAGAAAACATCTTGTGACGGACAGACAGGCAGACGGACATCGTAGCGAAAACAATACGGAACCCTAAAAATCGTCTCTATATTTAATATTACTTTAATTTAATTGGTAATTGTAATTTTGAAATATGATTGCCCCTATGGTCGAGTGGGTAGTGTGCTAGCCTGTCATGTCGGAATTTGTGTTCGAATCCCCAAAAAAGATCTACTCTAAAATAAAATATAATTGTATTTGTATCAATAAAAATATTTATAAATTCTCTATTGTTACCGTTAAATAATGTCGGAATGACATTTATATGTATAGAACTTGGATTATTCTACACCTATAAGATAGTTCAGTCACATATGACAAGATGCATTCAAAGTATCAATTAACCCCTTTTTAGGCCATCTCTATGTAAAAGTGACTGGCGCACTTTATAGGAAGTGTTAGAATTTGGACTGGTCCCTATAACTTGCAGAACCATCACGTGACTGACTGGTCTTGTGTCACCAGTTCCATTTCCTGCAGGTTAATTTATATTTATTTTATAAATAAATTTCATTTATCTCATACTGTGGCCGTGCGAGCAACCAATTAAAAGTTATTTAATCAGCTAAAAAAAAATTATTCTGCAGTTGTTTGCTCTGCTCTTATTTACTCATTTCGTTTGTTTATTCGTGTCCTGTTTACATTTGTAATTTTTTTTAATTATTGTCATTTGATTTTAATAACAATAATTAAATCAAAATAAATGTAATGGCCTGTATGAATAATGACGTAGCTCTTAGAATAGTTGGTGGTATGAAAGGCAAAAAAAAAAAACTGGTATACTCAGGGCCAATTTCACCAACTCTATTTAAATATCAATTCATATTTAAATGTCGATTTTTATTACTTTTTGTATGGAAAAATTACTTTTAAATATCAATTGATATTTAAATAACTTGGTGAAATTGGCTCTCAGTATGAATTTATTGTTTTTTTTTCATATACTAGTCAAATGAATATATATAAAAATTAAATGTCTGGACACACACAGGAAAAAATACCAATAAAAATAATTAATAAAATACAATGACTACATTAAATTAAATGTTGCTTCAACTTGATATAACTTTGATTCAACATGATTCTTTATTTTTATTTCAAAGTATGGGAGCTTAACATTCAACATGAAATAAAGTAATTTCAAAAGGAAAACTTTTCTTTAAAGATTACTGTAAATGATGTTAGATTAACGTGATTAACATGGCAAAATCATTGCTCAAAAAGTTTAAATTAATCTTGTTTACGTAGATTTTATGTTGAAATTTTCCTGTGTGCAGGAACTGCTGTTAACTTCACTAAGGTCTTGAATTTCAAGCCTTATTGGTTTTGTGCTTTACTTTAATTATGATATTATTAAATATAAATTACAATTTACATTTCGTTCCCTATTCTTTTTTTTTTTTTTTTTTTTTTTTTTTGTAAAGATAAAAATCTATCGACGTGTACACTTAATTTCAATATTCATTTAAAACTTACAAATTAAATAGCAACTTACATGAGAATGTTTTAAAAACATTTTTGTGCAGTAAGCAAAATATGCAAACAAAAATGTTGGCAGCATAAAATAATAAAAAATAAATATTAAATATGAAATATTTTATCCCATAAAGTTTCTGTCAGTTATTATGATGAGTACAGAACATACGAGTACAGAGACAATTTGTTACATCAACGCTATACTGACTGACTGACTGACTGCCTGTTAATCAATTAGTTTGCCAGGCATATCCGGGCACTCGCATACTTCATATCCCTGTATCCTGCCTTGGCTTCACATTTACTATACACATTCGTTCGTTCATTTGTCCAGCCATTCGTTCGTTCATTCACTCGATTCATTTATATATTCATTGATGAAGCATAACCAACCGTATTATGATTTTTCATTAAGCCTTTTTTGTGGTTTTTACTTAAAACCGCCATGTGATGGTTTGTCCCAACCTCTCTGTATTTTGTATACGCCAGTGTCTCTCTCCTTCTGTGAGGCACTCTGCCACGCAACAAAATTATTTTTACCTTAAAATTTATTCGTTTTTTGTATTTTATTTTTTTATTTTTTAACAGCAATTGCAATTATTTGTTGCTTATTTAAATAAAGGGAAATGTATCGTTATATGTATATTACAGCCTCTGGCATGTGGTTAAAAATTTTGTTCCTGGCTTGGTTTCTGGTTTTCCTTCAAATATGAAAAATGTTGAAAAACATGTGAACATTTTTCTCGTATGCCACCCATTTGACCGCTTTAGGTTGGTTGCAATTTATTCTCAGGTAGTGTGGAATTTGTTGCACAAAAATTGCAATCGTTGCATGTTTTAATGGTGGGCTCTTAATTATTAATTAAAAAATACATGTTGTCAGGCAAATTGATACATTTGTTAGCGTATTTGGGTGTATCATTCGAGAAGCTTTTACATCTGATAAATAAATACTTCAAATTTTCCACTGGGGAAAAATTTACACAAATTTAATTTGTGTTAAAGAAATCTTTCTTAATTTGGCTCAAATTCAGTTTGTATAGAAATTGTTGTTTAATTAGAAATAAAAACATTTTCTCTATTTTTAACCCCCGACTAAAAAAGGGGTGTTATAAGTTTGTAGTGTGTGTCTGTGGATCTGTGTGTCTGTCCGTGTCCACGTACAGGCCAAACGGCTGGACCGATTTTCATTTAGTTTTTCCTGTTTGAAAGATGACTTGATCGAGAGGGTTCTTAGCTATGTTTGAAGAAAATCGGTACAGCCGTTAAGAAGATATAACATCTTTTCTGAAAAAAGTCAGGGGTTTTTAAAATTTTTAATTTTTGTTATTTAGTCTAAATTTCGTAATTGTGTAAGCCGAATTACATGCGATAATTATTTAAAAAAAAAAGCAATGTGCGTCCGATCACAGAGGAGATGTGTAAACATCTAGTAATGAAAATTTTTTTTAAGTTGGAAGTATTTATGCTTTTAGTATCTTTTTTTAAATTAATTAATTAAAAGTATCAAAACTTTCAATATTGTAAATACATATGAATTTGTTGGTTTTTGTTTGTTTTATTAAACTTATTTGGTTAGTAAATGGGCACACTGCAGTATATGTATATGTACTGCATTCAAAAGCTAATGAAATTTAATTTGCATTACCAGTAAAATCGTAGGGCCGTAATCATAATAAAATTGTAGCAAGTGGCAAAGTTTTTTCATTCAAATTTTGAAACTTTTGTATGAAAAACATTTAGCCATTTGGTAGAATTTCATTATGAATACGGGCATTACTGATTACTGAAAATTCAATGCACCTCATCATATAACAAATCATTTAGGCAATTTATAAAGATTGTAGAAAAAAATTTTAGTAATCAGTAAAAATTTACTTGTTAAACATTTTTTATTGTTTTTACTGAAACTTTAGTGGTACTGCAGTGCTCATCTATGGTAAATGCCTTTACTTTTACTTTTTAATTTTTAATTCCTGTTGTTCATCGTTTAGTTGTTGCTGTTCTTGTTGTTGTGTACGAATTGCAATTAAAATAAATTCAGTAAAGTGCGACTTTGACTCGCGCACATTCGGTTTTGATCATTTTTTTTTTGATTTAGCTTTCTTCCTTTTTTAAGTTTTTTCAGTTTAAACGATTTTTTTTTTCAGTTTTATCGCTTTTTCCTCGTTTTGGCGTTTTTTTCTCTTTTTGGTTTTTTTTAATTCTTGCAATTTTTTTCATTTTGGCGATTTTTTCATTTTGGCGATTTTTTTCATTTTGGCGATTTTTTTCTCTTTTTGGGTTTTTTATATTTTCGCAATTTTTTTCATTTTGGCGATTTTTTTCTGTTTTTGGGGTTTTTTTATTTAGGCGATTTTTTCACATTGGCGATTTTTTGTTTAAGAATTTTTTTCATTTTGGCGATTTTTCCGGTTTTTCGCGACTTATTTTAGTCCTAGAGATTTTTTTTAATTTGGTGCTTTTTTCGATTTGGCGATTTTTTTTGCTTTTAGCGATTTTTTATATTTGGCGATTTTATATTTTTTTGATTTTTTAGTTTTACCGGTTTTGAAAATTTCAAGAGTTTTGCTCTTACGGTTGCCAAAATACAGCAAGTTGTCAAAATTATAAAGTCAAAATTGCATTAACTGATGGAACACCCATTGATTTAAATTTTTTAAATTTAGTGCTAATTGTTGTAGTCTGTATAAAATACACTAACTTTTAAAATTTCAAGTGTATATATGTACATACAATTGTATGTATATTACATGGGATTTTAGCATTTTTCGTTGCTCATTTTGGAACACCCTTTAGTTTTTAACTCTCATGTATTTGTTGTTGTAGTGGCCAAATGTCTACACATTGTGTCCAAATTTCAAGTCCGTAGGTCTTACGTTTCATTTTCACCTTTGGTGTACGGAAATATACAGAAAAATAACCGGCGGCGGCACATCGTCGGCTTCGAGCCGGTCGACTTGTTTCTCTGCTTGGTATTGCTTCTTTCAAACACTAATACACTCATACATAGCTCACACCGATTTGACAATGCAAAGAAATCTCAGCAAAGAAATCTCAACAAAGAAATCAAAGCCAAAAGATTTTTACCCCCTAGCGTATAGATGTTTACACATCAAAAAATACCCTAAATTCAATTTGCAGTTATTTTGACAAACTCTAACATAATGGATCAACGTGCTGTTTTAAGTAGGCCGCTACATCTTCATCAGCAGCATGTTTGTGTTTTTTTTTCACTGTATGTGATGCATATAAAGGATGGTTAAATTTTAAGGGCCGATGTTGAATGTGAACCACACCTACCTAATCGTCAAGTTTTTTTCTGCATTTCATTTGACATTTCGCAATTTCAGACTAACTCAATTTGAACCATGGAAAGATACACAATCGAGCAACGCGTTAAAGTTATTCAGGCTTATTATGAAAATGGGCGTTCAAATCAAAATGCATATCGGGCACTTCGTGATTTTTTCGGTCAGCACAATCGACCTCAGTGGATTCGTCAATAAGCAGAATTGCCGCATTTGGGCGAATGATAATCCAAGAGTGATTATCGAAAAACAAATGCACACACAAAGTGTGACTGTTTGGTGCGGTTTATGGGCTGGCGGCATCATCGGGCCGTAATTTTTCCAAAATGAGGCCTGTCAGGCAGTAACTGTGAATAATTTTCGCTATCGTGAGATGATAAGAAACTTTTTATGGTCCGCATTGGAAGATATGGATGTGGACGATATGCGGTTTCAACAGGACGGTGCCACTTGCCACACAGCTAACGAAACAATGGCTCTTTTGCGTGACAAATTCAATGGCCGTGTAATCTCACGTGGTGGTGATGTCAATTGGCCGCTAATATCATGTGATTTGACACCGTTGGACTTATTTCTTTGGGGTTATTTGAAGGAAAAGGTGTACGTCGATAAGCCAGCAACAATTCAAGAGCTAAAGGATGAGATAATTCGAATGAGGTCGCGGCGGCCATTTGGCCGATATTTTGTTCCATACATAATTGAACCATACCATATTATCACAATTAAAAGAAATGACAATAATTTTTCTAAATAATTTGTGTTTTATTCAAAATCCCTTAAACCCTTAAAATTGAACCATCCTTTATGTATATACATACATACATATTTTTCAGTGCAAATGGAATACGTGAATTGTTTTGATTAATCTCATTCCAATTTGCTGAATTTTCTTTTTCTAAAGCTTAAATTCTGAAGAAACCTTCACTCTTTTTTCCTTCAAAATTGGTTTTAGCTGCTGGACGGAATAAGGACTTGCTTCTTCACTTGTGTCCTCATATATATGTTCATAAATGTTGAGGGGGATATTTCAACTTTGACCCTGCGTCAAAGGACTACAAACTTGGAAGATAACCAAATAAAGGCGCACATTCATTATTTCATCCATGAACTTCAAGTTCTCAACAGCATTTGCTGGCATGCACCCCCCCCCCCTTCCAGGCCCTTCTATTACAGACCTTCCTCCGTATTTGACAGCAGATCTAAGATTATTAGTAGCCAAAGCAGAATTAGGTTTTCTCCGCACCTTACATATACCATCATTTCCAAAAACACTGAAAATAACGTATTCTGAGAAGTTGGGGTCAGTGGAATCTATTTCATTTTACTTGAGTACATAATAGGAATATAACCTCTTCGTATTATTAACCTCACTAATAAATGACTTTTTTCAGTCTAAATGGGCATGCAAATCGTTTCTTTTTTAGACAAGGTCTGCTGGGGGTGGTCCTAATGTACATCAATAGCGTTATATTTTTAAATTTCTTTAAATAACTTTACAGCAGTTATTTTGGGACTTCCAGTAATTCTTCTGACTATTAATCGTTCAGTTCGTCAGTTAAATTATAATTTCTAATTATAGCATCCACTATGGACTTTGCCAAATTCAATATTTGTTTATTCTTTTTAAGACAAGTAACATTCAGGCAATGAATGCCCACTACGACTATTAGGTGTTATCTTCCTTTTTAGGCAAGGTATAGTGATAGAGAATACAGATGGTGAAGGGAGTAATAGAGCGGGGGAAGCTTCATTATTTTACAACTCTGGGGCAAATTACGGCATACGATACGACCCGTAATTTAAAAATATTTCAATAGAGTTTATATGGAAATGTTTTTAAATTACGAGTCGTATCGAATGCTGTGATTTGCCCCTGTTTTTTCTCTTTTTGTACGTTTTTAATAATGCAGTGTTGCAGCGCCTCTGGTGTCAATGAGGCGTGTTGAATTTTTTTAAGCTTTGCTTAATAGCCAGTTTATTGTTTTTTTTTTACTTCGTCGATGATTCTGCTATAAAATACCCATGAAAGAAAGCGTTCTGATGTAAACATTAGGATTAGTATCCGCTGAAGCAGGTGTAACTCTGTGACCAGTGTCTATGCCTTCATCACTTTGGAACTGGCCTACAACAACTGATACAAAGATACACTAATGCACATCAAAAAAAAAGAGAGCGTAATGTTATTTAGTGACTATAGGAGACCGGGCTCTAATCCAGGAACTTCAGTTTTGTAGTCAACGTGCTAACTACTTCAGCCAATGCCACCGACAACTTCAAAATAGAACGGATTTTTATTTTGATAATAAGCGTAGCTTATAGCTCTAAATTAAATTTATAAGTTGTGCCGAGTTTGATTTTAATTTTTTTTAGCAAAAAAAAACAAGAAGAACTGGTTTTTGCAAACAACAATTTTAACGCTGATTTCAGGGAAACCTGGAACATTATTTTATTCTAACTAATTTTGGAATGTTGTATAGTGGCGTCTCTTTAAAAACGGTTTTGATTTTACCCAAAAGTTGTTTATATTTTCTTAAATTCAATTTTGATGACAGTCGAACGTGACATGGCGTACGTGACATATTTTGCTATCATGATGTTTATGTTGTTTCTGTTGCTCTTTTTAAGAAATTAAGAGCTTCTGTCGACTCCTTTAAGCCAACTGCTTCTACTCTTTCCTAAATTTTTCCTGTTTTTGTTTTTTTAATTTATGGTTTTCTAATAATTTTTCCGTTTTCCTTAAGGTTTACTCTCTACTCCTTGCAACTCTTTATTTATATTTTTTACTATTAATGCCCATCTAAATTTAAATAATTTAAAAGTAGGTCACATTTTCTTTTATTTTTAATTTTACATTGAAGATGTCGCACGTGACCAATATTATATATGTGTCTACGATCACAAATTATTATATTTCTTCTCTTTAAGGGCGTTTATGAAAACAAAACGAGCAAGAAAAATATCCAAATGAGAGAGAAGTTGCGCTTAATGTGACTGCGCATTTAAGTACGAGCTTGAAATGGGTTAAGCATAAATGATTTATTTTACCTACGTTAAATTTTATTCTTTTTCTATGAAAATATAATAAAATAAAGTGTTTAAGGGAATTAGTAATATTTTGGTGTCGATGGACCTCTCGGTGGAAATGCCCCCATGAAAATCCAACAATAATTGTTAGAAATATATTGAAACTTATGATCGTACGTAGACATTTTTAGCATTTTGTGTGTTCATATTGTTACCTTAATATAGAAAGGCCCTAACTCATTGTTTTATCGAGATTTTTGCATTTTACGATGCGTTGGATATTTTTCTAACGAAATACACAAAAAACTCGATTTTTAAAAAATTATTAATTTTGGGTTTGTCTTATTGAGGTAATGATATATTTTTTGGTGAGCTCTGCTTGTTAAAATAAATAAAATTTTAGCATTTATGTCGCGCCCTCTTTCATCGACATTTGTAGCAATGAATTGCCGTCGAAGTTAAATAACTAAAATAAAGTAATGCGCCTACTCAATGCCAGAGGCGCTATAAAAATCAACAAAACGCAGGATAGCAGAGCGAGTTAGTCTTAATGCTTCACCATTTTCCTAAAGAAAATAACTCAAATACAAGCCTTATTAACTGCCTCAATGCTTAATATCTCTCAAAAAAGAAACTAGCTAAAGTATAATTAGTCTATTCACAAAGCAAAGATTTTAAAATTTTGTTATACAATTTTTTTTAAATTAAAATGAGAAACGCACTAAAAGGTGAAACCACAATCTATCTACACTAAACTCTCTCCCTCTATCTCTCATAAATATTACTTAACGATTATTATTTTTATTATGAAAATATTGTGTATAAATAAACTTGTTATGCCAACCAACCTTGATTTTTTTGCAAAGGAAATATTTATAGCAATTTTTATTATTTATAATTTTTGTATATTCAATTTCAACAAAAACAAAAAAAAACTTAAACATAAAAAAACTAGTGAACCGCAAATAAAACTTTATTTCATAAATAAATAGCAGCAGCAACAACAATTACAAATAATTAAAATCTAATTATCAGACACGAAATGTTTAACACGTGTTATTGCCTTCAAACGCAAAAAGAAAAAAAATTTAAAAATAAAAATCTAAGCAAAATAATAACGAATGCAAAATGGAAACATAATTAATTGCAAAAATATCGAAACGTATCGAATATATTTATATGAAAAAAAAAAACAGTTTGTTGCTCATTATATTTACGAAAAATGAAACGTGAAGGCGATTATTCGCTTCTCTTTCGCTGTCGTTTTTTTTTGCTTTTATTTTTTATTTAAATTTTTCTAATACAAAGTTTTTTTAATATTGTTGTTTGCAATTATGTATGACGTATAAATTAGCTATTCGTAATAGCCAATAAATAAATTGGACGTCAGCAATTAAAACCATTTCCGGAGAAAAAGCAATTGCATTGAACATTTTTTAACAAATGCTTCTGCAGTTCTGGCTGAGACAGTTGCTAATATCTTTAATATTCGCGGATTCAATTCCCTACAAAGGCTTTAAGCTCTTATCCACAGAAAGATACTTCATACTCGTAATTCGCAACAATTAAAGGTTTTCCAAAGAAGCCAGCTGAAGTTGTTAGCACATTGACTAGTTACAAAACCGAATGTCCTGTGTTCGATTCAGTTCTCCGACAGTCATTAAAATAACAACAGCACGCACTTTTCTGATGTGCATTAGTGTGCTTTGTATCATTTGTTGTAGGAAAATTTCTAGAGATGCCACTAAACTACACCGGCTTCAGCGGATAATAGTCCTAATGTAACATCAGAATCATCGGCGAAGTAAAATAACCAATAAAATGGCTACTAATCCCAATTTCAAAATTTAATACGCCTCATTGACACCAGAGGCGCTGCAACACTGCATTATTAAAAACGTGCAAAAAAGCAGAATTGTAAAAAAATAATGAAGATTTCCTCTATCTCTTCCTTCAACACCTGTCTTCTCTATCACTATCCCTTCCCTATCACCCTCTATCGCTTACTCCTCTTCCACTAACAGGTGGACAATTTACAGAACCGAATCGTTTCATTGAGAGGACGTGTTTTTTTAGATTAAAAGCGGATTCAATTTTGAACCGGGTTAGGTTAGCTTTAAACTAAAATTAAAAAAAAGTATTGTGAAAATGTAATTTTCGAAAAAAAAAAATTTAAATCTACCAATAATAGGAGGAAGATCTGGTCGAAATAGCGGCACTGCGACACCTGATGGATCTTTTGTACCATAGATCTGTGAATCAAATTAAATCAATCTCTGTCTGACTCTTCTTATGAAAGTCAACACAGATATTGGAGAAGCCCGCCTAATATCATCTGAACCCAGAAACTCAGAATGAAAAAGACGCCTTCTACTTTCACACAATACGATACACTCACAAAGAATGTGTGCTGTCGTCTCGTCATGTTCCAAGCATAAACGCCACAAAGGTGAACGAACTTGGTTACTTTTTCACAGAGGATAGTTCAGTCCAAAGTGAACAGAAAGAAAACCAGTAACAAGCCGTAAATTACTCCTGTTGAGGCTCAGGATGCCCTTATATATGTAAATGGCTGCATCAAAGCTTTTGCCTGTCTTAAACCAGAAGAAATCAGCCACATTCCCGTACGCCAAAAAACGGCTGTCTGCCGATGAAAGGAGCAGCAGAGCCCCTTTAGGCCAGTTCATGCGCTTCCTCATTCCCTGGATGACCGCTGTGGCCAAGTATCCAACAAATATAAACCTTGTTCTATATAGAAAGCTTTTGTAATGAGTCAAAGCACTCTAAAACTAACCTGAAATGGAATTCCCATGAAAGGAGAGACTTAATAGCTGCCTGACTATCGCAAAAGATAGCTATATGCGCACCTTTGATGCCCCTATTTAAAATAATTTCAACACTTAGTGTTTTTTATGGGAATTGTTACAATTTAAGTTTAAAATTTTTAAACGCACTAATAATCCCAAATTAATATTTTACTTATTAAGTAAAATATTTTTTTTTATTAAAAATACATTGAAATTGATTATTGAGGGGTTTAGCTGGATCCTATGCGCATTTCACTGTTGCTAATGCAGATCATCAGGGAACCTTTACCCAAAGCTTCTTAGAACAACTAGAGTTATTATATTATAAACTTTCATTTAAACAAATGAAACACATTTGGTGATTGAATGTATTTCGAGTGAGATGTTTACATATATAAACACAATCACACACACATACATACATCATTGCAAAAATAGTCACAACCGACTCACAGGACTTCAGAACGTCGAAATATGAAAGTGTAAAAAGCGGGAAGCTAAAAAATACGTGCATCATCGGCGCGCCAAATATCAAAGGCAATTATCTTTGAAACTATTACAGATATTTCTATAAAATAACCTACATTTTCTTTGCTTATTCAAAAACTTTGCAACAAACTTAAAGCCATTGAAAAATGATGATATTTAAAAAAGTTATCAGGTCAACAAGGTTTTTCATACTCGAGATAGTCTACTTTGACACCCTGTAGATCACCATGTGTTTCAACAGGGTAATTCAAACTTCAATATTCTTAAAGCTTAGATGTTCCTCTACAATTTCTACATACAAAATTTTGTTATCGGATCGCAAATTTCAGAGATACGCATTTATTACACTTTTTTCTATATGGAACCACTGTGTGGCGTTTTGAAGTTTTAAGTCTGAATCTTATTCAAAAAGATGTTGAAGGTTTTTGCACTTTGTTGTGGTGAATGAATGGTCTTCGGAAACGATGAAAACCTTAAATTTTTGGTATAAGTTGTCCTCATCTTATTTGTTTAACCCTCTAACTCTTCTACGTGTGGGTCTTTTAATATACTCGTAGTACACCTTTTTATATGAAAGAAAATAAAAACAGTTTTATACCAGTTTAAAATGTTACGACTTTATGACAGTTAAGACAACCGTTTGAATACCCCCAATTATTAATTGTAAATAAGTTTTAACGGAAATGGTTTATAAACTTAATTGTGTAATAAATTGTGTTTTGTAATTTTTTTTTTTTTTTTTGCTTTATTAAAATTCTCTTAAAAATTTTTATGAATTGATTTATGAACTGTAATAGAAAATCAAATTTGCTATTGAAAACTTAATCACAAACAATTATTTATGCCGACAAATAATTTTAAATTGTTGTTATAAATTATGTTTTAGAAAAAAACAAAAAAAAAAAATATGCGCAAATTAATGACAATTTATTTAATGCAAGTGGTGACTTACATTTTTTTTTTTTGCTAAAATTTCTAGAAATATTTTCGTGAAATTTTATGAAAATATATTACATTCAAGCTTTTTAAAACAATTATAAAATTCCTATACATACAATAAAATTTATTGAAACACAATTTAATTCAATCAGAAAAAAGATTTGAAATAAAAGATTAGTAAATACACAGAGAAATTTTTTTTTTAATTTATTGCATTCATTTATTTTTGATTTGTTTATAGTTGCTAATTTAATTAATTTTTTAGTTAATTAAAAAAATCTAATTCATATATTCCAGTTATCAGCATCGACGTCACGGCAATACAATACGAAAAATTGGGGCATATACCTATACTCGCTCTCTTATTCTAGAGACTGACTGTTATTAACAGGCTCATGCTATTTTCTAGACCTTAGGGTATAGAAATACACTATCAATACCATAAAGTTGTAGAGTAGACAACCACCAATTTTTTTTTTGTATTGTATTGACGTGACGTAAATGTTGCCAACTGAAATAAGGGCGATTACTTATTTTTATGTTTAAACACACCCGGCAATACGATAAATTGTTTGCTGCGTTTTTTATAAGTTTCTAAGCCTACTCAAGAAAATCCTTAGTAGACTTCAAGCAAAAGAAAAAAATTTTTTGTAAAATATAAAAAAAAACTTCGCATGTGTGAGTCCAAAGCATTGAAAAATCTTCTACTAAATACAACAACCTTAAACCAGCACAATAGGCAACACATTACAACTAAATCATTCAAACAACCAACAATACCGACTGTAGCGTGGCATGAGCCAAATGTTATATGAAAATTGTGAGTTGAAACCCCCACTTTCATGCTACTCGCATGTTTATAGAAAAATTCTCAAAATCCTATTTAGAATTGCGCTTACATAAATTCCTAACAAAAATATTTGTTGATTTACAATTTGTTTCTATTTTTTTACAATATTTTTACACTTAATTGTCCATTGCGTAACAATAAAAAATAAACTTGGAAATAATTTTTCTTTGACTTACCCAAAAATATTAAGATATATTTTTAAGAATTATATTTATTAAACAAATTCTGTTGAAAACTGTTTTATTAATAAAATTAATTTGTTTATGACTTTATTCTATAGGTCGGGGGTGGGTTCGATCCTCCCCAAAGAAGCTGATTCGTTGCACATAAAGGAGTCGAAATCTTTGCCAATATGCTCGTTAAATAAAATTGTTATACATATGTACATGTTATTAGTTACAAAATTTATTATACATAAATTATTAAATAATAGCTATCTTATTTATAAAATATAAAATAGATGCATCGAATCGAATAGAAATGCTTGTTTTGTAAAGATTTTTGTTTGATGCTTTTAAACTTTTTATGTTTGTATTATATTGCGATTCTCAATAATGTATTAAGATTCTTACTATAAACATACGAAGTTTTTTTTTAGATAATATCAAAATCTTTTGGGTTCCGTGAAGTACAATAAAATGCATATATACATTAACTAAAATAAAACAAGCAAAATTTCACAAATTTATATTTAGTTGCAAAAAGTACTAAAATTAAAAGTGAAAAAGAAACAATTCAGTTGTTTAAAAAAAAACTACAAGAAAGTGCGCTCTCTTATGACTCAAAAAGCACTAAATCTAGTGCAAAAAGCACTACATAGGCTTCGCGGATTCATAACCAAATTTGTCCCCAGATAATTTATGAATAAAGGAGTGAGTGTGTATGCGTGAGTATGCGTGTGCGTGTGTGTGTATGTGTGTGCATGAGCGTGTGTATCACATTAACTTAAAATATTTAATAAAATTAGAAATAATATAAATGTCAAGTGTGTACTAAACACGCCTAAACATTTTCATTAAGTATGTAGGTTTCTTTAATTAAGTCGGTATGTTTACTCTTCATTATTGTTAGTGTTTGTCTTGTGTTGAGTTTTTCATTTTAGTAAAGTGTCTTGGAAAACCACTGACGCACTCACTAACTGACATACAGAGAGACAGATATGCCAACACGCATTTTGCAAAAATCTTGAATAAATTATGAATTTTTGTTTTGTTTTGTTTTCTTTTGGTTTTTAAATTTTTAATAAAATCAAAGCAAGAAAGTGTAGTTTTAAATAATGAGTTACACCTGTTCCTAAACTCACGGCCTTACTAAATTATTAACTACCTGTCGCAGGATGTCTGCAGAAAACGTTCGATCGACAAGTTGTATTGAAAACAATAATAAAATAATAAAATTAGTTTTTTTCCATATAAGTAAGTATAAGAATATTTGAAAACAAAATATTTTGTATGAATTAGGCCCTTAAAATTTTTATTCTATATATCGAGATCCTATATTCAAAATATGTCAACTCAAATTTGGTCAAAATGAGTTTTCGCTTGCAAATAGCTCCCCTATGCAATATTCATCTGCAGTATAAATTTCGAATCAAAAAAAAAAAAGATTTTTTCCCCGTTTTATATCAATATTTCTTATTCTGCTATCTCAAAATATAATTTTTTTTCAATTCAATATGGCGGCTAACAGAAGCCATTTTTTAAATACGAAAAAAAGTCGGCGAACTATATCAAAATGGGTAGTATTCGACACGTATTTATTTTAGGTTTGTTTCTCTTATGAATTTTCATTTGGAATGACGATTTAGGATATTTAACGGTTCAGAGTTGATCGTAGTCGGGTTTTTGGTAATTTTTTGTATAAATACTTGTTTTTCTAAGTGCATATACATATATGATTTTTAAAAATCAAATTTCCTTATAAAATTCGTTTGGCAGGCCTTTTGAAAACAAAAATTATTAACATAAGAATACGTCTGTAAAAGTTTTTGAAGTCCACAAAACTAATTCTTAACTTTATATTGAAATTTCCGTTTACATCTTGTAAGGAGTCTCATCAAATTTATTTTCAAATTAATATGACAAAAGTTTATTTAATGGTCTGTAAAAAAGGTGCCACTTAAACTAAAGAGATTTCTATGAATTTATGTTTGTATGTATGTATTTATATACATGCAGGTACAGCGGTTAACCTTGACTTTTTCTGAGTGTTCTGAGTGTCTCAGTAAAAAAAAAAGAAAACAACTTAAACATAACAAAAAAGCTTAAAAATAAAAAAAAGAAAAAAACAAAAATATTAAAATTGTCATGGTGATGAATAATTACTACTCAGTGGTCGGCCACTCGGTCGTTCATACGTATGTATGTACAAATGTTTAGGTTTCAGTTAAATTTTTTTTATTCTATTTTTTTTTATTATTTATTTCACTTCTTATTTAGTCTCATGGTCAATTGTCATTAAGTATGAATGAATGGGCTGTGTGCGTTACAGCTCTGACGATTACCGCCAGTGTTGCCATATTTTATTTTTCAAAAATCTTCAAGTTGATTAAAAAACCTTTTTTATAATTACAAATATTTTTTGTTATTTTACCAAATACTATTAAATATTCTATTTGTTAAATATTATTTTTAGCTAAGAAATAATATTTTAGTGTGTTTGGAGACTTCAAAAATAATATAATTCTTCATAAAATGGTAACACTGGTTACCGCACTAACTTTGCTGTTGATTCTACGCTGACTGCTTCTCTAATCATGCAATTGTTGAGTTTGTTTGTAGTCGATTTGAGACAAATCATGAATGAATATGAGTGTTGGAAAGTATGGCAGTGGGACTTAAACTAAAAAAGATTTATTAAATAAAACAAGTACGAAATTAAAGCTTACACACATTAACGTTAGAAGTATTTCTTGTGTTTATTGGTTTTAATTTTGTAAAAATCATTTTTTTATAAAAAATACACAGTAAATTATTAAAACTATAATTGAATTTTATAAAGGGTGTTCCCATAAGTGGTTTAATTTTTATATGTAAAAAATTAATACTCTTGGACAAAATTACGCGGATATTTATTTTATCGTAAAGAGAAGGGTGTTTCATTGACAGGGCTGCATGCTGCATGATTTTTTTGATAATAGACAAAAAGTATTGATTATTATCTATTCGAATCATCAAATTTAAAGCAGCATATTTTTGCATATTTTATTGTTTAATGCATATTTTTACATATTTTTGCAGTAAATGCATATTTAAAAAGTTTTAACAATTTTTTTAATGCATATTTTAAAATTTAAAAAAAAATAAAAACAATTATAATTAAATTCTACAAAGAATAAATTGACATTTTTAACCGACTTCAGAAAAAGTTAGAGGTTAACAATTCGTCTCTTTTTTTGCGGGTTGTTAGTTTATAACTCGGTACATATATGTACATACATATACAATCCGTCTAATAAAAATTCTTTTTTGTCTGAGAGGGTATAGCTTCACATTGGTGCGATTGTAAAAAAGTGGTACGCCCAGAATTTTTTTAAATTTAATTTTATGATATTCTACTTATTTGATTGCTGCGAAACATATGAAACACCTTTGGTTCTTGTAATTACACAATTTGCAAAAATGGGCGGGGTTACGCCCATTAAAATGTATTAAAATATTTCACGCGGTTCTACTTAACCGATTTTTAAGAAACTTGCCATACACCTTGAGCTCTAAAATAGACACAATCCTCCATTTAATAAAATGGGCGGAGTCACGCCCATTAAAATTTAATATTTTATTATAAGTGGTTCTACTTTACCGATTTTTACAAGACAACACGCACCCTGAGTTCTGAAAAACACACAATCTTGCATATGAAAAAATGAAAGATTGTGAAGTCGTTTTTTTCATAAAGAATTATTGTACTCAAATTATATTTTTTTTGTGAAAGTATTATCAAGTAAATCCCGCTTAAAGGACGTCTTTTATAGCACTATATAACTTTGAAATGGGGCAAAGTTGAATATTTTAAATTGACTTGAAATTTACTTGATTCGAAAGATATTCTCATGGCATTATAATTTAAGTATGATTTCGGGTATAAAACCGCCACGGCGCTGAAGCAGTTTAATGTGGAGGTATAATTTTCGATTACTTTTTCCATCATTTGTGGCCGTATATTGCCAATATAACGGCAGCGAGTGTTGTCCTCCAAGTAGTCAATCGTTTCGATCTTATCGGTGTAGACTAGCAACTTCACATATTCCCACGATCTTGACCTCATGGGTTCGAAACGTGAGACTATGCTGTTAACAAACTTTTCCTTCAATATATCAATTGTGGCATGACCTGTGTGATATGTTGCGCCGTCTTATTGAAAACCACAGCTCCTGCACATCATGTTTGTCCAATTTGTGAACGAAGAAGTCAGTAATCATGGCGGATAAGCTGATTCGGGTCTTCCTCTATGGTACGCTCTACAGCAGCAATAATTTCTTTTGTAACTGTGCACAGAAAAAAATTAATTAATTAATTGATTAATTTTAATTGATTTTGGTTTTTTTTTTCAATTAAACATGTTTGTTGCCGGAAATTTTTTTTCTGTGTATGACGCGTATTATCGTTTAGCGTATACGTAGTGCGAAAAGATTTTATAGTTAATAGAATTAATTGCTGTGATGGACGATTATGTTGACCGTAAAATAGACGTAGTGCGTGATACGTATTTTGAACAGAACCATGATTTTCAAAATAAATTTTAACAATTTGGAAACGTTGTTCAGGCGTCAGTCTATTAATGTTGAAATGCCAAATCAAACTCAAAATAAATCACTTCACAGCTGACAAAATGGCCGCCATTTAAAAAAGTGTTGCCAGCTTAAAGTTTTATGTCAATATAAAAAAACACCCGTTATTAGAAAATTTTTACAATGTAAAAGGTAAAAATGCAGATGTAATAAAAAAAGATATATCATCGACTATGATATTTTGAAAAAATTTCCGAGACACTAGAATCAGTTTAAATATGGTCAGCTTAAACTTCTGTAACTTTAGATCAAAAAAAAAAAAAAAAAACTGTGGCTAACAAAAGTTTGTAAAGTTAATAAATTTCTGTTTTTTCACTCCGCTAATTTCAATATTTAAGCAACTTTATTAAAAATTAAAAAAAAAAATTAAAAGCTCCTTCTAGCTTCTGATTTTAATTACATATTAATTTCCACAATGTTGAAAATGACAAGAAGCTGCAATTCAAACACGAAAATCAACAGCAGCAACATGATGTTTCGTATCAAGAGACATTTATCAGATTGATTTAATCGTTTTGCAATTTATAAAGGTGTTGCCTACAACAATTGCTGCTCTATTTGAGTGGAAAAATTACATAAAAACAACTGAATATTTGTGTGAAATTCTGTTAATTAGGCTGAGAAAACAGTGCGCGCTACATGGGAAAAAAGAGTGTTTTAACACTCGCATACAACACTGTATTTATTATTGCTGGGAATGACAGCATGTGTTAAATTAAATTTGAACATGATGTTGAACACGCAACAAAACATTGAGGTTTAATGCATTCACAACACTCTCTGTGTGTCCGTCTGTCTGTCCGTCTGTCTGTCTGTTTGTGTGTAGTGCGAAGGAAAGGAAACAAGTAAATTTTATACATCAGAGATAAATATGTTGGAGGAAAGCATAACGGTGATTGTCACACAACCAATCAGAATTAAGTGCTTAACAAATATCTACTTTGACAAAACACCTACAAATTTCACTTGCATTTAAAATAAATAAATAAATAAAATATGTTCAATTGGTAAAATAATATGTTCAAACAAATGCTAAAATGTTGTTTTTAAACTTCTTTTTTTTTCTATCAATTGTTTTTTCAAAAAAAAATTTATTTTTTTTCGTGGAAATTATTTAACAACTACATCATGTCAAAGGGGCATTGAGCCAGAAATAATTACACACATATCATTTTTATTATTGTTTTTGTAGCAAGTTTTAACTTTTTTAGTTTTAGTTTTTTTTTTGCTGTAATTAAACAATACATACATATGTACATTAGTTTTTATTGCATGTGTAAAAAATTTATTAATTAATTGCTCAGCTTAAACAAAATTGTGTAGAGCTTCTGTATTTATATATTTTTATATCTTAGTTCTTTCCACTAAAAGTCAGTCTGATGTGTTAGTCGAAATTTAAAAAAAAGTAGTTTAAATCACAGACACAATACAAACAATTTCATAATTTTTTAAATGTTAAAAAGAAACCTAAGGCCTACTCACATTGTCTTTTGTAAAACAACTTCTTGTTGCAAAAGTACTTTTTGAACCAGGAATTTTCGAAAAAGCACCCAAAGGAAAAGTAATTCTTGAAAAAGTACTTCTTGCAAAAGTAAGTTCTCTAAAAGAAGAAATACTTTGTAGCAAAGTACGTTGAAGTACATTTTGGAAAAGTACCATTTCGAAAGTACTTTTTTAAAAATATTTTTTAAATAATAAATAAATATAATAAATCATTTCATAACCTGTAAAATAGTAAGATCAAAAATATTATTAAGTACTTTCTGAAATAGCAATTTACAAAAAAAAACGCCCAAGGGGAAAGTAATTTTTGAAAAAGTACCTCTTGCAAAAATAAGTTCGCTAAAAGTACTTTTTGAAGAAGTCCTTTGTACAAAAATACGTGTTGAAGAAGTACTTTTTGGAAAGTACCTTTTAGTAAAAGTGCTTTTTAGAAAAGTGCAATTTCGAAAAGTACTTTTTAAAAAATTATTCTTTTTAAATTATAAATAAATATAAAAAATAATTTCATAATTTTTAAAATATTAAGACGAAAAATGAAAACATCAATTTTTGATAAAGTGCTTTTTGCAAAAAGTAAGTTCGCTACAGGCACGTATTGAAGAAGTACTTTTTAGAAAGGTACTGTTCTAAAATTTACTTCTTCAAAAAATATTTTTTATAAAAGTACCTTTTAAAACAGAAAAAAACATTTTCGAAAAGTACTTCTTTGATAAAGTCCTTTTGAAAAAGCACTTTTTAAAAAAATAACTTTTTTGAGAAACTATGTACCTTAAAAAATTATCTGTTAGAGGAGTTTTGTTTTGAAAAAGTAACTTTTAAAAAATGACATTGTAAACAAGTACCTTTTAAAAAACTTCTAAAAAAAAGTACCTATTGAAAAAGTTACTTTTAAAAAGTATCTTGCGAAGAATTATCTTTTTGAAAAAGTATTTTGTGAAAAATTACTTTCTGAAAAGGTACTTTTAAATAGTACCTTTTGATAGAGTACTTTTAAACAGTACCTCTTGAAAAAGTATCTTTTGAAAAAGTACCTTTTGAAAAAATAACCTTTGAAAAAGTATCTTTTGAAAGAGTTCTATTTGAAAAAGTATTTTGTGAAAGAGTACCATTTGAAAAAGTATTTTTTGAAAAGTACTTTTTGAAAAAGTATCTTTTGAAAAGGTACCTTTTGGAAAAGTATCTTTCGAAAAAGTATCTTGAAAAAGTATCTTTCGAAAAAGTATCTTGAAAAAGTATCTTTTGCAAAAGTACCTTTCTAAAAAATACCCTTTTAAAAAAGTAAGTTTCAAAAAAGCACCTTTTGAAAAAGTACAAATAAATAGCTTTTGAAAAAGTACAGTTCAAAAAAGTACCTTTTAAAAAAGTACCTTTTGAAAATGTGCTTTTAAAAAGGAAGCGTTGAAAAATTGTCTTCTGAAAAAGCGACTTCTGAAAAAGTACCTTGTGAAAAGTACCTTTTCAAAGAGTACCTTGTTCAAATGAGTGAAAAAAGAAAATGTATCTTCGTAAAAACTATCCTACAAAAAAGTACTTTTTAAAAAAATTACCCTGGAAAATAATACCGTTAAAAAAATCACCCAGTAAAAAAGTAATTACTAGTATTGAAAAGCTCTTATTTGGTGAGATTATGGGCCAAATTTACAGTCATTAGTTAATTATTAGTAAACTAAAATGATAACTATTGTTTAACTAATACTTCATATTCATAGTGTATGTATTGTTTAAATGAAGTTCTTAATATGAGCAAGGAATGGTAACCCTAAAAAACTATTAGGTTTCAGTATTGGCAGCCCTGCAATATATCATGCAAGATATTAAATTAATGCTGAAATTGGTTTGGGAAAACCAAAATATAATAGAAAATAAAAAAGAATAATATAATAATACAGACAACGTACATATGTATATGTGAAATTTGTGTAAAATTTTTCACAAAACAACAATACAATAAAGTTTATAACGAATCAGCTGTTGTCTTAACTATTTGTTAACCAATGAAATTTGGCGGTTTAACTAATGGTAAACAAAAATATGTTTATCAAATTTTATTGGTTAAACTATAGCTATTAGCTAACTAGTGACTGAGATTTTTTTTATCACATTAAAACTTGGTCCGTAAATAACACGGTAACAAAAGCTCTTTTAGGGCAATACAATAAAGAAGACAAATCAAATTTTAAATACTGATTCTACAAATACAACAATTTAATACAAGTATTTAGAAAAAATTGCCATCATGATTTATTTGTTGTTTTATTATTCGCGCGTGTAAAAACTAATTTGTTTTGAAAATTAATATGTAGTTTGTTTGCATCTGTCTGACAGTCTGTCAGGTCTAGCTCATTCCCACACACTCGGACACATTTCCAAACAAATTTAAATTGTTTTCATATTGTTTTTGGTTTTTTTTTTAAATAAAATTTGAAACGAATTTGAAATGTATTTTATTTCAAATTTTCCATACAAAATTTTGCTAAAATGAATTTTAAATTAATTTTATTTTTTTATGAATATGGGGGAACTCTCTATTTTCAACAAATTTTCAAACAAAAGTGAAAACAAATTATATATACATAAATATTGTCTTAAGAAATCATTATAAATACCATTTATATGACTTCCAAATATCGTGTGTGTGTTTATTTTTAAAACATTGTCGAATTTGGCCAATAGAAATTCAAAAACAATTAAATTAGCAAATTATATGAGAATTGGATGAAAAAGGAAGTGTTAAGAGTATAAAGTAATTTTGTTGCTCATAAAGAAAATAAACAAATTGATGATGGAAATAAACAATTATAAAGAAATAATATATATAAAACATAAGTCATATCTTCAGACGATTTTGTCTCATTTTTTAACCCCCGCCTAAAAAAGGGGTGTTATAAGTTTGTAGTGTGTGTCTGTCCGTGTCCACGTACAGGCCAAACGGCTAAACCGATTTTCATTTATTTTTTTCTGTTTGAAAGAGGACTTGATCGAGAAGGTTCTTAGCTTTGTCTGAAAAAAACGGTTCAGCCGTTTAGAAGATATAACATCTTTTCTGAAAAAAGTCGGGGGTTTTTAAAATTTTTAATTTTTGTTATTTGTAATTTAAATTCATCAAAATCAAATGAACTGAATTTTCATTTTACCACAGTTTAAAATTCCTTCAGTTTCTTTCGGTTTTACTTAATATCGAAAATCATAAATTTTTGCTTTTATTTATCTTCTTCTTGATTGGGGACTTCTTTCTGTCTGTGACTCTTGAATATAAATAAAATTTAATTTCATTTTCACACCAAGTTAATAAATTTGCATGCAAATTATATTCATCTAATAAATTCTATTATATTTGGCTTGATTCCAATTGTATGTTGATTGTTTTCTTCTCTACAGTGTACTGTTAAAAATTTCCTATATGATAGCAACAGTGAGAGTGAAAAGTATGCTCACATTTGCAAGTAATATGAAAGATTTATAGAATTTTTGCGAAAATTTGTAACAACTCTCGAAACATATAATTTTAGCAGCTGAACTTATAAAGGACTCATGTACTTCAAAAGGTACTTTTTTAAAAGGTACTTTTTAAAATGTTATATCTTAAAGATGTTCTTTCAAAAGGCAGTTTTATGACAGATTCTTTTTTAAGCGGAACTTTTTAAAGCGACACATTTTTACAAAGCTGGAAGATACTTTTCCAAAGGGTACTTCTTTTAAATTACTTTTTCACAAGGTACTTTCTTAAAAGGTACTTTTTCAAAACGTACTCTTTAAAAAGTAATTTTTCAAAACATACTTTTTAAAAAGTACTTTTTCAAAACGTACTCCTTAAAAACTACTTTTTCAAAACGTACTTTCTTAAAACTACTTTTTCAAAAGGTGCTTTTACAAAAACATTTTTAAGTATTTTTTGAAAAGTAGTTTTTTAAAAAGTACTTTTTCAAAAGTACTTTTTCAAAACGTACATTTTAGAAAATACTTTTTCAAAACGTACTCTTTAAAGGTACTTTATTTATCTAAAGGTAGTTTAAAAAAAATAATTTTTAAAGTACTTTTCAAAAAATTTATTTTTGAAAAAGTACTTTTTAAAAATAAAATTTCTAAACTGTAGATTTCTTATGTAAAAAGTATTCTATTCTACGACGTTTTTGTACGACATTGAAAAACACGGCAGATTGTTTTCTTTAATTTAGGGCAAAATATGCCAAGCCCACCATGGCCCATTGTTACAATTAAATTGTATGTTTTATGATTATTTTTTTAAGTAACTTTTTGATATATTTAATATTTTGTTAATATTCTAAATGGTATTAAAATTTTATATTTCAAAAGCTTTCTTCTGGAAAACAATTTAATCTAAAGGTACTTTAAAAAAAAGTACGCTTTTGAGCTGTGATACCCCTCATATCAGGTACTTTTTGTAAATTTAATGTTTTTAAAGGATTTTTTTTTTAAGAAATACTTTTCGAAGATGGTTATTTTAATTTAAAATTATTTAAATTTAAATTCAACGTAAGAAAAGTACTTTTGTAAGTAAGTGTTTTATTAAAGGTACTTTCTCAATAGGTACTTTTTGGAAATTTACTTTTCGAGAGGCAAGTTTTCAAATGTTTTTTTTTTCAATTTAAAAAAGTGCTTTTTCCGAAAATACTTTTTTAAAGCTGTCTTATTTCAAATCTTGTTCTTATTTCAGAAAAATTTCTTTTCAATTTTCTTTTAAAAGTTACTTTTATAGCTATGCTCTTTATGCCTTGATACAGGAGATATGGCGTGATTTTCGTAACAAAACTAATCGACACTATTACAATTATAAATTTATTTATGTTTTGATTTCTTTGTACCTAAGAGCAGAGTACGAAAATAAACAAAAAGTAAATAAAAACAATGAGAACGATTGCTCATTATCACATACAATACATTTATTTAGGCGTTTGCAGCTACATAAGAAAATAATGGGAAATAAATGGAAACGTTTTGAAACATTTCCAGCGAATTTGACACCATTATATAATAAATAAAGTTTTATTGCATTGTTATTTAACACTTGAAATTTGTTTTATATAGCTAAGTAGCATAGCTCTAATCGAGTGTACCAAGACACCTCTTTTTTTTCTCTATTAATTTGCTTTTCAAAAGCAACTTTTTTTCGAAAAGAATTTGTTAAAAATGTGGGCCTTACCGTGATTGACGTATATTGACTTCGACTGCGATATTTTAGTCTTAGACTAAACAAGAAGTGTTCTTTAATCTATTACAAAACCGACGTAGTAGAAGATGAGATACACGGGCCGTGTATTATTTTTTTACACGTTAGTTATATTTAATATTTTTTTAATAGTTAATTCTAGAAACTTCTCTTTAAGAGTAAAACCAAATTAAATAAATTTTTTGTGTTTACTTACTATTTTGTGTCACTGTCCCTGCAGGTTGACTGCAGCAACAAACTAAATTCTATTACAATCCTTAACAAAAAAAAATTAAACTCTTTTTGGTTTTTTGCCTGAGTTGTGTTAAAAAACACTTAAAATATGTTTATTTTTAAAACAAAAACTCGTACACATGGAAAGACAAATTGTTAATTGTCAAAAGAAAACAAATCTGAATATTTTTTGGCCAGAAACTCTTAAAGTTAGGGAAGATGGAGCAGTAATTACCCAAAATGGTTTTTGCATTAACTCTGTTATTATTTATAAAAATTTAATATGGATTCTTAATTAAATATGATGTATTCTAGTTTAAATAAATAAATAAATGCCTTGAAACAAGCCTTGCCCTTGCATATTCCCTTGCTTTGCTTTATAACTTTAAGTTACCAGTTCAAAGTTGAAATTAAAAAAAAAAAAAAATTGTGAGTCAAGCACCTTTTCATATAGACTCGTGGATAAATAAAAATAAAAAAATGGTTAAAATTTTTTAATTTTTTTAAAATAGTTTCCAAACTTCTTTGAGTTACTTTAATTTTAATAAAGTTTTCTTACCTACAATTAATGTAAGATAACAATATTCGTACTAAAGCTACCCATAGACTATGCAATATTTTTGACTGTGTTATTGCTGTTACTAATGTATTACTAGTTTTTCAATAATTTAACAATATTGAAAAGATTATATTGCGCAATTTTTCTTGCAATATATGTAAAAGTAAACAAAAGCTATACACATGTTCACATGTGCCTCTAAAATATTTTAAAACAAATTTTTCGTGATACATACTCGTGCTAGATTCATACAAGACCCTACACAAATTGAAAAAATTTTAATGAAGTAATTTAAAAAATAAATTAAAATAAATTGGCGAAAAAATAATTATTCAGCGGCCCATCCACTATACAATATTATTGCATATGTTGTTGTGTTTGTGTTTGTATATATTATTGTACTTTTGACGTATACTACGCAATAAATGGCACAATATTTTCAAAGAAGATATTGCCCAATTTTTTTGACAGTGAAAAAGTAAACAACATTGAAAAATTTTGCCACCACATTACACTAGAGTTGTGCAGCTCATGAATGAACTAGTTCAATTGCACGATTCACCTGACTGAGCGCTGTGAGCCGGTCAATCTACTGAGCGCTTTCAGCTTAGTACTGAGTGGTTTTTTGATTTGTATCGAACTTTTTCAGTAGCTCGTTTTAGACACAAACCTGTGTATTTCAAGTGTGTTTGATAACAGGTTTGCGTCTAAAACGACCTATTGAAATAGTTCGATACAAATCTTGTCTTTTTTTAGCAAATTTTTTTGTCGCACAAGTACATAAAAAAATTTGTATATGTATTGTGATAATATTAAAATATCTGAAACATTAAATAATTTTAATTTTGATTGTACATACATATGTACATACATAGTATATGTATATCTATTTATGTAGATATATTTATTAACAAATTCCACTAATTAAACTACTCGTATTTTAGTTTTATTTATTTTTTATATTTTATCTGCCATGTTTTGTAATGTATGACCACACACACGCACACACTCACTGTATAAATCTGTCACTTTTTATGCTTCTGTTTTCGCTCTTTCTTTAAGCGTGATAAAATGTTTCACTACAAATGAACTGAGCTACTGAGCCAACTGAATGAAATACTTCAGTAAAGTGAGCTGAGCTGAAAAGAGCGGTCATTCAAAAGAGCTGATAAGCACAACTCTTCATTACACAATTGTGTTGATTGTACAATAAAAATTAAAAGTCTTTTGATATTTGGCAATATCCCAGTAAAAAAAAATGGAAGTCATTCTGAAGGAACCACATTTTCATTGCTTCCAAAAAATCGATATTTTTAATATGCCGATAGTTAGCAGAAAACCAAGTAAAAGTTAATTTTAATCACACAAAACCTTGTAGTTTTTCCATAGTTTTAGTAAATACTCACCAAAATTTTCAAAAAATCGATTTTTTGAAAGAAATTTATGAACTAATTTTGGCCTAAAATTTAGAAGTTATTTGCATAAAAACACTGTTTCGCGTTTAAATTCGTATAAAAAGAAACGAATTGTTAAAATATGTTACTTTTTAAAGTTTTTCCGAGATAAAAATATTACCATAGAACACAAAAAAGGAAATTTTTCTTAAAATCGCTTCTAATTCGGTGACTAAGCATCGAAAAAGAGAACTTCTTGCAATGACAAACCTATGTAAAAATCATTAGATCGGATCGAAATTTGAACTACTTCCAGACTGCAAACTCTACATTTTCATGACTTCTTTGGAGTGTCTTTTTTTTACTGGGATATTATGACAACTTTGAAAATGATATTATGGCACAATACGAAAAATTGCACAATTATATTGCAAGTGGGTGGGGTGTTTTATACAATATTGTCCACACATTACAAAATACATATTTCTTTTTGTATAATATAAATCAAGTCTTTTGATTTTATCCAATATATTGTGCCATATATCAGTATAACATATGTACACACTGGCAATTTTATTGTGCAATATCAATTATTCCACCCACAATAATATTGCAAATGTGTGGGTACCCTAAAGCACCTTAAACAACAGCTAAATTTCTATACATACAAAATAATAAGAAAAGTGTGCAAAAAAAAATAAGTGAAAATAAATTATGAATTTTATGAATGTGTGAACTTCGCCCCCTCACTGTTTTCATATTTTTATTTTTTACTCTTCGAAAATCTTATTCCCGCGTCATAAACGCGAAAGAACCTGATTTTTTCGCAAAAAATATCTGTGACATAAATATGAAAATATTTAGAAAAATAAAGACTACAATCCGCCAACAACAAAAACGTCATAGTTTAAAATTATTTAAGAACTATGGCCAAATATAGAGGGGAAAAATGTATTTGGCATGCCAAACAGACACCATTCCTACACAACTCATGGGAAATCTACATCTAACTACAAAATATAACGGAAAGAAATTGATGGAAGCAATGGAAACAAATTTATCAGTTCACAGTCTTCTGAAATAATGAAACCAACACTTTTTATTTATTTAAAATATGAATATAAATAACACTGCACTATTGTATTTCGCTCTTCAAAAAATATTCCGGAGCTGTTAAACCACGAATTTACGAGAAATTACGTGTTTACCGAACACTTCTTTCAATAAATCAATTATGGTAATTGGCAAAAATCTTCTGTAAAGTTGGGAACGATGCATCATCGACTCGTTATTACGAACTAGTCTCCTGCACAAGATATCTTTTAAGAACTTTTAAGACATGAGGGAGTTTTCAAATGCTTTGCTACAGCGAAATCTTATAAAACAAAAGTTAACAACACTGTTTGCAAGAAATTTATTTGAGTATTGTAGGTATAAGAGTAAAGAAGAAAACACTTCGTGACGGAAGAATTTGTGATGCTTGCTTCTTCCTACGCATGAGCGCGTGTACAAACGTCATGCATATATGACATTAGTTGTATGCGGTTAATCACATAATAGCTTACCATCTACATATTACACACACACTCAAACGTACAATATGAAAAATAACAAGCATACACTAATCAACAGTACTTCTTTTGAGTGTTTGTTACAAACAAGCTGTCTTGACGTCATCGCTT
This sequence comes from Tachina grossa, assembly GCA_949987645.1. Lineage (NCBI taxonomy): Eukaryota > Metazoa > Arthropoda > Insecta > Diptera > Tachinidae > Tachina > Tachina grossa. The sequence goes on along the minus strand of OX465276.1, from coordinate 22,304,822 downwards.
GTTAACCCTGGTATACATATACACCAATACATCCATCGTGCTTCGCTTATAGTACGGCAGCATTTATTATTGGTTTAGTATAATACATGCGACGTGAATACGTTTAAAAATCATGACGTTTTTACATTTCAAAACTGTTTACGCAGGCCTCTATTACGAACTGCAGCAGCTGCCCCGGTAGTCACTGTGCGACGTAGAGTGAAATTCTTACGAAAACGATACACGGTCTCTCGAACTAATTGCTCTTACAACTGTTAAGATGGTGGAAAAAAATAATAGAAACAAGGGTTTTTTAACTAGTTTTTTTAATACGAGGGCGGATCAATAAGTCCGTGACTTTTTGAATGAAACACATAATGTAAACAAATATTTGGGAGTAAAAATAAAATATATGGGCATTTCTACGAGAAAGTCTTTGTTTTTGTCGCGTGCGACAGCACACTGTATTTCAGAACAATGTGACTTGATTTTTCTTAAAATTTGACCAAATGTAGAGCTGCTGATGGCGTACGCAAATACATAAAGTAGAAAAAAAGTTTCGTTTTCTTTGAAAAAACAAGCATATTTTTTAGGTATCGCACGCTACAAAAAGTTGACATTTCTCTTGAAAGGCCAATATACGACAGCGAATCAATAGGTCCTTGACTTTTTGAATGAAACACAGTTTTTTTTGCAAAACAAAAATTTATTTTTAAACATAATCTACTTTTAACTCAATACATTTAGTCGAACGTTTCTCCAGTTTTTGTATCCCTTCCAAAAAAATAAGATTTTTCCAGATTCCTAAAATAGGCAATAATTTCATCGTTGGAGCTAAATCTCTTTCCACCGAGCTGTTTCTTTAGGTTTGGAAATATTGTTACTGGTTTTCTGTCTGGTCACTTTGGACTGAACTATCCTCTGTGGAAAAGTAACCAAGTTGGTTCACCTTTGTGCCGTTTGTGCTTGGAAGATGACGAGACGACGACACACATTCTGTGTGAGTGTATCGTATTGTATGACAGTAGAAGGCGTGTTTTGCATTCTGAGTTTCTGTGTTCAGATGATATTAGGCGCGCTTCTCCAATATCTGTACTGACCTTCACAAGGAAAGTCACACAGAGATTGAATTAACTTAACTTATAGATCTATGGTACAAAAGATCCATCAGGTGTCGCAGTGCCGGTCTTTGGACCAGATCTCCCCCCTATTGTATTCTTCTATTCTAGGTTTGGAAATAGGAAGTAGTCACTAGGGGCTAAATCCGGAGAATATGGCGGATGGGGTACCAATTCGTAGCCCAATTCATAGAGTTTTGCACTCGTGCATTATCTTGATGATAAAGAACTTTTTTCTTGGCCATATGGGGTTGTTTTCTTTTTAAATCCTCATTAAGGGCCAATTTCTCCAACTCTATTTAAATATCAATTCATATTTAAATGTCGATTTTGATTAATTTTTGTATGAAAAAATTATTTTTAAATATGAATTGATATTTAAATAAGTTGGTGAAATTGGCCATAAATCGGTCTAATAAGTTGGCATAATATTCGCCGTTTATTGTTTTTCCCTTTTGAAGGTAATCGATGTGGATTGTTCTGCGTGCACCCCAAAAAACTGTTGTCATCACCCTATTGGACGACAAACTCATCTTGGCCTTCTTTGGAGCAGGTTTAGACTGCTGCTTGGTTTCCGGAGTACATTAGCGAATCCACGTTTCATCCACAGTTACCAAACGCCGCAAAAACTCATTCGGATTGCGGTTAAACAACTCCAAACAATCCTTTGAAGTTGTCACACGTTTAGGTTTATGATCAATTGAGAGCAAACGCGGCACCCATCTTGGAGACAACTTTCTTAAACCCAGCTGATCATTTGAAATCGAAACCACACTGCCATATGAAATGCCTGTGGCATCAACAATCTCACGCACTTCTTTTTACTCTTCGATCGGCCAACACCATATCGTGGATTTTTTCAACATTTTCGGGTGTACTGATCTCAATTGGCCGTCCAGAATGTCCAGTTGTGTGTCCACAACGAAAGTCATTAAACCACTTTTTTACCATTGTAATCGATGGTGCAGAGTCCCCATTTCAAAAATACACTGTTAATGATTCACCCTCGTATTTTATTACTGATAAAATGTTTCGCAAGAATTTAAAGGTGGTTTTGTAAGTGATTAATCCTCTAAATAAAAGCAGTAACAATTGTGAATAATTGCATCACATAAACCTGAAATTTTATTCATGTTTTTAATTGAGGATATAAAAAATAATGAACAAGCCTTAAAGTAACTCGCGATGCCTAAAAATTGTTTAAACTTAATATTTTCTTCATCCTCCTTTCTGCCGTTTCTTGGAATTCGCTAGATTCTCACACATTTCTCGCGTTATCGTTTAGCAATCCTCCCTAATTTTTTTCCAGACTTCTGGTCAAATGTTTCCAATGCGTTTCTTTACGATTCACCATTTGGTGGAAATTTCGAAAGATATCGAAAGCCGTAATTTGCCCCCTGCTTTTGCTCTCAGAGGAATGAAACAGTTACGCTGATATATTTTTTTTTACAATTAAAAAAGAAATAAACAAAATAATTCGCGTGAGCGTTGTTTTTCCTTTATGTCGATATTGCAGTTGTTGTTTGTTGTTCGAATTGTCATTCTGACCTGCAGTTCATTGTTGATAATGGTCAGTTTTATGCTTCTCTTGTTCACTTGAAACACAACAAAATATAGCCAAAGAAAAAAAAGCCGCTTAAACGTTGTGACGTTTTATGGCAATTTTATCAACCAGGCAACAAATCCTACTAAATATAATACAACAGTTTAAAATACACCAAATAAATGGAGGAATAGATAATTGGATGTATGGATGCATAAGTCCTATACACAGAGAAAACAGTGCCTAATAAATACCTCATAAAATAGAACAAAATTAATAAGAAATCTCTATGGTTTTTTTTCAATAAGGAAATCTTATTAATTTCACAGAGAAAACCTTTTTGAAAAAATCAAGAAGAAATCTTGTAGTTTTTATGAGGTTATCTTATTGATTTTTTTTTTAATAAGGTTTTCTTCTTGATTTTATGAGGCGACCTCATAAAATAAAAATAAAATATGTCTTTGATTATTCTTTGTGCTTTGCTTATGTATTTTCATTTAAATTCTATACCATATACTTATGTATGTATGTAGTATATGTAGATGTTATTTATTTTTACTATACAAACTTACATAGATACATACATATTATATTGTATTCTTACCCTGCAGGAGAACGAACTAGAGTCCATACATCACCACCACTAGTTCCCAATTGTAAACCTTCCTATACTATCTTAATGCTCAAATTAGCATTGAGTGTGTTTAGAAAACTACTAGTACCAATGGTACTAGTTTAGGACTAGTTTATTACCAGTTCTCTTGTAAAGAAAAATTCTATAAAATTTGTGGTTCTATTCCTTTGTTACCCAGTGACAACGCTAGTTAAAATTTGCAATTATTTATCAAAACTCAGAAATGCAAAAGGGTAATTATAATTATTCAATTATAATTATTTTTAGATCAAGCTAAAATTTTACTAATTATATGATACCAATTTTCATACAGTGCAAGAGCTCTGTTAGACAGTTAAAATTTATTTTGCAATGTGGTGCCTTGGAACTATTTCATATACTAGTACTGATCAGCACTAGTAATTTTACACAACAACTTTAACCCATTTTGCACTAGTTATTGCTATTCTAGTAATTATGCTAGTAGCTTTTAGACAATTATCGCCTATTCTCCTGCAGGGTAATTAATTAAGTCACCATACATAAATATTATTACTTGAAAGGAGACAAGTATTGAACCAGCAAACTTCTGACTGATAGACAAACACTCTAACCAATATGCTAACAAGCAGTCTGAATAACCATTAAAATAATTGTGCAAATATGCTTATACAAAAACGAAAAAGATCATGAAAAAAAATTGTCTGTATGTCTATTTATAGATATGAAATAACAAGACACCTCATAAAATCAAGAAGATTTCCTTATTAAAAAAATCAATAAGATGCTTTACACATAATCATATAGGAACCTAATAAAATCAAGAAGAAAACCTTATTGAAAAAATCAATAAGGCAACCAAATAAAATCAATAAGAAATCCATATAGTTTGGAATTTATAAGAAAACCTAATAGAATCAAGAAGTTTTTCTCTATGGATTGTTTTTTGTTTTTTTGTGCCAAAAATAACGGAAATTGAGTAAAAAAGTGGGGAATAATAAGATTTCTTCTTGATTTTATGTGGTTTTCTTCTTGATAAAACTAATAAGATTTACCACATAAAAACAATAAGGAATCTCTATGAAAAAATCTTCGCTCGTTTCTGCTGGGATACCCCTTAGCCTAAAAACGTTTCATAGAGAAAATCTTATTGATTCTATGAGGCAGTTTTTTCTCTGTGTAGAGAGACGTACAAGCAGAAATATCACAAAAAAAAATATTTTTTGTTACGACTTTATGAGTATGACAAAATAGTGAATGATGTATGAGTTTTGATTGTGTGGGCGCTGGTAAATTTTATATGCATTTCGCTTGTTTTTTGCGCTTGTTATATTGATATTAGATGCAAGTTGCCATAACCCGTCATATTTGTGTGTATTTTTGCGAGTAAACTTTGTTATTTGGACAAACATATTAAAAATATGTATGTCTGTATATTTATCCGTAAGTAATGTGTTGGCTTTTTCAATTATTTTAATGCTATTTGCATATCAAATGTTTCGTTATTTATTCTGATCGATTTTGCTTTCATTTTTGCTAACATTTCGTTCACATTTTTCATGTTTACGTGTCTACTACATACAAATGAATATGCAAATTTTTATATTTTTGTAATTATTATTTTTTTGCTGTAAAATGGCCGAATTGCAATTTTTCATTTGAGGTAAATATTTCTTTGGGACATAAAATATTGTCCGGTCTGGCGTTACCCTTTGACATTTCAATAACGCTAATAAAATGTAAATATTTGCATTCGAAATTGTAATGGATTTGGCATGGCATATCAGCCACACGTATACGAGTATGTACATTGATTGTTATAACAAATTTTATGTATATGCCAATGAGTTGCAATGGATTGAGGTTAAATTGAAATATAAGGCTCAAAAATTAATAATTTTTAGTAAAGCTGGATGTAAGATTATAAATTCCTAAGCTGTTAAAAACAAGTTACAGTTGAGCAAATTGCGAAAAAGGAATCATTTTGTATTCAGTTACTTACTTCAAAAAATCAAACAATATTTTTACTAAAGTACGACCGACATACCACCACGGTTGCCAGAAATGCAGATTTATCTGGATTTTCAGATTTTTACTCTCCGAAAAGACGAAATGCAGATTTGAAGATTTTTGGCCTAAAAACGCAGATTTTTCAACTCCAATCATAGTGCAGTTTTTACATTTTTCCTAATACTGCTACCACTTCTTATTTTTTTTAGTTTAGAGAGTTATAATTTTTGAACTTAGAACACATCATTAAGTAACTTTGGCAAGCTTCTGGAAACGAATATCTGACATAAAACGAGCTTATTCTGATTACGATTTTGCATTACTAATTTATTCAAAATTTAATGTCTTTGCTACATTCATTTGCAAATGTCGAAAAGATTTTCAGTCAAGTGAACTTGAATAAAACAAAATTCCGAAATCCTTTGAATATTTATGCAACAACTTAAATGACTTTGTATAATTTTTTCTATATCCGGTTTTTTATCGCATTCATTTTATATTATTTGCACATAACTATAAAGAATTTTTATTTGTTTGCTGGTTATGTGTGCCCTTAATTATGAAAGTGGTCTAAGTCATATTTTTCTTTGGTCGAGATATTTCGTAGATTGCGATTGAACAAATTAAAGAATATTTTTATTTCATGCATAATTTTTATTTAGAGTTGTACTAGTATCGATTAATATAAATATACATATATAATATTTATTAAGTATTTATTGAAGTTTTTATGAGATTTATTTGATATTTGGCAAAAATACATATGGCTTAGACCACTTTCATAATTAAGGGCACGTACATATGTATTTCGTTTCTCCTAAGGAAAGACGAAAGTCTTCAGTTTGTAAGAGAGAACAGAAAAGAGATCTTATTCTGTATTCGTTTTTCTTCAACAAACTCAAGACTTTGCCAAGTAAACTTTGAGTGTGGTAAAGCCGCCAAACTCATCAGTAGACTTCAACCAATGTGGCACCTAATTTTAAAAGGGTAACGAAAAAATAACAGTGGATTCAAAACCGAAGATGTTAGCTTGTAAAGATTTTTCCTTGAAGCTTTTAAGCTTAGTTTAAACGTATTCAAACGTTTTGAAACCCAAAATAATTTTTATGAATATTAAGTTTCTGTACGTAGTTCTTAATAACATATTGATAGACGTTCTGTAAACATATGATGTTTTTACCTTGTTTCAAACATTTTTGGTTTCAAAGCAGAAACGAAATGAAAATTCTTCACACATTAAAGGCTTATATTCATAAAATAATAAAATGCTTGAAAGTTAGTTTAAAAAAAATTGTCTACATAAAATACATTTTAAGACGAGTTTAAATTTTATGAATATGGGTTAAAAAAATATTTATATTACACATGTCCATCCATATTTATGTAAACTTTTTGAATAAAATATAAAAAAAAATTGTTTTAAAAATTGCTTTAAAGATTTTTTGAAGATTTTAAAAATAAAATGCAGATTTTGAGTTTAACAATTTTGCAGATTTTATCCTTAGAAATTCTGGCAACACTGCATACCACAGAATTCGTAAAAATAAATGCCAAAATTCTAAAAAAAAATAATAGAATGAAAAACACCCTTAGGTTAGCAGGCTGCTGGTAAGGAAGGGTCAAATACAATTATCCCCTTGTGTTATCTATGAGTTGAAGAGAGATAGTGAGAGAACGTGATAGGGAAGAGATCAGTGTTACCATATGTGAAGATTTATCTTATTTTTGAAGTTTTTAGATATGTTAAAATGACAAAAAAGATTTCTTATCTAAAAATAAGATTTTTAAAAATATTACTTTTGGTACTTTTAATATACTATTAAGTGATTTTTTGACTTTAAATGCTTACAAATTTTCAGATTTGCTTCATAATGCTGTTACGCATATTCTATACAGTAAATATTTTATGTTATTTGGCTTTACTTTTAATAGTTCACAGGAAAAGTTTTGAAATACTTGCATAGAATATGACATCATCATATAATATAATTTTATTGCATTGTGCCCCTGCGACTGAGTGGTAGCGATGCTAGCCTGTCATTTTGTCAAAAAAAAAGCAAAATAGTGGGAAAAAACATGAAATTTGTTTTATATAACTAAGCAGCCTAGTTATAACCGGGTATCGTAAGACACCTCTCTTCCTTTTTTTTACTATTTGTAATTAGTTATTTTAACTATTATTATTATTATTCTTTTATTTAATCTACAGAATAAATTCTAAGACTAAACTTATATATAGGCATTGGCTACTTTGGCCATCAGCCCAATTTTAACTAAAAAAAATAGTTTGTTCATCTAAATCGCAACAGCAATTTGTACTAAAAATATAACAAAAAAAAATTCATTAGCTTATACATATTGACACAATTTGGTTAAATTGAATTTCAACAAAAACTTATATGAACTGTAAAGTTCATATACATGAAATCATGATATAAATATAGAAGGCACTTCCATTCTCTCATTTTTTCTTGACATTCACCATCTGACAAGTATAAGTATTGTGAAGTTTCAAGTAAAATCGTGCTACCGTATTAATTTAATATTTCCCCCTCTGTTTCCTGTTTGTTTGAAAATTTTATTCAAAAATGATTTCAAAATTGTTTTTATAAAATACAGAATGTATAAATTAAACAAATAATGCCCAAATTCTGTTCGACGATTGTATCGTCTTGTCTATGGACGAAAAAAAGAAGTAGAATCTTTAAAACGATTATTAGTTATTGTCTATGCTACAAGGTTCGTGTATTTGCTTTATGATTTTGTTCCAAACATTATATCCAACACATATTTTTTCTTTATTTTTCAAACTTTTGTATAATAATTTCATTTTATTTTTATGTTTTAAAAACATGGTAATAATATTTTAATTTTTCATTATCAAAGACAACAACCATTTTGAAGAAAATAATTTAGAAAATTCAAAAACAAGAAAATTATTTTAAAACAAAAAAAAAACGTCATAAATCTTCGTACTTAATTATGGCATAAGCAAAAAAATAAGAGTGCAGCATTTTTTAAATTCCCTGCATTTCCTGGTGTTCGCCAACAGTGGCTAAGAGCCTATAAGATCTGTGAAATAGACTTGGTAAATGATCTCACCGATTATTACACCAATTTTTTTAGAAAGGGATGTTACAATCAACAAGAAACATATTATGTAAATTAAACAGAATGCTATATCAATTACTATTTGTTAAACTTAATGAAAATGCGTTGTCAAATAATCCAAATCATAAATAAATTTGGTTTCTCAGCGTCAAATTTAGATGAAAATATAGTTGAAAGATTTGTATTAAGCAGAAAACTTAAAAATATGAGATAAGTTATTACATAATCACTTTTTAAACTTCACAGATATGTAGTTATGTATATAACTTTATTTATTCCCAAATTTTTGCTAAGAAAATTACACATTTTTGTAAAAAAAATTTCTAGGGGAAGACTTAAGTTTTTTTACCATATGGGAACATTTTTCTTTATTTCTCTCAAAAAACAAACTTCAAAAATACTTATTTTTAAAAACAAAGAGAGAATGGAAGTACCTTCCATATTTATATCATGCATGAACAGGGTGACCGATGACATTTTTCAAAAAGTGGCACCAAATAGGGGCAACATTAAAAAAAACGAGAAAACTACACTAAAATTCTTATTTTTAATGTATTATTATATAATTCACTTTAAAAAAAGGGGGACAAAAAGTGGCAATTTGCCACTTTAGTCGCTCAAACGGTCACGCTGTTCATGAAATTGGTTAAATTAACCTACAAAATATTTTGCAGTGTACTCTCTCATATTTTTAGTTTCTCATGTGCTCTCTTAAGGTAGAATTAGTAAAATAGTATCATTCTACTTTAAGCATTAAACACATTCAGCACAGCAGGCTACACGAACACACGACTTCAAATGCCGCTAGCAGCATTTGTCGCCTCGTAGCCGGCTACTTAATTATTTTGGAGACGGCAGCAGCACCATCTGCAGTTGATATTCAAGTACAAATACATAGTTCAGTATTGCCACTTTTATATGTTTTGCATTTATAAAAATTAATAACTCTTTTAAAATGTACTTATTTCACGTAAAAGTACAAAAATTAATAAATTTATTCTTAACATCAATTTTTGGATATTATTTCTGTTAAATAATATGAAATAATTGTACAAAATCATTCATTCAACATTTTTTATTATACTGGCAATACTGAATTTTCTCACTGTAGCCAAAGAAATAGAAATTAGTTTAATTCGACTACAACGACAAAATCAGCATAGACAACAACCAGTCGCCCTGTTGCCTTGCTGTCTTCAAAATAATCATTCTCATATAAACATGTGTATTCTATCCTTGTTATTTGGTAGTCGGTAGCTTGCTGTGGTGAATGTGTTTAATGCATTACAGCTTGCCGTATCGTTCAACTTTGTGCACAAGTTATAGAAAATGTAACAGTTTGCGTAGCACATTTTTTTTTGTCTGGCTTTGAATGCGTCTTTTTTGAAATTTGCTACAGAAAAATCTGTTTTCTGTAGATTTCTACGTCAGCAGTGCTACCACCACATATTTTATAACTAGTAACATGCATACCTTTAGTCATGATGGATTGCTTCAGAAGAAATGCTTAATGGTCACCTAACCTAGCTTAAGTCCTCATCTACGAGTATCGTAGTAAATCCATACTTGTTCTATTAAAGATATTTTGTTGCCTTAAAATTGAGTCCAATTAGATTTATGAATGCCTAAATTAAGAATTGAGACCTTGAAGAATCCGTACTTAAATCAAGTACGAGTATTTCTTGTCTACATATGTAGCTTGAGAAAATATGTTTAAATTTTTGAGACAGCTTTATCTTGATTCAAGTATGTATGGCCTGATTGTTATTTTTACTACATAAATGATCACATTGCTGCTAAAGTCACAAAACACGCACAGCGATTTAAGTACAAAATTAACCTTGTAACACCCATTTCTTTGTACTGAATTTATACATAATTTCCTAAAAATTTATAAGCCGCATAGCTTTACTTCATTACTGCTGTATTCATAAAAATTATTTTTTATTTACAAAAGGTTAAAAAATTTTTTATAATACGATCATCAATGATCACATTGAATCATCCTCGATACGACGCACCTACATACTTCAAAAGGAAATTGTGAACAATTTGTATACGAGTACGCTTCATTCAAAACTTATCATTTTAAAAATCTCTGACACTGCCGTCATAATGTCTTACTTTTCTATTAGTTTCGTTGTCATTTTGATTGTATTTACACACTTCATTGAATCTTTAAATAATGACAATGAAAATATGCTTTTCATTTATGTAAATGACTCTACTCATCATCATCATCATCATCCTCACATCATCAGTATAATCGTCGTCATCAACTTCATCATCATCTTCACTTTATTGTCAATTATATTATAATCTATAACAAGGTTTTCTAAAATTCTTTTTAAATCTTTTCTTAACTGCTCTGCTATTTCTTAAAAGCAACCCCCCCCCCTCCCTCCCCCACCCACTTTTCCATAAATCCTCTTAATTTTACATAAGAGATTGTTGAAGTTTCCTAACGTATTTTGGGTTGTTGAGGGAGGAATTGTTGGCAATATTTTTTTTGAGTTGCAAAAATTTTGTTGTTGCCGTTTGTTTATAAAAGTCACGTTTTTGTCATTGTCATATTTTTCATCGTCATTATTTAAGAGAATGCAAAAGATTAGTCATTTTTTAAACAGTCAGCAGAGACGAGCAGATTTACACACACACACTCTGCTGCCTGCTGCCTGCTGCCATATTTGGTTTAGTCGGCATATTTTCCTTGTTAATTTGGCTTAATTGTTAAGGGAGCATGGGAAAAGCACAACTTTTCAGCTTGAGGAAAATTAAAATTTTTAAATGACTGTTAACTTATCTATTTTTTCTACTTACATTAATTTTTTCTGTATTTGGAACATCAACCCCTTGTGCATTTTTAATATATTATTTGCTAGATTTAGCATAAATTTTGTTGCTGCCTTAGCGAGAGGTGTTTTTTTTCAAATTGAAAAGTCTATTTTTTATAATTATGATTTTGTCACATCAAGGTGATAAATATTTCCAGTAAATCAATAAAATATTGCTTATTCTCTTGGACGACAAAGTTAAAGAGAGCGAGAGAATAACGTCAAAGTAAATAAATGGAGGATTCAAACGGTAGTCATAATTGACATATTGCCAGAACGTTTTAAAACTTTTTTTTGAAAAAAAAAAACACAAAAACAAAAACAATTATATTAAAATAATTCCTTCTGCCAAAAAAAACCCCGACTTCAATGTAAATATCTGATAGAAGGAGATAAGAAGAAGTACGTGAAAGATAGAATCAAATTTTAATGGGTGTGACTCCGCCCATTTTTAATTTTAAATGCAAGATTGTGTGTTTTTAAAGCTCAGGGTTCATGTTAAGTCTTGTAAAAATCGGTAAAGTAGAACCACTTAAAATAAAATATTAAATTTCAATGGGCGTGACTCCGCCCATTTTTTTAAATGGAGAATTGTGTCTATTTTAGAGCTCAAGGTATGTAGTAAGTTTCGTAAAATTCGGTTAGGTGGAATCGCGTAGAATATTATAATAAATTTTAATGGGCGTTACCCCGCCCATTTTTGCAACTTTCAAATTGTGTAGTTAGAAGAACCAAAGGAGTTTTATAGGTTTCGCAGCAATTAAATTAAATAAAAAAAATTGAAGGCGTGTCGCCGCCCACTTTTTTACAATGGGACCAATGGGAAGCTATACCTTCTCAAACAACAAAAGAATTTTCATGATCGGTCGAAAATGTACCGACTTATGAAGTAACACTGCCAAAAAAAAATAGAGACGAATTGTTAACCTCCTCTTTTTTTTTGTGAAGTCGGTTCAAACATTAGAAACAATGTTTGCATGGCTTCAAGATTCTTTTTTTTATATCGAATTTCGGGTTTTTTCTTTACTGAATAGAGAAACCTTTTCTAAAGTTATGCTGCTATATTCCAGTAAAAAATTACAATGCAAATCATTATAATGATATGAATGATAACTATAGTTACAGCATTGATGATGAAATCAGCTTCAAGTAGTTCTATTTCTGGTAAAACATCAATGAATTTAAAAAAAAAACTGAATGATATGCACTTAATATGTTATCTAGAACAATTGTTTATATAAACAGCAGCCTTTAAATATTAAATTAGGAACCTGTAGTGATTGGTATGCGATGAAAGTGGTAAACTTTTGGAACTAGTATCGATTTTTTTTCCCCTTGGATGTAGTGAAACTTCTCTTTGCGTTTAGCTTTCCAAATAACTAAAGAAACAACTTTCATTTCTAGCAAACGAAAATTTTGTTTGACATTTGTAAACGTGTGTAATAGAGTATTATTGTAGTATTTGTTGTTAATTGACTCTCTGCATTGGCTTATATGTTTGTGTGTTTGTATATTTCTTAATAAGCAAAAGGTATAATATTGTAGTTTTTGTTAAATATTTACTTCACTATCGCCTTATTTGTTTTTGTGATGGTGTATCTGGATCATTCTTATTGTTTACAAAATTTTTTTATGGTAAACATTTCTATTTGTTAAGTTCACGTTATATTTATTTAACAATATTTATCTATATAGTTACATATATAAAACAGGATGTGTGTATGTATGTATGTAACGTATGGACTCCAAAACGGCTGGGCCGATTTTGATGAAATTTTCAGGGAATCTTCAGAATATTCAGGCAGGTGACACTGTGAGGTCTGATTTTTGATTTGCGGCTGCGGGCGGAGGGGCGTGGCAAAATCCATTTTTTATATTGCACCACCAATGCCATATATAATATATACATATTTTTTTTTTTTGAAAGCTGTTGTTGTTTTTCAAAACGAAATATCAAACTCTTAAATCGGTTATGTAGTTCCGAAGATATTTACAAAAAACCTATGTTAATAATGATCCAATATCAAAATTTTAAAATTTTCGAAATGTTGCATTAAAAATCCGAGTTTTCGGTTTATTTACAAAATATTTACATCATTCGATAACACGATGGGGGTAGCGAAGCACACCGGGTGTAGCTAGTAATATATAAGATTTGAATCTCAAATAAGATTTGACCTCTTCGAACCGATTGAGAATTTTTTTATAAAAATTTCAATCTAAAATATTTTTATAAATTCAATAAAGTAAACAAATTATAATTATTTTTTTTTTATATTTTCTATTAATTTTCAGGTGTTACAATGCGGGAGAAAAAAGGTGGCGCACTGCAAAAGCTCAAAAAGAGACTGTCACACAGTTTTGGAAGATTAAGTAAGTATCGCATTATTTATTTACTAACATAATTAATTACTTTCTACGTACATATTTTGTTAAGAGGATATTACGAAATAATTTATTTTCCATTTTCTCTCCTCTCTAACCAAGTGAATTTAGTGATTAGACAAATAAAGATAATTGAAATTCGGTATTAAAAACTAACATGCAACACCAGCAGTGTTCAGTAAGAACTTTTTGTTGGTGTGCTACAGTTCACCTATCTGCTTCGAAGAAAATTATTAGTATATGTTGTATATCGATGGGTTAATATAAAAAGGGCGTATTTCAATTTTTTCGAAATCGCTTTTTTAACGTTTACCGGTAGCCAAAGTATAATTACATCCTCCTTAAAACATTAAGCACGTTACAGTTAAAAATGAAAGAATTATGACCAATAAAAAAAATTATATTTTCATGTAAATGCTTTAGATTTTACATGAAAATTTACAAAAAACATATTTTGACACAAATCGGTTAATATTTCTGGTTAAGAGAATTTAACCATTTTTTTTTTTTTTTTTTTTTTTTTTTTTTTTTTTTGAAATAACAGCCACAAAGAAAAAAAGATTTTCCTATTAAAATCTTTAATTGAAAAATTTCAATAATCAATTAAAAATTCAATTAAACTTTTGTTTAAAAACTTAAATGATTAAAAGTTTAATTAAGAATTTAGTTGAGTCAATAAAACTTTTGTTTAAAAATTAATTTAAATAGAAAAAAATGTAGTTAGACACAATTAAATTTTTAATTGAACTTAGATTATTTTTCTTATTAAATATTTTGATTGGGAAAAGTATTTTTTTTGCGGTGCAGTTCAAATTATGACATTGCTCTTGCACCATCTGTGAATTGCGTATTTCAACTCTGACTACGACATTTTGGTCCTAGATTAAAGGAAAAATATTGCTAGGTTCTTTAACACATGAAAAAATAGGATTTGTAAATACAATTAATTTTTTTGTTACATCAATTAAATAATTAATTGATTTTAAACCTATTTTGTTGGTCGCATGTCGATGATATTTTTTTCTATAAACCTATTACCAAAAAAACCGTCTTTTTCATATTGATAGCACGCACGCCCACTACGATAAGGAGGACTGTTACTGTTATTCCAAAAATTTTATGAATAAAAGGAACTAAATGTAAATTTTAAAGTAATGCAACAAACTAAAGCTGAAATGCATAACTGACTACTCCACCTCCCCCCACCCCTTTAATATTTGACTTACTAAAACTTTTGCGAAGTAAACTAATGCACTTTTAAGCCTTTTCGGCAATTCAAAACTTAATACCAAACACTTTGAATGCATTTCACTCATTGTCAAGTAAATATTTATCCCTAGTCTATAAAGTCTATAAAGGATTTTTTTTAAAGAGAAGTAACACTCAGGCAATGAATGCCTATTACTATTACTAGGTGTTACCTTTTTGAAGAAAGGTGGTGAAGGATGAGATAGAGAAAAGCTTCATTATTTTACAACTCTGCTTTTTTGCACGTTTTTAATAATGCAGTGTCGTACCGCCTCCGGTGTCAATGAGACGTGTTAAATTTTTGAAGCTCTAGCTTTAGTTGCCATTTTATTGCTTATTTTACTTCGCCAATGATTCTGCTACACAACGAAGGAGGGCGCTCTGATGTTACATTAGGATTAGTATCTGCTGAAGTTGGTATTAGTTCTGTGGCCAGTGACTAAGCCTTCGTCACTTGAACTTTCCTACAACAACTGATACAAAGGGACACTAATGCGCACATCAGAAAAATGCGTGGTGTTGTTATTTTAATGACTATGATAGACTGGACCTTTGGTTTTGTAGTCAATGTGCTAACTATTTCAGCCAACGCCTTGTGGTGTGTGGTGGCCTTGTCTTTATGTCGGTGTCTGTCAACAGTTCGTTTATGTTTCTCGCACATTGCCCAGTCTTTCCACATTTCTGAAAAATGTTTGACAGTGTTACCATAGTATCAAATAGGTTTGATAGAGTTCCTCACAAAGAAATTTGCTGTAACATTTCTGCATCTCTTGATCATTATTGAAAAACTCTATCATGCATGATAAGCCGATAATAATTTTATACTGATACTTATTGTGATTGTGATTCTGATGATGAAGTAATGTATAACCATTTACAGATATCAACATCATTAAAGCCATATCAGCACCTTCTTCCTGCACGGAACAACCAACCATCCACACAACCATGGTTATAACCCTTGATTTTTATTCTTTATTATTGTTTGAAAAAAAAAAAACGAAAAACCCAAACCTGAGAAGATGTAGTCTTCAACCAAATTGTTTGTAGTTCTTGTACTGTATCAAAATCCTAAAAAAAACACAAAGATGAGACAAATGGCTGGCAACTAGAGTTGAGCGATATTTCGAAACCTGTTACTTTTTCACAGCGATTGAAAAATCACAAATCACAAATGTGACTGAATTTATCAAGTAACAGGTTGGAAATATATGTATGTAGTTCTTTCATACAAACTGTGATTGTTCTTGCATGCTTACTTTACAGTAAATAAAGCAACCACATTAATTTATTTTATACCTTCAGCTTTTGTCAAGAAAAAAGTCGTCAAATCGTGTCAAATCATCTTTCCTGGTAACTATGTACAACTCACATTTTTATATTTGCAATTTTATTCACCCTTATTCTATTTGGCGTCGGCAACATAACACGACGTCGTTTTTAATGTTTTTTTATCAAATCGGTATTCCCGTAGATAGTATTGCCATTTATCGATGACTGTCAGCATATGTTTGGTATTCTGAAAGAAACATTGATGTTGATGTTGCCGTTCATTTTGTCGTCAGTGTTTTTGATGTCGTGTTCTGTTGTGTGCATGCCTCAACGAATTTGAAAAATAATTTAAATGGTAAAAAAGTGAAATATAAATAGATATAAAAATGTACATATTTATTTGAAAAAAGTTCTTAAAAAAAGTGAAAAATATAATATGGAAAACATTAAAATTACCAAACCCAACCAATTTGAAAAGCTTGTGGAAGAGTTGGAAAAGTACTTCTTTTGCTAGAGGATTCCTCAGGGGTAGTTTCCTAATAATTTCAAGGTGCAGTGAGAAAGTGAGACTGCACTAAATTCCCTCGGTCCACCAATTAGAACTAGTGGTGGATAGCAAAATGTAAGGTAAATAGTGTGTTGGGAAAGTATACTGAGGTTTAAATTAAAAAAAAGGTTGCAAACAACAACAGCAAAGCAACTCAAGGCGGGGTATATAAACAATTAGCACTGAGTACCTTTGGAGGAAGCTCCAAGCTCCAATAAACGCTGATCTGATCCCTTTTGTTTCAAAAGTTAGGCTCTATTGTATCAAATACATTCCTAAATGATGTTTTGTTCATCCTAAAATATTTTTAAAATATTAAAAGGATGAACATGAACCCATTATTTTCCAAAAACATGAGAGAACTTATCACTTACTTTTCTCCGTGGGTAACTGGCAAATGCATGACTTTTGTCTGAGAAATCTTATTTTCACTATTAATTTTTTTTTTATTTTCATCGTCTCAATAGGAAAGAAAAACATTTTATTTTAATTTATTTAAAAAGCTTTTACTTATTCAAAAATACTTTTACCAAAAATAGTAAACAAAATGAACCAGCTGACTCAAATATTAGATATGTGTATTGTATTTATCGATAAATAGGCAACGTCGTCATAACACTGTTGGGGAATACAAAGTTAGCATTGATGTTGTGTTATATTGATGTTGTTTTAAAATTGATGACGATGTTGCCGACGCCAAATAGAATAAGGGTGATTGTCTCTCTGCCTCTTATATTTTTTTTATATTTATTCTCAATATTTGAACAGGGTTGATTGCTAATTGCTTGTTCTTGCTGCTCTTCTTATTAGTATTTATCAAAACACCAATACTAATAAATACTTTTAAAGCAGAAGAGCTGAAATGTGTTAAACCGTGATCACAGTCACTGTTTAATTTCACTGCTGCTCTTCTTATTAGATTTTCTCAAAATAACAGAACTGCTACAAACAAAATACTGCTAAACTGTGATCACAGTCACAGTTTAAAAGAACAGCGATTTAGAAATCACATTCACAAGGAGCAACATTATTAAAAAAATCACGCTATCGCTCATCGCTACTGGCAACCATTCATAGTTTCTCATCATGTTTCCGATTACTTTTTTTCACTTCCCTCTGGTCCTTTGTCTTTTTCTGAGTGTTTAAGAAGTGCTTCGTTCGATACACTAAAATATATATATATATATATATATATATATATATATATATATATATATATATATATAAAAATAAATAAGCTTGGAGAAGAAAAAGCAAAATATTTCGTATTCAGCGATTATGTCTAAAGTACAAGAAAATACTTTTAAGGAAAATGCTATTAGTTAGTATCACTTTGTGTACGTCTAATAATCAGTATAAATAACAATTTATTTTTCATTTTCAATTATTGTTTTTGTTTTTTGCAAAAAGTATACAAAATATTAAAGAAGAAGAAAAATGTTATTGACGGAAAATATTTTACGTTACTTAAATATATAAATACATATGTAGATACATCCATATATATGAAGGCGTTTTGGCTTGTGTATGGATTTTTTTCCAGACAAGGTCAGACCATATTTAAGAGGGAAAAGCTGAGCTTCTTTCAGCTTCTATTTATATATAATAAGCCTTTTGAAAAAAGTAAACAATGCTGGAAAATTTAGTGTCATTACCAGGAACCATGAGAAGTTATTGAATCGTAGAAAAGTTACATTGAGTTGAAGAGAATGGTAAAACTAGAAAAAGTTAAAAAGTAACCGCCAGGGAGACCACATCATATAAAAAGCAGAGCAATGAGATATGACGGCGCTGACTAGTTAAAAGACACCGGACCTAACGGATATTACATGCGCATACCCACATCATGCAGAAAGAGCAGATTTATTGGTTGAAGCTACAAGCGTAGCTAAAACCAAAAGCTCTATCAAGTCGCTTAAGAACATAGCCGGCCAAATTGGCACCAGAGTGCCGAACTTCAATCAGTTTCTTATACAAATGAATACACATACACGAACACATTTCTCTCAGTGACCATCTCAGGAATAACTCGTAACCTTGAGTAACTCAAAGCCGAGTAACTCACATGTGCTGGTAATTTATGAGCCGTCATAAATGGCTTTTGGGATACAAACCAAATTTCTAACAAGCTTAAAGAAAGCATTATACTAGTTAATAAGAAATATACATCCACACAAACACTTAAGCCCATCCAGACGAAAGACACAAACAACAACAACTCTAATGCTTTGAAAATGATGTTCTACTGACAAACAGTGTTACCATATGTGAAGATTTATCTTATTTTTGAAGTTTTTAGACATGTTAAAACGACAAAAAAGATTTTTTATCTTAAAATAAGATTTTTAAAAATTTTACTTTTGGTACTTTTAATATATTATAGAGGAATTTTTTAACCAAACTATTTACAAATTTTCTGATTTGCTTCATAATGATCTTACACATATTCTATACATTAAATATTTTGTGTTATTTGGCTTTATTTTTAATAGTTCACTAGAAAAAAATAAATTTTAACTCATTTTCATGCAATAAAAAAACGAAAAAGATTTTTGCTCACAAAAAAAGTTTTTTTTTTGTTCGACTTGAAGATTTTTGAACAAATAAATATGGCAACACTGCTGACAACGCACATACACACAAATCAACGATATGAAATGTAATACGAATAATGATTTGATAAGAATTCCAGACTGGTGGATTCTTTATTTAATTGTAAATATTTGAACCTACAGAAGTAACATTTTTATACCCTTCAACAAAAATGTTAATGTTAATGTAATTTTCACAAAATTCATATGCGACCCTATTAACTATATCTGTGGCAAAAAGGAAAAAGTGCTTAAGTCAAGTTAAGTCAAGTAAGTTAAGTTAATGGTACCTCCGTAATTTGCATATTCGAATGTATCCCTGATCAAAATTTCAATGAATTTCTGTGGTTTTTCAGAAATTTATAGCACTATGACTTGCGGCTTAACTTTTTTTGACTTACAATCTCATTTGGAATAATGGCTTAATTGAGTTTATACTTGGTATATTTCAACTTACATGTATTACTTATAGTGTGTAGAAAGATGTTTGCTTAAAGAAATTTAAATTAATTAATTAATTTCACAATTTAACTGTAAAAGAAAAAAAAATTGAAAATCGTTTTGAACGCTTAAAAGTGTTCTCCTGCAAAACAGTAAAATATGACTTAAGCACTTTTTCCTTATTGCCACAGATTAGAGCTACAAAACTATCGATAGTACTATCGATAGTTTTGTTGTAAATGAAATATCGATAGTTTTTTCCACTATCGATACTATCGGCAAAAAAAAAAACAAGTAATTAAAAGAGTAAAAATAATCGAAGTCAGTAAACAGTAGCCGGCAGCTTTGAAGCAAATTATCCGTAGTTGATTTAAGCTTTTGTACAGCGATGGAAAAGTTGGTACAATTGTATAATTTTAGCGCTATTTGAATGCCAAAAGTACCGTAGCACCGCAATGACCCATTTAGCACTACTGGAATCTCTTTATATTATATTACATGCCAAAAATAACATTAAAATATATTAACCCCCCTATGCAAAAAATAATGCGTGCTTGAAGTGTACATTAAAAAACAATTCCATAGAAAAACCGGTTTTAACGTTCACTTATTTTTTTGCACAAGGGGGTTACCCCCTTATGCAAAAAAATATTTTACTTTAGCTTTAAAGTTCATATTAGTTGCCAAGCACTTTAAGGCTAACATAGCTTCGTTAAGAAATCATATGCAAAAGACAACTTTAATTATTTTGTTATCTAATAATGAATACTGGTAACACCACCGTGTTCAACAACCGCTTCACAGCTTATGATGTACAAAATCGAATACAATTTCATTCGGGTATTCAAATAATTTTTTATTTTATTAAATAAATTTTCATTATCTTGAAGTAAACCAACCTAATTTAAAAAATATGAGCTTCTGACATGGTAATAAAACAGATAAACACAACTATGAAGTAAAAGTAAAAAAATGTGAAAAATTATCACAATTTGTTTTATTCGAATGAAACGAGTATTTGAATATCCAGCTTTTTTCGATTTGTTTTGATTGTATGTGCATCACTAAAACATTTTTGTATAATTGTATTTATTTTAATATTTTTTTATGGATTTTGCTATGTATTTCGAATCGGTTGGATAATTTGGTGATGTTTCCCATTACATGACAGAATATAATAAATTTAAGATAAGAGCAGGCACTTCTAGCTTCATTTTCAGATGTAACATGAATCAGTATGTGCTATATTAGTAAAAATATTAGAGGTAAAAAATACACATTTTGGAAATATCAACTTAAAGTAGTCTTAACAAACGTGGGTGCCTACTTTAGAATTTTTATACAATAATTTTTTTAGAATACAACTTTACTTAACATTGCTTGGCAAAGCTTTATTAAGTTTTGTGCATAAGACCCTTAATCTTTAGCTCGAAGGTATTAGAAAATTAAGTAAATCAAACGATGTTTTCCGGTACTTAAAGAATTGCTGAAGGAATGTTATTTATTCCAAATTCATCTGCAAATGTGGAAATTTTATTTTCCTACCAAGGAGAGAAGCCGACTATTTGCATCGACTGTGAACAATCGAATAAAAAAAAGTTATACACGGAGTATATCGTAAATGTTACTTTTATATTCAGATACCAGCAACTAATATTCTTTGTGCACCTTCTGGCGTTTTGTTAATTGATTTTTAGTTAATTAAAAAGTACAAGTATTAAAAAAATATAAATAAAGAATTAGGTACAATCGTACTGAAAAAATTAAAATTTTTTTTGAAAGTTAGTAAAGGGTGTTTTTTATTGAGGTATAGAACTTTAAGTTGGCATCACTTTTTTAACTGGCGGCCATTTTGTCAGCTGTCAAGTGATTAATATTTAGTTTGGTTTGCCATTTCATCATGAACAGGTTGACAAAAGAAAAACGCTTGCAAATCGTGCAAATTTATTTCGAAAATAATGGTTCAGTTCGCGAAGTTTACCGCAAGCTCCGTCCATTTTATGGTCGACATAATCGTCCATCAGAGCAATTAATTCGGTTAACCATGGATCGTTTTCGCACTACGTTTACTCTATGTGATAATACGCATCCGCAGAGACGTCGAACAGTGCGCACCGAAGAAACAATTGCCGCTGTAGAGCAAAGTGTTGAAGAGGACCCGAATGAATCGATTCGCCACCGTGCACAGCAATTGGAGCCGACTAACCGACTATTTTGTTCCCGAATTGGATGGCATGAATGTGGATGAGTTGTGGTTCCAACAAGACGGCGCTACATGCCACACAGCGCACGTCACAATCGATTTATTGAAGGAAACATTCGACGAGCGCATAATTTCGCGGAATGGACCTGTCAATTGGCCACCAAGATCGTGTGATTTGACACCATTGGATTATTTTCTTTGGGGATATGTGAAGTCGCTCGTCTACGCCAACAAACCAGAAACGTTAGGGGACTTGGAAGCCAACATTCGTGGCGTTATTGCCAACATACGGCCCCATATGCTCGAAAAAGTGATTGAAAATTGGACCTGTAGAATTGGCTTTATTCGAGCCAGCCGCGGCGGCCACATGCCCGAAATCATATTTAAACATTAATGGCATAAAATTATCCTTCCAATAAAGCCAAGTTGATGGACATTAAAACGATTTTCTTGTGTTTTATTTCAATTCGAAGTTCTATACCTCTTAAAAAAACACCCTATACAATTTGTAAATATGACATCGCATCCCTGCTTCTGTATACATAAGTACGTAAATACATACGTATGTATGTATATGAATTTATTTATAAATCCAAGTGTTATTCGACAAATAGTAGTCACAAGTATCTTAATAAATTCAACATCGTCGACACAAAGATAAATTTTGGTGGTATCGATATCGCGACGGCCGCCAATCGTATCTTACGATAAAACTTTACAGTTAGTGTCTTAAAAGTTATCAACAATTTTCGCATTTTGATAATTCTAAACCATGGATAGGCCCATAAAATTTTAACTTCAATAAAAAAAGCATATTTTCGATAATATGCCGCTTACGATAAAATCGAAAAAAAGGCTTGATATATTTTTATATACTAATGAAAATGTTGAGGACTCTGGATTTTTTCGAGTCAAATGTAGTTTATGTGGCAACTTTTATAAAACTATTCGATACTATCGATAGTATCGATAGTTTTACATAAAACTATCGAAACTATCGAGTGGAGCGACTATCGATAGTTTTGCAGCTCTACCACAGATATATCTAGACATAACCGACAAAGCGTAAGCGACCTGTCTTAAATTTTGTTTTAATTCGGCGAAAATTGATTTTTTTATTATCGTATAAAATTGATTAAGGTCAAAAAATGAAGTTCGAAAATTATAACGCTTAAGCTCTTTTGGTGGTTATGGAGCGATATGTTCTGGGACCTTATGAATAGAAAAGTCGAACAAACAATGGCTGAAGTAGTTAGCTCTTTGACTACAAAACTGAAGTTCTTTTGTTCGAGCCCGGCCTCCGACAGTCAATTAAACAAATAACACCACGCATTTTTCTGATGTGCATTAGTATCCCTTTGTATTAGTTGTTGTAGGAAAGTTCAAGTGATGAAGGCATAGACACTGGTCACTTAATTAACTACACTGGCTTTAGCGGATATAAATCCTAATCTAAAATCAGAGTACTCTCCTTCTTCGGTATTGTGTAGCAGAGTCATCGCCGAAGTAAAATAACCAATAAAATGGCTACTAAACACAGCTTCGAAAATTTAATGCGTCTCATTGACACCAGAGGCGCTGCAACACTTCATTATTAGAAACGTGTAAAAAAGCAGAGTTGTAAAAGAATGAAACTTTCCTCTATATCTTCTTTCACCACCTGTCTTCTCTATCACAAACCCTTTCTTGAAGAAGGTAGCACCTAGTAATAGTAATAGGCATTCATTGCCTGAAAAAAAAGAGCTTTAAAAAAATCTTAAAAGAAAAATTTTTCAAAAATGTTTATCCATACATGAAGCACTGGAACTTTCAGGATAAAATTTAAAAAAAAATATCTTAAAATCATCATTACGGGCTTCAAATAGACACAATTCTGTTAATTTTTTAGTTATGTTTTCGAATATATAGATTTTAGTGTATTTCTTTCTTACCAATGCACACTAAGAGGTAAAACATTTATTCAGCTACTGAAGTAGCATCGGTAATACTTCTTCATTGTATGAGTGAAATTGTTCACTAGCTTATTGAATGTTTGCATTATATGCATGAATTTCTTCATTAATACAATGAATTCTTACGTCAGCTCATTATAAACCACAAAATTCATTGACCAAATGAAGGTTTTCCTCTCAGTGCAGCGTTTTGTAGCGAACTAAAAGGAGGCAACATTGAACAAAAATAAAAACAATAATTCTTTCTGCCAAAAAAACCGAATTCAATGCAAAGATCTGATAGAAGAAGATAAGAAGAAGTACGCCCATTTTTGAAATGCAAGATTGTGTTTTTCAAAACTCATGGTGCTCATGTGTTCAGTCGTGTAAAAATCGGTAGAGTAGAACCACTTAAAATAATATATTAAATTTTAATGGGCGTGACTCCGCCCATTTTTGTGTTTATTTTAGAGCTTTGTGTTTATTTTAGAGCTCAAGGATTGTGTTTATTTTAGAGCTCAAGGTGTGTGGTAAGTTTCGTAAAAATCTGTTAAGTAGAACCGCGTGATATATTTTAATAAATTTTAATGGGCTAGCCCCGCCCATTTTTTCAACTTTCAAATTGTGTAATTACAAGAAATAAAAGATATTTTATAGGTTTCGCAGCAATCAGATAAGAAGAGTATCATAAAATTAAATTAAAAAATTTGTGGCCGTGACCCCGCCCAATTTTTTAAAATGGGACCAATGTGAAGCTATACCCATTCAGACAAAAAAATATTATTTAAAATCGGTTTAAAATGTACCGAGTTATGAAATAACACCGCAAAAAAAACAGAGACGAATTGTTAATCTTCTCCTCTTTAGGGTTCCGTACACCAAAGGTGAAAAGGAACCCTATTGTTTTCGCTACGCTGTCCGTCTGTCCGTCTGTACGTCACACGGTATTTTCTCAGGAAGCGTAAGAGCTACGGACCTGAAATTTGGACACAGTATGTAGAACCTTGGCCGCTACAACAATAAATACATGCGAATTAAAAATTAAAGGGTATTCCAAAACGAGCAACGAAAAATGTTAAAATCCCATGTAATATACATACAATGGTATGTACATATGTATACTGAAACTTGAATTTTGTAAAATTAGTGTATTTTCATACAGACTACAACAATTAATACTAAAATTTAAAAAAAAAATTAAAGGGTGGTCCATCAGTTAATGAAATTTTGACTATGTAATTTTGACAATTTGTTATATCTTGGAAACCGTAAGAGGCAAACACTTGAAATTTTCAAAAACGGTAAAACTAAAAAAAACCGAAAATTATAAAATCGCCAAACCAAAAAAAAAAAATCGCCAAAAATTAAAAAGAAATTGCCAAAACGAAAAAAATCGCCAAAATGAAAAAAAACGCCAAAAATCGAAAAAAATCACCAAAACGCGAAAATGTCACCAAAGCTAAAAAAAAATTATAAAAAAAAATCGCAAAAATGAAAAAAATCGCCAAAAATAAAAAAAAAATCGCCAAAATGAAAAAGACGCCAAAATGAAAAAAAACGCCAAAAATCGGCAAAACAAAAAAAAAGAGCCAAAACTTAAAAAAATCTCCAAAACCGAAAAAACGCGAAAAACGCCAAACAAAAAAACCGAAAAGACCCCAAAAACAAAACAAAAATGCCAAAACTATTTATTATATAGGATGAAGTTTGTATTAAATTACATATCTAGTGTTCGAACGGAAGCCTTCGTGCGCGAGTCAGAGTCGCACTTTACTGAATTTATTTTGAAGTCTGTTAAAAAAAAGTTTTCTTTTATTTCGCTTACACTTAATTATTTTATATATTTGGTAAAAGGCATAAATTTAAATTATTGCTGCTGATTATCCTGCTTTACAAAAATCCTCTGCGGCTTAAATTTTTAAATTGTTTCGTAAATAATTGGTACGTTATGAGCCAGAGCTGCTTATAATATTTAATATTCCGAAAGTTTATTTAATAAATTTTTCATCAGAATGTATGTATATATTTTGCTGTTGTTTCGGGAGTTTGTGCATATAAATTTTGTATTTAATTTTCATTTTCGTGTGATTTATTACCAAAAGAAGTAAAAAAAAACTAAATTTTATAACAATTGTCTTTAAAGTGTAGCAAAGAAGACCAAAAAACGAACATTAAAAAGATAATAAAAACAGTGAAATTATTTTGCATAATGAAACATGCACATGACGTGTGCAATTACAACAACGAATTTACAACAAAACTCCAAAATACTTTCAAATTCATGTGTGTATGGGTGTGTGTGAAGTGGGTTGTTGTCGTAGACCAAATAAACTGGGATGATGTCGGCATGTTTTGTGTGTGAGAAAATTACAGAGCATTAAAAGAATGTTCACCATGAATTGCCTAAAATTTTTTTTACTTATATTGATTGTGATATTTTCCAATTCATAATACCGAAAAGTAACGTTTTATTTGTTGCGAAGCTTCATTTCTTTCACGGACTTTTCGCGATGCGATTATCGTTAAAAAATTTAGTGAATCCCACTAATGCTCCCATGATTATATTATGCATATATTTATCATTACAAAATTGTATTTTTAAGTAATAAAACATCGAACAGCAATGTAAAAAAGGAAATTATAAAAACATAAATATTAAGTCTAAAGTTAAGTCGCAAGTCATAGTGCTATAACTTCCTGAAAAACCACACAAATTCATTGAAATTTTGATCAGGGGTACATTCGAATATGCAAGTTACGAGAGTGTCATTAATGCATTAAACACATTCACAACAGCAAACTACCGACTACCAAATAAAAAGGATAGAATACACATGTTTATAAGAGAATAATTCTTTTGAAGACAGCAAGGCAACAGGGCGACAGGTTGTTGCCTATGCTGATTTTGTCGTAGTAGTCCAATTAAACTAATTTCTATTTCTTTGGCTACAATGAGAAAATTTAGTGTTGCCAGTATAATACAAATTGTTGAATGAATGATTTTGTGCAATTATTTCATATTATTTAACAGAAACTATATCCAAAAATTAATGTAAAGCATAAATTGATTAATTTTTGTACTTTTACGTTATATTTAAGCAGAGTAATTAATTTTTATAAATGCAAAATATATAAAAGTGGCAATACTGAACTATGTATTTGTACTTGAATATCAGGTGCAGATGGTGCTGCTGCGTCTCCAAAATAATTAAGTAGCCGGCTACGAGGCGACAAATGCTGCTAGCGGCATTTGAAGTCGTGTGTTCGTGTAGCCTGCTGTGGTGAATGAATTTGTTTAATGCATATCTCAAAATCAGCTTATATCGACTTAAGCACTTTATCATTTTTGCCAAAAAATCATTTAGTCTTGCATAAAAAACCGCGAGCAAACTTTTTTTAAATTACAGGCAAATCCCGGTATAACGAACGATATAATATCAGACGCATTCGTTATACCGAAGAATTCGTTATATCGCAAAATTTTTTTCAAGTGTTATTTTAACAATTATTATTGTAGACAAAGTACAACACAATAAAAAGAATGAAGGTTTTTTTTTAACAAACTACCAAATACAAACTAATGGTATTACATTTTGTTTTCGCATTTACATTGTCGCTGTAGATTTTTTTAAATATTTTTTTTTTTTGCGTTCGTTATACAGAGCACACATTTATCAATATAAAAAAAATATTTGTTAGAAATATGTTCCTCGAAAGTTTTTGTTTTTTATTTTGCAATTTTTTCTTTATCATTCGTTATATCTAGTATAAAATTAGGATAGTATTCGCTATATAAAGTTGTTATTGTAAAAATTTGGACGTTCGTTATATCAGATTTTCGTTAAAGCGAGATTCGTTATACAGAGATTTGCCTGTAATTTCTTTTTTTTCGAAAATCCATCGTTTTGCATTTAAAATAACTAGTGAACTCATATTTTCATTGAAATTTTTTTTTCTAAAATTTCTAATTAAGTCATTCTTTTAAGCATCTGTTCATTAATAGGGAACATCCTCTATCGGAATATATTCATATGAGTATGTATGGTAAGTGTAGCATAGTTTATTAAGCTGATGGTGGTGGTACGTGGTGCTAATCTAAATTTCATGAGGCTTATTGCCTTTTCGAACCATTCATTTATACAGTTGGAGTCGCACAATCCACATTTAGACATACCGATACCACCACACACACACACACACACACACACACACACAGCTTTTGCAAAAGAACATGTTACAAGACACCAAAGACCGAAGACATTCATACAAATAACTTCAAATACTTGAACTATATGGAAAAAAAGAAATGAAATAAAATAATATCATAAAGAAACCAATGAAGCAGAGTAAAAACACAAAATTCAAAGAACTTAATGATTTTTCTACATGGCACTGCTTTGCTTAGGGTTTTCTTAAGCAATTTTGCTTATGAACAAAAATTAAATAAAAAGCAATTGCAATGAATTCCTTCCTGCCATCCGCTGCCGCCAGTACCGTCACCATCACCCCCCCCCCCCCCCCCACCCCTACAAAATCCTTTATGCTGCATACCAATAGTGAACAACAACCACTTGGCAAAGCTTAGCAAAAAAAAAATAAAAAAATATTGGGTGGCACAACATCACGCCATCACATGTTTAAAAAGAAGCTGCTGTGTGTGGTTGGTGGCAGTGTGCACACTTCTACCGATATTCGGTAGATTCTACCGAATATGTCTGTGAATTTAACAATCTACCAATTCTACCGAACAAGGCCTGAAATCTACCGAATATTTTTACAGTAATTTTGACTCGGCTGCACAATCAACTTTGCACGACGTTTTGTGCAGATAAGTCAAAAATGCTGTTATCTTAAATGCATTTACCTGCAGGTATACAATTTTTGACTTCAGTTTTATACACATACATGGTTGCATACTTATGTAGCAACATTTATTTAATGTGTGCAACTAACTTAAAATTTTTATATGAGAATAATTTAAAACTGCCAAAAAATATGTTAAATGCGCAGGTTTACAAAAAAAGGTTTTTGAATAATAATTGCAGAAAAAATATATTTTGTGCAGTTAAGTCAATCTGCAGCTAACATTGATTTTTTGTATGAAAATATTTTATAATTAACAAAAGTTTAGGGCACTTATCTTAAATGTGCAGGTGTAGAAAGTGCACTCAGTGAAAGAAATTTATAATTTTAGGCAGTTAAGTCCAAAGCGCACTTAAACGAAAGCCAGCTAAATCAAAACTACTGTATTTAGTAATTTATGTCGATATATGTATGTGTAAATTGCCTATTTTGCCATATAGCAGTGCGGCCGCAGAGCGGTCATTTTCTGGCATGAAAATCATTAAAACAGAACAAAGAAATCGATTAAAAACTGAAACTACATATAAGTAACCTAATATTTGCCAAATAATTGTGCCTTGGGGATGAAATATTTATTCCTACCAATGATTAAATAATTTTTGCACAAAACTTTAAATTCACAAATGGATCTTTTATATAATCTTTGTAGTTACAAATGTTTGTCAAATAAAAGTTATTTTAGTAGCTTTAAAAAAATCTATGTAAAAAAACTGAATTCCTGTTATTTATGTATTATTATTATATTTATGCATATAGACAACGCTGAACCACCAGCAAATAAATTTCAAATTAAAATGTATGTATATTATTTTATATATTCATAG
This sequence comes from Tachina grossa, assembly GCA_949987645.1. Lineage (NCBI taxonomy): Eukaryota > Metazoa > Arthropoda > Insecta > Diptera > Tachinidae > Tachina > Tachina grossa. Next base: position 22,275,309 of record OX465276.1, on the reverse strand, counting down.
CATATCTATATAAAGGGCAAGGGCAAATAATTGGACACTTTTTTTTATTGTAAATGCTTCATTGTTTATGGCAGTTTAATTTCCCATCACACGCTTTGGGAACCTGTTTAGTTTGATACTCCTTGCACTGTTATTTTTTATGTTTATCTGAATAAAAAAAATTTTCTACCGAATTTCATTCAAATCTACCAATTTGTTTTTGTCGATTCTACCGAATTTTAAAAAAAATTACGTGTGCTCACTGGTTGGTGGTGGCGGCATGAGTAAATAAATGAATCGAGTGAGTGACAGTGTGACCAGATCCTAAAAATTTTTGCGGCTAAATTGACTTCAAAATAAAGCTAAAATATGCTAAAAAAATTATTAAATTGCTAAAACATAATGCTAAAACTTAATATTTACCTCTTTTAATCCAATTGTTTCTTTTAAAGTTGTTATTTTTGTAATTTCTGCTTACATGGCCTTACTAATAATATTAAATAAAATGTATTTCCTTTGAATGAAACAGATATTTTTTTAATTACAAATTATTTCTTGAACCTAAACTGCATTATGTATAATGAAAAACTGGCATGAAGTTAGCATAAGTGGCAAAATGAAACATACGCTTAACGATTTTTGGCCCATAATATTATTACATTAAAAATCACGCTAGCGTTTAATAGTGGGTAAAAAGTACATCATGCGCCGACTTTTAATGACAAGTTTTATGGAGGAACTCATGTATAATAATAATGTTTTTTAGACTGCCGGCCTTTGGCCGGGGTTAAGGACTTTCTCCACCAAGTTATTTCCTGAAACTGCGGAGCATAATAAAGATTTCTGTCTTTGCAAAGTTTCCCTGCTTAAAAACGTTTTCTAGACTGCTAGAAAATTTAACTTATTTAAATTTCGTCACTTCCCAGAAAAAATAGTGATTTGGAAGCAATAACAACAACAAGCACTAACGTAAGGCGGACTCTCTAGCAAAATAGAAAGTTATCACAAAAAATTTTGCAAGCCAGTCATTTTTGCATCTGAGTATGACTTCTTTGAAGCACTTTAGTAAGCTAAATGTGTTGATTCTAGCTGGCTCATTTAGAACAAAAACAATTCCTTATTCATGCGCAACATCAAGTGATTCTGTAACATTTTATCCCTCACAAATATGCTTCGAGAAAGCAATAATTTTTGCTGGGTTATGCTAAGTAAATACTAGTTTGTCACTATACATAAAGTATTTAAAGCAAACCAAAAATATTAATTCACGGACGGTTCTTCGAGAAGAATTCATTTCTCACTTACGTTTCGTTTATAAACAACGTTTAAAAATTGGTTTTTGTAAAATATTCTAAAGCTTTCGTCTATTCAATTTTTACGTAAAAAGTACAAAGTTTGTACAGTCGGTATTTATAACGTGCACAAATCCAAAGTTGCGAAACATTGTAACCATGAGCACCAACTTTGCAGCCGATGCGCTGATTGATTGTTTTCGGTGTTCTAAATACTTGTCAACGACGTTTTGAAAGGGTAATGTTAATTGTTAATGTTTTGTTCTGCAGTGTTATGAAACACTACACTTTGTTGGAAGGCAATTGACGTTTTGGAAGTCAGCCTCTTTTACGTATAAGAGATATTGTTAAAAGTTATGTAGATTAATATGAAAAAATGCTAAATAAAAAATTGAAAAATGCTAACGAAAATGCTAACTGCTAAATCGAAAATTTTGCAGCTAAATCAACAAACAAAAATGCTAAAATGGTCACGCTGGTGAGTGAGCGAATGAATGAATGTACTCGTAAGAATTACATTTCCCATGTAAATACATATATAAAACATGGCCTGATTGCAAGTAAAATATGTTGCCTAAATTATTAATGAGCCATATGAGAGGAGAGAAAGGCAAACAGCAGCAGCAGCCTGCTTAAGCATTATCCACACCAAGACATGCCATGCCATGCCATCTTCATCCTAAAATTTAGTCATGGTGGTTGTACTATTCTATAAAATTCATTCATTCATCCATTCATGCTGCTTTGCCCTGCATTTAATTCTCTACTCTTTCAATATTTGATTTCTTTTGCTTCTCTAGTACATACATATCTTTGTACTTCTTGAAATATTTAGAGAAATTAGTAATTTATGTTTGCTCTAATATGCAACAATTTATCAAATAGATTTAAGAACAAAATGTTAAAATGTTCTGTGTCTTTTTTTCGTTTTGTTTTTATTTTTGCTTTTTACTTGTGAATTTCTTGTAAACGAATTCTTTTCGAAAGGAAGCAAAAGTATTTAGTTTTTCTGTTTCTTTGAAACAAATCACTGTCAAGTTGCGTTACACATACAAATTTTTTCTTGTTTCCTCTTTTTTGTGCGAGCGATCCTCAAACAGGAAATTAAAATGGATTACTACTTGTCTTGGAATTCTAGTCGTGGTAGAAATCTGTTTATTATATTTTTTTAACCCCTCTTCAGTTTTTACATAATTTTTATATTAAAAAAAAAAACCTCCTTGAGGGAAGGAAAGACATAATTCATAAAGCAGTTTCCAATAAGTGTAGACCGATGGTGGCCGTTGTTGTTTTATTTAATTTAGGATGGCATTGGCTGAAGTAGTTAGCACGTTGACTACAAAAAACGAAGGTCCTGTCCTGGGTTCGAGCCCGGTCTCTGGCAGACATTAAATAACCACACCACGCATTGTTCTGATGTTTACTAGCGTCCCTTTGTGTCAGTTGTTGTAGGAAAGTTCAAGTGATGAAGGCATAGACACTGGTCACTGCATTACACCGGCTTCAGCGGATACTAATCCTAATGTTAACAACAGAGCGCCCTCCTTCGTCCTTCTTCGTGTGTAGCAGAATCATCGTTGAAGTAAAATAGCCAATAAACTTGCTACTAAATACAGCTTCAAAAATTTAATAGGCCTCATTGACACCAGGGGCGCTGCAACACTACATAATTAAAAAAAGAAACTTCCAAAAAAAACGGAGTTGTACAAGAATGAAGCTTTCCTTTCGCCACCTGTGTTTTATGTGATTATCCATTTCCTAAAAGAAGGTAACACCTAGCGTTATTTCTCTTTAAAAAAAAGAATTATTGTCCAGTTCATGATATTCAACTGCAGGTCAAAGAAAAATCGGTTATCATGCGACTATAGCGCTCTGAATTGACGGTAACGGTTTTTCGAATTATCCGCCACATTTTCACTACCAGTCGCAATATGGTCGACAGTGCGCACATTGCTAGAATGCACAGGCCTAGCAACATCTATAACGCTTGTAGCTTCTTAAAATTTATTTATAACCTTGCCAATTCCTTTTACACTGGATCGATTATCTCCTGGTTTAGACGGGCGAACATTTGGAAGGAAGACATCTGGAATTCTCTTTTGTTGTTTCCTTCGCGGTCACACAGACGAAAATGTTGCCGGCGACATTCCAATATTATTGTATAAAAGCAAGAATATTTGAATATATGTAGCAAAGAATATGAAAAAAAGCGTGTCTCCGATTACCGAACACAAAAATGATTCTCTCTTCTCCGCCCGTAAATTGCTACCAAACTAAATGTTTCCCTTCCAAGTGTATTCGTGTCTAATAGTGTTTTCACACTGAAAGTTAAAATCTGGTTTTAACGTTAAAACCATAAACAGCTGATTTTGCTTTCACACTGCAAGTTTGTTAAATTCAGTTTTTAACTCACAGGCTGTCTAATAATTTTGCTCAAAATAAAATAAATCTCCTGCCGAAATGCGTGTATTTGTTGTTGCATTTCTTCTGATTTTTAATAACACTTGTTGGACATACTGTTCAACTGTTTTTGTTTGTATGAAAAACTGAGATATTTCACAATGCGCTCTAAAATGGAAATTATTTTATATTTTGTGAATAAAATTTTTTTAAATTATGGAACTTCTTATACAGAATGAAGAAGTGCTTGGAAATATTGTTAATAATATAAAAATGCACAAATACATTATAAGATAAACCTTTTTTAGAGGCAGATGAATGTCAGTCATATTGTCTTTTTTCATTTTCCACAGTTCAATTTAAAATATTTTCGTTGTTTTCCTTCCAAAAAACTCTTTTTTTCCATAATATTTTGATTATTGTTGCTGCTGCATTAATTTTTAAGTTGAAAATTTTTCAGGCGCCATCTATTGTTATTCACTGGCATACCATTACCAGCTGCTGTCGGTCATTTCAACTAGGCAGCACTGAATTTATGACAGCGAAAACAAGGTTGCATTTCATAAAACCAACTTAAAACCAATTCAAAAATGGTTTTGATTTGGTTTTAACAAAAACAATTTGTATGGTAAAGCCAGGTTTTAACAGTTGGTTTTAACGTTAAAATCAACTTTTATTAAAACCATGTCAGTGTGAAGACACTATAAACGCGGTCAAAGACGACTATAATCACCCCGTAATGCTAGAAAGTTTAAACCATTTTTACGCGTTCTTTGGTTATTAAACGATCTGTGTTAGTAAATGGAAAACCTTTCTCTAAATAAGGGAAACTTGAGATGACAGATATTTAACAGTTGGTAGACGGCTTTGCCATACCGTTGCTTTTGAAACCAAATGAATAAGAATTCGTCTTTTCCCTTTCTTGCATGATACTAAAAGTTTCACCGAAAATGTTTCATCGCATGGACGGGGAGACCAACATCAGTGTTCCCTGGTATTCAAATACACAAATAAAAAAAAAATAAATAAAAAAAAAGTGAAATGGGTAACCAATTTTCACATGGCTTCTATGAACTGGCATTAAATTGAGAATTATAAATTTAGTTATTTTTTTTATTATTTAAACAAAAGTCAAGAGTAAGTCAAAAAATCAGTTTAAAAAATAAATAAATTTTTCAAACAAAGGATATTATTTAAGGACAATTTTAAAAGAAATTTATTTTCTTTGACAGACACAATTACGGCAAAGGAATAGATAAATAAATAGAACTTAAAAGACAGAAACTAAAAAAATTGGACAAAAGAACACAGAAAAAGGAATAACTGCCCATATCATCATTGCTCGTTTGAACAAGTCCAAAGAGCTTTTGGCTTTATTGTTCTAGTTGTTTAATGTACTTCTCGACATATTTTTTTTTTACAAACTTGTTTGCTAAGAACTTTACTCAAAGCAAAAAAGTAAAAAATAAAACCTGCTTTGGTTTTAAAATTCTCAACACTTTTTAAAGTGTTGTCATCTTTTGTGAGTTATTAAAAGAAAAAATGCTGTCAAATTAAAGAAAGTTTTAAATTGTTCTCTTTAACTTTAGGGAAAATGGAAGTATATATTAAGCATGGAGTTGGCTTCTAAGTGCTGGCTAAACGTTCTTCTTTTTTTCAAAATATTAAATAAATAAAATAAATAACCTATAGGTTATTTTTGATGTGTAAACATCTATACACTAGGGGGTAAAAATCTTTTGACTTTGATTTCTTTGCTGAGATTTCTTTGCATTGTCAAATCGGTGTGAGCTATGTATGAGTGTATTAGTGTTTGAAAGAAGCAATACCAAGCAGAGAAACAAGTCGACCTGCTCGAAGCCGACGGTGCGCCGCCGCCGGTTATTTTTCTGTATATTTCCGTACACCAAAGGTGAAAATGAACCGTAAGAGCAACGGACTTGAAATTTGGACACAATATGTAGACATTTGGCCACTACAATAACAAATACATGGGAGTTAAAAACTAAAGAACGTTCCAAAACGAGCAACGAAAAATGTTAAAATCCCATGTAATATACATACAATTGTATGTACATATATACACTTGAAATTTTAAAAGTATACAGACTACAACAATTAACACTAAATTTAAAAAATTTAAATCAATGGGTGTTCCATCAGTTAATGCAATTTTGACTTCGTAATTTTGACAACTTGGTGTATCTTGGAAACCGTAAGAGCAAAACTCTTGAAATTTTCAAAAACGGTAAAACTAAAAAATGAAAAAAATAAATAAAATCGCCAAATATAAAAAAATCTCCAAAAACAAAAAAAATCGCCAAAACGAAAAAAGCACCAAATAAAAAAATCTCTAGGACTAAAATAAATCGCGAAAAACCGGAAAAATTGCCAAAATGAAAAAAATCCTTAAACAAAAAAATCGCCAATATAAAAAAATCGCCAATATAAAAAAATCGCCAAAATGAAAAAAACCCCAAAAAAACAGAAAAAAAATCACCAAAATGAAAAAATCGCCAAAATGAAAAAAATTGCGAAAATTAAAAAACCCCAAAAAGAGAAAAAAGCGATAACACTGAAAAAAAATCGTTTAAACTGAAAAAACTTAAAAAAGGAAGAAAGCTAATTAAAAAAAAATTATCAAAACCGAATGTGCGCGAGTCAAAGTCGCACTTTGTTGAATTTATTTTAATTGCAATGCGTACATAACAACAAGAACAGCAGGAATTAAAAATTAAAAAGTAAAAGTAAAGGCATTTACCATAAAGGAGCACTGCATTACCACAAAAGTTTCAGTAAAAGCAATACAAAATGTTTAACAAGTAAATTTTTACTGATTACTAAAATTTTTTTCTACAATTTCTATAAATTGCCTGAATGATTTGTTATATGATGAGGTGCATTGAATTTTCAGTAATCAGTAATGCCCGTATTCATAATGAAATTCTACCAAGTGGCTAAATGTTTTTCATACAAAAGTTTCAAAATTTGAATGAAAAAACTTTGCTACTTGCTACAATTTTATTATGATTACGGCCCTACGATTTTACTGGTACATTAGCAGTAAAAATTTACTGAATTTTTTTAGTAATCAGTAAATTTACCGCTTTTTGGGTGATCTACTGAACACGTATCCCTATTAACCCTAACACTTCACTATATTTCCTTTTCTGCGAATAAGTAAACACATGAAACATGAATAAACCAGAAACTGAAATTCGATACAGTAACAGTGTACAGTGTACAGTATACACTGATACAGCCTAATTGTAATGGCCCTTTGTACTCTATAGCTCTCTATTCATGGAAAGGTAAAATTAATTAATTTTACTAAAACCAAGAAGATTATTAAGTGAATCACACTTTTGTTATCACAGACTTCGGTTTACATTAATAATTGATTGAAGAACTACAAATCTTATCATATCCTACTTTATCAGTAGTGGAGTACCTTAACACTCACATACGCACATTTTGTTGACTAGTTAATAATTTTTTTCTTTCTAAGAATCATTAAAACTAAATCATAAGATAAGAAACAGCACTAAAATTCAACCTCAACGTACACATTTTATTCACACACAATTGCTGGTTCATTATTCTTATTTGTAGATTACTTAACACAAAAAAAAATAGTGTTTAGATTTTTAATGTCTCCTATTCCTAGACGAAAATAGATACGTAATTAAATCCCTACGAGCAAAGATTGTTGTGGGCTTTTTTCCGGTTGGATGAATTACTAAAGGAAGTTGTTGCTGTTGACTGATAATTGTTGTACACTGTTCGTTGACGATGATAGTGTTGTAAAAAGTGGCTACTTTTGAGTACTCAGTACTACTTGATACTTTTTCAATTGGGTACTCGATACTACTCAATACTTTATATATGTATGTATATGGGAAGTTAAAAATTATTATTTATATTATTTTATTGATAATGCAATATGGAAAAACAAAAATTAAATACAAGTATATCGCCTAGGTTCTACATTCGTAAAATGAAATGAAAGTGAAATTTTCTCTTGGTTTGTGTTCTTAATTTCGTAAAAGCGATTTAAAAAGTAAAATTTCATTTTCAGTTTGTTTCCAACGAAATTGAAGTGTTCTGGAATCCAATTTCACTACAAAAAAAGTAATTTGAATTCGGCAGCAAACAACATTGTGAAAGAAAATACGTTTTAGTAAAAATAAAATTTTTGTAACTTTTTATTGCAAAAATACAAAAATGTAGGAATATAAATAAAATAACATTTGTACATAAATTATTTTTAACCCCCGACTAAAAAAAGGGGTGTTACAAGTTTGTAGTGTGTCTCTGTGTATCTGTGTGTCTGTCTGTGTCCACGTACAGGCCAAACGGCTGGACCGATTTTCATTTAGTTTTTTCTGTTTGAAAGATGACTTGATCGAGAGGGTTCTTAGCTATGTTTGAAGAAAATCGGTCCAGCCGTTTAGAAGATATAACATCTTTTCTGAAAAAAGTCGGGGGTTTTTAAAATTTTTAATTTTTGTTATTTCAAACAATTTTATTAGTGTTTTAAAGGGATAAGTACAAAAACATGGAATAAGAGGAGGCGTTGCTAAAATATATGGGAAACAAATCCGGGATTAGCTAAAGAGTTTTGTAAATGATTTCTTCAAGGCGTTCATAAACTTTTAGCGAACTTGCGATTTTTTCGCGAACTTGCCTTTTTTCGCGTTTTTTCCCGAATTTATTTTATTTATAACAGTTTTGGCAATTTTTAATGAATTTTAAGGACTGCTACCGATATTGCAACTTCTCGCGAATTTTTGCATTGTTCGCAGTGAAAGCGAATTTTTGCAAAAATTCTCCTTCTTAGCATTTTTTGCGAATTTTGAATAATATTAGACTTTGCTATTAAATTTTTGCATATTTTGGCCATTTTTGCGATTTTTTACCTAAATTTTTGTCTTCTTAGAGTTTGGCGATTTTTAATAAAAAAATTATGGCTTCTTTAAAATTTTGCAATTTTTCGTAAAATTTTTTTTTTTTTTTTGCTAAAGATGTAATTTTTGCAACGTCGTTTTTGGCTTTATTTATTTATTTATTTTTATTTAGACTTAAAATTTAAATTTTTTGCAAGGTTTGGAGAGTTCTCATAATGTTTTGCGCTTTCTCCCGAGTTAATGACTTATCTTACAGTTTTAGCGAGTTTAATTAATTTTAGTTTAGAGCTTGTTTCCAATATTGCAAATTTTCTAAATTTTCGCGATACGCACGGTGACCATCCGTTCTGTATTATACAGAACACTACTGTATTTGAGAGTCCTGTTCTGTATAAATTATTCATTAGGAAATTATGTTGAAATGTTCTGTATTTTATTTACTATTCAGTATTTATTCTGTATTTTCATAACTCAAACTGCATATAAAAAATTAACGCAGGTTAATATATCAACTATGCAAATACCGCAGTTCTATAAAAATACAGAAAAAAATTAGTTTTGTTTCCTTAATTTTTTTCTTTGAGAGCGTGAATATAAAATTTGTTTGTGTTAGTGACATATTATGTTTTAAATCTATATTTTCAACGATCCCGCTTCAGGAGCCTGGCTTTTCTTCGTTCATTGTGAAGCTACTTTATTTCATGATTATGAATAAAATTCGGCGAGTAATTTTTCGAGGGGAAAAATTTCAACTAATAAACAAAAAATTCTAATTGGAAAAGGGAGAAATTTCTCGCGGAATTTAATTCAGAATTGCCCTGTATATAACGCAGATTTGGTCCAAAAATATGTATGACTGAGGACTCTCTCATTATTAACGAAATTAAGTTTAAAATCCCACAGCGTAGAGAGAAAATATTTTTGCCTATTGAGCTAAGCCAGAAAAATGTTATTTATATGGATTAGGATTGGGATACTGCCTACCAAGAAATTGAAACTCCTACGTGGAAAGATTTTAAATCCAGTTTTGTTTTCATTATGGATAAAAGAAATGAGTTAAACATAAATGACACGGAATTATTTGATGACTTAGCTCTGGTTAAAAGATATACCTCTTTAGAAAAATTAAAGGAATAGAATTAGAATCAAAAATGTGCCGAAGAGCGGTGGGTAACAATGTTTAAACATTTTAAATAAAGAGGTACAAGTTTCCAAAATAGGTTGAAAGTTGTCGAATTCAGTTTATGTTTATCTGGTTCCAATGACCCAACAGAAAGAGTATTTTCTGTTTTAAATAATATATGGACAAGTGAAAAAACTTAAATGAAGATGGATACCATCTAATTTAATTACTAAATTAAATTATGATTTAATTGTACTGAGTTTAAATAATATATAAAAGGAAATCAATACTTGGTAAAACAAATCTATTGCACAGAAAAATACCAAATATAGCTGTTTTGTATTTTAACATTCTAATCTAAAACATTTTTTATACTCCTGATAAGTAACGACTAAATATTAATTTAATTGACCGCCTAATACATGCATATATGTACCTACGTACGTACCTACGTACATATAAAGATTGCCGTATGTGATTACATTGTTATGTTACTTTTTGAATTTTTTTTTTTATTAATTTCGCCTTTAATTTAATTAATCTTTGTAAAAAAAAAAGTAAGACTAAAGAACATTGCAACATTTTTTCTTTAATTTAGTACAAAATCGTCGTAGTCGTAGTCGAAATACAGCACTCGTAATAAGGTCCATTATGTCCGTCAGGTTGTTTGTACTCTAGTTGCTGTTTGTTAAATATTTCCTTGTTCTGTATTTTGATTTAAAAGTTATGGTCACCGTAGCGATGCGTGATTTATTATATTTTTTTTATCAAGATTTGATATAGATTTTTGCATTTATTTTTATTACAAGTACATAACCATTATTTTTTTTTGTGAATATACTTATATGCAATTAATTCTTTCCGCAGTGAATATTTGCATATTTTGGCATCCATTGGCTACAAAAATATCCATAGCAAGACAGATAGGTAGTCAAATTTAATTCTTTCAAAAGACTAATTTAAGCAACAAATTTTAGAAGGCAATTTCATCGAACTATGCCCAGTTCGCCTTTCGTCCCAATTGTGTTTAGAACATACATTTTTTTTTCATGTTTTTCAAAAAACAAAAACACAAAAATTTTTTAACGTACTCTTAATACTTCTAGAGCATTAATCTCTTAAATTATCTTCTAAATATTTTCCAATAAACATTTTTTTCTCACAATTGATGTTATTGCTTAGTCATTGTTGAAATGTAGAAATAAAATTTTACCGACATTGAAAGAATTTAAAATATTTTTATGTTTGTGAGGACCTGACTTGCTTTTTATATTGTATCACGTGCCTTCCTTCCACTATTCTAAAGGGTCACTTTTCCTGTCCAATATTATATGTTAATGACTGAAGTAGTTCAATAATGCATTTTGTAGTACTTTATTTTAGTGGCTGTTTCTGTATCAAAATAATTCCTAACAGAATTGGTATTTGTTTCACTAACTCCATGAGGTTCAGAGTCATATTTATTTGTATCAAGCTCACAAAGTTGTATAATTCTGATGTATTTTAAAGGAAGACTTTCACTTGAATACTACAAAATGCAACCCTGAAAGTATTGAGTAGTTACTTTTGTGTATTGAGTACCGGGAAAAACTCCCGGTATTGAGTACTCAGTACTCAAATACTCAATACTTTTACAACACTAGACGATAAGAATATGTAGGTATGTATGCGAGTGTGTGTGAGTGCAGTGAATAATGATAACGGCAGTCAGTGTTGTTAGATAATTTTTTCTAAAAATCGTCAAAAATCGTTTTCAAAAAAATTCGTCAAAAAATCGTCATACAAGAATTATCCATTTTATTAAACAACTAATATATCATATTAGAAATAAAAGACTATTTTATGTAACTAAAAACAATTCATCGATTTTATAGTCAAAGATAAAAACTATAAGGTGAAATTAAAGCAAAAAATTCCGAGTATATAATAGCGTACAACAATTTCGAAATAAAACTAGTTTCAAAGTAAAAAAAGTATGTAAAGGGTCCGCCAGTTAATTTTTTTTTTTTTTGAAAATGCTGTAAAAAAACTACTGAAGCTTCGGCTGTGTGGCACGTAGCGCCGTCCTGTTGAAACCAAATGTTTGCCAATATCCTCCTCTTCAATTTTTGTGAACAAAAATTCGTTTAACATGGACCGATATCGATCGCCATTGACTGTAACGGCCACTCCTTGCTCAATGGCCCAATTATGCCTCTGGACGAAAATCCGCACCAAACAGTGCGGGTTTTCTGTGCCCCAAATGCGACAATTTTGCTTGTTTACATACCCGCTAAGATAAAAATGAGCTTCATCTGAAAAGATGATTTTTTTTTGACAAAATCGGCATCTTCTGTAAGTCGATCGCAGGCCCACTTAGCGAAGCGAAAACGCATTGGATGATCAGTTGGCTCGTTCAGCGGAAGGATAAAACTAATTATCTGTCAAATCAGACATGAGCTAAGTGTTACCATTCACGAAATAAGCACTAGTTGAAAAAAAACGTTAGATGGCGGACCCTTTATCATACATTTTAGAATTGCATTTTTTATCAAATTTTCTTAATGTCAATATTGTAACATTCCGAAGATTTAAACTTCAAGTAATCTCTTGAAAACATAATGATTTCAAGTGTTTCTGTTTCCAGTAAATTTCAAATCTTGGTTTTAGTTAAATTAATAGTACATACTAAATAATCTTTCAACACCAGCCGATGACAAAGTAAAAAAAACACCAATACCTGATTTACATTAAGCATTTTTTTTCATGAAATTAGTTGCATGAAAATTTTTTATTTGCCAATAGGAGGCATGGAGAAACAACTTATATCCAAAAAGTTGCCAAGAATGCATCACAGATTCATTCTACGTCCTTTTTTTATATAACATTCTCTTTTATAGAGCTGCAATTAAGAAATCGAAAAAGTTCGTGCAACAAAATTCATGAAATTTCATAAAAAAAATTCTTAATATAAATCAGGTAAAAATCACATAAATAAGTTATGAAAAAGAAGTTTATTGGTTGGTAAATCAATCGATTTAACTTTTTTCCAAAATATTTTTAGATATAAGTCATTACCTTGAAAGTTAAAAAATGTAAGAGTTCTCTTATTTAATTTTCAATGTCTTAATATTTTTTTTTATATAAAAGATTTGGAAATCTTTTTAGTAAAGGAATAATTTCTTCTGCAAGGCCTTGTTGGCATATTTATGTTACTAAATACTTATTTCAACAAATCGTCAAAATATGAGGAATATTTGAAATAAAATCGTCAATCGTCACTTTGGGAAATTCGTTATAAAAAAACGTCAAAATGACGTAAAATCGTCACATCTAACAACACTGACGGCAGTAGCACTTAATAATGTTGTCGATTATTATTTATAGTGTTTTTATTGTTGTTGTTGTTGTTGTTGCTGCTGCTGCTGTTGTCATTGTAGATGATGCTTTACGTTGCTGATAATATTTAACAAGTTTGTAATTTATGATGTTCTTTTTTCCCTTACTTTTGTATTTCTTGTCTTTCGTTTCGGTCAATAATCTCTTGTTACTTTGAGTGCAAACTCAAAGTTTTTTGCATGAAAAAAAAAGATGGATGAGGTCATTTTGTTCAGCTGTGATTTATCCAGCTTTAATGAATAGTGACAGACAATACTTGATGTGAAAATAATGAAAGGACTTGTTACATTTGTTTTCGTTTTTATTACTAGGAGAAACTTTAACACTTTGACAAGGGAAGTCCAATCCGTCCATCTGGAATTCTTAAAATTTTATGCAGTAATAATGAACCAGTTTTCATAGTACATACTAGACTCCTGCAAAAGACCACTTACAAGAACTTTTAAGACATGAGGAATTTTTCAAATGCATTTTTTAACACCGAAATCTTATAAAACAAATGCTAAACAACACTGTTGGCAAAAAATTTGTTTCAGTTATTGCAGGTATAGGAGTAAATGTCATGCATGTACATACACACACACGTTGTGTGAATGATCTTTTATTTTTCGGCGAACATACAAACGCACACATGCATTGACATTAGTTGTATGCGCTTAAAAACATAATAGCTTACCATCTACATCTTATGCACACGCTCAAACGTACAATACACAAAATAACAAGCATACACGCATCAGCACTACTTCTTTTGATTGTTTGTTACGAACAAAAATTCTTCGCCACATCGCTTGTAAGCACTCATATACACGAACATCAATACATCCGTCGTGCTTCGCTTATTAAACGACTGCATTTGTTATTGGTTTAGTATAAGACATGCCACGACAAGACATTTAAAAACAAGACGTATTTACATTTCAAGACTGTTTACGCAGGCCTCTAGTACATACACGTAATTACGTATTTCATACAAAACATACACACTTATTTCCATTTGTAATAACAATGAAGTAGGTTCTGATGTGATTATCTTGTGTTGTTGTTGTAGTCATTACAAAACCTATAGTCATATTTACAGAACTTTTATTATAATGAAATAATGAAAATAAAATATATTATTTACAGCAGCTCTCCGATAGCTAATGCATCTTAGCTAATGTTGCTTTGCTGATACACGGTTCCAGTTAGATTTTTTATAAATGCTTCCATAATAATTTTATATTCCCCTTTAAAATTTTCCAAATAAAATTAAGAAAAATATACAATTTCGAATTTTAAAACAAAAGTTAAAAGTATAAATTTCATAAATTTTTTTGAACAAATACCATTTTTTATAATGTAATTCGAAAATTCGAAATTAAGTTCGAAATTTTGAAGATACTTTAAAGTCATTAATTTCATATTTATTTTCTTATTTATGATTGTTTATAAGAAATTAAACATTTTTTAGCATAATTTGCTTGTAATTTTGCACAAATTTTCGCTTCGAAATATATTTCTAACATACAAATACTATTTTTTGTGCAAAAATTGTGATTTATGATGTTTTCTTTTGTTAAAATTCATTATACTTAGTTATTCGAAAATTCGAAATTAAGTTCGAAAATTCGAAAATACTTAAAAACTAGCAATTTATTTTGTTTCTTCATATATATGATTATTTATGAGAGATATCAAAATTTTCTAGCATAATTTGGTCATAATTTTGCTTATATTCCAATATTTTCAACTTGAAATTTATTGAATCAAACTAAAAATATTAGATCGAATATTTCTAACATAGAAATATATATATATATTTTTCAAAATCTTTATGATTTTTTTCCCTTTAAACTTATATTACTTTGTTATTCGAAAATTCTAAACTGAGCTCGAAATTTCCCAAGTATTTGGGAATTGTTCTCTATATATGAATATTTATGTATACAAAATATTAGAAATTATATACTCTAAAATTTCGAATTTAGTTTGAGCGTTATTTTTAATAAATCTCACCCACATTTGTAATTTAGTATGTTCTATTCAAAGTTGACCAAGATAAGTTAGGAATATTAAAAAAAAAAATATTATGTGCATTTGAACAAGAACCTTGATTTTATATTTTTTTCGGCAAAATTCATACTACACTGTAATTTGAAAATTAAAAACTATATAATTCTTAACTACGAACATACCTAATCCTCTTATACAATTGTGTTATAAACATCGATTTTTTTTAATCTTTGTATACAAATATGTATTAAAACTAATTCGAAACTATATCCGAATTTCGATGAATTAAAATCAAAAACATAATTTAAGGTACGGTCAACTTTAAAAACATTTGAACAAAAACTCGTAACCACTAAATAATCTAATGAAAAAAGTTTTGATTCACATACGTATTTATTAAGACAAACAGCTTCAAACATAACTCATAGGCAATATTATGGAGCACAAAATTATTCGAAACTATTAACTCGTGTCTGAATCAATAGGGTTTTAATTAGTATTTATTGGTTACGCTTTTTTGGGTAAAAGTTTGCCAAATGTGACTGTACTTTTAGAATTTTCAAGCATTAAAAAATTATTTATTTTTGCTGAGATATGGTGAGCTTATACATTTTGCTTTTACGATTCATTGTAATTCGAAAGTTCGAAATTAAGTTCGAGATTTCGGTAAAAAAATACATATACACACATATATCCGTTTTTAAGAAGTTGTTTCTTCAAAACTCACCGTTGTTCGAAAATTCGAAATTATTTGCAAAATTTCGAACACACTTCAAATGATTAATTGATTATATGTGATTAACACATGATTAAGTGGGAAAAATAGTGTGTGGCTGTTCTGAATTTTTGCACAAGAGCATTTAGGTATTATACAGTGAAACTTCGATATAACGAATTCCAACGGTATCCAAAAATACTTCGTTATAGCCATTGATTCGCTATAAATATAATCAGCAAAGCCTTGATACAACGAAATTTGAAGAAATACGAAAAAAATTCGTTATACAGTGAAACTTCGATATAACGAATTCCAAGGGGATCCGAAAATACTTCGTTATAGCCATTGATTCGCTATAAATATAATGAGCAAAGCCTTGATACAACGAAATTTAAAGAAATACGAAAAAAATTCGTTATAACTTTATCATTTTGCTATACATAATTTTATTCTTACTTCGTTGTATAGAGGCTTTTCTACAAATACTTCGTTATATAGAGGCTTTACAAAAGCGCTTGTAAATACATTAAGACTTTTATGTTTTTGTAACGGGACTGTACCATTTAGAATTTATTCTGATTTCGTTATATTGAGGCATTTGAAGGAATATTTCGCTATATAGAGGTTTTTTTGCTCAGAATTTGTTCGTTATAGCTATAGTGTATTTTTGTATGAAAAACTTTGCAATAAAGAGGTTTTCTCAAGGGACTCAATAAACATGCGTTATATTAAGTTTTTCGTTATAACAAAGTTTCACTGTAGTATAAAAAATTGCCCTTAATGGCACTTTCGATGTGAAAAAAACGTTATTGAAAAAATTTTTCAGTTATAAATCACCCTTTACTTGCCACTGGTATAGCATATTGTATAATCAGCTTCACTGGTTCCTCCTTTAGCATGTTTCTTTGTTGTTAATTTGTTTTATACAGTACGAAACATAAAAAAAAAACTTTTCAAAATATGCACACACAAGAATTTAGTTTATTTGTATTTATTTCTTTGATAGCGATTAAATTTAAGTTCAATGACTGATTTTTGTGGGACTGTCTGATTGGTATTTCATTTCTGCGAATTTAAGGTACGAGGGTGGCTTTCTAATTGGAAAAATAAAAGTAAACAGTATTTTGACATTTAATATGTCTTAATTGAAAAAATAATAATAATTTTTTATATTCGCCAAAACAGAAAAAATCGCTTAACTAAATAAATCGTTGGAATAAAAAATATGCCAACATGAATGAAAAAAGTTACGAAAATTTAGAAAAGATAGCAAAAGTGGTTTAAGTGAAAAAGCGGTTTAAAATGGGAAAAGTCAATAGAGCAAAAATCCAGAAAAAAAAATTAACTATCAGGGCAATTATGAGTAAAATTCCGAGAAAAATTTCTCGCCCTCTATAAAACTAAAAAAAATCGCTAAAATTCAAAATTTCATCCAGCGAAATTATGAGGGCAATTATGAATAAAATTGCGCGAGAAATTTTTCCAGGGGAACAATTCCAACTAATAGTAAGCAATAGGGAAAACAAAAAATTCTAATAGGAAAAAGGAGAAATTTCTCACGGTATTTTATTCATAATTGCCCTGTTTGTCGTCAAAGCTGAAAAAAATCTGTTAAAAGCAGTCGAAAGAGTGAGAAAAATCGCAAAAAAAAAAATACTTAAAATTTGTGTGATTGCAGTTGGCTGTCGAATTACGGCGCCTAGTAGTAGATTAAAGGAAGATGCTGCGGATTTCTTTAATCTAGTGTTAAACGCAAAAATTACCCGTTTAATTTCAAAAACTGAAATTTTTAATAGTTGCATTTTTTTTAAGAAAAACTTTTTGGCCCGAAAAATTTTCTTTGCCAAAGTAAAAAAAGATTTTTGAAAAAATTTCTGTAACGGAAATAATCCGAGAATATAAATTAATTAAAATGTAAATGTAGCAGTAGAAATTATTCAAGGCGAATTCATAACAGGTGACCTTAACAGTCCCGATGATTATCAGGTGTGCGAAGACTGCTTAGGCCCCAACTGTCAAAATGTCTTCTTTTATCTGATGTTTGTTTACATTTAAAGTGAAAAATATTATATCGTTCTTTATGTTTAAAAAATATATTTTACAGTAAAAAGGATTATAATGTATGAATATTTATCACAATGGAACCCAATTGGGTCTCCGAGTGGAGGTGCGGTATAGCACCACTCTTCCTAACCTATGCATTCTAAATTAACTCTTGCAAAATGATTAACTCCATTAGTTTATTGATGATGATTTTTAAAAAATTGTATCGAATATAAAATATTTCTACCACATGTGTCTCGCCTAAATGCATGATAGCTTTTGGTACAGAATCTTGTATGGATTTTCGCACAATATAGAAATAAGATTTTATCAAACGTTCTGCATTCCTTGAGGCAAAGAATTAATACTATTCGACGCATTTGCACGTCGTTGTGGTTGCTGATGTCCATATGCTTCCATTGTGTCAGCTTTTAGTAGACTAGGCATGTTTATGAAAATTGGATATTTATTTATTTATTTATTTAGTACATATTATACAAAGTAAATTTGTATAATATGGTGTTGCACAAGTATGGGAGGAGTAACTAGACCATATGCCCAAGATGGTATTAACAGTATTTTAAAATTTTTTGTGACTGACTGTACACGACCTATGCCTTCACATAGGAAGTAGCAACGTGGTTGTTAAAGAAATTCCACAAAAAACCGCAAGGTTATACGGTTATCCGTGGCAGATCAGTCAACCAGTGCGAGCGAGACGAAAAACTCTCGAAGGCCAAACCACACGCATAAGCCTGACCGCACTTAAGAAATAATTACGATGACGCGAGAGATGTTCCTCAACCCAGAGCTGCTTAACGACTGATTTTTGGATATTTATATAGGCCAATTCAATGGCTCCCAAATTCTCAACCATGACATTGGTGGCTGGTAAACGACGACGCAATAACGTTGTCACCACATCAACAATTTTTCCGTGCAATTTTGGGAAACCTTAAATAGATATAAACATACATACATATGTATGTATACATATATTATAAATTAAGTTTATACATAGAAATAAATATTCAAGCATACCTTAACATTTCCTGTTGCACTTCATTGCCACAATGCGCTGCATTTCCTCATGTATCAACTCAACACAACGCAAGTTCCTAAATGTGGGGGTAAGACAACTCTTCCGGGCTCAGCTAGTACTAGCCGACTTCTTATATATGTATGTATGTATAAATAAGACGCACGTTTATTTGTTGTACACTTAAGTATTTCATTGTCCGTTTTTGTGAATAATTTCATGCATTTAAGGATAATATTTTGTTTACGGCCATGATGGCCAGTAAAACACATTTTACACCACTGAGTTCGCGTTAACCAAACCATCGGAGAGGCTGCAATAAGGCAGCAAGTAAGGTTTCTTTACGTTGTCCCAAAATATCAGGATCATTTAACTAGAACCGTATTTCATCATTTTAATTACATTTATTTTACAAATATTATTTTCTGTGTTGTTGATAGTGGATAGTAAAATGTGTTTTTATAAATATGTATGTATTGGTATTTTAATCAACTGTTTTTGACAGATGGGGTTTTTGAAGCCAGACGAATTGCATGTTGTTTTTGTATTGTTGTATTGTTGTAGCGATAAGGTCACCTTTTATGAATTCGCCTTGAAATTATTGACATTTCTAAAAAAAATTTTCTTGTTTAGCTATTTCCTGTTATTTTTTATCAGCAGCATTTTCTGGCAACACTGCCAGTCATTTAAATGCTAACAGAGTTGCCAAGCGCTCTCTCTCTCTCTCTCTCTCTCTCTCTACAGAAAGAGCTCCCCTCGTTTATATGGTTTTTTTAGCTTTAATTCTAGTTTATTTAAATAATTTTAAGCAAATTTAAATATATTTTGTTTAAAGATACGAAAAACGTGAAGAGGAAAAAAAATTAAGAAAAACCGAATTACAATCACTCGTTATCGCAACAGATATGTGTGGTGACACTGACTTTGACCATGAATAAAAATGACAGAATAAATAAAAATGTAAATAATTTAAAAATTTTAAGCAAAAAAAAAATATATAAAACAATTTACATGTTGGCATATTTAATACAGAAACTTTTTGAGATACATTTGTTTGATTTATTAAATTTTTAAACATGTCATTTAGAATTGAAAAATTTTCTTTAAGCATTCTTTCTTGTTTTTGTTTTATTAAAGGAAATGCTTCAGAGCTTAGATTTGTTTGTGTTTTTCTGTCTTATAAAACAAATTTTTCATAATTTTCTTTGTTGCACTTCAAAAGTAGAATATGTACGAGTATTTATTTTTGTTTTGCAATTTGTGTGGCAGTTGACGCCATCGTTGAAAGTGTCAACCCACCATATCATTCAAACATACAAATTGTGTGTATGATTCTTTACATTTCCATTTCCATTTATGAATTAAATAGTAGAACTGGTTCAAGGTATATTTTTTTATATACATATGCATATTTATTCCTTTCATGATACTGATACTTGTTTAGTTGTTTTCTTGTTTTTCACTTTTTTTTTCTTTATGTCAGGTTGTGTTTTGAGCTTTCGGCAGAAGCATATTTTTTGAAATTGTGCCTATTCTCTGCTTGGTAGATATGAAATGACTTTTTATATAAATAAATACTACTCTTTTGAGACCTTTAAGTATTTTATATGAAGAAAACTACATACAGCCGGAGTCAGAAAAATAGCAGCACCAGTTGTGCTGCTACAGAGTGAAAGCGGAAAAATAAAACGCCAGGTGAAATGTTGTATGTATAAAGCTTTAAGCATTAAACACATTCACCACAGCAAGCTACCGACTACCAAATAACAAGGATAGAATGATTATTTTGAAGACAGCAAGGCAACATGGCGGCAGGTTGTTGTCTATGCTGATTTTGTCGTTGTAGTCCAATTAAACTAATTTCTATTTTGTTGGCTAAAATGAGAAAATTCAGTATTGTCAGTATAATACAAAATGTTGAATGAATGATTTTGTACAATTATTTCATATTATTTAACAGAAACAATATCTCAAAATTGATGTAAAGAATAAATTAATTCATTTTTGTACTTTTACGTGAAATAAGTACATTTTAAAAGAGCAATTAACTTTTATAAAATGAAAAATATGTAAAAGTGGCAATACTGAACAATGTATTTGTACTTGAATATCAGCTACAGATGGTGCTGCTGCCGTCTGCAAAATAATTAAGTAGCCGGCTACGAGGCGGCAAATGCTGCTAGCGGCACTTGAAGTTGTGTGTTCGTGTAGCCTGCTGTGGTGAATGTGTTTAATGCTTTATTGTGGGAAGCTCCGGAAAGTATCGGCAAAGCCACGAATGAGGTATCGGCAAAGCTGTGAATAAAATGGTATTGTTCAATTTTTTTTTTACAAACGCAACCCGCGAAGCGATTAATTTTTCTGCGGAAAACAGCCAGGGTCTATGGCGAGAATCGAACCCACGACCTCAGGACTGAGAGGATAGCATCGCTATCATCCATCCTGAATTTTTGCACAAGAAATTTAAATGTTTTCAGCAAGGCGGCCAGACTAATCCATATCAGCTGGTCTCAATTGCCCAGTTGACGGTTTTCTCCGCTGGTAATTTAAATATCGCTCAGAAAACAAATTTTTCAGTTTATTTTTGTGACATACATATGAATATGCCTTGGTTTTCAGATTTAATTTACATTTTAATATGTCACGGTTTCCCCCCTTTAAGACTCTGCTGTCTTTTATGTACGGCCCAGAGAATCTACTGCAATTCCTCCTCAAAACAGACAGGAGTCAAATCACCATTTTCGATATGAATATAAAATTTAGTAAAACTTCAATGGAAATTTCGATCTAAATATCGACTGTATGAAGCAGCTGGATTGTGGAATTGAGTAAAATGAACGATAAAATTATTTTATATTTTTTTTCTGTTTATTTGCTGCTTTAATTTTGCCATCGACTGTACTTTTTTCATTTAAGCAAATTCTTCGTCCTTTAAAACTTCAATTTATAACTCCTCTGGGTGAAATTGTAAACAGTAAATGAAAAAGGAAAACAGACTGTAGCTATTTGAAAGCAATTTTTCCCCCAGTTTCATATAACTTTTTATTTTCTGTATAGAATTACAGTTTTTAAACTTTTTTTCTTTGCACGTTAAACTTTCTTTGAGTTTTTATTTCAATAACAGACATGTTGCCACTTTAACATTATATTTTGTGGAATGTAAATGTCAGTGTATGTGTGTGTGCTTGTGCGTCAAAGTATTTACTTAGAAAAGTAAGGCCCATTCCGAGAGGCCTTTGCTTTTAGATCTCTGCCCCCCCCCCCAATAGGGTAAATTATACAGATCATTAGTATCTGGATTCAGTAACTCTTTGCGAACCGAAAATCGTAAAATTTATCTTTTTTTTGCTTGCAGAAGCGTTAGTTTTTTCCCCCGCAGTTTTTTAGTTCCCGGGAAATCGGGATTGGTTTTTCATTTTACCGGGATCCCGGTAATTCCCGGAAATTCCCGCTTGAAACAAATAATTAAAATTTGTTTTTAACCCCCGACTAAACAAAAGGGGTGTTAAAAGTTTGTAGTGCGTGTCTGTGTATCTGTGTGTCTTTCCGTGTCCACGTACAGGCCAAACGGCTGGACCGATTTTCATTTAGTTTTTTCTGTTTGAAAGATGACTTGATCGAGAGGGTTCTTAGCTATGTTTGAAGAAAATCGGTCCAGCCGTTTAGAAGACATAACATCTTTTCTGAAAAAAGGCGGGGGTTTTTAAAATTTTTAATTTTTGTTATTTAATTTAAAATGTACATTATATTATTTGAAATTCAATTTAACGAGATCGAACTTACAAAACTAAAAAATTAACAAATTATTAACAAAAACGAATAAAAAGTAAACAAAATATAAAAAGGTACATACATTCATTTACGAACTATTGTCAAACGAAAAAATTAAGAGATTTCGGTTTGATTATTATTTGACAGTGTTATTATAGTGGGTTTTAAAAAAGACAGTGTATTAATTGATTCATCAGTCATCCATGCATACAAATGTTTCAAGTATCTCTTATTTTTGTACCAATTCATTCATAAATTTTTTAACTGGTAGTCGATATTTGTTTGATTTCATTTTTGACATTAATAAGTTTTCAAGAAGAAGTTTTTGCACATCGCGCTCAGTTTTTGGTAGATGAAAATTTTTGAGGAGTAAAAGAGATTCTCTTATAAATAAACTTGTTATTATAGATCTGATGGAAAAGCAATCAACAGTTGCTACTTTAGAAACAACAAATTTCATTTATATCTTCTTTTTTTGTTATTAAAGTATTGTAAAATTGTCGTTTAAGCTTTCCGTACGTCTTCGAGAGGTTTTTCATCAAGTTCAACACCATTTAATTGCTTATTATGTATTCCCTTTAATGCTCTTTCCTTAGCAAGTAATTGTTTTGGAACAACAACGAGCAAACTGCAGGATCTGGTGTTTTCTTTTTAAAATAGTCCAACAAATAAGATTATTTGCATAAAAATTTTTTATATGGTGTATTTACCCCAAGAATGTTTAACTTGCTACAGAATTTTCTAAAAACAAATAAATACTCAAAATACCCTAATAAGAATTTTCAGACAGTAGACTTTTTGACGCCCAAAAATTACCGAGAGTTCCCGCAATATATTCCCGGGGTTGGAAATTTTGTGAAAAACACAAAGTAACCTTAATGTCATTCTGTAGTTTCTTTTCCAAGTTAGTTTACTGCTGTATTTTACTCACCACTTATGTAGTTCTATTTATATCATGTGGCATCTCCGCACATAAAATGTCAAAATGAGAGAAAAGCACTAAAACTTAAACAAAACAAATTTGAGCTTCTGATCAGCGTTGCCGTTTTGGTTACTTGTAACCAAAATTTGTTACTTTTTTTCCAGTGTGTACTTGTGTACTTTTTTTTCCATTTTGGTTACTTTTTTTATTGAGGTATAGAACTTTAAGTTGGCATCACTTTTTTAACTGGCGGCCATTTTGTCAGCTGTCAAGTGATTAATATTTAGTTTGGTTTGCCATTTCATCATGAACAGGTTGACAAAAGAACAACGCTTGCAAATCGTGCAAATTTATTTCGAAAATAATGGTTCAGTTCGCGAAGTTTACCGCAAGCTCCGTCCATTTTATGGTCGACATAATCGTCCATCAGAGCAATTAATTCGGTTAACCATGGATCGTTTTCGCACTACGTTTACTCTATGTGATAATACGCATCCGCAGAGACGTCGAACAGTGCGCACCGAAGAAACAATTGCCGCTGTAGAGCAAAGTGTTGAAGAGGACCCGAATGAATCGATTCGCCACCGTGCACAGCAATTGGAGCTTTGTCCATCAACTTTATGGAAGATTTTGCGCAAAGATCTTTGCTTGCGACCTTACAAGATCCAGCTTGTGCAAGAATTAAAGCCGCGAGACCATGCAATGCGTCGTGATTTTGGTGTATGGGCCGAAAATGAGATTGATCTCGATGCTGATTTTCATCGCAAAATTTTGTTCAGTGATGAGGCTCATTTTTGGTTGAATGACTACGTCAACAAGCAAAATTGCCGCATTTCGAGTGAAGAGAATCCACATGAGACCCTTGAGACGCCACTACATCCACAAAAACTGACTGTTTGGTGTGCTCTATGGGCTGGTGGAGTCATTGGGCCATACTTCTTCCGAAATAATGCTGGAGAGTCAGTTACCGTTAATGGAGACCGGTATAGAGCCATGATAACCGACTATTTTGTTCCCGAATTGGATGGCATGAATGTGGATGAGTTGTGGTTCCAACAAGACGGCGCTACATGCCACACAGCGCACGTCACAATCGATTTATTGAAGGAAACATTCGATGAGCGCATAATTTCGCGGAATGGACCTGTCAATTGGCCACCAAGATCGTGTGATTTGACACCATTGGATTATTTTCTTTGGGGATATGTGAAGTCGCTCGTCTACGCCAACAAACCAGAAACGTTAGGGGACTTGGAAGCCAACATTCGTGGCGTTATTGCCAACATACGGCCCCATATGCTCGAAAAAGTGGTTGAAAATTGGACCTGTAGAATTGGCTTTATTCGAGCCAGCCGCGGCGGCCACATGCCCGAAATCATATTTTAACATTAATGGCATAAAATTATCCTTCCAATAAAGCCAAATTGATGGGCATTAAAACGATTTTCTTGTGTTTTATTTCAATTCGAAGTTCTATACCTCTAAAAAAACACCATATACCTCTAAAAAAATGCCAAGAAGATTGTGTGTTAATATAAATATTTGTTT
Source organism: Tachina grossa (assembly GCA_949987645.1). Taxonomy (NCBI): domain Eukaryota; kingdom Metazoa; phylum Arthropoda; class Insecta; order Diptera; family Tachinidae; genus Tachina; species Tachina grossa. The sequence continues at coordinate 22,250,194 of OX465276.1, read as the reverse complement.
ATGCTTAAATAAAAATTATATAAACCACTAACACTAACCATTCACAGGCATGCGTAATAACTTTGTGCTGAAAAAGTGGAGTGAAAACTGAGCCAGGTGTAGATGCAAATTGATTAAATTCCAAAGGACTGTGTGTACAAAGGAAATTGTAAATTTTATAAAGTTTTTCTTATCGGTCTTGATAATGTTAGAAGGAAAGAAATCTTCCATTTACCTATTATGTGAACTTAAAGGAGGCCTGCAAAATTGAGTAGTTTAGTATTTCTTCTGAATACAGAAGTGGTTTATTGTTTTGAAGTGCATGTGCGGAGGGCTTAGATAAAAATGTAAAAATACAAAAGGGAAATAATAATTCGGTATTTATTTAAACTTTTTGTTCTAAATAAATGCTTTTGTTTGCTACTTGCAACATTTATTAATATGATTTTTAAATTTTTGCATTAGTTCCCTTCAAAATGTTTGGGGAGAAAACAACAAATTCAACAAATTCTCCCTCTCCCTCATATTTAGAATACCTACTTTTTTCCCGGGGAGTTTTCTCTCGGGGAAATTTTAATTCATAATAGGAGGAATGGGTAAAGGGAAAATACTCCCGGGGAATTGCTATTCATAATTGGGCTGTATGTAAAAAGTTAAAAGAATTTTTTTTTATATTTAAAGGCTCAGTTAGCCGACTGTAATGTAATGTAACTGTAACGTAGAAAACAGCTGATTGATATTTTTACATGAAAAGTAGGTTACCTTCCATTACATCTCTATAACCATTTTCATTACTTTTCACATAACAAAATCGATCAGCTGTTTCTTACTGTTGCAATTACGTTACATTACAGTCGGCTAACTGAGCCTCAATTTTGAGAGCGTAACAAACAGGGAACGAAGCCGATCGGCTGTGAGTCGGCTAACAGCCGCTCCTGGCAGATTTTCTAAATTAGAAGTAAGTGCTGATATGGACATAGTTGATTTTTGGGACGCAGTTTCACAACATACAAATGGATTGAACGAAAAATGTTTTTATGATTTGAATAATTTTGTATATAATTTAATGTCACTGCCACACAGTTCGGCTGCTGCTGAAAGGATATTTTCGCAGATAAGTCTAGTCAAAACTAAATATAGGAATAAGCTCATTTTAAGGCTGTAGACTCAATAACGCAATCCAAAGAATTATGCATCAATCGAAACAATTCCTATTATATTTGGTCTGTCAAAGATTTGTTTTAATATTAACAAATTTAATACTTTGCTTATACAGTCTTGTGTTTTGATAACGAATGTATGTTATTAAATTACATATTATTTTTTTGTTATTAAAAATATTTTTGTTTTAGAATTTCTAATAATATTACCTGAAGTATTTTTGTTAAAAAATTGATTTTATTGATTTTTAACCCCCGAATAAAAAAAGGGGTGTCATAAGTTTGTAGTGTGTGTCTGTGTATCTGTGTGTCTGTCCGTGTCCACGTACAGGCCAAACGGCTGGACCGATTTTCATTTATGACTTGATCGAGAGGGTTCTTAGCTATGTTTGAAGAAAATCGGTCCAGCCGTTTAGAAGATATAACATCTTTTCTGAAAAAAGTCGGGGGTTTTTAAAACTTTTAATTTTTGTTATTAATTATAATAAGATATACTTATAAAACTGAAGTACAAATTTAAATGTAATGGTCCATTTATATTACCTATATATGATTTTCCAATAATACATATTAATATATGTATGTACATTTTTCAACTGAAGTACAAATAAAACAGTATTTTAAATATATAAAAATTTTGGTTACTTTTTTATGCATTTGGTTACTTTTTTTGTATTTTGGTTACAAAATTTTTTTGGTCGTGGCAACGCTGCTTCTGATTAAAGTTTTTTCTTCAAGCGTTTGATTACATACATGTGGGCATTTAGGAAGGAATGTCTAATTTTAGTCGCGTGCGACACCTGACAAATATGCTTTTTTTTCAAAGAAAACGGAACCTTTTTTTACATCTTTATAAATTTGTATAGGCCGTAAGCAGCCGTACATTAGGTAAAATTTTAAGCAAAATCGAGTCACATTGTTGTGAAATTCAAGCACATTTGCATGCCGTCGCACGCGATTTAAAAGTGGGCTTTATCGTGCAAATGCCCATATATATATCCTTCCATCAGCTTTTGAATAACACAAAATATTTCGCTTTACTCATATCCTTTAAAATATATTTTTGAAAAGATGTTTTAAATTTTTTTTTTCTATCTGATGGTAAAGGATTAATAAAATTCCTGCCTGCCCTGTTGTCCCTTTTAATATGAATATTTTTAACCGTTTTTATTTTTCTCTTCTTTGATAGGGATATATAGGCGGCTTCTCTGCGAAAGGGAATATTTAGAAAAGTTTTTTATTTTAATTGGATGCTGGTCTTTCTTTTTTAATTTTGTTACATTACGAGTATTTCATATTTTTTTTTCTCTTTGAGTTTCATTTGTTTTCTTTTTATTATTATTTTTTTTAAGTAAAAAAGTTTCAAAAGTTAAAATTTCTTTTTATACAATAGTTTTGTTTGGCATTTTTATTAAAGCAGTTAATCATTTGTTTTTTTACTTTAACAAGTTTTAAAAGAAATTTTTTTTATAACTTCTAGCAGTTTTTCAGTTCTTTAAAATGATTTACATTTTAATATTACTGAGTTTTTTTTAATTTTATTTTTGGAGCGTTTAAATTTTTTATATCTAAAGTAAATTAATATGTTTGGGACTAGTAAAAGCTTGGATTTCTTAAAAAACAACGTGATGAGAAAAGTTGGCGGAGCAAAAAAAAAACCAACAGTACAAATTGTTGCACGAACCAGGGCTATCAGATATGGCGATTTCTCGCCAAACGTGGCGATTTTTTAATTTTTTTTTTGGCGTCCAAATTTTTGGTTTTGCGACATGGCGATAAATAAATTTGTTGGCGATTTTTCTGGCGATAAATAAATATATTGCCGATTATTATAGCTATTTTTTAACAAAATTGAACTTCAAAATTTTTCTAGTTCAGGAAAATTATTTTGTTGAACGAGTAGTTTCAAAAATAAATCCTACCAAAACTCGTCCGCAATTTTGATTATTTTTCTTATATTAAATTAAAGTTCTTAATGAATTTTGTATTTGGATGAGAAAAATTTACAAGAAATAATTTTTGGCGATTTCATCTCTAATTTTGGAGATTTTCTGATAAATTTTGACATGATCATTTTATAAAAATTTCTATTAAAAAACTGTTATATCAATACAAATTTATTATCAAATATTTACTAAGAAAAACTACATAAAGCTGATTTTTGACGACTTTTGGCGATTTTTAAAATCAATTTGGCGAAACAGGTAAAAAATCTGGCAACCCTGGCACAAACTACTGACTTATTGGAAAGCTGGTATTGTTTAATGTGCTGTGACTCTTTGGATGTTGCTAATATTTTTCTGTTAGCCTTATGTTAAGTTTAAAAAGAATACATTGGCCGCTTAGCGTAAAGAACAGAAAAGTTAACATTACGGTATTTCAGCAGTAAAGAATTGAACATTGTGTGTTTGAAAATTCTTAATATCAACAATGAGTAAATAAAATATACTGATGGGATAAAAATTATGCACTGGTGACGTTTTGCTTATTGCAAATATTTGAGCCTACAACAATAACATTTTTAATAGGTAAAAACGTAACAATATGTGTGTTTTTATTTTCAATATAAATTATTGAAGGATGAACGTTTTCTTTTAACATCCTTGACCAGTCTATACATAAATATATATGTATTTGCTGATACATTGATTTATTGTGATATTCTCACTGTTAAGATACATTTTCGTTTAATTTGAATTATTTTCATTTTAAATGTGAATTTTTAATTTATTTATAACATTTACATCTACACGATCTACGAAAAAATACAACCCTGATTTGATGAATTGTTATTGTCTTTTGAAAATTTTCATAGACTCCATCATACTATCAGCAATCGCATGATTGTGTAGGATAGTGGATAGTGTAGCCTTTGGTGTGATTTATTTCGTTGATACTTATTTTGCAAAGTATACAATTACACCTTTAATTATTGAAAGAGAAAGCTTCATATTGAACAAGAAATAATATTTTTTTCACGAAGAAAAGTTTTTCCCTCCTTTACCTCCAAGTTACTCATTCTAGTACATTATTTTGTGTTTGGAAATTACATTTCATTCCTTATTTTAATTACATATTTTCAAAAACATTTTTGTCCCTAACCAAGTGATGATCTCTTGGGAAGATTATGTAATGAACGCTTCTCAACTGCTGGTTGCCTGCCGCTCGCTATTGTAAACAAATTTGTTGAACAGACAAAGTTTAAGCAATTTTTGGTATTCACAAAAAATTAATTTGCAGCATTTGACATTTTTTTTTGGGGGGTGGGGGGGGGGGGCAGATACGTAACAGCGAACAAGGAAAAAGTTTTCTTACACTCGCATGCACACAGAAAGACCTGAGTACTGACTGTTGCTGCTGCAGTTTCCAGTCTATAGGGATTTTCTGTCAACATGTTTGTCACATATTTTTTCTTTAAGTGGAGCTGATTTTTTTCTTCTTCTCTTGACGCTTAGTTTTATTTTCTTGCTGAGGGCCACTTTAACGCTTGTGTTTTTATTTAGTTTACTTTGAACAACAATATTTTTATATCAGCTACCGAGGTTTTAATTACAGTTTGTTTTTGAAACTAACATGGCTTGTTGTTACTTAATTTCTTTTACATTCAAATGTAAACAATATATATAAAAGAATTAAAAAAATTTAATTAAAAAAAAAATTTATTGCAAAAAAAAGTTTATTTATGTATGTAGTACATAATTTAAAATCCAGTACAAAAATTTTGCTTTTAAAATCCCCAGTAGTTTTTTGTTTTACCAAATACCAATAGAAATATTCGTATATACTCGTATTCCATCTGCATCACCCACAGACATTCGACTAGACATTTTAGGATGGACAAGTGGAAACTGACACCGCTCTAGAAGTGCGGATAACATGTTGCAAATATATTTTATTTTTATTTTTCAAAATAATCCTCATTTATTTTAAGACTGCAACATAACTTTGGTCTGCTATTGTTTAATTTTTTTTTCTACTTTTTTATTGTTGGTTTCATGTTTTAATTCTCTTTATAATATTTCTCGGGTTTAATTTTTTATATCTTTGCTACGTTTTATTGTTGCAAGACATAAGACTCCTTCTTGTTGTAACATTACAAAAAAAAATTATAAAAAACAGCGATAAAAACACTGATATTGTTTTCTTAAGTAGCTGTAAATATCTTTCTATTTTCTATCTAATATTTTCATGCCATAAACACTTTACGTACAGCCGAAGAAATAAAATAGTTGAAAAATAAATTATCTATTCTATCAACCGGCTCGAAGCCGACGGTGCGCCGCCGCCGGTTATTTTTCTGTATATTTCCGTACACCAAAGGTGAAAATGAACCGTAAGAGCTACGGACTTGAAATTTGGACACAATGTGTAGACATTTGGCCACTACAACAACAAATACATGAGAGCTAAAAATTAAAGGGTGTTCCAAAACGAGCAACGAAAAATGTTAAAATCCCATGTAATATACATACAATTGTATGTACATATTATAAACCTGAAATTTTAAAAGTTAGTGTATTTTTATACAGACTACAACAATTAACACTAAATTTAAAAAATTTAAATCAATGGGTGTTCCATCAGTTAATGCAATTTTGACTTTGTAATTTTGACAACTTGCTGTATCTTGGAAACCGTAAGAGCAAAACTCTTGAAATTTTTAAAAACGGTAAAACTAAAAAATCAATAGAATATAAAATCGCCAAATATAAAAAAAATCGCCAAAAACAAAAAAAATCGCCAAAACGAAAAAAGCACCAAATTAAAAAAAATCTCTAGGACTAAAATAAATCGCGAAAAACCGGAAAAATCGCCAAAATGAAAAAATCCTTAAACAAAAAAATCGCCAATATGAAAAAATCGCCAATATGAAAAAATCGCCAAAATGAAAAAATCGCCTAAATAAAAAAACCCCAAAAACAGAAAAAAATCGCCAAAATGAAAAAAACCGCAAAAAACAGAAATAAATCGCCAAAATTAAAAAAATTGCGAAAATTAAAAAAACCCAAAAAGAGAAAAAAAACGCCAAAACGAGAAAAAAGCGATAAAACTGAAAAAATCGTTTAAACTGAAAAAACTTAAAAAAGGAAGAAAACTAAATCAAAAAAAATTATCAAAACCGAATGCGCGCGAGTCAAAGTCGCACTTTACTGAATTTATTTTAATTGCAATGCGTACACAACAACAAGAACAGCAACAACTAAACGATGAGCAACAGGAATTAAAAATTAAAAAGTAAAAGTAAAGGCATTTACCATAAAGGAGCACTGCAGTACCACTAAAGTTTCAGTAAAAGCAAAAAAAATTTACTGATTACTAAAATTTTTTTCTACAATTTTTATAAATTGCCTAAATGATTTGTTATATGATGAGATTCATTGAATTTTCAGTAATCAGTAATGTCCGTATTCATAATGAAATTCTACCAAGTGGCTAAATGTTTTTCATACAAAAGTTTCAAAATTTGAATGAAAAAACTTTGCCACTTGCTACAATTTTATTATGATTACGGCCCTACGATTTTACTGCAGTACATATAGTTACATATACTGCAGTGTGCCCATTTACTAACCAACAAATTCATATGTATTTACAATATTGAAAGTTTTGATACTTTTAATTAATTAATTTAAAAAAAGATACTAAAAGCATAAGTACTTCCAACTTAAAAAAAAAAATTTCATTACTAGATGTTTACACATCTCTTCTGTGATCGGACTCACATTGCTTTTTTTCACATTTCACATTTTGGATCGATAGTTCTCATAAAGATAAAAACAACTATCTATACTACTCAATTTTCATATTTATATAATATAGTAAGGAAGTTAAAATTTCTTGCCTGTTTTATAATCAAAAGTTTGAGGCCCAATGCTCCTTATAGAATCAAGAGGAATGTACAATCAAAGCGGCCTTTTTTAAGTATATGTATATTTTCTTAATTTTTATTATTAATCAACAAATAATGTATTTTAAAATGAAAATAATAAAACAAAACTGTTTACTTTTGCATTATGTGAAAACTTATTCATGACATACTGTATGCAAGTTCGTTTATAGAGGCAGGCTTAGCTAATAATTGAAAAAACTTAATTTACTAAAGAAATAGATCCATTTCTATTAAATCTTCTTTTAAAAAAACTCTGGCAATTAAAAATATTTAAATAAAATGCTTAACAATTTTCTTTCTTATTTTTTCAGGTAAGTGTAGACAAATTCTGATTCTCACGCTGCAGGTACCTATTTATGATTATTTTTTTTTTAATTTTATGCTTTTTTTAATTTTATAAGATATTAAACTAAAATTTTTTAGTGAGTGTATAATTCGCTGTCTGCCGGTTAGTAACTGCATCGTTGCACAGTCGCCCATTCTTGCATTAGTTAAATATTAATGAAAAAGAAATAAAAAAAATATGTATACATGAAATAATAATAATAAAAAAAATTGCAACTCAAATTCTACTTCTTCCCACTCTATTTCTATTTTTAATAACATCTTAAAAATTGCATATTTCTTGCTACTTCATATTTTATTTTTTATTTTTTTCAAACAATTTTTCATTTACTTTAGTGGAGTTGAAAAAAAAACAATGAGATTGTTGAAGAAAGAAGAAAAAAATGTTTATTCCGTAGCACGCAATCTTCTAATGCAAAGGCTGATGATGATTGTGGAAAAGGAAAGAAAATGTGTTAAAGGAATTTAAAATGGAAGTATGTGGTGGTATGGTTCACACTTCTAAGCTTATATACTATAGAAATAAGTCTTCAGATATGACTTTTTTGCAAATTAAAATTTCTAAAGTTACAATATTATTATTATAAATGTGGAACTAATTTTCATTAACTGGTTGATGGTTCACATTCCAAGGTTCAATTTACATGACGGTTAAATACAAAATGGATGCAGCTAAAAAAAAATTGGTATTTTGTCTCTACTAATACAATTTAACTACAGAATTATTTTGTACATGCTGAGTGCAAATTACGGCATTCGAAATCGAAAAAAGTATTCAAACAATTTAAATCGTGTTTGTATGGAAATTTTAATCGATATCGAATGACGTAATTTGCCCCGAAACTGAATCAGCTGTTTTGTTTCTGTTCAATTGAAAATCTGTATATGTGGTTTGTTTCTTTCTTTTTTGTTCCGTTATGTTGCGGAAAAAGCTGTAGAAAATATAAATCTACGTTATGTGACAGCCGAAAGTGCGTTTTTCGTCAGTTTCTTGTGATATTTTGTATAGATAACCTGGACAGACATCCATCTTTTCATACACAGAAAAAAATGATTTATAAATACAATAGATTTTTTCGTTATATCAATTAAATAATTAATTGATTTTGAACTTACAACGATTTTTGTAAATACAATTAACGAAATTGTGAGGAAAATCTTAAAAATATTTTAAATTAAATATTTATTATATCAACAAATAATTTGTTGAAATTTATTTATTTTTTCAACATTTATTTTTGTTAGATTTCAAAGTTATTTCAATTAAAGTTATTGTTATATTAACAATGTGAATTGTTGAATATCCGTATCATAATTGTTTTATTAACAAGCTTTTTATACACAATCACAATCCTCGAAACGATTTTTGCTTGTCTGCGAAAAGCACTAACAGTATGTTATGTATAAGCAAAAATTGGCATGAAGTTAGAATAAGTGAAGAAATTTAATTGAGTGTTAACGAGTTCCTCTATACAATTTGACATTAACAATGGTCGCAATATGTAGTTTTAACCCACTACTAAGTCCTAGCGTGATTTTTAATGTGAAGTTTCATGGCAAAACTGTTTAAGATCATGTTAAATTTTGCCACTTATACTAAATTCATGACAGTTTTTGCTTATACATATGGCCGTAAATCTCTTTGAGCGGAGTTGATGAGGCAACCTCAGGACTAATAAACTAACTCACTTACTTCTCAGCTAAAGAGCAACACTTTATTAGATAAGCAAATAATGAATACAAAAAAAACATGATTTTTTGTTTCTTCTACATGTGTGCATTAACTGCCTAATATGCCATTTACATCAGCACAAAATGTAGGAGATTTTAATTAAAATCTTTATGAAAATCTATACCGTTTAGAGCAACTTTTTTGAGATTTATCAAAATTTTTTACCCAAAACAAAACTCATTAACTAAAAAAATTTCCAAAACTACAACCGAATAACTGCAATGTAGCCAAGTTACAAACCTATTTAAGCAGACCATAGCTCATCTCTTTTTTTTTGTAAATATGTTGTACAGGGTAGTAAAGAATAAATAAAAATATTAGATTTTTATTAGATTCCCTACAAATCTACTGACAAAATATGTAGATTTTATTTTGTATGGGAAATCTAGTAAATCGAAATCTCGTAAGTAATAGATTTGAGGTAATGTAAATGCCCTATAAGTTATGATATAATTTAACAAATAATTTTGTTGAGTAATTTAATTGACTACAAAAATTTCAATGTGTTATAGGTATCAACAATGATGATTCTTAATTTATCTTGAACTTTTCTACAACAACTGATGTGAGTGATATGAATGAGTGGTGTTGTTTTTTAATGACTGTTGGATACAGGGATTGAACGCAGTAACTTCGGTTTTGTAGTCAACGTGCTAACTACTTCAAAAAAAAAAAAAAAAAAAAAAAAAAAAAACTAAATCAAAATCAGTACAACCGTTTGGTCTGTACGTCGACTTGTACATACAAATAGATCCACAGACATACAGTTAGGCTTGCCAGATTAAGATTAACAAAAAGATGGACATTTGAATTAAAAAAGCGGAATTATTAAAAAAACTGGACATTTTGAAACAAAATTTTCACGAAAGCATAGTTACTTTTTTGTTATACAAATAATTTTATTAAAAAATATGTTTACATTATTTTTTAAATTTTTTATATAATACTCTAATATACTATTATCATGCCAAATATAACTAAACTTAAATTTTTTCACTTCATTTATCCGTGGGTATACTAGTGTCCTGTACAAGAGTATTTATAAGACTTTTCAAGACATGAGAGATTTTTTCAAATGCTTTACTACAGCGAAATATTCTAAAAGAATCGCTAAGCAACACTGTTGTAATTTTTTTCGGTGGTTTGTCTTGCCAACAGTGTTGTTTAGCGATTCAGGACACTAGTGTATACTATATGTACAGCTACGATCAAAATAATAGTAACACGAAATAATATGGGCATCTAATGTTAAAATTCAAAAGGGTTTATCTTTAAAACGAAATCGAACATTACGGAAAAATAAAAAGTCTTTTGTAGATAATTTATCCAGATTTTGTTTTCGTCTATCTAGAATATTTTTGATAACTAAGGAAGTATTTTATTGTTTATTTATTTTGTTATATCTTCGTTTAGAGTAATAAAAAATAAGCAAAATAATATTTCATTAGATAATAAACAATTGAAGGTCAAAAATTAAAAGGACTGAAAAACGGGTGATCAACTAGATTAGTACTAAAAATACATAATTAATGGCTTTTAGGAGCGGAGGCCCTAAATATGTAAGCTATATCCAATATCTTATAACAAATAAATTGAATTGAATTATTTAAAAAAAGCGAGATAAACCTTCTTGAATTTTAACGTTAGGTGTTCATATTATTTCGTGCTGATATTATTTTGATCGTAGCTGTACGTATTAAAATTAAATAACGAAAAAATCATTCTAAAAAGACACAAACAAAACCAAAAAAGGAACGTTTTCGTTTGTCTGTACATTGGCGAAAAAAAATTATAAAAATTTAATAAAAATGGATGCATTCATAAGACGTAGCTGTTGCGCAACCGTTGGGTATCTGTCTTAAAAACGCATAGTTGAGTAGTTCCGCTCCACTCAACAGTTGAGTAATTTTCCATCATAAAATTTTTTCGCTGCCTAAATTCAATATGTTGTGCTCAGCCTGAACAACTGATCGAATAGAGTTATGCCGTTTATATGCTTTGTTAGGTCGCAGGACCAAATATTTGTTAAATTTTGCATTACAAATGCGAGAAAGTAACGAAATAAAGATATAAAATTAAATTATATCCATCAAGCCGTTTCTAAGACGAAACTATTGGGGCCAACGGTTGCCAACAGTTTCACAACTCTTGAGCTCAACAGCCCAATTTTGTTTTTTCTGCCACATATGTAGGTATTATAGCATTGCACAGATACATCTGTTTGCACTAGTTTTGCGTGTTTTTGGTTCTGGTATGAACAAATATGTTATTTAGCGTTTTCTGTTACTAGTTGTAAATGTTGATTTTTTTAAAGCAATTATTGTATGGTTGGGCAATGAGCAAATGAAAACAACACATTTATTTTTTTTGTTTTTCTAAAACAAATAAGATACATAAAACTGCTTTTACCGTAAGTGCCTTATGATGTGTTGAGAAAAAATATCCATGGCTGATGAATGAATGAATGAAAGCAAAATTTCACATACACATGTAAGTAAATGATACATGTACATGAAACACATGCATGTGTAATTACTCTCAGAGTAAAATTGTCCCTCTCTCTCTGTATACTTGGCTGCGCCACAAAAAAATATAACGAACGTCCGCACATACATCTGTCCATCATGTATTTGTTTCAACAATGGTTTTTTCATATATTTGTATTACAATATGTATTTTTGAGCAAAAACAGATCAAACAGTTGCTCAGCAGCAATACAATAAGCAATTGTTATTTGTTTTTAATTGTATTGTAATTTGGAAAAGCATGCACACACAATAAGTCTTATACTAGTTCTGTCGCTCACACTACAATTATATGGTACATACCGTGGTATATTTGTTTTGGCTATACAAACGAGTATACCATATTAAAAACCATTGTTGAAACAAATAAATACATGATGGACAGATGTATGTGCGGACGTTCGTTATGTTATTTTGAGGCGCAGCCAAGTATAGAGAGAGAGGAACAATTTTGCTCTGAGACTAATTACACTTGCATATCGTGTCTCATTTTTTTGTATTTGCAGCTCATGTGTTTCATGTACATGTATCATCTACTTACATATGTATGTGAAATTTTGCTTTTATTCATTCATCATCAGCCATGTATTTTTTTTTCTCAGCACAACATAAGGCACTTACGGTAAAAGCAGTTTTATGTATCTTATTTGTTTTTGAAAAACAAAGAAAATAAACGTGTTGTTTTCATTTGCTCATTGCCCAATCATACAATAATTGCTTTAAAAAATCAACATTTACAACTAGTAACAGAAAACGCTAAATAACATATTTGTTCATACCAGAACCAAAAACACGCAAAACTGGTGCAAACAGATGTATCTGTGCAATGCTATAATATACATACCTATGTACATACAAACACATACATATGTATATATATGCATATGAATATGGATATGTATGTATGCGACCACAATAATTTTTACCACATAGGGTACCTACTTTATAAAAACAAAATTCATGTTAGGTAAGTATTACATACTTACAATTGCAACTGGCTCAAATAACTAGCTTCTTCAATGGAAATACATATGTATGTAATCAGCCACTTGTGGGGGGAGTAGAAACAACAACCCAAACAATTTAGTTCACAAAAACGACCGACCGAACCGATGACTTACTTGCTGCCAGTTCATAGAAGCCATGTGAAAATTCTCGTCTGCCTATTTAGGTATATTGAAAACAAAAACAAAGCACTCAAAATTTGTTTTTGTTTTCATTATAAATAGACAGCCGAGAATTTTTACATGGCTTCTATAAACTGGCAGTTAGTAAATTAAACAAAACATTTTAAAACATTTCACTAATTATCACTCACTCCTATTATTATGAACTTCATTATTTATTTCTATCTGTATGACATACAGACACATACTTACATACAAATGTATGTATGTGTGTATGTCCATGCATTTTTAACTTTGTAGGTACATAAGTATGTACTTATTTTCTTAAATTCTAAATTAAATTAAACCACACCACCTACATTTAATGCGTAGACGGACGGACGCGGCGATTAAAAAACTTCAACTAAATGTGATAAACCTTTCATCAAAGAAACATTCATCCACTGTCTTGACTAAACTTATACCTACATAAAACTACAAATAAAAGGAAAATAAGAGTAGCCGAATTGAAGAACAACAACATTATTAAAATTCCAATATTCATTTGCCTTTTTTCAAAATAAAAGCATCTTCTCAGAGATGCAAGCTAAACATAAAAATATATACAGCAACGGGTGAAGGCCTTTGTTACTATGCTCGTTAAGTATCATGCTCGTTAAGTTACTATATAATTTGCAATTGTATTTGTAACATTTAATAAATAAGTAAATAAATAAAAACTCCCATTTAAATATAAGCACACACACATGTACATACGTGAGTAAGTTGGCTGTTTGTTTTAGCAAAGAATATGCACACATGCTGGGGATGCCAGATCAAAATTTGCAAACAACTGGACAAGGGGATTAACAAGGTACAAAATTCAGCCGGAGCTGGCGATTAAACCTTAAAGATATGTACCTGCATTAATTCGTTGATTAATATAGACAATACAAAATATGTAGCTACAATAAAGCTTGAAATTGTCCACTTTATTCTTTAAATTAATGCCTAATTTGCAAAAAAAAAAACCCATTTTTCATGAAGTTTGTTGCACGAAACTTATTCTATTTGGCAATAGCAGTGCTATAGAAAAGGTATACGGTAGTTTTGATTTATCTGCCTTTTGTGTAAGTGCACTTTGGACTTAACTGCCTAAACTGATAAATTTCTGTCACTATTCTTTAAAATCCCATACATATTCGCTTTTTTAAGTGCACTTTCTATACCTGCACATTTAAGATAAGTGCCATAAAATTTTGGTAATCTTAAAAGATTTCCATACAAAGAAACAACGTGAGCTGCACATTGACTTAACTGCACAAAATATATTTTTTCTTTAATTATTGTTAAAAATCCGTTTTTAAATGCACTTTGTATACCTGCACATTTAACATATTTTTTGGCAGTTTTAAATTATTCTCACATAAAAATTTTAAGTTAGTTGCACACATTAAATAAATGTTGCTACATAAGTATGCAACCATGTATGTGTATAAAACTTAAGTCAAAAATTGTATACCTGCAGGTAAATGAATTTAAGATAACAGCATTTTTGACTTATCTGCACAAAAAGTCGTGCAAAGTTGATTGTGCAGGTAAGTCAAAACTACTGTAGTCAAAAATTACGTATGTAGGATGAATCTCTGAGTAATTTTTTCTTAAAAACTCTTTTGATCTGGTTTGCTGTTGAACTGGAATAAAAAACTTTTCGTGCCAATAACAAATATACATATGTATGTATAAACATATATAATTACTGATTATTTGCTGCAAGAGAGTTATAATAAAAAAACTTGTTTTTGAGGGAAAGAAATTAAAGTTTTGAAGTAATAACAACTCGATGGCAATGATATGACGATTAATTCTGCAATAACTAAAAAAGAATAAAAAAAGAATAAAAAATAAAAAAAAAAAAGAAATATGGCCTGTTTCACAATAACAAAAGAAAACTGAAACGAAACTTTCGAGTGAAAATTTATATTGAAACAACTATAAAATATAAAAATTTAATTTTTTTTTCAATATAAATTGCAAGTCGAAAGTTTCGTTTCAGTTTTCTTTCGTTATTGTGAAACAGGCCATTAATTTATAAAAAAATAATAAATTACATGTGATAATTATTAATGAACAAATAACACCAAAGTTAGTTGTAAATATTCTGACAACACATATATAGTTAAACGGAACAGCCAGCCGTTTTCCAAGGTCACTAAACCTTCATCATCAGCGTTCTTCTGTGTTTGGTCCACTGTGTGTGGTGTCAGTTGATGTAGATTTCAGCTTTATATACCAAACTTTTTTGCAAATGGAATATTTGAATTGTTTTAATTCATCGTATTTTAATTTGCTGAATGATTTTTTTCGAAGAAAGCTCACTTTACCATCTCTTTATTTACAACAGTCTTACCATTGTTGTTTGTGCTTTACTAATTATTCACATGTTAGTTAATTTGCTTATATTTGTTTTACTTAAGACAAACTTTTTTGGTTTGTTAACATTAAGTATATTTTTATTGTAATTTTTGCCACAAGCCAATGACTATTAATTTTTAGTTAATTTAATTATTATTTTTCAAACTTCATTTCTTTCTATATTTATGAATTATGAATTGCTTTCACAAATTTTCTTGTAAGCTGGGATGTTTAGGCATATGGTTTCACCTGTTTAAGTTGAAATTTAAGGTATTAAAATTAAAAGAATATGCTCTAGTATCCGAATTTAGAACAAAAATTATTTACAATGGTCGAGTTCAAATTTTTTTGATTTTCTCGCTGCATTTTGTTTTCACAAGAATGTTTTAAGTGAAAAGAATATAAGTTTTATTGTTCAAAAGTTAGAATTCACATATGCAATAGTTTGAAAAGAAATTTGGAGTGCAACTAGGGAGATTAAGGAATGCACGAAACTAGTCATTAATGTACTATTGTACTTTCCGAATTTAAATAATACCAAAAAAGAAATACAATTGTCGCAACTTTGCCATCCCTGCTTTGTATATTGTTATTCTCAAGAATGTATAGAGTCGTACTCTAAACGTGCAAACTTCTTATGCTAATTTCAAAATATTTTGGATTAAAGTAAAAAATAAAAAAATAACGACTTTATGTGAAATAAATATATTGCGGCAATTCCTTTATATTTATAAACATAATAATATATGAAATTTTGGCAAAGTTCATTAGAAAATATTAAACTTGAATATATATTGTGATATATTAAATAATAATGTTAACTTCAATAACATGGAATTTTAAAAAAAAAAATTATATACTGGACAAAATTTCATTTTACCATCAAATTTGTGAAGCATTTAAAGAGCTGGACAATCCAGTCAAAAAAAAGGCCATGTGGCATCTCTGCAGTGCACATGCATCATGCATACACACATTAATATCTTTTAGTTATAGTTTTCTAATTTGTCTTCCATTGCTTACGAATAATGAATTTCATCTAATTCTTTTATCAGGAAAGAATATTTATTTTTACTTGCATGAAAAGTGCTGCTTTCCTTGGTTGGGATTTATGACACAATTAGAAGTTGAGTTATTCTGATATACCTATACATACATATTTAGATATGTACATCCATATGTATGGATGAACATATGCACATTTATGGATGTTTATCAGTGTTGTCAACTTGGTGCGTTTCGCAACATTTTGGGTGCTTTTTGAAATTTTTTGTGTGAAAAATTCCTTAGTTGGTGCGTCGTGCGCTTTTTTTTAATTTCGGTGCGTTTTTTAATTTTTGGTGGCACCCACGCAAATTAAACACAACCGGAAAATTCTTGTTGTGAAACATGCAAATTTCCTGGTGTAGTTAATTACTATATTAGTAGTAATTATATTTATAAAACATCACAATTTGAAATGAAATCTGTCTAATGTCCCGATGATAACAATAATGATGAAAATATTAGCTTTATTAATTTCGAATAATTGATTTTTGATCTCTTTAAAAAGTTTTAAACAGAATTTATAAAACTAATGTACAAAAATGTATCATCTTGCAAACATACATATGTATGTGGCCTTAATTATGAAAGTTGTTAAGTCATATACATATGTACTTCTTTGGTCGAGATATGTAATAGATTACATTTGAACAAATCTAAAAATATTTTTTATTATGCAACAGTTTAATTTAGAGTTGTACTTGACTTATACGACATTCATAATTAAGGGCACATGTATACTATGTATGTACGAATTTGTTTAGTTAAGTTTATTTAATTAATTAATACATATGTAGATATAAACCTAGTTTACATTAAGCATTTTTTTCATGAAATTAGTTGCATGAAAATTTTTTATCGAGGAGCAACTTATATCAAAAAAAAGTTGTCAAAAATGCATCAGAGATTCAATCTACGCCCTTTTTAAATAAAATTCTCTTTTATAGCGCTGCAATTAGCAAATAGAAAAAGTTGCGTGCAACAAAATTCATGAAAAAACGCTTAATGTAAATCAGGTAATACTGTAAAATCCTGTTTGTTATATTTTTAATATGGGAAAATGTAGTAACCTTCTGATAAATTGTTCTTTTAAATATTTGAATAAAATGATATAAAACGAAACTCTTATTACTTTTGAATCCTTACTATTAATCGTTGATCTCTTTAAAAAGTTTTTTTTACAGAATTTATGAAATTTAAAAAAAAGTTATTATCTATATAATAAAAATGAATATAAACAAATTTGTTAAGTTTTTATAGGTCTTAGTTTTTTAACCCTGAACTGTAAAAGCATGTTCAATTGTTAAATTTTTAACATAGAAAAATAGTATTATGTATACTTTTTATGCAAAATTAATTCAATAAACATTTTAAACTAAAAAAATAAATTCTAAGCTTGGTGCGTTTTTTTTCTATTTTGGTGCGTTTTGAAATTTCAAAGTTGACAGCGCTGATGTTTATGTACCTATGTATATCCATGTATGCATAGGTATGGATAAAAATGAACCCTCTTATGCAAAAAAAAAAATAGCGTGTACTTGAAGTGTGTGTTAAAACCGGTTATCTATGGAAATTTTGTTTTAATGAACACCAGTAAACGTTATTTTTTGCAATTGGTGGGGCGGGGAGCCGTATGTATCTACATACATACATATACATAGGTATACATATGTATGTATATAGAATTAACATACATACATACATACGTTACACGATATGAACAACAATATGATGAATAATTGTGCATTATTAACTAAAAAAAATTTTTTTTTAGTTATCTCGTTCTTTTATTAAATGACCGGTATGTACTTATACATGCATACATATATGTATGTATATATTCATACAAATGCATGAATATACATACTTATGTGCATACGTACATGCAAACATATGTACATAAATAAATATCTATTTACATGCATGCATATCCTGCATAAGCAGGAGAACCACAATCTTTTTGGATAGATACCTATGTATTTTATAAAAGCAAAATGCAGAAATTTACTTACAGTTGCAACAGGGCCTGCTAATACATATGTACCTATGTACATATAAGGTATTTTAATTTAATTATTAATCGACCGATCTGCATACATACATATGTATGTACCTATGTAGGTATTTATTTAATTAATATTTTATTTAAATTTTTTAAGACACTCTAAATAATAAATGCACTTTTAACTTAAGACACAATTAGGCTAGAAAGCCATTTTTATATTTTGCCAACTTCGATTATAAATTTATAGAATTATGTATGTACATATGTATGTATCAATGAATGTACATACATATGTATGTAAATGCATACAAATTTCAAATTCAAAAATAGACACTACTTATAATCCGCACACGCACGAACGCGATGATTAAAAAACTTCAACTAAATAATTTGATGAATTTCCTTTAAATTTTAATGATCCATTTTCATCTCACTTCCAACAAGTGTCACAAATAACGGGAAATAAAAAGTAGCCGAATTTAAAAACAATAACAACATCATCAAACTGACCGAAAACAGTCACATACTTCCTCCCTTCAATAAGAAAAAAAAACTAAAAACATTTAAGTGCCTTAACAACAAATGTTCAAAGGAGAGTATTTCCATAATTCGCACTTACATACCAGATACAGTCGCACAAATAATAATAAGTACACCAACACGTGAAAGATGCTGTAGGCGAGTGAAAAATTGATGAATTTAAAAATTGTGAATACAAACTAAATGTAGGCGAAATTAAATAATACAAATTAAATTAAAAAAAACGAAATATTACTTTTGCAGCACAGATAATTTTACATAATTTAAAGCAAATATTAATTTAATGTTAATGCACAATACACTTGCCAATCTTATGCTATCAATCTGACAAATAAATACCAACTATCTGCCAATCACTTGCCAATTGGTGAACAAACAGCTGGTCAGTGTCAAAGGGCTAGTATAGAATAAACCATTTATTATTTGACATTGTCATTCTAAATTTTGTTTTAAGTTATATTTATTTGCCAAACCGTCAAGAGACTTCCACCACTTATTTTGGATAGGCATAGTTTTTATATTATTCCAAGAAATATACGCACATAAAATTTTTTTAAGTAAATAAAAAAAATGTGAGTACCAAAGGTCAGTAAAATATGTATTTATATAATACAGGGACCGCAAATAACGAATATTTTCCAAATTTAAACTAAAAAATCTAACTAATAGAGAAATAACTTAATTTCAAAAAATTGGCTTGTTTTTATGGTTAAGCAATTGTCTATATGCATTTCGTTCCTGCTTGTGGAACTCATCAGTAGACTTCAACCCAAAAAAGTTTTGAATTCAGTTAACAAACTCCGTATGTTTATAGTAAGACTCTTAATACTATATTGAGAATCACAATGTACAAACATAATAAGTTTGAAAACCGCAAACAAAAATCTTTACAAAACAAGCATCTTTATTCAACTGTGCATCTATTTTATTTTCAAATAAATATACTTCAGTATTTCATGTATGAAATAACTTAATGATTTTTATTTTTTATTTTTTGTTGCTTAAAGCGTATTTCCTGCGCTAAATTAAAATTAACCGATTTTAAATCGATTTTATCGCCAGAGTTTAAAAAACTTATTTTTTATATATTATTCAGTTTAAAACTTGCCTTTTTTAAAGCAACAAAAAAATATATAAAAATGAAAAAGTATCTGTTATTTCCTCACGAATAAATAAATCTCAAAAAATAACTTTGATTTTCTGAGGAATAAATAAAACTCTAGAAATAATTATTAAAAAGAAATTTTTAAAATTAAACTTATAACTGTTACGGTCCTTGATATAATATAAGAAAATAGTTATTAAAATGACAAGGGCAAAAATGATTTTCGAAAAATAAGTTGTAGTATCCGAAAATTTCAGAGTTGCGTAAAGTCTGTGCCAACGAGCTTCTAAGCAAATCGATATACTAGTTAACAGCTCATTCTGCGTAGTTGCTAACAATAATAGATATAAGTTAAATTACTAAAATGACTTTTTACTTGTAAGATTTTGTGTACGAATGTCTTCTTTAATAAAACATTTAAATAAAAAGACATTTAATTCAGCAATTTTAAAGAAAATGTGCATTTACTATTTTAATAAATAACTACCTATTCATATGTATATCTACACAATATTTATTTTAAGAAATCAGTTATTTTCTAAAGTCCCAGTTCACACTCCACAAGCCTATCAATTTTTCTTCTATCAGCGTCCTCACAATGCAAGTCTTATATATGAGCTTTTATATTTCGTGCATAGTTTTTTTGAATGAATGTCTGATTTTTAACATGGCGAATTAGAAAGCAAAACTTATTGTTAGTACATGAAGCTTTTTCCTTTTCCCTCGTCACTCTCTCCAACAAACTAATCAGCTTAGCAAGAAGACTTTCATAGTGCAAACGGCGACAAAGTAATTATAATAGAAATAATAAGTTTTTCTTATAACACTAGGTATCAATATATACATACATAATTCGCAATATTTTGTGTGCGACTGTTTCTGCATATGTACCTCAATACTTTAATTATATGTGCGCATACAGCTATGGACACAGAAATAGCGTTCCCAATAATGATTGGATAATATTATAATTACATATCCATAGACTGAAATAAATAAATAAATATTACTTTCATTAAGGCGCTATCTTAAGCTTAAATTAGACGTGACATAGCCATAACGCCATAACCATAACCAAACCAAAATTCAATTGGTTTCTATGGTGAGAGTTATGGCGTTATGGCGAGTCACGTATAATCGAATACAGTGTTGCCCATTAGTTTGGTTCGAACGGCTGCTCTCTATGGCTATGGTTATGTCACGTCTGATTGAGCCTTTACATGCCTACTGACCACATTCAGGTGAAACTCATGGTTTATTTCACTGAATATTGTTCGTGAGGACTTAAAGGGGTCAAGCTCACATTTTCTTACTACACAGCCTATGCTCACATATTGTTGTCATTCGCTCCGGTTTATTTCGTTCCCTTTTTTGGTTGAGCAAATTTTTGTCCATTCTAAAACATTTGATGATATTAAGAATAATTTTTCTAGAGCGACCAATTATTTGGCAGATTCTAATGTGTGCTGTATACACAATTTCACATTTTCTGACATCGCAATAGTGTGTGTTAGTTACAAATTTTGTCATTTCGAATATTTTTCTAGTGCGACATTGCTTTACAAACAAAAAACATGTTGTGAACGGCACTGCAAACGTTTTGAAAATGACACCAAAAAATGACAACAGAAATGCCAAATGTCAGCGCCAAAAATTGAATAGAACTGCGCTATTTCTCTGTTCAAAGAAAAAAACTCAAGCTAGTTATGAAAAAGAAGTTTATTGTTTGGTGAATTGATTGATTTAAATTTTTTCCAAAATATATTTACATATCTTGATATTTAAAAAATTTAAGATCTTTTATTTCATTTTCAATGCCCTTATATTTTTTTTAGACATAAAATTTGGAAAACATTTTAGTACAGGCAGAATTTCAGACTCCATATTTAAAATATATTTTATAACTGATGCTGTTAGTAAACTAAAATATTTGGAAATTGTGTTATCGAAATCAAATCTTTTTTCTGCAAGGCCTTGTTGGCATATTTATGTTACTAAATACTTATTTCAAGAAATAATCAAAATATGAGAAATATTTGAAACAAAATCGGCAATCGTATTTTTGGGAAATTTTTTTATAAAAAATTTTCATATTTAACAACACTGCATACGTGTTATTATTAGGTGCACAGAGAAAAAACTGCCTCATAGAATCAAGAAGATTTTCTCTATAAAACGTTTTTAGGCTAAGGGGTATCCCAACAGAAATAAGCGAAGATTTTTTCATAGAGATTCCTTATTGTTTTTATGTGGTAAATCTTATTAATTTTATCAAGAAGAAAACCACATAAAATCAAGAAGAAATCGTATTAATCACAACTTTTTTCTTACTTAATTTCCGTTATTTTTGCCACCAAAAAAACAATCCATAGAGAAAGGCTGAGTTTACATCTGGCATTTCTTGTGTGTCATTTGCCCAAAAAAGCGTAATCAACTAATTACTAATGAAAAACAGTTTGATTCAGACATATATTTATTGATTTAAACTCTTTCCAATCATGTTGGATTCTATAAAATTGGTTTTCGTTTTTGGTTTATTGGTTTATTTCCTGTACAATAAGAGTTAATTTTATATTTACAGTACAGAAACGGATTTCGTTAAAAAAATAAAAAATTAAAAGCAATTGCAATTATTACATTCGAATTAGATGTTAATTAATAAAAATAAATAAAAAATATTATTAAAAAATATATACATATATGTATGTATATATATTAAAATATTGTACATAATATAACATAAAAGAATTACCTACACATTTTTATTTAAAGGAATTAACTACAAATCTTTTGAAACTACCCAGTAAAAAAAATGAAAGTCATTCTGAAGGAACCACATTTTCATTGCTTCCAAAAAACCGATATTTTTAATATGCCGATAGTTAGCAGAAAACCAAGTAAAAGTTTATTCTAATCTCAGTTTTTCCATAGTTTTAGTAAATACTCAACAAAATTTTCAAAAAATCGATTTTTTGAAAGAAATTTATGAACTAATTTTGGCCTAAAATTTAGAAGTTATTTGCTTAAATTTATATGAAAACACTGTTTCGCGTTTAAATTCGTATAAAAAGAAACGAATTGTTAAAATATGTAACTTTTTAAAGTTATTCCTAGATGAAATTATTACCATAGAACACAAAAAAGGAAATTTTTCTTAAAACCGCTTCTAATTCGGTGACTAGGCATCGAAAAAGAGAACTTCTTGCAATGACAACCCTATGTAAAAATCATTAGATCGGATCGAAATTTGAACTACTTCCAGACTGCAAACTCTACATTTTCATGACTTCTTTCGAGTGTCTTTTTTTTACTGGGTATTAGCGTTGCTGTTCAATTGCTGACATAGTGGAAGATTATTCCAAAGTCTAGCGGCATGCACATAAAATTGCCATTCGGAGACTAGAAATTGATGTCGAGGTATTATAATTATAATTGTCTATTAGTTATGTATAAAACTGTTTAACTTAATAAATGCGTGTCTGAATCAAACTGTTTTTATTAGTAATTATGGGTTACGCTTTTTTTACGCTTGTGTAGCACATGGCACACAGATAGAAACCCGGCCAAAATCTTCTTGATTCTATGAGGTTTTCTTATAAATTGTAAACTATATGGATTTCTTATTGATTTTATTAGGTTGCCTTATTGATTTTTGCAATAAGGTTTTCTTCTGGATTTTATTAGGTTCCTACATGATTATATGTAAAGCATCTTATTGATTTTTTTAATAAGGAAATGTTCTTGATTTTATGAGGTGTCTTGTTATTTCATATCTATAAATAGACATACAGACAATTTTTTTTCATGATCTTTTCCGTTTTTGTATAAGCATATTTGCACAATTATTTCAATGGTTATTTAGACTGCTTGTTAGCATATTGATTGGTTAGAGTATTTGTCTATCAGTCAGAAGTTTGCTGTTTCAATACTTGTCTCCTTTCAAGTAATAATATGTATGTATGGTGAGTTACTCTGAAGGAAATATTGTCACCAGTACTACTCTACAATTATTCCCCATACAATACTTTATGCTATAGGCATTTAGCATGTGCTTGTCATTGAAAATCTACTAGTAACACTAAAACAATTGACTAGATAGTGAATTCATAGTTCTTATGGGAACGTGGAGACATACCAACCAGAAATTTACTGGTACATTTATATACCTTAATTTATGTATATTGACAAGTTGTTTCAAAATCCACCAGAAATACACCACATCTGTTTTCTCTCTTTATTTTATACTGACGAATAAAAGAGAAATTGTAGACAACGTAACTACTACTAGAGTTTTAGTGTTGACATAGAGACACTTGGCCCCAGTCTTACTGCAAGGTAGTTGATTAAGAATACAATATAATATGTATGTAAGTATGTATAAATAAATAACATCTACATATACTAATACATACATAAGTATATGGTATAGAATTTTAATGAAAAAACATAAGCAAAGCACAAAGAATAAAGACATAAATTTTGTTTTCTTTTTATGAGGTTGCCTTATAAAATCAAGAAGAAAACCTTATTAAACAAAATCAATAAAATAACCTCATAAAAACTACAAGATTTCTTCTTGATTTTTTCAAAAAGGTTTTCTCTATAAAATTAATAAGATTTCCGTATTGAAAAAAACCTGAGATTTCTTATTAATTTTGTTCTGTTTTATGAGGTATGTAGTAGGCATTGTTTTCTCTGTGTACGCTATTTATTTATCCACAGCTGTATGTATGAAGTTATACATATTTATGCATAGGCATGCTTTTGGCCATTTAATTGTATCTGCATGTTCTTACAAAAATCTAGATTTGTTTGTTGGTTTTGTTTTTTGGCAAATAACTTAATCGATACAGACAGGTTGTACACGAAGTTGTATTGTTTGTGTACCAAACACACAAAGTGTTTATCAGACAAACGAATTGTGTTAAAGCTAAAAAAAATGTTCTGATTAATATATACTCGTACCAGTGATGGGAAATGTGGCACAATTGTGACATTTTTGGCACTAATGGATGTAAGTTGGCACTGTGGCACTATCTCTCCTTTCCTGGCACTTTTTGTCCGTTCGATCCATAACCGTCAAAAAAGCTTAAGCGGCATAATTTTTAACTTCGTTTTTTGATGAAAATCGATTATCTCCGATCTTGCGCAGCAAAAAACTAACACAAATCATTATGAAATCAGCTCTAAATAGTTCTATTTCTGATGAAACATCAATGAATATAATAAATAAATAATAAAAAACACATATCTGAAAGAAATTTAAGGCGAATTAACGAAAAAGAAAGCGGCTAATAAATTTTCAGTCACTAATTTCTGAATATTTCACTTTTTTGTAACTTGTTTATTTCATATAGTGTCAGTTTTTAATGAAAAAAAAAAAAAAAAAAATAGATAATATACACGCATGTTTGCTCATGATTCTAATTTTCATTGAAAAAAAATTCTGTAACTCGAAGCCTCCGTAAGTAGAAGTTATTTTAGGGATAATGGTGATGGGAGTTACAGAAGTTCGACTGTATAGGCATGTGTGTAAGCAAATAATTTTGGAACGTGTTTTTTGTGATATTCGTGGAATTTTCGAGATATACGCAATAATGTATCATTCAAAGACCATAGTATACTAAACACTACTAGCCAGCATTTAAATTATATAAAAAGTGGTTTGGCACCATTCAATTGATTTTGGCACTATTTGTAAACAGATTCGGCACGAAATCAAGATTTGCAATTCCCATCACTGACTCGTAAATACATAAATACATATTGCAACTCTTGAGAGATGCAAATTTCGTAAAAATGAAATCGATGACTGTCTGTTGTTTTTGTTTTTAAATTCCGGTTTTACTTTCGTTTAATTTGGAAGTTCCCATTTGTCGTGTACTAAAAGGAATGGAAGAATGATTATACATACATATGCATGTACTTACATATGTAAGAAAAGTAAATAAACGTTCATCCTAATGGAAAAGAAGTTCACCCGCAATATTTCTGTATCTATTTAGTTGTAGTTTTTTAATCTTCGCGATCGGTCACGGGCGCATTGTAGTAGTTTTTATTTCAATTATTTAATGAAGAAGTTTAAAAGCTAAATTATTATATCTATTATATACATCCATACATACTTATGTATATGTAGGTATGTATGTATGTAGGTTTTTTAATGGTTTTTAAGTGAAAAAGTGTTTTGTTTAAATTATAATTAAGAAATCGTTTGTCTATTATTATTGCTGTTGCCCTGCACTATGGTAAGTAAAACAAACCACATACATACATACATAGGTATATACATACAGCTGGGTGTAAAGCTAGACGTGCTAGACGTCAATATTCTGCATGAATGCATACCTACATCCATATGTATGTATGTATTGTATGTACATACATACGTACATATCGATGATCTCGAGAAGAAAGGCCCAACTCGTAGGTATTTTCACGAAATTGAGTTTTCAGTGATTCCAAAACATTTCCCATAGATAACTACCTACACCTCGTTACAAAAATTTATTACAATAGTGTAGAAAATAACGCTTTTATAAGCAGTTGTACTAGGTACCTATTATATTTATGTTTTTACCTTCTCCCTGTAAAGTTAAAGCCTTTCTTTAATGACTAACGGTATGCATACATATTTACATGTACATGTGTATGTATCCATGTACACATGCAAGTATGTATGTGTGTGTATGCATATGGATTTAGTTTTTTGTGATGTTGGGAAATAATTTTAGGTTTTGTTTTTTCTTGGTCTGTTCTGTTCGGCAAGCAGAACATTTTGGTGAAGGTAAATGGATTAGTGGCCTTATTCGCCAATTAGAAAAAATTCGTAAAATCATAAACTCCAAACAAATAAAAAAAGAAATTGTAAAAATATTCTACATAATAAGAAAAAGTTTTAAGAGCCTTAGTTTCTAAACTAGTGACAAGTGATGGCTTTTCTGTAAGGCCTATTACGAAGAGCACATTTTTTAAATCTCTGAAACTCAGGGAACCGAAAGTGGAACACGATTTTTAGCTTCTAGCCAATAACAGTAAAAGCAAAAGTAAAAACAAATGTGTAAACATTTGTTCCCACTTTCTTTTAAAATTATGATTTTATACCTATGCAGAAAAGAGTTCGGTGTCTGTAAGGAATGTGAGAACTTTTCGAGTTGGAAAAATTGTTATCATTCTGGGCAGCGTTGTCAACTTTTAAATTTCAAAAAGCACCGAAACCAAGAAAAAGCGCGTAATTTAAGTAAAAAAGCACTAAATTTAAAATTTTATTATGTTAATTATAAAAATTTTACACATCGTTTGGTTATTGATTTGCTGCAGACATAATGTATTTTAAATATACTGTGCCGCAAACCAATAACCAACCGACAATATGTACATAAATTGTACAAAAAAACATTTTATTTTTATAAGACGAAGCATTTTTAAATTATTATAAAAAATTTTAAATTTTTTCCGTCAATGAACAAACGAATCTCTCGAGTTTAGTCAAATTGGCAGTAATCCACAAGTCTTTCTGAGGTTAAGAGCCGATTATTCGTACATTTTGAGCTCGATGGGCGTAGCAGTTGAAAATATTTTAAAATCAAGGCTTACAAAATTTGGTTTTTATTAAATTATGTGGAAATATTTTCTCGGCTGATATGTGACAAAGATAATAAATTTTTATCGAAATAAAAATGGTGACTTCTGCGTTTCAATATGGAAGTAACAGAAGTTTGATGGGAATGCAAGTTTTGATAATGATTCAAACGAGTTCATATCAACTGAATCTCTCAATAGTGGACTCAATATTTTTCCCATTGCATTAAGTGAATCAATCTTTCTCCACCCATTGTCTATACTAGACAAAATTTCGCTATTAGACTATATTTGAGTAAATACTTGAATTATGTCTTCTTTGTTGTATGGCAAAACACTGTTTACATTAATTATGCTTAAAATGTTAAGGTTTGATGGTAATATGACACGTGTTTATTAAACCAAGCCTTTTAAAATCTTAGTAGATTTTTTTGAGATGCTCCATTTAATTTCAGAGCTTATGTTTTTGAATGAAAGACTTCCTCGAAAAAAAAATAGGTAAGGAAATTTTCCTTTGAGTTTTTGGCTTTGTGCCACCGCCTCGAAACAAAAAGCACTAAAAATTAATTTAAAAAAGCACTGAGCACTAACTTCAAAATTTGTCGCGTCGAACTTTTCAAAAAGCACTAAAAACGGTGCGAAAAGCACCGAGTTGACAACGTTGATTCTGGGGCTACACAGGGAGAGTAAGAAGAAAAAACTATATTTTTTGATAATTTTTGCAATTTTATTTAAGTTTTTTTATGATTGACAACCAATATATAATTATTTAATTTTTGTCGATGCGAGAACTTCTCACAAGTTACAAAAACGAGGCACAGACTTGCAATATTTGAAGAAGTGAGAGAGTGTTGAAATCAGTGTTACCATTAATGAAGATTTATCTTATTATTGAAGTTTTTAGACATGTTAAAACGACAAAAAAGATTTCTTATCTAAAAATAAGATTTTTAAAAATTTTAGTTTTTGTACTTTTAATATATTATTGAGGGATTTTTTGACTAAATTACTTACAAATTGTCTGATTTGATTCATAATTATCTTACACATATTCTATACAGTAAATATTTTGTTTTATTTTGCTTTACTTTTAATAGTTCACAGGAAACAAAATAAATTTCAACTCATTTTCATTCAATCAAATAACAAAAAAGATTTTTGGTACCAAACAAAAAGATTTTTTTGCTCGACTTGAAGATTTTTGAAAAAGAAATATGGTAACACTAGAATAGATATGGTATAGAAGTATGCATATACATTTTGTATTCATCTCTCGCTCTTTTTCACTTAAAATTGCAAGTATGGGCCAGTACACTTATTTGTAGAAGACTTACTTTACTACCATACCGAGTTTGCTATTATTCGGAAGGGGTCAGTCCCAAAATCTTCATTTTTGTTTGGTTTTATGTGGAATAAGTCTATACATAGGTACATAAAATTCAATTTATCTGATATTAAATTTTTCATTTTGTTTTTAATATCAATTTACATAAATGTCCCTTTTATCTAGTCGCAATTATCCCATTCTGCCAGCAATTATATATGTATGTACATATTATACATATGCAAATTCATGAATTCTAATTCAAATATAAACCGAAATCCAACACGAAAAGATAAATTATGCAAACGAACTGAGTGAGTTGAGTGTATTCTTTAAACCCCTGCTCGCACACACGCTCACGCCCATTTAGTGGTATTTTTAAAGATTTGTGTGATAAAGTCATTAAGGTGGAGCAGAGAGCGTTGCGGAAGCTAAAAAAGTAACAAATCTAATTGTAAATGCCAAACCAAATAATATATTTAACTTGGCAATGCTTCATGTTATTTGATGATATTATACATCAAATATTTGAAGAAATTAAATAGTGCTAGGTATGTATAACGTTAGAAGTTGGAATAGTATTGCGTTCTGTTAATCATCGGGTGGAGAAAAAGTAAATTCTCATTCTTATATACCGCCATTATTACAATATAGGTCTAAAGTTTTTAATATTTAAACTCAACTTTATCTAAAGTTAACGATGAAGCTACTTTATATTTTTAACCCCCGACTAAAAAAAGAGGTGTTATAAGTTTGTAGTGTGTGTCTGTGTATCTGTGTGTCTGTCTGTGTCCACGTACAGGCCAAACGGCTGGACCGATTTTCATTTAGTTTTTTCTGTTTGAAAGATGACTTGATCGAGAGGGTTCTTAGCTATTTTTGGAAAAAAACGGTCCAGCCGTTTAGAAGATATAACATCTTTTCTGAAAAAAGTCGGGGGTTTTTAAAATTTTTAATTTTTGTTATTTTTCCATTATGACAACAGTTTGGTAAAATTATTTTAATACTTTTGATATTATTGGTTGCTAAAAAATTTATAGTGAAAAAAAAAACGAATTTTTAATTTATTTTATTTTATTTTGTTTTTGTAATATATTTTAAGCATTAAACACATTCACCACAGCAAGCTACCGACTACCAAATGTCGTCAAGGATAGAATACACATGTTTATATGAGAATAATTCTTTTGAAGACAGCAAGGCAACAGGGCGAAAGTTTTTGTCTATGCTGATTTTGTCGTAGTAGTCCAATTAAACTAATTTCTATTTCTTTGGCTACAGTGAGAAAATTCAGTATTGCCAGTATAATAGAAAATGTTGAATGAATGATTTTGTACAATTATTTCATACTATTTAACAGAAATACTATCCATAAATTTATGTTAAGAACAAATTGATTCATTTTCGTACTTTTACGTGAAATAAGTACATTTTAAAAGAGTAATTAATTTTTATAAATGCAAAACATATAAAAGTGGCAATACTGAACTATGTATTTGTACTTGAATATCAACTGCAGATGGTGCTGCTGTCGTCTCCAAAATAATTAAGTAGCCGGCTACGAGGCGACAAATGCTGCTAGCGACATTTGAAGTCGTGTGTTCGTGTAACCTGCTGTGATGAATATGTTTAATGCTTTATTCAAAAGTAAACTTATTTATCTGATAAAATACTGTTATTAAAGCTGCTATAACGTCTGTGGAAAATATTTCATCTTCAAATACTTAAAGCTGACTTTAAAATTTATCTATCGATTAGATTAGATGTTATTAGCTTATCAGTTGCTTGAAGTTTAAATGAAAATAATAAAAAAAAAAATTATGTTTGGAAACTTCAAAAAATTTTTTTTTTGAAAAAAGCGCTTGCTAAAATGGTACATTATTACTATAGTTTAAAAAAGTGTCTCAATGTTGAAAAAAGTATCCCTTAAAAATTTACCATTAAACAAAAAGTACCTTTTTAAAATATGTCATTTAAAAAAGATCGTTTCGGAAAAGAACCTTTTGAAAAGCGAATTTTATTAAAGTGCAAAAAAAAAGTACGGTTTGAAAAAGTGCCGCAGAAAAGAAGACTTCTTAAAATAGGGGCCTTTTAAAAACAGCACCTTTCCAAACTATCTACTTTAAACAATACCTTTCAAAAAGTACCTTTAGAAGTTTTTTAAGCTATGTGTGACCTTCTCCGAGAAAAGGGGCCTAGTCTGTAAAAAAACGGGAACTTGGGAAAATCGATAAAAATGAGAAAAACATTAAAATCTTATTTTTTAAATGCGTTTTTCTCAAAACTTTATTTTTACAAACTAGGTCCCTTTTCTCGGAGGAGGTCACATGTGTTTAAAAAATTATCTGTCCGAAAAAGTACCTTTTGAAAAAGTAAATTTCCAAAAAAGTGCATTTTTTGAAAAGTGCCTTTTTTAAAAAAGTACCTTTTTGAAAAAGTATTTTTTTTAAAAAGTAGCTGTTTCGAAAAAGTACCTTTTGTGAAAAAGTGTGTTTTAAAAAAGTATCTTTTCGAAAAGGTTCCTTTTTTGAAAAAGTACCTTTAAAAAAACATAATTTTGAAAAATACCTTTTTGGCAAAGTACTCTTCATAAAAATATGTTACTTTTTTAAATGGATATGTGTACAAAAATACCTTTTGCAAAATTACCTTATAAAGAGCGTAGCTTTAGAAAAATGTATTTTTAAAAAATTACCTTTTAAAAAAGCATGTTAAAAAAACATTATTGAAAAGGTACTGTTTGTAAAAGTACCTTTCAAAATGTACCTCTTGAAAAAAGCATAAAAGTACATATATATTGATAAAAGTATTTTTTGAAAAACTACCTTTTTGAACAAAAAGATAATATTATAATTATATTATAATAACATATATTTATTTTTGGTTGAACTTTTACTATTTTAATGTGTATATAAGCTATTCAATCTTAGTTATTAAGAAAATTATTTCACATTTATATCGTTGTCTGAAAGGACTTTCTGTCCATAGACTGAAATAAATAAATAAATAAATAAATTATAAAATAGACTTTTAGCAAAATTGTAATTTGAAAAATTACTTTCTGAAAAAGAACATTCTGAAAAAGTATTTCTCAACGATGGACCTTTCAATTGAATTGATTCTTGGCCACATACTTCATAAACTTAATTGAAAGATTTTCATGCAACTGTAAAATTTATATACAAATTTTCCAGAATTACAAATTTAAAAATTTAAAACTTCAATTGCAGTCATTCATTAATTTTTATATTTTGTATTTAAAATTCAGTGAAATTAAATTTTAAGAATACTTAACTTTTTCTTTTCAAAATAAGACTGCAAACATAAATTTTGACAGCTGATCAAGATACTCGAACATACACAGCACAATCGAATTGAACGATTTACTAGTCAACATGAAAAATCAAAATCTTTCGATTTTTCTTCAACCAACTCGACAACTGTCAAACTAATCAATTGACAAAGCCATACACGCTTTGGTTTGGAGAAAAACCGACTCAATTGAAAATTGAAGTGAATCGTGTATGAGGTGCTTAAAAAGTCAGGTATCCTTTAAAAAAAAAATCTTCAAAAAATATATTATTGTAGACTTATCATTGTAAAAGTACTTTTTGAAAAAGTAAATATTAAGAAGGTAATTTTTAAAAAAAATTTTATCAGAGTACCTTTCACAGCATCTCGCTTTTAAAAAGTGTGTAATATTAAAAACGTCTTTGCAACAAAATCTTGGAGAATCATGCACGAAAACAATTTAATGTAAAATTGCACTGCATATTTCTACTATTCCAGAAGTTGTTTTCATAAAGAAGCTTTTAAAAAAATTCATTAAAATTTTATTAAAGTAAGATTTGAGAAATGTTTTGGCAGATTCAAAATCATTGTTAGAGGCTTTTTTTAACTTATCGTGCCGTGGCCGCTAAAAAAGTTTAAGCGAAATAATTTTCGAGCTTAAATTTTTTTACAAACATCAATTATTTACAAACGAAGTTAAAAAATATGTCGCTTTAGGGATTTTGGCGGTTATACATATATGATTGTGTACGTAATTCTCAGGAATATGTTGACAATTTTTCTAAGCGTTTTTTAAGATTTTTTCAGAAATGTTTATGTTTTTTTTTTTGGTTGAAATGTACTGATGGTTTCTTAAGCAAAAAGGAAATGCTTTTAGATGAGCTAAACCAAAGCCAAACAAAAATCCTTTGTGTTAAAAAAAAAGCTTTATGTAAAAAGTTTACGAAACTAAATTTTGCTCTTACCCAATCTCTCCCATTGTTGCAACGGCTCTAATATTCATTCAACACCCTTGTGATATTAAAACCGATACCTATGCAGAGAGATACAGAAAAGATTTTTTATTTATTTTCATTTTGATGATTTATAAAGGTTGATAATGAAAGATGGTTAAATGGATTATTTTTATGTTTCTCTTATTTTTTTTTGCAACTCTCAAACAGTGTTACCGTTGTGCGACTAAAGTCGCATTTTGCCCCTTTTTCAACTGCCTTGCCACTTTTTATGCCCCTTACTTTTAAATCCCCTTTTAGTATCATTTGCATTATTTTGTGCCCCTTTTTGTTCAAAGTCAACTTTCGTTTTTATTTTGACAATAAATGTACGCAGATTCGTACAGATTCTACCACATTAAACCAGATTTTATTTCCTATGTGTCAAACTTAATATAAAAACATACACCTTGGTGTGTATCTTTTTATTTGTGTAAGGTTTTTAACCCTTAAATGCATACCGTGTCATAAATGGTACACTACTTATTTTATAAAAAAAAAATATAGCAAATGTAACTGAAACTCAACAAAGAACACTTTAAAATAAAGAATGATGTATAAGTGTTCTTTGAAATGCCATTTAAGTTTGCTTATAATTTGTTTATATCATCAGCAAGCTACCAAAGTGGACGCATGGAATTTTGAACAAACATAGTTTGTGAAGCAAATTTCAAAAGTGAATAAGTAATTAGTATTCGTGCCATTTTTGTGGAAATTAGTATTAATTTGTATATAGGACACTATTTTAACGAATTTCAATAAATTTTGATCAAGTTTAATTTTTTAAATAGTTTTTTCTCTTTTTTTAATTTTTCAAAAAGTGTAATTTTTCCAATTTTTCACGAAAACTTTTAATTTTTCTTAAAAAAAAAAAACGATATTCGTGTTTAGGGACCAAATTTGCATAAGAATTTCTTAATCTCAGTCAAAAGTTCTGACCTCATGCATTTAAGGGTTAAATATACGAGTACAATTGCACACTAATACCTAATAATTCTAACTGTATTTTCGACAGCTATTGTGAAAGCCAAATTTAATTAAAGTATATATTTTTAAAAGGCTGTTCTGTAAACCGATTAAGTTGAAATCGCAAGATTTTAGAAAACTTAAACAGCCAAACACGTGGCCAAGTCCCAAAAGCAAATGATTTAAAAATATCCGAGTTTTTACCACAAAAAATACTTATTTTCGAAGGAAAGTGACTATTGCTGATGATAAGTTGCAACTACTCGTTAACCTTTAACTACTGAGGTTAAATATTTTGGCGTACATGTTATGGTGGTGATAAATTTTACCCCTTTTTAATTTTTAGAAGATTTTAAAAAAAAAAAAGATTTTTTTGATTTATTTGCTTTTATTTGGAATTCGATGACACATTTTTAAATGAATAAAGTAATAAAGAAATCAAACTTTTAGTTAAACAAAACAAGGATTATATTTCATATTCACTTTTCTTAAAACAAAAAAAAAGGAATAAACATAACTTTTAAAAAACGTATTAAAAAAACAATAAAGGCATTTTTTTCACAGTCAAATTTATATCATTATATCATATATATATATATATATATATATATATATATATATAAAGGGTGTTTTTTATTGGGGTATAGAACTTTAAGTTGGCATCACTTTTTTAACTGGCGGCCATTTTGTCAGCTGTCAAGTGATTAATATTTAGTTTGGTTTGCCATTTCATCATGAACAGGTTGACAAAAGAACAACGCTTGCAAATCGTGCAAATTTATTTCGAAAATAATGGTTCAGTTCGCGAAGTTTACCGCAAGCTCCGTCCATTTTATGGTCGACATAATCGTCCATCAGAGCAATTAATTCGGTTAACCATGGATCGTTTTCGCACTACGTTTACTCTATGTGATAATACGCATCCGCAGAGACGTCGAACAGTGCGCACCGAAGAAACAATTGCCGCTGTAGAGCAAAGTGTTGAAGAGGACCCGAATGAATCGATTCGCCACCGTGCACAGCAATTGGAGCCGACTAACCGACTATTTTGTTCCCGAATTGGATGGCATGAATGTGGATGAGTTGTGGTTCCAACAAGACGGCGCTACATGCCACACAGCGCACGTCACAATCGATTTATTGAAGGAAACATTCGATGAGCGCATAATTTCGCGGAATGGACCTGTCAATTGGCCACCAAGATCGTGTGATTTGACACCATTGGATTATTTTCTTTGGGGGTATGTGAAGTCGCTCGTCTACGCCAACAAACCAGAAACGTTAGGGGACTTGGAAGCCAACATTCGTTGCGTTATTGCCAACATACGGCCCCATATGCTCGAAAAAGTGGTTGAAAATTGGACCTGTAGAATTGGCTTTATTCGAGCCAGCCGCGGCGGCCACATGCCCGAAATCATATTTAAATATTAATGGCATAAAATTATCCTTCCAATTAAGCCAAATTGATGGACATTAAAACGATTTTCTTGTGTTTTATTTCAATTTAAAGTTCTATACCTCTTAAAAAAACACCCTATATATATATATATATTTGCTATATATATATATATATATATATATATATATATATATATATATATATATATATATTATAAAAAAACGTATGCCCGGAGGAGTGGTAATTTTTATACCTGCACGTATACATATCTGCTTGTATGATACATACGACGATCAAAACATAACTGAATAATAGTAATAGGATTATGAGAAGAATAAAATTGATAGCACTCAACTGAAGAGAGTAAATTAGAAAAATAAATAGGAGAGGGTAAAATTTATCACCACCACAGTAGTTAAGGGTTAAGTCAATGGACAAATTGGCCAAATTAAACGCAAAAATATGCACAGATTCAGCAGTTGCAAAGTCGGTGAGTTACACCTTACTTCATCTTTATATAAAATTTTACCAAAAAAAAAAACATAAAGCGTAAACCCAAATTAGCATTGCTAAACAATTTTCAAATAGACTGAAAGTAGACACTTGTTTGTCCATCCTGGATTGCAAGTGAAGAACTTATTAATAAATACAGGTGTACAATTTCAAAAGAATTGATATTTAAGGTATTTATTAAGTATGTATTATGCATAAAAAGAATACCATTAATATATTTTCCTCTTCAGAATCGAAGTTTAAAATTTTTTATCAAAACTTTAAATGGTTAAGTAAATTTTTTGAGTTATACTGGTTTTTAAGTAAAAAAGTGATATTCCCCAAAAGATGCCAAAAAATTTATTAATGTATTTTTTAATTTTTTGTAAATCTTAAGAACTGGAGCAAATTACGGCATTCAATATCGAACAAAATTTCCATTTATTTTCTATTGGAATTTGACCAGTGTTTCATTATTATCATAGATTTTGTGATTTTTTTAAATTTAATAGCTATCTATACTACGTTTATACTCGTCTTATTTGTAAATAAAAACTGTATTTGCAAATACTCAACTAGCCGGTATTATAAAAACATATATACACAGTCGTCAAATAAACAATTGTAAAATCAAAAATTTCTTTTTCTGTATACATACCATCTCATCCCCAGTAATCAGTAATTGTTCACGTGAGTTAGTACAGGCTTTATTATTCTTTACTTTCTGTTGATGTTCTGTGCTGTGCCGTTCTGTTTCTAAATTGTAATAGTTACATTTTATGTTATAAATTATCACCTGTTTCTGAGCAGAACGGCCACACTTTTCCACTGAAGTGCTTGCTGAGTTCGTCTATTTTTATGTTTGAAAATAATTTTTTTATGTTTTTCTGATAAAAATTAAACTTTGCAAATTTTAAGGGCATAAACACAATTTTTATTTTATTTTTGCTGTCACTTAGAATTACTTAAAGTTTTTTGGATTTTCACAGGTTGAACCGTAACAGAACAGAACGAAACAGAAAAACTAACAACTTGTGTAAGAGTTCTAAAAGCAAAAAAGACTCAGCTGATTCGTAACAAAACAGAAAGTAAAACCTAAAACCAGAATTAGTATTTACTTTCTGTTCTGTTACGAATCAGCTGACTCTTTTTTGTTTATAGAAATCTAATACAAGTCGTTAGTTTTTCTGTTTCGTTCTGTTCTGTTTCGGTTCAACGACTGAAAATTAAAACAATGTTAAGTGACAGTATAAATTAAATAAAAACATATTGAAATAAATTGTGTTGCGCTTTTTAAATTAAAAAAAAAAGAAATGAATTTTTACAAGAAAAATTTAAACAACAATGGACGATGTAAAACTCATGGCTTTAGTAGAAAACTACGAGCCTTCTGGTCAGATATAGCGGACAAGTTACAACAGAAAAAGTAAGTACTAAAATTTAGAAGCAGAACGGAACAGCACAGAACAGCAACAGAAAGTAAAGACTAATGAAGCCTTAATTCTGCCACAAGTTAGAATTTTTACTTGAAAATAAAACGTACGAATAAACTGATATCCCAATAAGCAATTTTGCTTGAAATCAATTGTAAAACAATTATTATTCAAGCCACATATTCAATTGTCAAGCGTGGAATAATGCTTGATTTTATTTCAGAAGCGTTCTCCAGTGAAATGGGAACTTGAATTCAATTCGGGCATTTCAATTGCATTACAGTTCAATTCAAGCCTTGAATTATACTGTAATTCAACCTTGTATTACAATTGAATTCAAGTATATTTCAAGCTTCAAAAGCGATGTTTTTAAAATAGAAAGAAAAATGCAATCGAAAAGTTTTCTTACAATTATTTTTTGCATATCCACCTTCGCTATTGCTTTCGTGGTTTTAATCACCTTTTGTTTTTTTTTTTAATCACCTTTTTATTTCAATTTTATTAAAAAATAATTTACTAATTTGACAAGGTTTGAACATGTTGTATGTTGTTTGATTTGTTATTTGAAAAAATTTTCAAACTTGAATATTACTTGAAAAAATGTTTGAATTCAGCTCTGTTTCCAGTTAAATTTCAAGTGCTTGAATTTTAATTTTTTGAGTGCTTATTGGCATGAGTTCTAATAAAATTATTGTTTGTGTACTTTTTATACATGAGAAATTTGTTTTTATTATTTGTTTTTAATAAAAATAGGTTAATAAATATGTTTGTTTCTTTTATGTTCTTTGATTTTAAAGTTGCCCCTTTTTTTTCTTAGAAATCCCCTTTTTGTGCCACTTTTTTTTTTGAAAATCCCCTTTTTGTGCCCCTTTTTGAAATTTTTCAACGGTAACGCTGCTCTAACACACACTCTAAAGTTGTAACACATTTGCATAAAAGGAATGAAAGCGAAACGAAAAATAAACTTGTCATATTGTAAAATCTCGTTAAACTTGTCGGCAGAATAGATAAAAAAAATTGTAATAAAAAGAAAAGCTGAAGGGAAAAAATACCCATATGCTGTTACAAGTAAAACTTTTATAGCGATTAAAATAGGAAACAACACACACTCTCTATCAGTGATGGGAATTGTAAATCTTGATTTCGTGCAAAATCTGCTTTTAAATAGTGCCAAAATCACTTGAATAGCGCCAACTAGTTGTATATCCATATTAATACATTTTGAGCCCTATTTTCGATATAATTGTGAGCGACATGTAGTAAAAAATTAACTTTTTTGTTATCAAAATTGAAAAATTGTTGCTAACCTTTCAAATACAGGCTGTAAAATTTATCGTGAGCGACAATTTACGTATGTACTCGTCCAGTTGTCGACATCGACGTCGCAATATCAAAAAATTGGCATTGATTTACTCGCTCTCGAAAACAATGTTGTGCTATTGACAACCTATTCCGTTACCTAAGGTCTAGAAAATAGCATAAACCTGCCAACAGGAGTCAGTTGTTTTCGACAACGGGTACACAAGCCCCACTTTGTTGATATTGTGTTAAAGTGACTTCGATGTCGCCAACTGGAATAAGGGTAAATGCCCGATATGTGTGCAGCATATATTAATAATTTGTACTTATTTACAAGAAATACAAATATAAAAATATTATAATATGAAAAATAATAAAAAACATACCGTGTGGTATATAATTTAATTAAAAATAAAAATAAGTACCAGAATTAAAAACATAAAAAAACTTTGAAAATTTGACTAAATTTGAGATCGAAGATGAAAATTTTTTTTGCAAAGCTCCGAATTTTCCCATAAAATTTTACTTAATTTTGGAAAAATTTTACTTAAATATAAAAATATATTTACTATAAACTAGTTCATTGATGAACTAGAAACTTAGTAAATAGTTTACTGGTTTCAAGTAAAAAACAGCTTTGGCGCCATACGACAACTTTTTTTTATCCAAATTTAGAAAATTTTCCAAAGTATTAAAGATGCTAAAGCTTGTAATTGCAGTACATTTAAAATTTTACTTTTGATCAAATTTCGAACTAAAAATATTTTTTTTCACGCTTGATGAAGAGTAGAGTATAAAACGCATACCTTGAACGATTCAGTAAATATTACTAAATTGTTTATTCAAACTATTGTTTACGTCTCCATGTCTTCCAAAAACTCACTCACATTTTTTGAGTTTTTTAAATCTTCAAAGTCTAATATGTATTCACTTTTAATTTTTTCAAGTATTTTATTTCGTTTAGAAGCATTTTTTTTTATCGAAAGGAACAGTATTATTTGTGTCTCCACTTAGAACATATTCTGGCACACACTTTGGAAAGCAATTCAAATTATACTACTTGAAGTTATATTTAGTTTTCAAATATGACACAAAAGAAATATAAGAAGACTTTAATTCTATTTTTGAATTCTACAACCTTATGCTGGGAAATTAGTTTTTGATTATTAATAGTTCAATTTCAGTGCCGTAATCATTTTCTTCCGTTGGAAGATGGTGAGAACTTACTTCTATATTGTCAACATGAAGATCATTAATATATTTTTTGTCCAAAAAACTTCGACATAAATGACGAAATAAAAAAGCTTCTTTAAAGTTAAATGTAGTTCCACATTTTTGGATTGAATTTCGACAATTTACCATTTCAAGCACAAGATAAAAATATAAATACATTTTAGATTGTCAATTTGGGCTTCCTACGGGCTAATGTGGTCAATTATTTGTTTCCAAATTTAAATAAAACAAAAATTATTTCATTTTTGTTCACCCAACGTTTCGTTTGTGGTTTTCAAACTTCTTCAGGGGTTTTCTCTTTATTATTGTTGTTTGAACAAATCTAGCACAAAATATGTATGTATGTATATTAATTTAGGATAATAACTAGTTATCACAGTTAAAACTTACACCATTAATTTTAAATATATGTATTTTATTGGTAAAAACTGGACTTCACGACACATAGGTTTAATGGTCAATAAATAAATAATAAACAAATAAATAAAATGAAAAACTGTACAGCACAATACAAATTGGTAGTCAAAACTTAAAGCTATTATCACAGAATGTAAACTAACTATGTTATTGCCACTGAGTATTGGAGTTTGGTGTTGTCTTTATCCTCTTTCGTATTCATTGTTCTATGTATTTTCTCTTGTATGCGTAGGCTCTCAATTGTGAAACGTTTGTTCTCTTTTTCTTCCCTATTTAATATTTTTACATCATGAAAATTCATTTTATGATTGCATTCTTTTACGTGTGAGGAGAGCGCAGTTGTTTCTTTCCCTTTGGTTATGTCAGACTTATGTTCCTTTATTCGTGTACCCAACATTCTCTTAGTTGTTCCAATATAAACTTTTTCGCATCTTTCCCTTTAGTTGCCCTCGCATTTGATTTCATAAACAAAATTGTCGATCTTTAATTTGTCTTGTCTTGTTTTGTTGTTTGTAAAGATGTGTGTAAGTGTTTTATTTGATTTATATGCAATCGTTGTTTTTTCTTTTTCTTTTGGAAGAGTATTTTTTAGTGTTACCATCTCCGTTAATTTTGGTATAAAGGGTACACTGTAATAATGTGTTTTTCTTTTTTATAATTGTTTAACGATTTATTTATTAAATTGTTTGTTATGTATAGCGGATAACTATTTTTTTCTAAAATGCTCCTAATTTTTTCAATGTTTTTTCTTTTGTATACATATGTCATCGCTTATTGTCAAAACTTTGTTGATTAAATTAGCTGCTGTGTTTATTTTCATGTTAAACGGTTGTGTTGAGTGATAATTTATAATCCTGTTGGATGATGTTGGTTTTGTGTACCAATTGCTTGTAAGTTTCTCGCATTTTTTTATAATCGTCATATCGAGATATGCTATTTCTCCGTTTTTTTCTTTTTCCAAGGTAAATTGAATCTTATTATGGTACTCATTTAATGCCCTTAATATAATTGGTTCATCAGACTTTTTAATTATTGCGAATAAATCGTCAACATTTTTGGATATGAATTTTATTCGTATGTTCTGTAGCTGTAATTTTTCTAATACGTCATCTAGAAGTGTGTCTAGTACAATGTCGGCAATTGTTGGGGATAACGGATTTCCCATCGGCATACCATACAGTTGGGTGTAAAACTTGTTGTCGAAAGTGAAGTAATTATTGTCCGTTAAGCAAAATTGAAGAAGTTTGAGGAATTGTTGTTTTGTAATTGTTGTAATTTTACTCAGATCCCCCCATTTGTCAAGTATGTTTCTTATACATAGCTAGATGGATCGGTATGTTGGTAAACAACGATACCACGTCGAATGAAACTAATATATCGTCATTATCTAATGTTACGGTTTCTTGCTTCAGTTTTAGTTCCTGTGAATTTTTTATATTATATGTTGAGGAAATTATTGTTTTCAGAATTCGTCCTAAATATTTTGCTAGGTTATAGCATAAATACATTTTGCTTATATTATCCGTTAAACTATTTAATATGAATAAAGTTTTATCATTGCATTATGACTGAAAATTTTTATAATGTGAAGAAAGAAGGGCTCGCTCTGTTCAAAGGCTCTATCTGCAACAACTTGACGAGACAACAAACGGTTTGGGGAATACTTAAAAATTTCATAAATTTCAGAGTTGAAATACTTCTAAAAATTTATAAAATCATCTCTACGACATGAGCTGTGGCAAACAAATTATAGGTATATTCATATTAATAGTTCGTCAATGTCTCTAGACAAATCGTTACTTTTAACTATCCGAACCGAATAGTTGTCAGCCTCAAATCCTAGTTTTCATTTCTTAAAAACGTAAAAAGTACAAGAAAAGTACTTATTATTGCAATAAGAAAAGTTTCCATATTTAATGGGCAAAAAGTGCCAAAAAAGGAGCGAGAGTGCCACAGTGCCAGGCAACATCCAATAATGCCAAAAATGGCGCAATTGTGCCACATTTCCCATCACTGCTCTCTATATGCAACATACATAGATACATACACAAAAAGACACACACACACACACACGCACACAAGCAGTCTATATGATACTTTGAATGAACTTTAACTACATGCAGTGTCGATGATGGTAATGATGGCTTTTGCCAGTAAAGTTAAAAAAAAAAATAAAAACTTTCCATATATTCGTGCCAAAGGAAGGAAACATTGACACAAACGCCAGGAACTTTGTTTTTTTTAAATACGAGTATGTATGTGTGCAGGGGTAAAAGAACTCACCCCTTGACTTTATGAAATATAATTATGGAAAAATTAAAAAAAAAAAAATAATCGAGGCTTTATATTTGACTATGTGGAATAGAAAGCACTCTTCAAATAAATACAAAGCAAATATCAGCTGTTTGTTAAGTGATTGCGCAAATTTTTCAGAAAAAATTCATTAAAGTTTTAACTGCATATCAGTTTCAAATATAGTTTCTTGGTCTTAAATGGCCT
Source organism: Tachina grossa (assembly GCA_949987645.1). NCBI lineage: Eukaryota > Metazoa > Arthropoda > Insecta > Diptera > Tachinidae > Tachina > Tachina grossa. The sequence continues at coordinate 22,207,422 of OX465276.1, read as the reverse complement.
AATGGTTTCTTAAAAAAAAATATGCGATCTGATTGAGAAGTTGTTAACGGAATGTCGTACTTATTTACATCTTTTATATAAACTAAACAAACTCTTTTTGGGTGTTAGCTGATAATGCGCTAGAATGAAGTTTTCTTTTGCTTACACTGAAAGCAATAAAAGTTCAGTTTGTTTATAAATTTATACAATAATTTAAGCTGATCTTGATTGCTTGCCTAATAAACTTGGGCTGACTTCCAAAAGGTATCAGTAAAAAGTTTGTATAATATACTTTTCAAATACAGTATTTACAACGTACAGAATCGTTTTTCATTGAACAAAACTCTGTAACTTTTGAACTTATGAATTTCGTTTTGTAATTCTTTCTCTTTAATAGATAGATAACATTTTAACATTTGGTTTCGTTATAATCAGTACAGTGGTTGTTGAGAAAGTTAAGGTTAAAGTTGAACTTTACTTTGCATAGAACTTCACGCTTTTTTTTTAAATACCTTTAATGAAAATTAAATCGTCTTTATATAAAAAAACAAAGCAGTTTTTTGAAAATTTAATACTTAAGCCTAGTTTTTTTCAGTCATAAATTGATTTTAGGCTCTTATGGATATATCTTTTTCTCAAAATTTTCTCCAAATTTCTCCATGAATTTAAAAAAAAAAAAAAATTGTAGGACTAACCTGGGTTAGCTGCAGTAGTTAGCACGTTAACTACAAAACCCAAGGTTCTGGGTTCGAGCCCGGTCTCCGATAGTGATTAAATAACAACACCACGCATTTTTCTGATGTGCATTAGTGTCGATTTGTATCAGTTTTTTTTTAGGAAATTTCAAGTGATGAAGGCATAGACACACCCAGAAAAAAGATTAGTTGGAAAACTGTTAGTCCAATAAAATATCTTTTGCATTAACTATATTTCAGTTCACGCTATCAATTTTCTGTTAATCCAAAAAACAATCCATGTTCATTGCCATAAGGGCATAATTGTAACAAAAATATGATTGTGACAATACTTAAATTGATTGCATCAACCGAGCGTATGCTTTCGTCATGACTAATTAACTGATTGGTTAACCCAACCGAATAAAATATTACGAATTGGATTTTACTACCAACTTTTGGTATTAGCAACTAAAAAATTGTCATTCTATATTAAAATTAAAATAAAAACTTTCAATCAGTTGCTGCAACTAACTATAGTTTATAGCAGCAAATTAAAAAATTAACTTTTGTGACTTTCAAAAATATTATGATTTGTGAATTCTCAAATGGTTTTTGAAAGTCTGTGCATTAGATAACAGGTTTGTGGCTTTTCAAAATGTGTGGTTGAAGAAATGTATATAGACTTGCTTCACCATTAGGAAATAAATTTCAATTAAAATAAACTTATGACAATATGTCAAATAATAAATTTGTTAAATTGTGTATTTTTATTTGCGTTTATTGTTTATTTTTATTTCAGCAAGGAAGGCCAATTTTTCTTTTACAGGTACCAATTATGATATTGTTTTAATTATTACCTGATTTACATTAAGCATTTTTTCATGACATTTCATGAATTTTGTTGCACGCAACTTTTTTTATTTGCTAATTGCAGCGCAATGGAAGATAATTTTATACAAAAAAGAGCGTATAATGAATCTTTGATGCATTTTTGACAACTTTTTTGATATAAGTTGACCCTCCGGGCCTCCTATTGAAAAATAAAAAATTTTCATGCAACTAATTTCATGAAAAAAATGCTTAATGTAAATTAGGTATATGTCAACCAAATTTTCGGTAGCAAGAATAACATTTATTTCAAATTCCATACTGTCAACCAATTTTGTCTGTTGCTGCAACTATTGGGTTGAGGGTTATAATTAAAATATAGTGGTACCACAAGAAAATTTCAGTCGCTATAGCAGAATTCTATGATAGTTGCTGCAACCGCCAAAATTCAATTGGCAACAAATTCGGTTGCCACAACTAATCTGTTTTATCTGTGCACTAACCACTGAACTACACCGGATTCAGCGTATACTAATGCTAATGTAAGATCATTGTGTGACAGAATCATCGACGAAGTAAAGTAACCAATAAAACGGCTACTGAAGACACCTAAAAATAATTTAATACGCCTTATTGACACCACAGGCGCTGCCACACGGCAAACCTTTTCAAAAAAATTGCAAATTGCCTTACAAATGACACTTATGCATAAAGGGAGCAAATTCCCCTCTTCCGATTTCCATAAAAAATTATGGAACTTAAGTGCGGATAAATTCTTTCAAACAAAAAAAAAAAAAAAAGAATTTTTCACATCGCTTTACATATGACAAAGTTATGCATAAGGGGAGCAAATTTCCCCCCTCTGATTTAAAAAAAAATATGAAACTCAACTGCGAACAAGCTCTTTCAAAGAAGAATTTTTTAAATCGCTTCACAAGTGGCAGAGTTGTGCCAAGGGGAGCGAATTTCCCCCTTTGATTTCCGTAAAAAAAAATTATGAAGTACAAGTGCGGACAAACTCTTTCAAACAAAAAAATAATTTTTAAAATCGCTTTACGAATGATAGAGTTATGCATAAGGGGAGTGAATCTCCCCTTCCAAATTAAAAAAAAAAATAAAGCACCAAACTATAGGCAACTACTTTCAGGTAAGAATTAATTTTGAAAATCGGCTCACAAATGACAGAGTTATGCATAAGGGAGCAAGTTTCCCCCTTCCGATTTGCGGAAAAAAAATTATAGAACCCAACTGTGGACGAACAAAAAAGAATTTTTCAAATCGCTTTACAAATGACAAAATAATGCATAAGGGGAGCAAATTTCCCCCCTCTAATTTCAAAAAAAAAAAAAAAACGGAACGCTTAAAGACAACACTTTAATTTTTCTCCTATTTTTATCCCTTTTGATCTTCAAAAGTTATACACTGCTAAACTTAAAACATTACGAAAATATGGGGGTTTAAAATTTATTACATAGCACCCTAACCACTAATTGTACCGGGTATTTATTTCTACCCACTACTGCGAATATTTTGACCTAATTTTTTTTGGCTACCTTAGTTTTGATGTGTTTTCTTTCTACTGATGGCGTACAAATTTTGAGTATTTATTTCAAGAAAAAATTTGGGTTTTGGTTGATGAAAATTGATTCTGAACCACTGTTCGGCGTTCTTGAGAACTTCTATGTATGTATTTTCAGCTTAAAATTCTAAATTTTTTCTCGGTGTACTTGGTTTTTAACCTTTTCAAAGTCAAAGAGAGTTTTGCACAATGACAACGGTTATTTAAAGTTTTATGTGGCATTATATACCCTTTGTGGCGCCAGTGTTGCCATATTTATTTTTCAAAAATCTTCAAGTGTAGCAAAAAAATCTTTTTTTGTTACCAAAAATCTTTTTTGTTATTTTATTGAATGAATACAAGTTAAAATTTATTTTGCTTCTTGTGAACTATTAAAAGTAAAGCCAAATAACACAAAATATTTACGGTATAGAATATGTGTAAGATCATTATGAAGCAAATCACAAAATTTTTAAGTACTTTAGTCAAAAAATCCCTCAACAATCTATTAAAAGTACCAAAAGTAAAATTTTTAAAATCTTATTTTTAGATAAGAAATCTTTTTTGTCGTTTTAACAAGTCTAAAAACTTCAAAAATAAGATAAATCTTCACATATGGTAACACTGTGTGGCGCCCAACTGACAGCGATGCCAATTTAGCGCGTTTCGCGCTAGATTTAGCGTGTTTCGCGCTAGATTTAGCGCGTTTTAACTATGCCAAGCGCGTTTTTTTCCGTCTTAGTGCGTTTAATAAAAAAAAAGCGCTAAATTAGCGCATTTTGAGTAAAGTCAATAATACCATTTCAGTTCCATATTTTTTAACTTTTTTTGTATAAATTTAACAATTTTCTAATGTCAAAAACTCTGATAAAATTTTTTAAATTAGTTAATCACCCTTATTTTATTTGGCGTCGGCAACATTACACGACGTCGTTTTTAATGTTGTTTAGCAAATCGGTATTCCCGTAGATAGTATTGCCATTTATCGATGACTGTCAGCATATGTTTGGTATTCTGAAAGAAACATTGATGTTGATGTTGCCGCTCATTTTGTCGTCAGTGTTTTTGATGTCGTGTTCTGTTGTGTGCATGCCTCAAAGAATTTGAAAAATAATTTAAATGGTAAAAAAGTGAAATATAAATAGATATAAAAATGTACATATTTATTTGAAAAAAGTTCTTAAAAAAAGTGAAAAATATAATATGGAAAACATTAAAATTACCAAACCCAACCAATTTGAAAAGCTTGTGGAAGAGTTGGAAAAGTCCTTCTTTTGCTAGAGGATTCCTAATAATTTCAAGGTGCAGTGGGAAAGTGAGACTACACTAAATTCCCTCGGTCCACCAATTAGAACTAGTGGTGGATGGCAAAATGTAAGGTAAATAGTGTGTTGGGAAAGTATACTGTATGATAAAATTTGAGTACCTTTGGAGGAAGCTCCAAGCTCCAATAAACGTTGATCTGATGCCTTTTGTTTCAAAAGTTAGGCTCTATTGTATCCAATACATTCCTAAATGATGTTTTGTTCATCCTAAAATATTTTTAAAATATTAAAAGGATGAACATGAACCCATTATTTTCCAAAAACATGAGAGAACTTATCACTTACTTTTCTCCGTGGGTAACTGGCAAATGCATGACTTTTGTCTGAGAAATCTTATTTTCACTATTAATTTTTTATTTTTTATTTTCATCGTCTCAATAGGAAAGAAAAACATTTTATTTTAATTTATTTACAAAGCTTTTACTTATACCAAAATACTTTTACCAAAAATAGTAAACAAAATGAACCAGCTGACTCAAATATTAGATATGTGTATTGTATTTATCGATAAATAGGCAACGTCGTCATAACACTGTTAGGGAATACAAAGTTAGCATTGATGTTGTGTTATATTGATGTTGTTTTAAAATTGATGACGATGTTGCCGACGCCAAATAGAATAAGGGTGAATGATTCAGCTGTCGCAAACAAAATTCGCTTGGCCTTGGTTAGAATTAGAAACGCATTTTAATACTGTAATGGCAAATATTTTGAAATTTCACAACTAAAAATATGTACCACATACAATGACCCAAGAAATTTACATAAATTACAAAGCATCTATTATAGCTGAAGTACAAAAAGCATTTGAATCGCAAAACTATTCGACAATTTATATGTTGTTACAAAGTTTTTACAAATAAATTAAAAGTAAAAACGAAGGATTTCGATTATTTGGAAGGCGATTCTGATTCTGTATTCAATGATTTTAGTTTATTAAAACAATATTGCAAAATCTGAAAAATTAATTGTGATACGAGTACTAATACATACATTGACTTTTATTGAAATTGAATTTAGCGCGTAGAAAATAGCGCTTTTTTGCTATAAATATTTGACAATGCTGTAACTTAGCGCGTTTTAAGAAGGGTAGTAGCGCGTATGGATTATAAATAGTTGGCATCGCTGCCAACTGTTATGCTACAGTTTTATTGTTGTTGGTTTTTTAATATTCTAACGGAAGTTTTTGGAGTTGTTGTTGTTGCTTCTACAGTTTCTAAGCAGTGTGCACACTTAATTTTTTTTTAAATTCGGTAGAATCGACAAAAAAAATCGGTAGATTTGAATGAAATTCGGTAGAAAATTTTTTTATTCAGAGAAACATAAAAAATAACTATTCAGAGAAACATAAAAAATAAAAAAATATATGTACTTATATGTAAAGGGTAAGTGCAAGGAGTATCAAACTAAACAGGTTCCAAAAACGCATTTAAAACTTCACATGTGATTGGAATGTCATAAACAATGAAGCATTTCCAATAAAAAAAGTGTCATCCCCAGTTATTTGCCATTACGCTTTATATAGATATGCTATGCATGTATAAAATAATATACATAAAATGCAGTTTTTGTACATAGGTTTTATAAAGCTACTAAAATAACTTTTATATGACAAACATTTGTAACTACAAAAATTATGTGTAAGATCCATTTATGAATTTAAGCTTTTGTGCAAAAATTATTAAATCATTGGTGGGAATAAATATTTCATCCCCAAGGCACAATTCTTTGGCAAATACTAGGTTACTTATAGTTTGAGTTTTTAACCGATTTCTTTGTTCTGTTTAAATTTTTTTCATGACAGAAAATGACCGCTCTGCGACCTCACTGCTATGTGGCAAAATAGGCAATTTATACATATATCGACTTAAATTACTAAATAACAATATTCGGTAAATTTCAGGGCTTGTTCGGTAGAATTGGTAGATTGTTAAATTCACCAACATATTCGGTAGAATCTACCGAATATCGGTAGAAGTGTGCACACTGTTTCTAAGGGAATATGCAATTATATAATTTCTTTTTCTTTTTTTTATGCTTTACTCAAACAAACAGCTTTTCATAAATTCATTTAATTATTTATACAACAATTGTTGTATTACGAGTATTAAAACAGTTGTGCTTAGGAACCAAAATGGCATAAAAAAATATTCAAGCCTATTTATGTACATATTTTCATAAAAACTTTATAAAGGGTCCGCCATCTAACGTTTTTTTTCAACTAGTGCTAATTTCGTGAATGGTAACACTTATGTACCTCATGTCTGATTTGACAGATAATTAGTGTTATCCTTCCGCTGAACGAGCCAACTGACCATCCAATGCGTTTTCGCTTCGCTAAGTGGGTCTGCGATCGACTTACAGAAGATGCCGATTTTGCCCAAAAAATCATCTTTTCAGATGAAGCTCATTTTGATCTTGGCGGGTATGTAAACAAGCAAAATTGTCGCATTTGGGGCACAGAAAACCCGCACGCATACATTGAAAAGCCGACGCACCTAGAACGAGTCACTGTTTGGTGCGGATTTTGCTCCAGAGGCATAATTGGGCTATTGAGCAAGGAGTGGCCGTTACAGTCAATGGCGATCGTTATCGGGCCATGTTGAACGAATTTTTGTTCACAAAAATTGAAGAGGAGGATATTGGCAAACATTTAGTTGCAACAGGACGGCGCTACGTGCCACACAGCCGAAGCTTCAGTAGTTTTTTTTATAGCATTTTCAAAAAAAAAGTTATCTGGCGGACCCATTATTATATTGTAAAGAGTTTGAGTAATTTTCTATTTACAATACTTCAAGCATTGTAAAGTTTGTATACTTTTATGTTCTACCCTTGTTATTTTTATAAATTAACCCCTGCTCTTAAACTTGTTTTGTTGGTTTTTTTTTAGATATCAGCTTAAGTGTTTTCAAGATACACGTGCTGGTACTTAACTCTCACCATCATTATTCATAAATGTTTTGTATTATGAAATCAAAGTTTTTTTTTTATCGCAATAATGCAGTTTGTTGTATGCAACCACCTTTTTTTAACTTCAAATATTCAAATACTTCGGTAGAATTGTTCTCTTTAGATTTTTTTTTTTAGCATTTTGTGGTGGTTAAACGCATTTTGCAGTTTCTTTTTTTTCGAGTCCACAATACATATTATTTTTCAGCATCAAACAGCTGAATAAAACTTGTTATAAATACAGTGGAATCTCCCATAACGGACACTTCCTATAGGCGGACACCCCCTTTAGACGAACACTTTTAACAGGTCCCGGCAGCGCATCATAAGAAAAGCATTGCTTTGTCTTGAGCGGACAGTGCCCTTGTGCGGACACATTTCAATGGTCCCTTCGGTGTCTGCCCAAGAGAGATTCCACTGTATTTGCAATCGTTAGAGCGTGTTACTACAGCATATCGTACATATTTTTGTTTCTAAAATTCCACAAATATTATTTTTGTGTGTGTTTTTTGTTTTCTCTGCTTTATTTTCAGGGGTTGAAGTTTTTTTTTTTAATAAAAAGTATATTTTCCAGCAAAATTGTTATAACACAATGCCTAATGCAAGCCACAGACCTTGCGACCGTTGGTACAACATGTTGGTTTATCAAGTTGTGTGTTTTGGACACAAACTATACAACAACGTGTGAAACATTAGCGCACAACTTCATTTGACAAAAAAAAATTTTTTGAGTAAACATGACATCGGGTACTACTGCCCATATTGTAGTCGATGATTTTTTTTTTTTTTTTTTTGAAGCAAAACGAAGAAGAAGAATGTAAAAAAGTGCAGAAAAAAAATTGATTTATATAAAAAGAAACATATTCTAACAACAAACTTTTAAAAACACTAAAAGAAAGTGAGCCAAAAGACTACAAAAATTACATTTGCATAACATTTTAAACGCACATTTGAATTCGTGCGTGGCGTTTTTTTTTATATAACAGTACGAAAATAAAAATAAAATGAAATGAAGTTGTACAACATACTCCTAAATTATGCAAACTGTCTATACAACTTGCCAAAAAATCAAATCTTTTTGATCTTTCATACAACCGAGACACAACTTAATACAACGACCCCTCTCACTTTACAATCTCATACACAAACTGCTCATGTTGTACCAGCGGTCGCAAGGTCTGTGGCTTGCTTAAGGATTAAAAATTATTGCTTGAAATGTTTGTATTTGCATAGATTTTCATTGTTTACTCTCTTAGCTTGTTCCTGGGGGGTTTTCGTTTATATGGCTTAAATGTTGCTTATTTGAAGGCTGAAATCTAGTTTAATATGTTTGTTGTTCAATTTTGTGGCTTTTCCTTTCGTTTCTTTGTATCTCTTAAGCTTAATTGAAAAGTTTGTTTTGTCATTTATCATCTTTGCATATTTTATTGGAAGCATTTAAAGATTTTTGTGGCTTAAAAAATTTTTTTCTTCTTGTACTTTTAAATGTTTGTGCGATGTGTGTATCGGTTTCGGCAAAGTTCTAGGGCAAAATATGTAACGCACGTACTATACATATGTATACAAATATATTTACATGTTTGTTTTATAAACAAACTTTTATGAATCAACAATATAAAGTATGATTATCATGAGCATGAAAACCATCTGAGCTAGTTGGACACCACGCCAGGTCATCCCTTAATTTAAAAATTAAAAATAAATAAAATAATTCTTTCTGCCAAAAAAAAACTCGACTTCAATGCACGTGATATAAAAAATTAAATTTCAATTGTCGTGTCCCCGCCCAATTTTTTAAATGCAAGATTGTGTGTTTTTCAGAGCTCAGGGTGCGTGTTAAGTCTTATAAAAATCGATCAAGTAGAACAACTTAAAATAAAATATTAAATTTTAATGGGCGTGACTGCGCCCTTTTTTTTAAATAGAGGATTGTGTCTTTTAGAGCTCAAGGTGTGTAGTAAGTTTCGTAAAAATCGGTTAAGAAGAACCGCGTAAAATATTATAATAAATTTTATTTATATTTTTGTAGAGGTTTTTTAAACAAATTTTCATAAAAAAGTTTCCTTAAAAGTCTTTATAAGGCCTGAGAAATTTTTATAATTAACTCTTTAAACTTTCAAATTGTGTAATTGCAAGAACCCAAGGTGTCATATGTTTCGCAGCAATCAAATAAGTAAATATAATAAAATTAAATAATAAAAATTGTGGGCGTGTCCCTGCCCACTTTTTTACAATGGGACCAATGGGAATCTATACCCGCTTAGACAAAAAAAAATTTTTACAATCGATCTAAAATGTAGAGTTATGAAGTGTGTCTTAGGACACCCGGTTAGAGCTATGCTGTTTAAACACACATTAAAACAAATTTAATGTGTGAAATAACAATGGAATCAAATTATATTATCTGATGATGTCAAATTCGCCGCAAATATTTCAAAACGTTTCCACCCCCCCCTCCCCCCTCCTTAATTTCTTTTCTAGCGGCGTTTGTGGCCGGTGGCGGCTTAGCCGGCTTACATCCGATTAGCTGTGTTCTCTGGTTTGTACTCATGTGCAAAAACAAATTGAGCAATGGTTATCACCAGGGAAACCAAAAATATGCATTCAATATGCACTAAAAACTTGAAAATATGCACTAAAAACTTGAAAATATGCACTAAAAACTCAAAAATATGCTCTTAAAAATATAATAAATAAATGAAAATTTATTTTTAATCCAAAAATTCAACAATATTTTCATATAAAATAAGACAAAAATAAAATAAGCAAAAGAAAGGAAACAATAAAAAAATTAACAAAGAATAACTGCCCTATTATAAACAATAATTTGGGTTTGAAGGGCACGTTAAAACAAAATTGCCATAAAATTTTTGACTAAAGCAAACAATATCAATTATTTTTTTTTGGATACTAGTGAAAACTTAAGTTCGATTTCAAAAGACAATATCAGAATTAAAACTTTGTAACTGAATTTTGGATAAATAACACAAGATTTTTATTTAAAATTTGTATAGCAATAAACAACAAAGTATTGACCTAGATTTTCAAATAAAAATCGTTGCCTGCCACATCTAAGTAAGACAATGTTCCTTCAACGTCTACTGATGTAATCGACGTAGAGTCCGTCATAACTAGCAAACCCTAATTTTTATTTAAACTAACGTCCATATACTACATGAACCAACAGATAAACTTGTAAGCATATTAAAAAAACTTCCATAAAGTATTAAAATATGCCCTAAAAGCGTAAATTGTGCTCTAAAAGTTAGAAAATATGCTAAAAATATGCGTTTAAGACTAACATATGCGAAAACATGCTTTAAAGGTTAAAATATGCAAAAATATGCACTAACAAATCGATGCCAAAATTCATAAAGAGCTTTGAAACGGATAAATATCTTGTCTTCTCATTAATACGTCACACAAGAAAAAACATGCAATTGCATATTTGCGGTTTCCCTGGTTATCACTGTTTTTTTTTTGTTTCACTCACTTCAAAACAAAATCACAAAAAATGGTGCTTCGCTGGAAGCACCTATATAAGTGCTCCTTTGGTATGCAAGTGCTTACCCGATGCATGAAATTTTGCATGATTTTTATATGGGATTCCTCGCGTAGAAGCTCTGCCACGTCGATCTAAAATGTGATTCTTTCATGCCTGCCGGAGTGACCTGAATTCAGCAAAAATATTCGTCTACTTAAAAAATTTGCTCTTTTTTTTACTATTTTTTTACTTTTTGATCGATGCGTTGAATCAGGAGTCGATCCCAAGATTTCCGTATGTTAGTCTAGAACACCACTACCCACTGAACTACCGAAGCACATATTTATTTTTGTACACAATTCTATTTTGTATACAGGTAAGCGAGAGAGAATGATCTTTTAAAAGCTTTGAGAATTTGAATCATTGTTGCCATATTTATTTTTCAAAAATCTTCAAGTCGAACAAAAAAATATTTTTTTGTTGCCAAAAATCTTTTTTGTTATTTTATTGAATGAATATGAGTTAAAATTAATATTTTTTCCTGTGAACTATTAAAAGTAAAGCCAAATAACACAAAATATGTACTGTATAGAATATCTGTAAGATCACTATGAAGCAAATCAGAAAATTTGCAAGTAGTTCAGTAAAATAATCCCTCAATAATTTATTAAAAGTACCAAAAGTAAAATTTTTAAAAATCTTATTGTTAGATAAGAAATCTTTTTTGTCGTTTTAACATGTCTAAAAACTTCAAAAATAAGATAAATCTTCACATATGGTAACACTGGTTTGAATATAAACAGCCGACTGACTTCTTAGTGTTTGTGTTAAATTTCATCATTCGCTTACGTTATTGCATCCTCGTAAGGAAGCACTGTGTGCTTTTCCGCGCTTCCGAAGAGCTTATTTTTGTGTTATATCAAACTTCCATAAATGTTTTTATGGAAGGGATATAAGAAACCAAAATAGAAAAAAGACAGAAAAAGAAGCTATAAAAATGGTAAAGAGACTTAATAATAAGCAATTTAGAAGCAATTGCTTCGAAATCTCGATTAATTTTTTGCTGGGTTGTTTCATACTACGCTTTTAAGTACAAAGAAATCAAAGCCAAAATAAATTAATGAGTGTAATAGTGTCGATTATTTTTGTTACGAAAATCACGTCCTAACGCCGGTATCGCGCAATAAATAGCATAGCTTTAAAATTAATTGCGAGCTTTAGCAATATGATAGCTATCAAATGTCAAAGTTCGCAAGTTCCTGGCGGCACACCCTTTATTGCTTGCAGTATTAACTGATTTAGATTAAGCATGTTGCATGAAAATTTTTTCATTTGTCAATAGCAGGCCCGGAGAATCAAACCAAATTTAAAAAAGTGCCAGAAATACTTTCGAGATTCATGATACATCATATTTTACATATCACTGTCTTCTGTAGCGCTGATATTAGCAAATAAAAAAAATTGCGTGCAACAGACTTCATGAAATTTCATAAAAAAAATTCTTAATTTACATCAGATATATACCAGTATTAGAAAATCAACTGCAGAAAAGCTTAACTTAAATTAAACTTCAACCAATTTCTGTAACTTATGTAATTTTTTTTTGGTTAACAGTTTCCTGCCTCACCCTATTAACTTATATTGAAATGTTTTTCAAACCAACTGGTAACTAAATAAATTCAAATTCAAAATACTGAAGTTGCAATAACCGAATAACAAATTCAAGTTAAGGTTGACTTAACAAATAATGCAAATTTTAGAGAGAAAGATTTGCGGTAACTGCTGCTGCTCGCGCGCTGCACAGTGGGATGGATTCATACATTTTTGTTTTGGATTAAACTTAAGGATATGTCCTAGGTCATTGAAAGTTGGTACCGACCATTACCTCAATTAGTACATTCACTTTGTAGAATAAAAAAGAGCGGTATTCATCTTTTTTTTTGCATTAAAATCTACCATGCCCGACGTACAATATAACGAACCGATTTTTTTAAATATTTTATATAACAAAAAAGTTTATTTGTTCATCTATCATTTCTTTGACTACTTCGTCACATTCGAATTCTATCTGGATGGTTGCAAAGCGCTTCTGATGAAGTCAGCAAGCCACGAAAAAAAATTTTAATCAGGAATAATTTCCTAATCGGGCTTAAGTTCAGTATTTTCAATTCTTATTGACTTGGGGGCCACACGTTCAATTTTTGCCTTTCATTTCCATTTAACTTGCAATGCACTCACACTTTTTTTAATTACACAATCAAACTTTTCAAATTGAAAACTAGATTTGTTTTTAAACCATTTATATGGCAATTTTAATTTTCAATTTGAACAGCTGGTCACATCATACATTGACTGAAGCTACAAATTTGAGTAGTTTCTTCGTCGGTGGCATTTAAAAAATAAAATTGACTATCAATTTGTGTCACAGCTATCAATTTCAAGGAATTTTGACACAAAGCATATTTTTTTACATATATTTATTTATTGCATCTTCAAAAATGAACTAACAATAAGTATTCAAATTTTAAATCTAAATATAATAATGAGGCCCGACCAGTGTCTGACATAAACTTAGTGACAATAATTAAAAATACATAAATGTTGTATTAAACACAAAGTATGTGTGATGAAATTGTAAGCGATTTTGTGGCGATTTATTGAACGTGTGGCTACAGCGTGAATGAAATATTTTTATTAATTAATGTAATTTTCTAAAGAAGAGAAGAAAAATTAAGCTAGATTTTATATTTATGATTTGATCAGGCTAAAGTTCGTATCGCTTACATTTTATTAGCTGCGGGAAATACCGGCATTTTTCTGTGCAGCCACGCGCATCATCTACTTGGGTAGAGATTGTTATTAACATTAGCTATTTAACGTGAAATTTTGAAGTGGAATATTAGAAATGATTATTGTGCATACAATATCTGTGAGAATTATTTTTTTTATCGAAATAAAACACACCCTGCCAGCCTTTATTTTATTGAAATTATGCCACTTGAAATCGAATGAAATTGCAAAAGATGCCAATAGACTTTATATGGAAATATTTCAAAATTTCGATCGCTATCGAGTGCCGTAATTACCCCCCCCCCCCCCCAGCGTTGGCGTTGGGTGAGACTATATAATTTTATTTATAAATAAGTTGATTCTTACACAGAGGGAAAGATAACGTTCTAAAATTTTCCACGGCCGTTGTCAATTTGACAACAAATTGTGGAACAATATTTTTACAACCAGCGTTGACAGTTCAAGAATGTTTCGTTGTCAAATCGAGAACGAAAAGTACAAAAATACCAGATGGTGTCAAATCAAGAACACTCGTCAAATTATGAACGACATGTTGTCAAATTATGAACGACCCATTGACAAAATAAGAACAAATGTTGTCACCCCCCCAAAATCAAGAACGATTCGTTGTCAAATTGTGAATGAAGCGTTGTCAAAATGAGAATGGGCCGTTGTCAAAATGAAAACGAAGCGTCGACAAAATGAGTCGAAGCGTTGTCAAACCAAGAACATTTGTTGGCAATTTGTGAACGAGTTGTTCTTAAAAGATTAACAAAATGCGTTCGTTGTCAAAGTGAGAACCAACGTGCTTAACTCACTTTTGTCAACGGATCGTGTCAATTTCGGTGTTTTTCGACCGGTTTTTTCCCTTTGTGTATGATTATCCCCATAATTTTTTTAATTTATGTAGAAATCTTATATATTTGAAATATATTGAAATATATTGCATATTGAGTACTGAATTGCATGAGCAGCCTCGCCTGCATTTTACTTCAGTTTTTCTAGATAAAATATTATATTTCTAAAAAACCATAAAAGGACATTTCATATATCTGAAATTGAGTAGTAAGAATATGAGGATTCTGGCACCATATTCCACTGTGCGTGTCAGGGATGGATAAATGATGGCAGTGGTGGTCTGTTATTCTTAATCAGAATAATGTCAATGGTATTGTAAATTAAAAAAAAAAACTAAAATGCAAATAAAAAAACAAAGTAAACTATATACAGATATATGTAAACTAAAAATCAAATTGGGGAAAAAATAATACAACTACAATTTCAGCATTTTAAGCAGCAACTATGAATAATATTCGTATAATAAAAGAAAAAAAGTTAATTCAAGATTTGTCAGAAAAATATAACATCATTATTTAAATAAAGTTAGAAACACTACAACAAAGTGGAAGAAAAACGAAACTCCCTCTATAACAAGTTGTACAGAATAATTTATTTTTGATTTTTTTTTATCCAACTCAAGATTTGATTCTTGCCTTATCCTGTTTATTTTTTATTTTTTCATCTACTCTGCAATTTCTGTTGAATGCAAATGTAAAAATAACACTAGATAGTTGAGCACTTATAGCTTTATCCATCAGCTAGCGTTTTCCTCTTGCCACTTGTATCCCAAGAAGTTGGTTATTTTGATTATTATTTTTCTTCTATTTTTTATTTTTATTTTTATGCATAAATATTTATTTGGTTTCTTCTTTCATCATCATCGCTCTTGTTAAGGTAGTTTTTCTTATAGTTACAATAATTTACTAGTTCATTTTCAAGTCATTGTGGTTGCTTATATTTTCATTTCTCCTTAAGCATCACAAATTGGAATTGGAAGCAAAATAATAAAAAAAAAAACAAACAAACTTCAGGAAATGACAATATTTTGCATCAGTTGCAGTTATAATAGAATATTTTTTTTAATCAGATATTCTTTCTACCTGTTGTAATCATGATATGCTGCAAAGTTGTAAAATAAATTTGTCAGAAACAATATTTGCAAGAAGAAGAAGAAAAAGAAGAAGAAAAAAACACAGAAATAAGGAGAATTATTAAAAAAGAATTGCACAGAAACACATTAATGAGTTTGTGGTTGTGTGAGCACTTGTCTCAATTTTACCTTCAATTGTCAAGAAAAATAATAGAAATTGTATATCTTAGACAATACCTTGATTATAATTGCTATCAGAAATTTATGAATAAATAAATCGTTGGAGTTTTATTTTTTACTTCAAATTAGCTTTAAAGTTATTACATATTTCTTTTTTATATACAAGAACAAACAGTATTTTTAGATGTCTTATAATAGTAATATAATAATATAATAGATTGCACAAAGAGGGTTGGCTTAAGTAGTTAGCACGTTGACTACAAAACCGAAGGTTCTGGGTTCTAGCCCGGTATACAACAGTCATTAAATAACAACACTAATTTTTCTGCTGTGCATTGGTATCCCTTTGTATCAGTTATTGCAGGAAAGTTCAAGTGCCCAGCAAAAAATTTCAAAAAAGGTAATCGAGTTTGGAATTAAGCATATTTGGTGGAAGCTCTTCCCTACTGGATTACCATCTTAATGATTTTAACAAGGCATGAGACTAAACTAATCAATTCTGAAGAAGTACTTACTTTTTTTTTTATTTAAAAACTTGTTCCCGTAATCTATTTAATCTAAAAAAATCATTCTCTTCATTTAGCAACTTGTACATAATTTTTTAAAATTTTAGGTAATGTGATTTGTAAGCGAGTAATGAAATTTGGCAATCAGAAAAGTAAGTCATTATATGGCAAGTAGTTCTAATAGTAATGTGTTATTTTTTGCTGGGTGATGAAGGCATAGTCACTGGACACTGAACTTTACCGACTTCAGCAGATACTAATCATAATATAACATCAAAGCGCCCTCCTTCGTTATGTAGCAGAATCATCGGCGAAGTGAAATAATCAATAAAATGGATACTAAACAAGCTAAACAAAAAAATTTAATACACCTCATTTAACACCAGAGGCGCTGCAACACTGCATTGTCAAAAACATGCAAAATAAGCAGATTTGTAAAAGAGAATGAAGCTTTCCCATATCTCTTCCTGTCTTCTCCATCACTATCCCTCTCCTAAAGAAGGTAAAACCTACACAAAATGAAATATTCCTGCAATAAACAACTTTAATTGAAAATAAAACCAAATATCAATTAATAATGTAATTAAAGTTGTTTATTGCAGGAATATTTCTTTCTGTGTAAAAGCAGTAGGGATCCATTGTCTGATTGTTACTTCTGTTAAAAAAATTATAGATATATTAGATCGGAAGGCCAATGCTCAATGCTTGAGAAACTACCTAAACCTTAGCTGCTCATCCTTTCTTGGTTCTACTTTTTATTAAACAAAATTTGTTCTATTGTTATATATTTTTCTATTGAAAATTTGTCGGATTACACTCATAAAAAAACTATCGTAAATTTCACGAAGTTTGACGATTAAAATTGTACCTTGCAATGAAGTTGGTTAATCTAACCAATATGAAGCAGTTTCATTACTGCTTAACGTTGGTTAGTTTAACCAATATAATCCAAAAACTCTAGAAATAATATTAATTAATTTTTTTCGATGAAAATTGCACCAATAAATAAAAATAGCCATAATAGACAAACTTGTAGAGATTTTCACCACCTTAGTAAAAGTTTCATTTTGCATAGGCCACTATTTTAAAAGGTGTCATAACTTAAGCTGTAACTACTGAACAGTTGGCAAATAAAAACTACACCATTAATAAAAAAAAATAATGGATAAACTCTTTAATAAAGTCGCTCAATAACAACTGAGAATATTGATAAAGAAACCCCAGGCTCGTTATACAAACGAAATTACTCCCTATTTTGCATTAAGACTAAAGCCTTTAAAGTTCATCAAACACTTGAGTACACTCCTAGCGAATATCAACATCGTCGTCCTCGAAATTCGTCCAACTAAACCGGAATTCTTTCCAAGAATCATCTTGGGTAATGAGGCTCATTTCCGCCTCGATTCAACTTGGTTCTTCTTGTTACTTCAGTGTCACATTTTCGTGTTTCCAAATTGAAATAATCGTGATTCTACATGATTTTTCATTTTAATTTAACAGTTTGCGAATGTTAAATCAACATGAATTAAAATTGTTGCAAAATTAAAATTTTCTTGGAAAATTACAGTAAATCACGTTAAATTAACATGAAATACATGAGGCAAAATCATTGCAGGAAAATGTTAAATTAACATTGTTTTTGTAGATTTTAATATGAAATTTTTCTGTGTATATAATTTCTTGTTCTGAAACAATCTTGTTAATATTATACGTGACCCTTTTTAACCGACTCCAAAGAAAGGAGAATGTTAAGAATTCGTCTCTATTTTTTTTGGGGTGTTACTACATAGCTCGGTACATATTAGACCGATTGTAAAAATTTTTTTTTCTGAGAGGGTATAGCTTCCCATTGGTCCCTTTGCAAAAAAGTGGGCGGGGACACTCCCACAATTTTTTAAATTTAATTTTATGATATTCTATTTATTTGGTTGCTGTGAAACCTATAAAACCCCTTTGGTTCTTGTAAATACACAATTTTAAAGTAAAAAAGGGCGGGGTTACGCCCATTAAAATTTATTATAATTTTTCACGCGGTTCTACTTTACCGATTTTTACGAAACTTACCGCACACCTTGAGCTCAAAAAAAGACACAAGCCTCAATTAAAAAAAAATGGGTGGGGTTACGCCCATTAAAATTTCATATTTTATTTTAAGTGGTTCTACTTTACCGTTTTTTACAAGACTTAACACGCACCCTGAGCTCTGAAAAACACACAATCTTGCATTTAAAAAATGGGCGGAGCTACGCCCATTAAAATAATTTTATATTTCATGTACTTCTTCTTATCTTCTTCTATCAGATCTTTGCATTGAAGTCGGTTTTTTGGCAGCAAGAATTGTTGTATATCCATTTGATGTAACAAGATTTTCTGTTAAATATTGATATTAGAAAAATAAAAACCTGTGCAGATTTAAATAACGACGTCTCGTGAATTCAAATTAACAGAAATTACCATTTTATCACACAGACTGGCTCTCGTTGTTAATTTATTCCTTAAGAAAGAAAACCAAAATATACGACAGCAATTTAAATTAACATCATTAAAACAAATTTAAAAGCAAAAAAAAATCACAACGCAATTTGCAACACATATGTGGCTTACACAGCAAAAAAGGGAGACTTGAATTTGTCTTAATATCAGTCTAAATAATATAAATTCATTATTCTCGTAAGTGTATCTGCTTCATCGTTATTGTTGTGTTGTGTATCATTAACATGATTTCATTAACAACAAAGACTTTGTGTTATTTATTTTTGCTTGTTTTCATTTTTTATTTAAAAATTTTGTACTCTTCAAAGGAAACACTCAATTTATGCAAATGAAATGTAAATTAGTTAAATGTCATGTAACGCAAGACAGTTAGTTGTAAACTCAACTTTAAATTAGGTAATTGTTATAAAGAGGCCATAATTAAATAAAGGAGTGAGAGTTGTTAACGACATCGATGGCGTATATCACCAAAATGTTAATGTTAAAGAGGGTGTGGGTGTTTAAGGGAGGAGGAAATGGTCTGAAAGGTGTTGAAATTAGAAATGACTTAATATTGATTTTGTTGAAATTTAAACAACATTTGCCATATTTGTAAATGATTTAAGAAGCACTTAAAACTTAATGAGCTTTAATTGAAGGCAACATTCATCTAAACTCAATGTTTAAAGTCACAAATTAAGAAAGAGTTTAAACAAGGAGTGGGAAGTTTAAAAGTAGTTAATTATGTTAGAAATTGCCTTAGGCAAAGGAAGAGCTTTCTTAAGTTGTAAGTAATATTTGGAAAAATATTTAAAATACATTTACAAGAGAAATCGAATGAAAAACTGCAAGAATTTGTTAATGAGTTTTCAATGGCTGGATTATCATTCAAACAGGACAGTTATTTATTTAATTTATTTTTTAAATAATTATTATTTATTTTAGTATAAAAAAATATATTGCGCATCGATGGCTTAATATAAGAAAAGTGTAACTTGAGTTTTGGATATATTACAGCAGATGGTATTTGGCATTTACATGCAAACATAATTTTTTTCAGAAGCCAAAAATCTTTTATTTTTAACTGCAACGTATTTAGAACTTTAAGGGGAAAAAAATTGAGATACGCCTTTTTTATATTAAGCCTTCGCTATATTCTTGCCAAATACATATATTGTGAAACTTTCTAAAAGTTCGAAATATTCAGTTAAACATATTATGGATGATTTTTCAAATTCCCAAGATTTAGTGAAACGTCTTAGGGCACTGCTACACGTTCAATATATATTGTGATATTTGGATCGCGATCCATTTTAATAGATTGATGGATCACGAGCGTATGCTACATGTTCAATATTTATCGCGTCAGTATTGACGTTATTTTTGTGCTGTGCGGATCGTTTATTAAAAAATGTCGCACAAAAATGTCCCACAACTCCGGCAATGCCTCCAAATTAAAAATAAAGTCTTTCAAAATAATTTTTTCGGTCTTTAATTCCGATTCCACCAGCAGAACCCACTCGCTTTCACTATCTTCTGCAATTACCCTTTATTAAAACGAAACTTTACACAAATGCAATAACTTAAATTTTTTGCACTGCGTCTTTTATTTTATATGTTTTATTTCATTTCTTATTAACGTATAGCGATCTAATATCATTAAAATGCTACACGTTAAAAATATATCACGCGATCCGCGATCTGGATTCCATAACTTAGGCCATTCTGCGGTATGGATCGCAATTCATCAATACTGCATGCTACACGTTCAATAAATATCGCGATACTGGATCGCGTTCAATATATGTATATTGAACGTGTAGCAGTGCCCTTAGAAATATTATTATTTAAATTTTTTTATTTATTCAAGCAAAAAAAAAAAAAAAAAAAAAACCGAAACTTTAAGCCTTTTTGCAGAACTCTATTCCGTTCTAAAGTCAGTTCTTCTTCGAAAAACTATAAATGAAGAATTTTATTAACTGTTTTTTTTAAATTACGAGGGCGGTTCGGAAACTTATTAGCCTAGCACAAAAAGCGCGGTATAAACAGAAAAAAGTTAAGTGTTTTGGAAACTTCCATCTCTCCTATGAACACATGTTAAATTTTGTTTCGATCTGGCAACTACTTCATATAGAAACAGGTGTTCACAAAAGACGCATCCGCGATTTTTTTACAATGGAAAAATTAGAAATGCGTGGTGTCATTAAATATTTACATAAAAAAGGTTTATCGGGACAAGAAATTCATAATGATATGGTGAATGTGTTAGGTGAAAGTGCTCCTTCATATGCAACAGTAAAAAATTTGGGTTGCTGAATTTAAACGTGGTCGTACAAGCATTGAAGATGAACCACGTAGTGGACGTCCAAAAACAACAACAACAACAGAAATTGTAGCCAAAGTGCATGATATGGTATTAAATGATCGACGAATAAAAGTGCGTGAAATAGCTAATATCATGGGCATCTCAAATGATCGACTCCATTTAATTTTGCATGAAGAACTACAGATGAAAAAGCTTTCTGCAAGATGGGAGCCTCATTTGTTAACAGTCGACCAAAAACGCATAAGAATGAACATTTCTCAAGCTTGTTTGGATCGTTTTAAGCGAAATAAAATGGATTTTAAGCGTCGTTTCATAACTGTTGATGAGACATGGATCCACCACTATATTCCAGAGACAAAAGAACAATCCAAACAATGGACTGAAGCTGGCGGAAGTGCCCCAAAGAAGGCAAAAACAATTCAATCGGCTGGTAAGGTTATGGCAACGGTTTTTTGGGACTTCAAAGGTATTTTATTGATTGACTATCTGCAAAAGGGTAAAACAATAAATTCAGAGTACTATTGCAACCTTTTGGATCAATTAAATGTACAAATTCGAGAAAAACGTCCTGGCTTACAAGACAAAAAAATTATTTTTCATCAAGACAACGCACCAGCGCACAAGAGTGTTTTAACAATGGCTAAACTCAACGAATTAATGTACGAGTTGCTTACCCCCAGGGGAGTGTATGGATTAATTCTGTAGACTACGGGTGTGGCAATCCCGGGGCCCCAGCTAGGGTAATGTAGCTTTTTCCGCTGGCGGACCTTTGGCTCATTACCCGTAAAACTTATGTGTTACTACCCAATCTCTGAACATAAACAGAGTAACGGATGTGCACATATTTATAACAAAAGGAAGACAGGTCCTGTTGATGTCAGTTAGGTGCAGCGTCACCTAGAACTGCCCCTGAGTTCAAAAGACGATAGAGGTGAAGCCCTTGTGGTGGAACTTCGAGGTCTAACCAGAGGCTACTTCTGGTGCCACGGGTGCCGGTTGCCCGACAGCCGAGCTGCTTTGAAGTTTTGAGTGCGTGTAGCGGTCGTCAGTTTCCTTTGCTGAAATGCCGAGTTCGTCCTACCCCAAAGGGGTAGACCCCTAAGGGGTTAAAGGGATGATTTTGGTAAGTGTGGAGTAGGCACTGGTTATTTGGCGACACAGGCATGCGTTCTTTATGGATGAGTGGTTAGCTGTGCCGGCAATGGTTGAGGAATTTTCTTGGGGACCTCGCTTAGGTGTATACACACCACCTTAGCGTGGAAGCCGGAGAATTATCGTGGTGGCTGTGGTTGCTACCAAAATCGCTGGGAGAATAGTCTTGGCTTCCCAGTGTGAAATCAATGCTAGTGATTGGTCTGACGCGGTCAGCCAGACACTATTCTAGGTGCTGTTGCCATTCAACAGAAGCTGCTATGGGCACGGACATAGCAGCAGAGTTTAGATAGCTCAAATTACCTCAGCAAGGTAATTGAATATAGTACAGGGCTAACTATATTCAAAGATTGCAACCTATGTGCCTTATGGAGTGGGCCATAGGTTCATTCTAATAGGGTGCATGGGGGCGTTGGTCTGGCGTCTAACCCACACCCGGTGCTTTGGCACCCGTGAGATAAGGCCGTAATGGCAGGTGCTCACGGAAAGCTATCGCACATCTGTACGAGTTGCTTTATCACCACCTTATTCTCCTGATTTAGCTCCCAGTGACTTTAACCTGTTCCCAAATTTAAAAAAATTCCTTGCTGGCAAGCGTTTTACTCAAATGAAGATGCAATTACAGTTGTAAACCACTATTTTGAAGACCTTGAAGAAAACTATTTTAATCAAGGGATAGAATTGCTAGAAAAGCGTTGGACTAAGTGTATTGAAGTTTCAGGAGATTATATTGAAAAATAAAAATATTTTTGAAAAACTAACTATTCTCTTTCATTGATAGGCTAAGAAGTTTCTGAACCGCCCTCGTATTGAAAATAGTTTTAAAATTTTTTATCTCACAATTGCTTCCCAAATTATTGTATGACTTATATAAAACATATATATATGTATATTTTTAAAGGGCACACCTTTAAAAACGATTTTCTTTAAACTCGAAGATTTGCAAATGAATAAAAGTGATCCCAGTGCAGTAATTAGCGTTAAGAATTACACTTTATTTACTAAATAATCAAGATCTTAAATGCAAGCAAACACAACTTAAATTACTTGTACTTAATGATTTACAACTGGATACCACTACGTCTACTCCGTTGTTGTGTTTCGTTCCACGTTTCTTCAAACTGACCGCGCTTGTCTTGAAGCAATACTCCTTCTCTGCTATTCTCTACACAAGACTCACTCTGCCGACGCTCACTGTTAGTACAACAATAATTACTCACAAACTTTACTTTTACACACTTTTACACGACTATCAACTGCTTTCAACTGAGACTTAGGGCCTGTGCCACAATGTCACCAACTTTCGACTTGTCGCACAGTTATATTGAAAACAACAACAGAATTTTAAAATTTGTTTTTATTTTGAATGTAAGTGTGCGACAAGTCGAACGTTGGTGACATCGTGGGACATTCCCTTAAGCCTACAGTACACGGCATGTAAAAAGCCACATGCGTATGTAGCGATGATGTCACGAGAACTTTCAGCATGTTCTTTGCATTTTCTAAAATTACAAGTAGTGGCTAGATGCCGTAAAATTTTTATAGTATTTTTGTTTTAAAATACATATGTATATGGCACATGTAGCCGAATTGAAGACATTTTCTGGGGCAGCTCGTCTGTAAGCATGTTCATATGTTGCTAGTACACGGCATGTAGCAAATGTAGCATCGTGATGACGTCAAAATTACGTCAGAACCACATGCGCATGTGGTTTTTTACATGCCGTGTACTGTAGGCTTTACTCTTTGTTCACAATAATGAACTGAACTGAACTCGTAATAGACGATTCTTCACAATAAACAACTGAACTTCAGACTGACTTTTTGATAGATTGAACTGCCAGCAGATGCGTTGCTCTTTTTATACTTCACCTAAATACCTAAATAAGAGCGGAAAGCGTCGCGTTAGCAGCAGGGTACGTATTTTCAGTACAATCAACAAATATTTTTACATTTAAATGTACTAAAAATACGTACCCTGCTGCTAACGCAACGCTTGCCGCTCTTATTTAGGTATGAGGGTTAGGCTTCCAGAATGTGACAGCAACGTCTAGATAATCTCAGCAGCATTTAAAAATTTGCAGTCGCGCAATTAGTTTATGCCTTTATTATCTGAGTGCGTGAATGTATAGAATAAATTCATGGTGGTTCTTTAATGGTGTATCTTTGTATGTATTAATTTTTTATATTTGTCTGCACTACCACCCAGCGGGAGCTAAATAGAAGGAGTAGGGATGCCTTCTAGGAGGCCTCTGTACGCCTTCTTTTGTATGTAGAAGGCCTGCTCGCTTCATTCAATACTCATATATTTTTTATACGCGTTGTCATTGCGGAGTAGGCCTTCTATTCTTGCTTCTTTCGCCAGATATTCTGGAAGGCCTTCAAACTAATAGATTTTGTTTTTGCTTTGGTAAAAAGCAAAACAAAACATGTTATTCCTTCTTTTCTCCCTTTTCATAGAAGAAGTGTAACGTATATTTTATGCTAAAGAGTCCTTTAAAAAGCCTGCACCAAGAAGGTTTCTGAGTTTTACCGCTGGTCATATATGTGTGTGTTTGTATGTGTGTCTTCTTACCCTGCAGTCAGGCTGGGGCCAAGTGTCTCTATGTCAACACTAAAACTCTACTAGTAGTTACATTGTCTACAATTTCTCTTCTACTCGTCAGTATAAAAGAAAGAGAGAAAAGAAATGTGGTGTATTTCTGGTGGATTTTGCAACAACTTGTCAATATACATAAATTTGTATGTACGTAAGGTATAGAAATGTACCAGTAAATGTCTGGTTGGTATGTCTCCATGTTCCCATAAGAACTATGAATTCACTACCTAGTCAATTGTTTTAGTGTTACTAGTAGATTTTCAGTGACAAGCACATGCTAAATGTCTATAGCACAAAGTATTATATGGGGAATAATTGTAGAGTAATACTGGTGACAAAGTCAAAAGCGACTCAGTACATTTTCACCATCGCCATTTCCTTCAGGGTAATAAGCAGAAACTATTTCATTACTCTTATTGCTATAGCGTTTATGTTAATGTGCTTGTATATGCGTAGGCATGTGTAGTTAGTTCTTAACCTAAAAAAAATTCTAGATAATTCTTTTTGTTCACCAAATATTTGTTTTTATTAAAACATTTGCATCTAGTAGGCTTGTTCGAATATTTTTGCGTAACGATGTAAATGTAATATAATATTAATCTTTAATGACCATGACCCCGACGACTTCTTTAAGGACAAAATTATGTCATTCTAAGATACGAAATTCCTTGCCAAGTTTCATGGGAATCGGATAAATAGAAGTACACATAATTTAATACTTACCTTTTATGTCCGTAGTAATGCCCACTTTTTTGAAGACAAGATTAAGTGTATTTCAGAGTTCAAGGTGAATTATCGTTACGACAGCCTAATGTGTTGGAAAGAAAATAAATTTCACTCTTGTTCGTCCTAGTCTTTAAAAAAATATGAAGCCTGTTGTTGTTTTAGACACTACGCTTCTCTTGGTCTTTCTTAAAAAAAATATATATAGCCTTTGTGTTCTATTGGAGACAGATTTTAATAGAGTTCGGTTTTTCTTTTGGGGATGCAACCCTAAAAGCTCTTGCTTTGAGAGATTTCTGCTAAAACGATTATAGATATTTTCTAAGCACTCAAAACCTTATTTTAATTACTTTAATGGGACTAGCTAATTTCCTTGGGAGGCTGCATTCTAAATTTTGCAGAAAGAGCTTTAAAAATCGCACCGCTGCTTCCAGAGAATACCTTTTAGAAACATTTAAACACACAAATTTTACTTCATTCTAATACTCGTAGTAATGTAGAAGTATAATTTTAACATTAAGTTTAAATCATCTAAAGAAAAAACCTTGCAGTGCATTTTAAAGTTTTTAATTTTTATTTTAGCAATATGAATATTTAAAATCATCATAAATTCTTTTGAAGATTCCATGAAAAGAAAAATTAAAGATATGCAAATATTAAAATGAAGGGAATATTTTTACACTACACTATGCGGCAGAGCATGAATGCTATTTTTTACATGTTGTTTTATTTTTCATGAAATAAAACTCTGAATAAAAGTACGTAACAATACATTTATTTATCTGCTAGTAGAGAAATACAAAAATAAATGAAAAAAAAACAAGAACGAAGTATTGTTAAATCCAAGATAAGAGCATATATATTTACAACGATGAAGCGACTCTCTTCAGCATAAGAGAAAATGCACAAAAAACACATATATGTAAATATATTTACACACATGAATGCATAAAGATGGGATAATTCCAACAAATTCCTATCCTACTCATGTCCACACACACACAATCACACACACACACACACAGACGTTATGTCTTGACTTGTTTTTCTAGCCAAAATTTCCAACAATGCAAATGTCAGTGCATGATTTAAAATTTCATAAAAAAATTTCCATTTTTGTTTCTATGTCTTTCTATTCGTATTTTGTGCGACAGGATTTTTTATTTAGATTTTTGTCATGATTTCGTGATGTTGGCTTATTTTTGCAAATACTGTTGTTTTCCATGAATTTTTCCTGCTCATTTTTGCTTGCTCATACGTTATTATATTTTATTAACTTTTTTACGTAAATGTTTAAAGAAAAAAATAAGCAATTGTTATATAAATAATATCAGAAACAAACACTTTGCAGAATATGAGAAAAATGATAAGAAATAGCATGAAAAATATAAATCGTTTAGAAAAAAATATTTCATTATCATGAGGCAACTCAAAGTATGCTGCATTTTTTTTTATTAAAGAAGCCTAAAATTAGACTATATATTCTTTATTATTTTCTTATATTTGGAGCATATGAATTTAAATGACGTTTAATTTTAACCGTCTTATTCATAAACGCTTCATAACAGCTTAATAAGCAAAAATCGAAAAAATACTATTCATAAATGCTTAATAGCCTATTAGGCGTTTAATAAACGTTTCTTAGCTCAAAGATTTTTAATGTAGCCTCTATGCTACTTTAAGCGTTTGATAAACAATTATAAATAATATTTTCTTGATTTTTTTTATCCCTTATGTGAGATTTTCTGTGGTTTCTCACTTTTCTGTATCTTGTTTATTCTTATGCATGTCTCCTGAAAAATGTTCTTGGAGAAATGTATTAATTTATGTAAGTTGATACATGTATGTATGTATGTATGCATAATTGTACAAAAAGAAAAATACATACATATATATAAACATCGTATGGTACTGCATCCTTACATATGTATGTATGTATGTACAATAACATTTTAAAATTAAAACAAAATAGTGATGCATAATCGACCGCAATAAAATGGGTATTTGCTTACCTCTGTACTCAGCCGAATATAAATGTGTTTAAATACAATTTTTTGTAACATATAAATTTTTTTTTTGGTTTATTTATTAATAAAAAGTGAAACGCCTACTTTTTAAGTTATTTTTTAATAAGATTATGCGTAATGATTTACTTTTTTTTCAACTAAAACAGACTACCTAGATAATTGATTCTTTGTTGTATGCATCACTAAACATAAAATGAGAGCGAAAGTATCATGATGTTGCCAACATAAAATTACAAAAGAAGCAAAATCGTTTAATAGTTAATTCACTGATATTAATCACTTATGAATACAAATGTTTATTAGAGCTTAATAAAGCAAAATCTGTTTCATAAGTAATGTACAGATTAAAGCTGAAATAAGGAATTTTTATGAATAAGACCGTAATTGTTTGCCTGCGGAATATAATTATAAACTGGAATTAAAAACTTAAATATTTGTTACAAAATAATTTTTTTTTTGAATTTTCAAAATTCTTTTGATTATTAATTTAATATGCCATAAAAAGTTTAGAACGGAAATACCTTTAGGGGCACACAATTTTTTCATTAAAAGCTTAAAATATTTTTCTATTTTTACCCGAGTGCGCAGCGCAAACAAGGGTATTGTGCTCATCACCCTATGTATGTATGTACATATGTATTAGAGGACTGCGTAGCCCTGCAAATAATATTGGAGTACGTGGTCCAATATATATGAAATAGACTAGTTACATCATGGTCCCATGTAATGCAGTCATGGATTATGTCGTTTTCATACAAGCATTCAATGCTGTACGATAAGTGTTCGTGTTTAAACGAATATGATCGTTCGTCTTAGGCACTCACTAATTGTATGCGAGTAGTCTATAACCTATGGAGTGGTTTTGGGGTTAGTCCGATGTAATGCAAAGTTGGACCATGTGTCCATATGTCCAATCCTAGGACATCGCAATGTTAAATCGACCACCTTTTTT
Source organism: Tachina grossa (assembly GCA_949987645.1). Taxonomy (NCBI): domain Eukaryota; kingdom Metazoa; phylum Arthropoda; class Insecta; order Diptera; family Tachinidae; genus Tachina; species Tachina grossa. The sequence goes on along the minus strand of OX465276.1, from coordinate 22,178,965 downwards.
TCATATATTTGGAGCAGTTTTGTGGTGCTACTACTCCTCTTTAGACTAGTCCTTACATGCATGTATTTACTAGTCGCATTATTTGCAGGGAAACAGTCTTGAAAAGTAAATACGTCTTGTTTTTAGGGTTCCGTACACCAAAGGTGAAAAGGAACCCTATTGTTTTCGCTACGCTGTCCGTCTGTCCGTCTGTCCGTCACACGATATTTTCTCAGTACCCGTAAGAGCTACGGACCTGAAATTTAGACCTTGTAGAACCTTGGCCGTTACAACAACAAACACATGAGAATTAAAAATTAAAGGGTGTTCCAAAACGAGCAACGAAAAATGTTAAAATCCCATGTAATATACATACAATTGTATGAACATATGTATATTGAAATTTGAAATTTGTAAAATTAGTGTATTTTTATACAGACTACAACAATTAACACTAAAATTAAAAAAAATAAAAATTAAAGGGTGGTCCATCAGTTAATGCAATTTTGACTATGTAATTTTGACAATTTGCTATATCTTGGAAACCGTAAGAGGCAAACACTTGAAATTTTCAAAAACGGTAAAACTAAAAAAACCGAAAATTATAAAATCGCCAAACCAAAAAAAAAAAATCGCCAAAAATTAAAAAAAAATCGCCAAAACCAAAAAAATCGCCAAAATTAAAAAAATATTTCTAACACTAAAATAAATCGCCAAATTCGAAAAAATCGCCAAAATTAAAAAAACGCCAAAAATATAAAAAAAATCGCCAAAACGCGAAAATGTTGCCAAAACTAAAAAAAAATTTTAAATAAAAAAAAATCGCAAAAATGGAAAAAATTGCCAAAAATAAAGAAAATCGTCAAAATAAAAAAAATCGCCAAAACAAGAAAATAAAGTGTCAAAACTAAAAAAAGAGCCAAAACTTATAAAAATCGCCAAAACCGAAAAAACGCCAAAACAAAAAAACCGAAAAGACCCCAAAAGCGATAAAAATGCTAAAACTATATATTATATAGGATGAAGTTTGTATTAAATTACATATCTAGTGTTCGTACGGAACCCTTCGAGCGCGAGTCAGAGTCGCACTTTACTGAATTTATTTAAATGTATTATCGTACCATGCATTATACTAAACCAATAATAAATGATGATGATGATGAAGATAAGCGAAGCACTATGGATGTATGGATGTATGTGTATGTGAGTGTTTACAAGCGTTGTCGCGAAGACTTCTTCCCTGCAAATAATGCGACTATTCCATTCCATTTGGCGCCCTATGCTCCAGTGGGAGTTAAAGTAACATATACATATTTGTATACGTTTTTAAGCCTACTTCGCTTATTTTTCTTTTGTGATTTTCAAAAATAATATTATTATTTGTGTATTCTCAAATAGTTCTTGAAAGACTATTCAAAATGTGTGGTTGAAGTCTACTGATGTTTTGTTACAGCAACAATGAAATGCATATAGACAAAGCTGAACCACCAGCAAATAAATTTCAAATTAAATAAATATACTTACGACAATATGTCGAATAATAAATTTTTAAAAGAAAAAAAAATTATTAATTTGTTATTAAATAAAAATTAATTTAATTTCTAACCGAAAAAAACAATAAATAAAAAATAGAGTTTTTTTTTGAATGTGTAAAAATCATTGTTATATTACAATTTGTTTCTCTTTCCCTTTCTTATGTTAGTAATTTTTTAAGAAGAAAAAAAAATTAAACAGGAAACATTTTAATACTGGCAATAATGAACTTGCCATCAAATTTACATAAAAGCAAATATCTAAAATAAATTAAAAGCACAAAAAAAGTAATTTTGCTTAATAAAAATCATAATGAAGAAAATTAGTTTTATATTGAAATTTTTCTTTACCTTCCCTTTTTTATTCTTCTTGTATTTTGCCTTAATGGAATATGAAATTACAACAAAAAAAAAGTATAACAATCAGTTATGAAGTCTGTATGGAAACTTTATTGAAAATAAAAGCAATAAAACAATAATTGTAATATTAAAACCGAAAGAAGCGAAATGTAAAACATATTTTAAGGCGACTTACAAGGCTCGTGATGTGTGTGTACAGTAACTATGCTTCAAATTATGACTGGTACACCTTAAGGGTTTGAATACTTTAACTGCTCAGAAATATGACCTCATTTGTAGCTAAAGTATTATTGTTGGCTTAAAAGAAAACTTAGTAAACGGAAAGTCTTTAAGAAATAAAATTTGTTAAGTAAATTTTAGCAACTAAGTATTTAAATTTAATCCTCGTCATTTAGGGAAAATTTTAATTAATTTTTGCCTTAAAGCAGGCAACAGTTTTTGCCGTTAAAGCTAAAATTTAATTAAATATTGCATTTCAAATTTAATTAAAATTTCAACTCAAAGTATTTTTTCTTTTCTTTTCTTTACAGGTAAGCAAAAATTTAATTAGATACACAAATTTGTTACTTTGCTAAAGGATTTGGAGTCGGCAAGTATGATACATATAAAAATTTAGCAAGTTGACTTTTCTGTAACTACTTTGGGAATAATATTTATAGGCTTTAAGAAATAGTTAAATGTTCATAATGAAGTTTAAAAACAACTCCTAAAGTTCAATAATACTCTTTTCTTGTAATCGGATTATTTTTAATGCATTTCAGTCTACGGCTGCCATTTTAATAAGTTCTCTTGCCTGATAAGTGGGAACTAAGTTTTACTTTTCAGTCAAGCTACATACAATATAATACTTAGAAGAATGTTTAATCATTTTTGCAAAAGTTGATTTATATTAATGTATGGCAAGTTTAGTAATTTCGACTTGTAGGTATATTTAAAGGATATAACTAAGTACTTCTATAGTTTTTTTTTTAATTTTATTTATAAAAAGAAATTAGCCGGAGAGTGCCATAAGGTATTGGCCCTATCAAGCTGACAAATATAATGCAAAGTTTCTTCATTTAATAAAACTAATTGCCCAACTTATAGTATCATTATTAGAAGCATACTTCTTGGCTGCCCTTAATAAAAAAAATTAAAGTATACTTTTCAAACAACTCATTTGTACGCTTTAAATTGTGAACAATTTCTAAACTTTTTATCATTATTAGAAATAATGAAGCTAAAGAAGCTCAAATGCTTTGAATGAAAAGTAGAGTTTTTAAGAGTTTCTTTCAGAAATGGGATATAAATAACAATTATTTGTCTATTTTTGTGTAGGAAGTATTTATTTTCCGCTTTATTAGATGACAACCCAATGCTGTAGATGGACAGAAAATTATTCGATTAAAAGGTGAAAACAATTTCTATGTGAATGATTGTATACATTTGCGCAAAAAAAGAAAAAAGTTACCTGTTGAAGAAGAAGTTACTCAACAAGATCGCCAGCTCAATAAATAAAAGTAAAATTCAAAGTCAAGCAGATCGAAGAAGTTTCAACAATAATATTACATTTGTATGATTGTTTTAAAACATGTCTTATACAGCCTTTTTAATCGATTATTCGATTAAACAGCAATTAAAAAAGTTGCTTGAATGAAAATGTTCAAACAAGCTTTTCAAGGAATCGCTTAGGTTTGTAGTTTTATTCGATTATTCAAACATTCCGAAAAAAGATATTTTAAAATTTTACTTCTATTCAACGCTCTTTAAAATAAGCACAAATTTAAAAGTTTTTTTTAACAAAAAAAAATATTTTAGTTAAAAAAAGTTTATTCAGATAATAGTCTAAATTTGCCATTTTTATTTTATTTATTTAATCGAATAAATAACGAATTGAATATCGAATATTTGAGTTTTCAATTAAATTTGTAGTAATTTCATCCGAATTGCCAACAAATAATAAAAATTATTTGAATAAAAAAATTAAAAAAAAAATTCGAGTAATCGATTAAACTGCTTTTTTACTCGAGCAATCGTTTACATTTGAATTATTATTTGACTTTGCGAATAAAAAATTAGTAAAAATTTGTTTTGAAATGGAACTTAAAAGAAAATTTTATTCGAATAATGCACTAAATTTGCATTTTTATTCGAATAATGTACTAAATTTGCATTTTTATTCGAATAATGGACTAAATTTGCACTGTTGTTCGATTTTTCGAATAAGCAAAGAACATGAAAAACTACCAAATTTAACAAAAATTTTATTCGTTTAACCAATTAAACATTCGATACGGTTCGAAATTTTAAAATGTTTCCATATAAACTCTATTGAAATATTTCGTAATTTCGTTCGATAACGCGTGCCGTAATTTGCACCCTGCATTGATGATCGATTAAATTTGCATTTTTTTTTTGATTGATCAATTAAAAAATTGGTTAAATACTTTTTTTTATGGAAGTTAGAAGAACATTTTACTCGAATAATCGATTAAACGGTAGTTTTAATTCGAACAACGAATTAAAAAAAAAAAATTATTTACAAAAATTTAACGAGAATTTTTTTTCGAATAATCGATTAAATCTGCGTTTTAACTCGAACAGTCTATTAAATGTTCATTTTTAATTGATTGTTCGAATAAAAAAGTCAGTTAAAAAATTTTTTTAATGGAAGTTACAATAAAATTTTTTTCGTATAATTAATTAATAATCGACTAAATTTGTTTTTTTATTCTATTGTTCGAATAAAAAGTTAGTAATATATTTTTTAGTGGAAATTACATAGAAATTTTATTCGAGTAACCGATTAAATTTGTATTTTTATTCAATTGTTCGAATAAACAATGAATGAAAAATTGTTTTTGAAAATTTTAAGAAATTGTGTTTAGGATTCCAATGAAATTTGTATTTAGTTGTTTTTTTTTAAATTCAAATAAGCAACGAATAAAAATTTTTATTCGATTAATCGAATAAACCGAAATGTGGATATATGCAAAAAACTTTTCTAATAAAAAATAATTATCCAAATGTTTACAGCATATTCGTGCAAAAACGTTTTATCCTGAACGTTTTTGCACGAATAAATAAGACCTTAAATAATTGTCCTAGACTGTAAAAATTCTACTTGTTTTATTTGCAGTATAATGAAGGCCCCTGTCGGGAATAAAAATCCAACATTTGGTTCACGTGTAACTTTTTTTTTTCAAATTTTTCTGTTAACTAGACTCTCAAATATCATATCTGGAAGAAAATTATCGTATATGATTTTAAGCACGCCTCCTGCAGGATCATTTTTAAGTATGGAAATCGTATAATTTCAAATCGACTCATTTAACAGAACAGGTCCGTATAATTTAAAAAATCTTTATAAGTTGGAGTTACAACAATTTAAATTAATGAATAAATAAATACGATCGTACTTAATAAAGATTTCATATGTACAGACATACGAAAAACCCCTCCGACTAATCGATTGAATTTCCGCTAAATGACAATCCTGTTAAAAACTAATTCTTGCTGCAATCCAACACAAATTTCCTCTTCCGCCTTTAAAAATAAATATTAAACATTTAGATTTAGTGTAAAACCATAAACACTTTGGAAAACTTGAAGTTTTTAGAGCCCTTAAATTTATTTCATTTATGCCTTTTTGATATTAAAGTGTTTTATGTTTTCTTATTTTTTTTTATGAGAAGATTATGTGTGTTATACATACATATTTTGTTTGTTTATGATTTTTAATATTTTTTGTTGAAAAAAAAATGGAAAAGGAAAATATAGACATTGTTGTTTGGTTATAACGAACACTAGTTCTGTGGCAAAAAGGAATAGCTTCTTTCAGGAATTTCGCATTAGTATTTAATTTCTTAGCGACTAGGGTTGTAGAGTTATATCAAGTTTTAACTTATAACGATTTTATTGGAAGTTCTGTGAACAAAATTTACGAATAAATAAATTTTAAGCTATTGTGTGGTGTTGTTTTAAACAGCTGCTCTCTTAGCTCAAAAATAAATATGTAATTGTTTATTAGTTTTAAATTGCCTTCTTAAATTCTATAATGACGTTGTCGTTAGCTGAAGTATTTAGCACGTTAACTACCAAATCGAAGGTCCTGGGCTCGAACCCGGTTCCCACATTCATTAAAAAAATAACAACACCACGCATTTTTCTGATGTGCATTAGGGTTCCTTTGTATCAGTTGATGTTGGAAAGTGCAAGTGATGAAGGCACCAGAGCGCCCTCCTTCGTCGGCATTGTTAAGCAGAATCACCGGCGAAGTAAAATAACCAATAAAGTAGCTAGCTTTGAAATTTAGTACGCCTCATTGAGACCAGAGGCGCTGCAATACAGCATTATTAACAACTTGCAAAAAAGCAGAGTTGTAAGAGAACGAAGCTTTCCTCTCTCTATCTCTTCCTTCTCTTCACCACCTGTCTACTCTATCACTATCCCTTTCCTAAACAAGGTAACCCTAGTAATAGTAATAGGCATTCATTGCCTGAGTAGTACTTCTGTTGAAAAATTATATATTATATTTATACATATTTTCAAATAGTTAGTATATTTTTCCATAACGAATAAAACTCCCACGTCCTTTCGTTATAACTTAACAGCACTGTATATTCATTCTTCCATTTGATTACATACTTAAATGTTATTTGATTTTTATTTCCTACACTTTTTTTATTTATGTTTTCTTAAATATTTATGATACATTTTTTTTTTGGGCGGTTAAGAGAAAATATTTTTGGTTTTTCATCGATAGTTTATCAATTGTTATTATATAATTTTTTTTTTATATTTTTGTTAATGTGCTGCCATGCGTGCTTCTATTGTTGAATACAATTTTATTGCTTTTTACATTTTTTTTTATCGTCAGACAATGATGATAATAATAATATTGAACGGAAAGGCTGGTAACTGGAGGCTGGAGTGGGAAGTATATACATACATATAGATAGATTTTGAGGAAAAGCATCATAAATATTAGTTATACTTGATATTATTTATAATAAAACCAGGAAGTGACCCACAAAGGACTTCTTTAAATTAAATTCTTTTCCCAAAAAAAAAAAAAAAATTTTTTTTTGTTGCCCAAAATTGCAAAGAGGCGTAAATAATAATTTTAGAAAAATGTTGTTTGTTTCATAGAAAATGAAACTAATGTATAATATGTTAACATTTACTTTCTAAGACGGCTGCTATTAAATTTTAAGATTATACTTGGGAAAAAGCTGTAAGAAACAATAGCGTCGGCTTGACGTGTAAACATGCGAAACAAAATACTTTTAACAGTCTCTATACAATTGGCGCCCTGTGCTCCAGTGGAAGTTAGAGGAACTTCTATATATCGCTTAAAAAATTAGTCTTAATACATTAAGTTTTTCCGACATATAGAGCTTCAAATTAAAGTAACTATTTTAGCCAGTCAATGAGGCGTCTCTTTCTCCAGCTAACGACATTAAACTGTCATATGTTATAAAAAGTGGATTTAGCAGGTTTGCACTCTCAGCCCATGATATTAAAAACTTCAATTTGAGATCTTTAGTAACATAGAGAGTAATGTTTAAAAATGCATTAAAAGTTGCTTTTCAGATATATCTTAGTAAAAGCTTTTCGGTAGTTTGTAGTGGGTAGCAGACTTTTAATGGCTTCCAAAGTAATGAGTGGTACTTATTTATCTAATTATTTACATATATGTAGATTAATGACTTCCCGTAATGAAAAAAGGAAGCATTTCGATATATTGAGAGTTTTATGGAAGAATTTTATGGCGACTAATTTCGTGCAATATTTTAATCCGTGATAAACTTGTTTAAGAGAAAAGGCAATTTTTTTGACCCTTTATAGGAAAGCTAATAAAAATATCCCTACGAGTAAGAATTGAAGGATGAAAGACAGAAATGTTCCTTTTAGAATTTCGTAGAATTTTACATACAACTGCTGACCATATACTATACCTGAAATGCAACCAATGTACAAGTATGAACTTAACCCAAAAACTTATTTAAGGCCCTGCAAGTTTTGACTGATTTCTAATATTTAATCAAAAAATGTAATTTTCGAGTTAATCCTTCTTCATATTGTATTAAAATTTCCTACAAATATAGTGTTTACTCAACTCTTGCAAGCAAAATAAAATTTTCTTTTTCCATTAAGTTGTGTGTAAATTGAAAACTTTAATCTCGTTTTCTGGCAAACTAGTTTTTTTTTAAGTTATGACGTTGTTTGAGTAAATGAGCGATATGTATTTAAAATTTATTTTAATTATAATAAGCAACTACTCACGCACTAAACACTTGCATTCTTTTAGGCTCAAGTCCTTTTTTTGTGGCAAAACACTTTAAAAGGAAGTTTTTGTAGAATGTCAGCAACACATTCTCATTTAAAATTACAACACTTCGTCATATAAAATTGTTTCACTTTTATTTAACCATTTTAGTTGTATGTTGCTGGCGTTGAAGCTTATGTCTCAGCATGTGTTCGCGTGCGCTTAGGTATAAGCTAAGCATGAGTGCAGTTCGCAAGTAGACATTTGTTTTAATTAATTTTAAAGTAAAAGTACAAGTGCGACTACAATTACACATAGTGTGAGAAAGAAAAGCGTGTGTTTATTATTATGTTGCAGTAAGTACATGGAGATACTACTGGCAGCCAACTGTTTCTACAATGTAGAGTCTACATAGCAACTTACCCCACAGTGCTATTATAATTATTATTATTATGTATAGCATACCTTTAGGGTTTGCAATTGTAATAATCATGTTAACTTTGTTTATTTGGAACATGTGTACACATGCGTTGAGCTTACAATACATACATACATACATATGTGGCGGAATAAACGTGTTAAATCTGCACAATTTAATCTGAACTATGCAGCAAGTACTCAGAAAAGAAAAACAAAGTAAAATAAAACGCCAGCACACCTGCTCATTAAGCAACAAAGTGTTTATGCTTCCTTGAAATAAGTTTGAAAAGTATTTTTTTTTAATATTTTGTAATAGAGCTTAAAGCGTTTATGTAAAAATAACTAAGTTCATATTGGGAAAACTTGTTCAAAAACTAGTAAAAGTTGTCAGTAGTTGGTAATCTAAGAAGTAGTTTATTTTAGCATATTTTCTTGTATTAATTACAATGCTTAATTTTAAAATATTTCTACGTTTTTAGTCTTTAAAAAGGGCTTTTCTGTGGACTCAGAAGATTTCAGTGTGTTAATTAGGGTTAAGAATGATACTTTATTTACTAAATAAATACACTTATACTAGCCAAGTGCTTAAAAACACGCAAACAACTTAAATTACTTAAATGATATAAATACAACTGGATACCACTATGTCTACTCCGCTGTTGTATGTACAGTCGACTCCGCTTTACTGGAAATAACCAAATCCCAATTTTTTCAATTATCCCATTTTTTCTCTAAGACTTAGCTCGGATTATTGAAATTTGTTACAGTTAAGCGTACTGCTTAAAATCAGTAAATGTCTAGCCACTTGCATTGACAATATAATAGAAAACTACAATAAAGGACGTAAGAGCAAAAAGGACAAATACCTTTTGCCATTTAATTTTTTAGCGGACAAAAATGCACAATTTTTTCAGCCTTAAGTTATGCAATCGATTTCTAATAAATAAATTTGTAATTTTTTATTGTTTCACTAAAGCGAAGTAAGTTTCATACAAAACGTAGCTGTGAGTTTGCTTTTGGTTATCAGTAATACGATATTTTCAGTAAAGCGATGTTTCGCTAAAGCGAAATGAATAAGACTAGCTGTATTTAAAATCAGTGCCGGGATTTGTATCGCTTTCAGTAATCCGATTTTTTCAGTAAAACGTGTTACGCTAAAGCGGATTCGACTATACACGCCTCTTAAAATTCGATGCGCTGGTATTGAAGCAATAAGCCCTTTCTACTGTTCGTCACACGCACGACTCACTCTGCTGGCGCTCACTGTTTGTACAACAATAACGACTCACTGAATTTATCTTTTCGCCCTTTTGCACGGCTATCAACTGCTCTCAACTGAGATTTACTCTTTCTTCACAATAATGAATTGAACCAGGGATGGAAATCATGGTAGAATTGTACTTTTTATGGTACATTTTTGACTTTGTTGGTACCGTGGTACTACCGCGAGTTACTTGGTACAATTTAAAAATTTCAATGTTTCACTATATAGTAACATTAATTTTGCCTACGTTCTTTTTAATTTTTTTGTGTGTGTTTTATTTTAATCTCTAATATAATATTTGAATCTACGTATGTATATTTATGAATGTAATGTTTAATGTTTTTTTGTGTGTTAAGTTTCTGTTTTTTACTTTAAACTTCTGTATTTTTATACTAATTTTTTACGTTTCTGTGTTTATTAATAAATATTCAAAATTGATACCGTCATGGTCTAAAAAGTACATTTTTTTTTTCATAGTTGGTACAAAATCCAAGAAGTCATTTTCCTTCCCTGAACTGAACTCTTTAATAGACAATTATTTGCGATAAATAACTGAACTTTAGACCAGCGATCGGCGAATTAATGGCGTCGCGCTCTTTAATATACTCTTCTATTATATTATTAAAGAACATTAATCAGTCTAGCTAAACATTCAAGCAGAAAATTGTGTTTAGTAAGAATCAGTGTTGCCAGAAAACAAGTTTTTCCCAACAATAAGAAAATATGTGTGATGAGAACTTACAAAATTTTTTATATTCAGGAAATAATTTTGGCAAACCAGAATATTTGGTTTGTCTACGTGCGTTGTCACGCATGGAAAAACATGAAATGCAAAATCATTTTCAAGCATATATAAATTATTTTAAGAAAATTTAGTACAAAACCATCTTTTTACTTACCATTACATTGACGTAGCGAAAATATCCTTTTTCCTTTATAAACATTTGAGTGTTTCTTCTGATTCGATCCCGTTTTTTTAGTCTTATTATGGCATTCGATACGGAGCCATATTGTTACATTGTTCGATAACGAATAACATAATTTCAAACTGAAAAACGTGATCGAATCAGCTCGTTGTCGAATGCGATGATTAGACCCCAAGTTTGCCTTGGGATATTTAAAATTTCAAGTAAGGGAAATGAGACGAAATATCACTGGCAACACCGGTTCGTGGTGAGAGTATTACTCACACAATCGTAAAATTTAATGGTATAGCTTACCGACCACTGGTTTAGACTGCATTTTTGATAGACTTAACTGCCAGTAGATGCGTCGCACTGTTTATATATACTTCGCACAAGGCTTCCAGAATGTAACAGCAATGTCTAGACAATATCAGCAGCATTTACAGTGCTTGTTTTTGATTGCGCAATAACTACTTATTTTTGTCTACACCCAGGCTGCCCAGAGAAACGCTAGATTGCCGAACATCAATCGGCTTTTCATACAAATGAATACACATACGCTTATACACTTCGTTCGGTTTTCTCTCAGTGGCCAGCTTTGGTCTACACCAGAGCAATGTATGTATGTGTATCTCCTTAGCAAATAGAAGCTAGTTTGTTATTGTTGTTGCTACGCATTAATATGCGTACGTATGTGTATTGAGTTCTTAGCTTAAACGATTCTGGATTATTTATTTTTGTTTACCAAATGTTTTATTTATAAAAAAAAATTAATAAAATTTCAAAAATTTGGCTTGTTTTTATGGTTAAGCAATTGACTATATGCATTTCGCTTAACCATAAAAACAAGCCAAATTTCAAAATTAAATAAATAAAGACTTTATTGCAAATAAATATACTTCGGTATTTCATGTATTAAAAAAATTTCTTAATCATACATACATATAAACTTATGGTCATAAATATGAAGCTTATTTTATTTATTCTTTTAATATTTGTGCCTTAAACTACGTTAGCTTTAATCAAATTAAACATTAAATCAACTTTAAATGTAATAACTGCTTTTAAGTATCATTAAGAAAGCTTTTAAAACGCCTTTAAAGCTTTTCATTTCAAAAATCATAAAAAAGTGTCAAAATTCTTTGCCTATCTTCAGGCGTTGGCAAAACACTTTTTAATATTTCGTTTAACTTGTTTTATCTTTAACATCTAAAGCTAATAAAACTATAAACAAATTAGAAATAATTCTATGACATTTACTTAAAATTACTGTCAATTTTAAACCTCATGGAAGCTGGTTCTTGAAGTTTTTTTCTATTGATTTGGAATCTCATTTCATTTCAATTTCAATGCTTACTGTCAAACCTACAAACACATCAAGTATAACTTCAAAACGAAAAAGAAAAAATGCCACATTTAATAGTACAATTTTCTAGACTTTCCCAAAACAAAAGGTTTCATTTTGCAAACATGCAAATGACTAAGAAAAACCAAACACTATCTCAAGTTTTAGACCAAAAACAACAGGCAAAAAAAAAAAAAAAAAACGAAAAAGAAAACGAAATGAATGGCACAATAAATAAAATGTTAAATTAGCTCATTACCAAGAAATAGCGAAAGCAGCATAAAGCTAAAGGAAATTCAGCTCAACTCTTTGCTCTCTTCCCTACACTTCTACCAAATGGACTGACTGACTGACTGACTGTGTTTCGAGGACTCAAATAAAGTCCTTAAAAAAAATAAGCAAAATCATTAAGGAAATTCTATGTGGTTGACATTGCACTAAGAATAGAATTACAACTTAACGATGTAGCTTTGAAAGAGAAAACTGGGAATGAAACTAAACCTCAAAATGGTACTTTTACTTAGTGAAAAAAAGGAAGAAAAGTTAAGAAAAAAAATAAAGAAACCATAATGAAAATAGTGAAAATTGGTTACATGCAGTACTTTTAGAAAAACCACAATTACTGTCTAGAGTGAAGTAAAACAAATGTAAGGATTAATTAAAAGGAATAAGGAAATTTATAAAATGAGAAGAAATAAATAAAATCACCAGCAACATTATGCACATTAATACTTTGCAACATTACTGCCCTTAAGAAAGTTTTTGTGGTTAAAGGGGGGGGGGTTCACTTTTCTTCCACCTTTCCTCATTTGATTTAATTTAGAAGTAGTAAATAAGATACCACAAGCTGTTGAATAGACATATCGTTCTCGATCGCTAATGCTATATACAGTGATTCATCCTCTTGCATTAAGGTACCTGTGATATCTGTGATATCTCCAAAAGGACTTTCATTAAAAAAATGTATCGCCAAGTGTATCATGCCGGGCACTTGCGTAGCAGATTGGAAACTCTCTCTTCCTTATCTTATTCTTGAAGGTCTCACCTACTAGCGTGTCCTTGAATTGACCAGTTGTCCGTCAATACCACGAGATGCTCTTTCTGTTTTTGTTTACTTAATCGTACATGCATGTTTTTTTGTTCAAACGTTTCTCTTCGAAACCGCATCGTTAGGTTTCTGAAACTGAGTGGTAAAAAACTGCCGGTTTGATACCAAAATTCAAACTGTGTGATTTTTCGTAGTCAGAATTTGTGAACGTTTATCATAAGCCGTGTTGTTCTTTCTGCATTTTTTTAGGGCCAGATAATTTTGGTCTCATTACAGGTGGACGCTTTCTGCCGTTGCTTTTTCGCAATTTTTTGAAGTTTGTGTGAGACTAGGTTCTTTCCCCTTCCCCCATTGAGGCTGTTTTCAAGATCCCAGAGCGTGTCAAATGTTTTTTAAATGCTTGTGGTTTAGCAAGAGCATCCACCCTGTTATTGCCATCAATGCTGGCTTGTCTAAAAGTAACTAGCGAATGTTTCACTATCTCTTCCAGGCATCTTGGATAGTTTTTGATATGATGTACACAGTTTGTAGGAACTGTCAGGATAATTTTGCTGTCAGGAAAAATGTGGATGTTTGCATAGGATGTCGAACTATAGTGATCTTGCTGCGCGGCTGGAATTTCAGCTGGAATATTCCCCCTTATCGTGGTTGGGCGTATTTCGATTCTTCTTACTACTCTTCAGTAATGGATTAAAGAAAACGGCAACATTTTTTCTTTAATCTAGGACGAAACTGTCGTAGTCGAAGTCGAAGTCGAAAGGCCCATTATTACACTAGCTTGATATACTATAGAACAGTTTTAGCGTTAACTCGCACCCATTCCTATCAAATCATTTAGATCCATCGTTGAATATTTGGATTTGGTATTTACTGATCGATCAGGTATGCTCCTCACAAAACCTGGATCGAGGATAGCTTTTGCACTATCAACTGGATTTTCCATGTTGATAGTAGGTAGGTATACAAAAAATTTCCACGAAGAATGCTCAAACTTTTTTCCATATTGATCCAATTTTATTGATGCTGAGTAGTGGCATCAAATTATTACGAGTATTATTCAGCGGGGATTAAATAAATTAAGGCGTTCTACAGAAGTATTTTCCAGGAAATTGTACTATAGGTTCCGGAATTCAAGAAAACTCGGAACTTAAACTCCAATCGTAAAAATGCATACTTGTGACAATTTTTAATTCTTATTTGTATATGTTAAAATTAATCCTATTGTATATTTTATGTTTTGACTCATATCAGCGATTTGAGTTGAATTTAAATCTAACAGAACTTCATGAAAAATTTTATTTATCAGAAACAGCCGAAGGGTATTGACCTTCCGCACCGTAAATATCAACAAATTAACTTTAAATAAAACACAAATATGCACATAGTATAGTTGCAAAAGTTTCTATACTTTTATTTAAATAAAACTTAAACCGCATAATTACACTAACATTATTAGAAGCATACTTTTTGGCTGTCATTAATATAAAAATCAAAAGCATACTTTTCAAATAAGCAACACTTAAGCTTTTTAATAAATTGCTTAATATTTGCTAAACTTTTTTGTTTTAGCATTATTAAAAACAATGAAGCGAAACTCAAACTTTTAGCCATCAAAATCTTCATATGATTTTTGTTTCACAAATAAAGTTTGCCAAGCCTGAAGCAAATAATTAAAGTATAATACAAATATTATATTGTTTATTACGCCAAACTCTTCTCCTTTTTTGCTTCTTCTTTTATTAAGACAAATAATAACATTGAATAATTATTATGCAACGTTAAACTTCAAAAATAAAACATGAAAAAAAATAAAAACTTAAGTGTAATTTTTTTCATAAATTTTCTCATTTCGTTCCGGTCTCTTGCATTTTCTCCGCAGTGCTACTTCTGAGATAAGTTTGTGTTATACCTAAATCTAAAATTGAATGAAGAAAAACTGTAGAAAAACATTTTAGATGGTTAAATGAAAATTTCAAGTACATGTGTGGTGCACTGAAGAAGCCAGCCCAAGCGGCAGCAGCAGCAGCAGCAGCATTATAAGAGGAAGCATGAAAGTGCACTTGTGTGTTTTAAGGATCTCTAAAGTTACCAAACAAACATTTTAGGATTTTATTTATATTTCTTTTTTGCTTGGTATTTCCCTAGTCGTCTTTTTATTTAATTAAATTTCTATAGACTGTTGGCATAAAGTTTCATCGTCATTAGCTGAATATTTTTGCTGTTGCTGATGTTGTTGCTAGATAAACAATATGGAAGACTTAAAGTAGGGGAATGTAAACAAGCACGATAACATACGTAAGTTAAAAGGGCCTGAGTGTAGGCGTTTATTTAACTAAGGCCTGCAAAATTGTATTTTAGTATTTATATAAAATTTTACAATGTCACGCACATGTTTAACTTCTTAAAAGCACTTAAATTAAATGAAGGCATATTAGCAAAAAAAAAAAAAAAGAAGACTGGCAAAAAAGCAAATTATTAAAACATTAAAAACTTCAAAAGCAAACAGCCAAAAAAGGGTGGGGGTAGGGGTGGGATATGAGCCATCGCTTCCAACTGAAATAGGAAACCAAACAGCAAAGAAACTTAAACAGGCCACTTCACCGAAGGTGTTAAAGAACTTGATATATACTCGTGTGTACAAACGTATGTCATGAACATGTAAAGCAGAATATAACATTGACTTTGTAAATAAACTTGTGAGCCAAAAGGAAAGGAGATTACTTAAGTATCAACAGCAAGTGGTTTTGACATTGCTTCGTGTCTTCCAAGAGAGTGTTCTTTTCAGACAATAAATTGTTAGTTGTGAAATATGTATGTGTGCTTGTAGCTTAAAGGTTAAGAAGATTAATGAAACTCTATAAAAAAAAAAAACTAAAAACAAAGAACAGACTTTAAAAATAGTTATCAGAGATGTAAAAAAAAAGATTTAGTGATTTTTTAACTCTCACACAGGAAAATTTCATATAACAATCTACAAAAATATGATTAAGTTGACATTTTTCGGCAATGATTTTGCTTCATATGTGTTTCATGTTAATTCAACATGATATAGAGCAACCTTCAAAGAAAAATTTTCCTTTTTGAAATAACTTTATTTCACGTTGATTTATCACTACTGTACTATTAAATTAAAATGAATTATCAAGTCGAATCAAAGTTATTTGAAACAACTTAAATTTGATACTGGGAAATAACACGAAGAACCACGATGAAACAAAGTTATTTCACATTAAACAACATGAATTTAATTTTATTTAGTCATTTTATTTCATTAATTATTTAACTTACGTAATTGTGTGTATTAGTACAAGTATTAGAAAAATGTGTTTGTTACATACAAACACATTTTGGCTTTCCCTGGTCAAGATTTGAACTCAACGAGCTAACTTTAGCTGCCACAACAACCTCAAGTATTGTCTAGATACACACTAAAATAAATGCCACAGTGAATTAAATTTTCATGCAACATGATTTCGTTGATGATTTAACATAAAATTTATTTTAAATTAAAGTTATATAAAAAAAGTTATTTAAAAACAAAAAACAGACAAACTTTGAAGCTACTCTCATTGGCTTTTTTGCAGGATTCAAACCTGCAACCCACTAACCATATATATAATTTATATCTTATTATTTTGCTTTGTTTCAGCAACTTTTTAATTCTAATATAATCTTTACTGAATTAATATTAATTAATTCATGTATTTTGCAAAGATATATACCCTCATTTAAAACTATTGTAATCCTACAAATATTAAAACATACAGACAGGCTTTTAAATATTTATTAAATTAAAATCTACCTTTAGGCGCTTATGCCATATACATATGTAGATACATACATACGAAATACGAAAAGCTTTAATCATTATGAAAACATGCTCACAAAAAAATGCAATTTAAATCCTTTAAGCCTTACAAATGAAAATATTTGCATATATATAAGTTTTAGAAAAAAAAATGTGCCGACTCTTATATACCCTTCACCGAAGTACATGCATAAATGCATACATAAGTATTAGTGTCCTGCACAAGGCCATTTATGAGACCTTTCAAGACATGAGAGATTTTTCAAATGCTTTACTACAGCAAAAAATTCTTAAACAAACGCTAAACAACACTGTTGGCAAGACAAACTACTGAAACAAATGTATTGCCAACAGTTTTTTTATGAGAAAAATATTTGTTTTATGAAAAAAATACATCATTTATATTTTGCTCTTTTGCAATTTATAAAAAGTGACCCAAGGGTATTATTCGACTAAGGAATTTTATTCAAAGATTTTATATTCGATATTTACAATAGTTGTATGTATATTTTATTTTACAGTTTGTGTTAAAAATTTTTTTACATGCTCAATCACTCTTATTCCAGTTGTCGACATCGACGTCAGTTGAACACAATACCAAAAAATTGGGCCTTGTCTACCCGTTTTCGAAAACAACTGACTTCTGTTGGCAGGTTTATGCTATTTTCTAGACCTTAAGGAACGGAACAGTAGCACAGAATTGTTCTCGAGAGCGAGTAAACAAGCCCCAATATTTTGCTATTGTGTTAAACTGACGTCGATGTCCACAACTGGAATAAGGGAGAATATTTTTTCCCTTTTTAAAATAAATGAGGAGAGATTAATTAGAGAGGACTCTAACAGAGATCCGTACTTTCTAATGACAATTAATTAACCAACATCTAAAGGAACTTAAATCCATATATACATAAGTTAAAGCTTTTACTATATTAGTCCGAACACCGAAGACTGAATTAAATAACTATCAATTTTAAAACATCTGCAAGTAACCTAAACCAATTACACATCTGCATTTGGGCATAATATGCAACATATCATAAAGCTTCGTAAGACTAATGAGCAGGGAAACCGCAAATATGCAATTGCATGTTTTTTCTTGTGTGACTTATTAATGCGAGGACAGGATATTTATCAGTTTCAGAACTTTTTATGAATTTTGGCATCGATTTGTTAGTGCATATTTTACCCTTTAGAGCATGTTTTCGCATATATCAGTCTTAAAAGCATATTTTTTTAGCATATTTTCTAACTTTTAGAGCATAATTTACGCTCTTATTGCATATTTTGATACTTTACAGAATTATTTTAATATGCTCACAAGCTTATCTGTTAATCAAAATTTTTATTTTTTGTTTTCGCCATTTAAATCTCATTTCCAATGTTCCATGTACTAAATACATTTTTCTTATATTTGTATACCGTTAAAAATAAAAATTTGAGTTTGTTAGCTGTGACAAACTCTGCCCGATTATATCAGTAGACTTTGAAGGAACATGTCAACGAATTTTATTTGAAAATCCAGGTTAATATTTTGTTGTTTATTGCAATAAAATCACAAAAAAAAAATCTTGTCTTATTTATCCAACATACAGTTCCAAGCTTTTAATACTCATATCGTGATCTCTTTTGAAATTGAAGTTAAATATTTACGAGAGTATTAAAAAAAATTAATTTGTATTATATGCTTTAGCCAAAATTTATGTGGCAGTTTTTTTTTTTTGAAGTGCGCAATCCAAAATTATTGTTTTTAATACGTCAGTTGTTATTCTTCGTTAATTATTTTATTGTTTCCATTTTTTTGTTTATTTTATTTCTGTCTTATTTTATATGCAAATTTTGTCGAATTTTTAAATCAAAAATGTATTTTCGTTGGCAAATAAACGAATTTATTTTATTTTTAAGTGCATATTTTTTGAGTTTTTAGTGCATATTTTCAAGTTTTTAGTGCATATTGAATGCGCATAAAACATTTTTATAGAGCATATTTCTGGTTTCCCTGCTAACGAGATTTTCTAACTAAGATTTTCATGTAAAAATTTAAGAAATAAAAAAAACTCTCAAGTAAAGGTCTTTTTAAAATATCTTTATGTTTAATAAAAAAAAAAATAATTAGTTTTATTTATTTACTTTAAAAAAAAAAAAAAAAAAAAAAAATCCAACCCTGAAACCATATTTTGGATTTTTCTTATTTTTAATACTAAGTTATTCCTTTCTAAAATGTAAAATATTTTTAAATGACAAAAAAAAAATAATTACTTTAATTCAGTTACTTTTATAGACCATAAAAACTTGAAGTTTTCCATCTCTGGAGTTGTATATTTTATTTTACTTATTTTATGTACTGAACCTTTCCTTCTAAAACATCAATTATATTTAATTTCTAAAGGAAAAGAACAAACTTAATTTGATTTGGTTAATTTTATGTATATATGAAAACAAGATTTAATTTTCCAAGCCTGGAATCATCCTTTTATATTTTTCTGGTTTCTAGTAACAATCTTTTTATCTCTTAAATACAAAAAATATGTTTAATTTATAGAGAAAAAGAAAAAAAAGTAGTTGTAGTAGGCAATTTTTTATAAAAAAAAGTTCCACTTTTCCATCCCTGTAATACTCTTTTTGATTTTTTTAATATTTTTAATACCAATTTTATTCGTACTGATATATAAAATGAGTTTATTTAAGAAAAATAAATAAAAAAAAAATTAGTTCTAGCTAATTACTCTTATATGGCAAAGCAAAAGTTTAAATTTTCCAGCTCTGAAACAGTTTTTCCGATTTTGCTGATTATCAATACCAATCTATTTTGGACAATTTATGACATATCAGTTCAAGACTATAGTCTCTAGCTTTTCTGGGAGCTCCGTAAAACCGATTTCACGGACGTACGGACATCGCTTATTCGTCTTCCCTATACATAAGGATCCAGAATTTATATACTTTATATTGTGTGAGCATATTGTGTGAAAGTACACACGGAATGAGAAACTTATATACACCCTTTGCCATTTTTGGTGAAGGGTATAAAAATAACAATGCGTTATCGTTAGTTACATTTTACAAAACATAACAAATTATTTGAGCTCATAAAAGTATGCTATATATAATTTGTTATTAAACGTTTACTACACTTTGCTTTTGCTCTCCTTTATTTTTCCCTCCCCCTACCCCACCCCAACACCCTTTCAGCATTTACCGCTCTTTATTTTGCAAAATCATTTCAGCTAACAATGTTGATTTTTCCCTTAAAATATTTGCAAATCACGAACGAATTGTTTCCCAATTGTTTTTTTTTGGGTTTGAATGTAAAGTCTTTGTGCGTGTGTGTGTGTGTGTGTTTTTAGGTGAGTATGGGTAAGTGTGTGGTTTAACTAATAATAAGGAAAGTGCTGTATATTTTGCTATACTGAGTTTTTTTACATTGTAACATATTTTGCTTTCAATTTAAATTAACAAATGTTGTTTTCTTTTCATTTATTTTAGTGCTCGCACCATGTGTTGAAGTGCTTTTAAAAATAAAGTTTTTTTTGGCAAAAATCTACAAACACTTTCATTAAAAGAGATTTTGTTTTTAATAATGAAAATTGCATTGGTAGACTGAAACTTCCGGTCTCGCAATACTGTGAATGAAATTGGTTTCCATAAAAAAATTATAAGAGAATGCTAAAGATGATTTGAAAATACCTCTCGAACGATACCCATTTTGATATAGCTCACCGACTTTTTATTTATTTAATATGGGCATTTCCACGAGAAACTCGACATTTTTGTCGCGTGCGACAGCAAGCAATTCAGCTTGTATTTCAGAACAATATTTTTTTTAATACATGTATTTATTTATTGTATCTTCAAATATGAACTAACAATAAGTATTCAAATCTTAAATCTAAAATATAATTATTAGGCCCGACCACTGTCGGACATAAACTTAGTGATAGTTATAAATAATACATAAGTAGTGATAATCAAAAAGGAAAAAAAAAAGTATTTTCAAGTAGTCCCATCTGGAGTGTTGAGTATAAGAGCCCTTGTATCCCTCTTTTTTAGGCGGAGCAAGCGGAGTAGGATGTGATTGGAACAATATGACTCGATTTTTCTTAAAATTTTACACAATGGAGATCTGCTGACGCCCTATATAGAGAAGTAAAAAAAGTTCAATTTTCTTTAAAAAATAACAAAGAATATTCGTGAGGTGTTGCACGCTACAAGAAAATGACATATTGAATTTTGATTACTATCATAAATTCAGTGGCACTTCCGGGATGTGAGCTTTTAATCGAAAAGAGAACATTTCCTTTATCGAATTGTATGTAAATTGAAAACTTAACTTATTTTATTTTGGTCTGAGACAGTTTGTTAAATGTTATATTTTTGTTTGGATTCATTTTGTTTATCTTCCAAAATAAATGCTTAATAACGAAATAGTTCATAAATCAAACGTAATGTTTCGTTAATTTTTGGATATTTTTTTTTCAGTGTAAATTTAAATTTAGAAATATTTTCTTATCGTGGTTCAACTATTTTCAAGGATTAAGTGATATTATTCAATTCCTTTGTAGTGTTTTAAAATATTCAGGTTTTTTTTGTGTCACTTTCCACTTGATTTGATATACACCATTACATTTTTTTTTTACTTATTTTCAGTGTATTTTTTTAAAATTTTTTTTTGTAACACAACAACCCATCTATAGACAATTTGTAGCATTTTAACTGATAATGACGTTTTCACTCACACTCACACACTTACACACACACACACGTTCAAGTATTCACTTCACTTTGACAGTTTGCTGAAAAATACTGTTATTTATTCATTTCGAATGTTCCTGGAGTGAATTGCAAAATGCAGTTTTTTTCTCTTTTCTATTGAGGTTTTATTTGGTTTTTTTTGGGCTATAAAGGGGCCAGTGGCGATACATCATTTCGCTATTGAATTTATTGTGCAATTGTACAAAGCGTTATTTATTAAGGGTCAGAGCGCAAAAAGAGTTTATTCAATGGTTAAGCACACTCAATTTGTGCATGATTGGATGATTTAATGAAACTTGAACTTTAGTGAAATAAAAGTTTATTGAAATTTACTAGTATATACAGTCCACACAAAAATGTGAATACACACAGAAAAAAAATTAGCCAAATATAACAAAATTCAACAATTAAAGTTTCATTAACCAACTACATTGGTTAAACTAACTAATGTGAAGCTGTTAAAAAAAACATCTTAAGAATTTATCGTAATTTGACCACTTATAGCAGCGCTTTTCATTATTCATTCAAACCCATTCATGCAATTGCCATCCAATACATCTGAATGCAAATAAATTCATGGCGAATTGGTTGAAGTAAAATTTTTGCACTTCGTATCAGCATCTCGCCGTCCAAGGGATAGGATCCTGCAACAAACTTGATTGATGGTTCTTTTAGTCGATTGTGAACATTTTGACGATGATACGCGCATTATCGCAAAAATAGTCACATGTACACGCAAAGAAAAAATATGATTGAGGTAACCATAATCAAACAGCAACATACCATGATTGAATTATATGGTTGCAGTCAAATCATATTTGTTGCTTATCACTACTTATGTATTATTAATAACTATCACTAAGCTTATGTCCGACATTGGTCGGGCCTAATAATTTTTTTATAGACTTAAGATTTGAATACTTATTGTTAGTTCATATTTGAAGATACAATAAATAAAAAAAACATGCATTAAAAAAAAAAAAAAAAAAAATCATATTATTTTTAATAAAAAAGCAAACTTTAATAATATTATTATCTTAGTTAATAATAATATTATCTACAAAAACAAAGAACTTTGTTAGACCTAATCTTAATATTGTAAATATGACAACACTATTGTTAGATGTGACTAAAATATAATTGAGACTCACCATACCATGATCTAATATTATATTAATATTGTTAAATACGACCACAGTATTATTTAATATAATAATACTATTTTATTTTTTAATCATATATTTATTGTAGAAACAGCTGTGTGTTAAATTCGAAATAAAAATAAATTAATATTGTTGAAATAAAATGTATATATAGAAATGTATACTTACACGACATACAGACATGTCTGTATAAAGAGATACTCAAATGTTTATATATATTTATTGGCCAACCCTTTTGTTTATACTTTATTTATTAATTTATTTATTTAACACCACCCGTGCACTACCGATAGCTTACAAACGAAATACTGAATTGACAGATGTTTTTCTGAAAAAGATTTTTTTAAAAAACTTAACATAGTATGATTTTGGATAACATTATATTGTTATTTACATCATAGTATTTTTAAATAATAATACAAATTATGTTGCAGTCATAAATTTTTAACAAAACTATATGGTTAAACTCTAACCATATCACACTTTTTTATGAATATGATAATGTTGTTATTAAATTCAAACATTACTCTGTTTATCGTAACGAAATAAATCTTTAAAATAACAATAACTAGTTTTCGACGACCACAAATTTATTTCAGAGAACATAATATTGTTTTCTCAACCATTCTATAACCATATCTTTTCTTTGCGTATACGTATGTCTGCGTGTATGTATACATCTCATATCTTAAGAACAGGTCAATATGCTGAAGTCATTTACATGTCGTAAGCTAAGGAATCTATTCTGTTCACTGGACTAGAAAATTTTGAAAATTTAATTTTCTAAAGCTTTTTTTAAACAATTTCTAAACGACTAAACTGATTCAATTCAAAATTCAATAATCTTAAAAAAAATGCAGGTCATTTGCTGCCAAATTGACTAAAATCGGATGATTCGTTCGAAAGATATTGTTGACAAAAAATTTTGAACAATGTTTTTTTTTCTTGTAAAATTATTTAAAAGTCTTCGTCAAATGGAAAGAGAGAGATATTTCAAATATTAAGACACTATATTAACATTTTAGGTTTATAAATTCATTAGCAATAAAGCTGCAATAAACCTGCAAACCTGCTTTTGTTTGCAGTAAAATTAACAACTTAAATTGGTTCGATTAACCTTTGCTATAGTTTTCTAGTTTTGTCCACTATTTATATGTATTAGTTTAACCAAACAAATAGTAAATTTTTATCGTATTCTTAGTTATTAATCGCTGCAATAATTTGTATTGGATGTAAATATTAATAGTTACAATAAAAATTGTTTAGATTCACAGTTTCTACATGTCCATCGCAAAAAGCTACTCTCATTTACAGTAAAATTAAGAAATTAACTTGATTATAAAGGATGTTTTTACGACCGATGCAACTTTAAATTGTAAAAAATAACACGAAAAATTATATTTTATACCCTGTTTCCATAAGTCAGGCAGGTGACTCGTCTAGAAAATTTTCATGAAAATCACTAAAAACAACGAGTGCTTTTCATACAAATTTTCTACTCAAGTCGACCGTCCAGGTTACGGAAAGAGGGGGTTAATTTAAACAATTTTTTTTTTTGATTCCAAAGATCAGTACATGATTTTGGGCATATGGTCGGCGCTGCTGTTCTTGCCGAGTCGCATTCTGAACGTCCAATTTTACGACTTTTGCAAGCATGCCTCCCAGGCGTGAATGGTTGCTAGTTTTCACGACCGGTTCGGAACCGGTTTTTTTATAATTAGTTTTTCTTTTGAGTTTGATTGTTTAGACAGTTTTAAAACCGGTTTTTATTATGTTTTTGATTTTCTATCGCCTTTTTGTCGGTTTTTATTATTTTTTTTTTAACATTATGAGTGAGTAACAAGTAACAATATATTCATAAATTTTAAGGACCAGTACAACAACGTTCGACTTGTCGCACATTTACATTCAAAACAAAAATAAAATTTTAAAATTTTAGTTTATTGGCTTATTTCTTCACAATGACTAATCATGCAACAACAATTTGGGCCGTTCCTTCATTTCGCTGTTTTGGGCGATTTGCACTTGAGCGATAATTTTTCGTAAATGCATTAGTGTGTATACTAAAGTATAGAGCAGCGCCCTCGTGCTTTGGCTTTGGTAGCTTTTGTTCGTCCGTGAAGTCAAATAACATATGAAATGGTTACTTAACACCAGAGGCGCTGCAATAGTTGCAAAAACTAAAAAAAAATCAATTAAGCTTCTGTTCTTTGAATCTATCTGTAACTTCATTATCTTCATGTACTTGCACTAACCCTTTACCACACTCAAGTAACACAAATGTACCTGCTATTTGAATGCAAGTAAGCTGAAAACTTAATTTCTTATCGCAGAAAACTGTTTAACAGACGAGCATAACCTAAAAAGAAAATAACAAAAAAAAATCCCTATTGGTTAGATTAACCAGACAAATTTAATTAATTTGAATTTAATTTTCTACGAGGTGGTGTTTTTCCTGCATAGATTTAAAAAAAAACTGTGTTTAAACCAAAACGCTATTCGTATATATATATATTGATAGTGTGTGAAATTTTCCCTATTCAATTGAATAGTACTCAGTCAAGGTCCAAATTTATTCCTCTTTTGATCATTCTTGATTTTTCGGAGTGTTTTCTTGGACTTTGACTAGTAAAATATCTAACGGTTTGGTTTATTCGTTCGTTCGGTACTTTTGATAGCTTTTTTGTGCTTATTAAATCACTTTTGTTGTGAGCCTTGAAAAAGATTTACCACGTCTCCACGCTCTGCGATCTATTTTAAAGGTAAAATCAATAAAATAAAGAATCCTTCATTTTATACTCTTTAAACAATTGTTTTTTATTTGCTCCATCTTTACACGCTAATAAACTGTTTAACCTGTTTTAGATATTTCTTTGACTTTAATTAAAGCCATTCAAGGTTTAACAAATATTCAATTTACTTTTGTAAAATTGGGAGAATTAATTCTTTTAAAGTGCTGGAAAATTTTAGTCCTGGCTTCCTGTGAACTCTTTTCCTTTAAACGGTCTTTATTAAAAACCACTACCGTACTTGCATACACACACACATGTGTGATGCGTACTTCCATGTATAAAAACACCTCGAGTAAAATTCACAGACAAAAAAAACATGGACTGCATTTGATAATGTGTGTGACATGTGTCTGGTTAACAAAGCACACTAACACAACAAACAACTACAGCAAAAAAAAGGAAAAGAAAAAAAGAAGAAATAAAGCTTTTAAGTACTTTAGACTTGAAGCGTTCAAATGATGATGACGCGTCAGTATTTCCTTTATAGTTGCGAATATATTTTGGCAAAAAAAAAAGAAAAAAAAGGAAATCCTTTTTTGTTTGCAAAATGAACTAATATGTATATTGTGTTGACTTTTCGCCCACAGCTACCCCAAAAAAAAAAATATTTAGACAAAGTTTGCTCTATACAGATTTTCAACACCTTTTGTTGCCTTTTTTTCTTCCTTTTTTTCTTCTTTCCCGTAACAAAGCAGAAAACAAAAGCATAACCCATTTCCGTTTCTCACTTTGCAAAAGGGTTTTGCAAAGCACTAAAGTGTAATAATATGCCAGACCAATAAGAAGGGCAAAATTCACTTTAAACCCTGATGCGGCAAGAAATGGTATGGATATAATAAAAAAAAGGAAAACAAATGGCAAACATGTCGTCCTATTAGTTGTCAATAACGTCCTTTCAACATGCTTATCAACTAATGGCTTTTAGCAATAGTTTTCGTGCTCTTCAAGGTGGCTGGGGAGCACAAAAACGTGAGTGAACGTGCTCTTATTTTATTATGGCAAAAGAACTAGAAGCTAAATGATTTCTGCATTCATTGTCTTCTGGTGTAATTTGCAAAAAGGAATATTGTATCCATAAGATACGAGTATTGTATGAAATATTCAAAGCGGGTGTTTATTATTCCTGTAAACATTTTTGTAAATTATCTGCTTTACACTACACCAGAAAAGCCTTAAGGCATTATCTTTTCGTTTTTTTTTTGCAAATTCTGCACTGATTTGATTGATAGGGCGGGTCCGGAGCAAAAAAAAAAATGTTTATATTTTTAAGTGAAAAGCAAACATTTTTTTTTGGGAAATTAGATCAGCTAAATTTTGTAATAAAAAAAAAAATTGATGGTAATAATCCATCACTGTCTAGAGTAATTAATACAATTGTATTAAAAGAAATGTGTTTTACAAAGTTTTTTTTTACAAAAATTTCATTGGAATTTAATTAAAATTTTAATTAGTATCGCAGGGTTTACCCCCCGTTGTCACATGCCAGTAGTTACTTGCAAGTAGTGTATATGTATTACTAACGAAAATCAGGAGAAATGTAAAAAACTCAAAAATTTTTTGAGTGGTTTTTCAACCGGTTTTAAAACCCGGTTTTTTTACAATACGTTTGTCGGTTTTTTCAAAATGTTGATTTTTCGAATGTCGAATAGTCCGGTATTTTTACAATTTAAAAACCGGCTGAGTCGAATACTTTTCGATTTGTACATTTTGCAATAAAATTTTTTTTTACTATGTTAAAACTTAGACCAACGTGCTCTGTTGATTTTTCTAAGTATCTTTTTATACCTGATTTACATTAAGCATTTTTTTTTTCATGAAATTACTTGCATGAAATTTTTTTATTTGCCAATAGGAGGCCTGGAGGAGCTACTTATATCAAAAAGTTGCAAACAAAACTGATGCATTTTTCATTCTACGTATTTTTTTTTATATAAAGTTCTCTTTTATAGCTCTACAATTAGCAAATAGAAAAAGTTTCGTGCAACAAAATTCATGAAAAAATGCTTAATGTAAATCAGGTATTAGTGTAAAAGTTCAAAGCGTTTTTTGAGCATGGCAACACTTATTGAAACATGAAATTCAAGCGAAATTATTTTATGAGGAGGTAGCAGAGGCGAATTAAATTCGGCTTATGGTGTGCAATGGATTTCAAAATACATTTGCAAAAACAATTTTTTAGTTTTGTTGACATTTTGATTCATACTTTATATAGAGGTAGATATCCACCTTGTACATACATCCATATATATATTATATATATGTACTATACATATGTAAGTATATGAAGTTAAATCTTATGTTTTACCTTTAATTTTTATATTGTTTTATAGTATTTACAGGAACTTTTAACTCTATTTTTTAATAAAGCAATTTAAAATCAAAACTTTTTTGTATAATAATTTTCTTACTTAAAAAACCGGTTGACCGGTTTTTCCTGAATTGTAAAAACCGAAACCGGGTTTTTCCTAATTTCAAATATTCGAATTATTCGAAAACCGGTTTCTGGAAAAAAGTCGAATAATCGATCACCCTAGTGGCTACACAGCACAGTGCAAGTTAAAATGTCGTCAACAAGTAAAGTTCTAGCTAACAGCGTTACTTAAACTGTTAGTGCAGTGTTGCCAAGAAGTCAATATTGAACTTTAATTGTATTAAAACATGAAATTTATGTTCAAACTTAGCTCTAAAATGAGTCTTTATGTCATTTCTCAATATCCTTTTTATATATACATAAAATCAGCTATAATACTAACAAATGAAATTAATGAAATAACTCTCTACTCGGCAACACTGTTTTTTCGTTTAGTCACTTTACTTGCGACAAGTGTGAAAATTTACTTGCTTCAAAATTTCATTGTAAGCTGACTCGCAAGTGGCAAAAGCGTGGCTGTGTTAGTAAAAAATGTGAGTGTATTCAGTTTTTTTCACTTGCACTTGCATGTGGCAACGGGGGATTAATAGCAATCCAATTAATTCAATCAATTAAAAATTAAATTGAATTTTCACACTTAAATAATGATATAATGATAATAATTTTATTTTTATCATTTATTATTTTAATTTTATTGTTTTTTCTCTGGGTGTATCAATTGCCATGTCTTAAGAACTTGCCCGATTATGGAAATTTCAAATGGAAACTTAAATGCAAATATCAAATTCTGCATTATTGGTGCAGGTTCTGGTGTAACAGCTGTCAGTTTTACAAAAACTTAAAAAAAATCAATTTGCGTGCAAATATTTTGCACCTTTAAAAATTTATACTTTTTCAAACACACAATTTAATATTCATGAATAGAGAGAAGTTTTAAACACCAATATTTTTATATCATAACGAAAATTTTAAATTAAAATGTTTAATGGAAAATGGACTAAAATATAAATAATAAATTAAACACTCATAATCCTTTAGTCATCGTCATCAAACACAATTATGTCATAAATACTTTATCATTTATATGCAATTCATTTAAATGTAGCTGCTGCTGTTAAGAAGAGCCTGCTGCAGTAGGAAGTGGGTGTATAAATATATTGTTGTTGCATGAAAATTATAATTGATGCATTTGATTTGGAAATTCTATACTAATGGCAGAAATCAAAGAGATTAGATTTTCATTTACAATTTTAAGCATAAAGTGATTATATATATTGTGAAAATAATTTTAAAACATAAATTTACATAGTTTTTTTTTTTCATAATTTTATTATGAAAATGTTCAAGATAAATTGATTGGAATAACAAATTATTGCAAGTGTAATTGAATTGTAGTTGTAATTTAAGAGATTTAAAAAAACAAGCTTTAAATGTATGTGCATATGTGAGGAAATATTTGATAAAGTATTCAAAATGCCTACAAAACAAAATAATAAAATTTTATTAGTCAGCCAGCGCACACTGAAAAATAATCATGTTAGAGATCTTAAAGTCAAATCTCTTTCCCTTAAGCCATTTCTGCAGGTTTAAAAACAAAAAAATAGTCACTCGTTGCTTAATCCGTAGAACAGGGCGAATGAGAGAACAATTCGTAGTCTAATTCATCATTTTTTTTGCGTGTGTGCACTCTCTCATTGTCCTGGTGGAAAAAACCTTCTTTTACGAAGTACAATAGTTGCTTTCTTCATACTCTTTAAAATATTTATCTTCAAACTGAACTTACAAGTCCAGAATGATAGGTTACCACACACCGAAAAATTTCAACTTAAAATCTAGATAAACAAGGTCAATTTTACCTTTTTCGACCATGATTTTGCTTCATATGTGTTTCATGTTAATCTAACATGATTAAGAGTAATTTTGAAAGAAAATTTTTCCTTTCGAAATAACTTTATTTCATGTTGATTGAACATTCCCGTAAGGTTAAATTGAAATGAAGAATCATGTTGATTCAAAGTTGTTTCAGGTTGGAACAAGTTAAATTCGATACTGAGAAATAACGCGAAGAAGCAGGTTGCAGCAAAGTTATTTTAAAATGAAACCACATGAATTTAATTTCATTTATTTATTATTTAGCTTGCGTCTGTATATTGGCAATGGGATCAGTAAAATACGTGTATGTACCATAATTTGCTTTCTACCGGCCAAGATTTGAACTCGGAACTCATTGCATGGTAGTCAACGTGCCTAGCGCTGCAGCCACAATAACCTTAATTCTTTAGATTCACACTAAATATAGACCAGCATAAATAACATTTTAATTCAACATTATTTATTTGATTATTTAAAATAAAATTTATTTGAAAAGTTAAAGTTAAAATATACAAACTGCGAAGCAACTTTGATTTGTCTCCAGGATTCGAACCTGCGACTCTCCGACTACAAGATTAGTATACTGCCTACTAGCCAACATGGCTGGTAATGCGAAGTTTGTCGCCTATTTACGAACATCACAATAAACAAAAACAACAACAAAACAAAAACAAGTCACAAAACTAAGCACAACAGTGTATTGTAGTAGATTGTAGCTACAGCAAGCACGACAACGCAAATAAACACCAACAGACTTAAACAACATATCGTGCCATAGCCGCAAAAAAAGTTTAAGTGACTTATACCTTAATTCAGTAAGAAGATTTAGGAGGTTTTTGTTTGAAAATACTTTTGAGTTCTTGTGTTTGAATTCTCTAAATTATTTTCTTCAAAAATGGTTGTTGTCTTTGATAATGAAAAATAGAAATATTCACCCTTATTCCAGTTGTCGGCATCGACGTCACTTTAACACAATACCAGGCTTGTGGAAAACAACTGACGCCTGTTGGCAGTTTTATGCTATTTTGTAGACCTCAAGGAACGGAAATAGATTGTCAGTTGCACAAAATTGTTCTTGAAAGCGAGTACACAAGCCCCAATTTTTTGGTATTGTGTTAAAGTGACTTCGATGTCGACAACTAGAATAAGGGTGATTACTGCCATGTTTTTAAAACATAAAAATTAAATTAAAGTATTATAAAGGGTGTCCCAATTAGAACGCAAAATTTAAATTTTAAATAAAACACAGATATTTAAAAAAAAATCGTGAAACTTTATTATATCGTAAAGTAAACAAAATGAGGTTATGTGTGGAACAAGAAATCGGGCAGATGGCCACCGCGGCTTTGCTGGCACACACGCGATATTTTAATGAAATTTTCAATGGCCGTTTTGCATAAATGCTGCGGTATTTCATTAATGCAACGTCCAATTTCCTCTTTTAAGGCTTGAGTCGTCGTCGGCTTATTCGCGTAAACCATCGACTTCAAAAAACCCCAAAGAAAAAAGTCTAATGGTGTTAAATCGCACGATCTAGGCGGCCAATTCTGGTTTCCAAAACGCGAAATAACACGACCGGGAAATGACTGATGTAGCAATTGAATTGTTTCTCCGGCTGTATGACATGTGGCGCCGTCTTGCTGAAACCACATGCCCTCCACACTAATTTCTTCAATTCTAGGCACGAAAAAACTTGTTATCATTTCACGATACCGAACACCATTGACTGTTTGCGCTTGACCTGCGTTTGAGCGACATCATCACGTACAGCTGCGACATTTTCGGTCGATCGACCTGGTCGAAGGTGCGTTGTTGTCTTTACATCACTAACAGACCCAGTTTCGGCAAATTTATCCATTAATCTCTTTACAGTTGACTCTTTTGGAGCATTATTGTGACCCCAAATTGATCGCAAATTTGCGAACTGTAGCCGCAAAACTTTCACCATTTTGGTAAAACAATTTCACAATGAGAATGTGTTGTTCATTCGTGTAGCGCTCCATTTTTACTAACCTCGTATCTGCTACTAGCAAACAATAACAATTGATCAAATGTCAAACAATGACACTTCGAATGGCGCCAAATTTAAATCTTGCGTTCGTGTTGGGACACCCTTTACAATAGTTTGAAAAATATATGAAAAAGTATGTAATGGAAATAATGTTAGAAACAAAATCATAAAGCCAATACACGAACATTCTAGCATAGACACTAAATGACAGAATGAGGTCATTAATTCTCGAATTTAATTTCTTTAACAAAATCGATTATTTGTGATCGTAAATAATCGATTTTCATCACAAAAAAAAAACAAGATCCAATGAATAAGTCGGTTAAGCTTGTTTGGCGGTTACGGCTCGATATCATTTCTTGTTAATTTAATATGATTTAAAATCCAAATTTTTGCATGGTGATTTTACATTGGTACTTTTTTCGGTACGTTTTTTCTCTTAGTGTATGTTCCTCCTAGGAATTAAAAGATTAAATATATACATAGATAATATCATTTAAATATTAAACACCTAAAGAGTGCTGCAAAGAAATTTCAAACTTTATTTAACAAAAGTCGTCTGGCATTTGGCCAGTAACAGTAAATCTATGAAAATCCTTAACAATTTTTTTTTAGTAATTTAATTGACTTTAGATTGAATCGGCTTTTGCGACTACATATGAAAATTGCATAATTTTTATCCTGGGGAAATTTATGAAAACACATTGCATATTCATGAGACTTGTTAAAAATATTTGAAGACTTTCTGCCTGGTTGGATATAGAGAAAAAGGAATTTCGTTTCATAACTGCAACAGGGTTAGAGACTAAACAAAATTAAATTTCTAGATACCAGCAGACAAACGAGTATGAAACATTTATTCATATTAACTAGAAAGTCATACATTTAGATTGTATTATTATATACGTGTATATATAAATGTATGAGTGTTGTGTTTTGTTTATATCACAGGCTTCCTTCCAGACACACATGACCATACATAACTTTTCATAAGAGCTGGTTGTTTGTATGTATGTGTTGTTATTACGCCCATAATGTATGAAATTATAAAATGTTTATGTTATGGCTGGTAAAATGTAATGAATACATTTATGTTACGTGTTGTAAAACAGCAAAACCCAGCCACATAAAGTCCTTAAACAAGCAAATTTGTACTTCACAAACATAAATTTCTGGTATATTTGATTATGATTATTACACAAACACACACACACACACACACACACACACACACACACACACACACACACACACACACACACACACACACACACACACGCACACACACACACACACACACACACACACATACACACACACACACACACACATTCTAAAGCAAACCACCTTCCAAAAATAAACAAAACATATCCTTGCTCCCTCTGCAAGCAAATAATACAGCAGTAACATGTTTAAATATTTATTAATATTTGTAATTTTTATTTCCTACCGTAGTTTTGGGGTTCATCTCTTTTTTCTTTTTAATATTTTTATTTTTGGAGAGTAGCAAACTTTGATATAAAATATTTGGCCTGTATTTGTGTTATAAGAACAGTTCCTGGTCAGTTTTCAAATGCAGCCTTGCCAAAGCAACGGCTATGAAATATAATGTAATTATATAAACTCTATTGGATGCCTTCTGTTTTGATCAGTATATTTTTTATTTGGTTAAATAATAACTATAGTTTCTTTTTAGTGGGACTAAGGGTTTTTGTATGTTTCGGTGATTACCAAAAAAAAAAAAAAAAAAAAAAAAAAAAGGATTCTTTAATATAAAAGATGACTACTGAAAATTGTTATGGCAGTTAGAATGGAAATAAAAAAAGGATTTATAACCGAAAAAGCAATAAAAAAGTAAATATCTTAACATAATTCGAATTTATAGAGGAAAAATTCAAGTGAAGAAAAATTACATTGAAAATAAGTATTTACATATTTTAAAGCAGACACATAGTGCTTTAACTCCAGAAAGCGAACCGGCAAAACTACGTAAAATTTTATATATGCGCTAGTAATTAACTTTCAAGAAAATAGGTCCAAGGACATGCATATCTCCCATATATCATTTTTCTCAAAACGTAAATTTTGGCTGAATCTATGATTAGAATGCACTAAAATTTAATATATAGTTGTAAGATTATGTGCTTTAGCTCTGTTTTAAGTTTCGTTTCAATCGGTGCAAGGACGTGCCTGTCTCCCATATATCCTTTTTTTCAAGAATTAAATTTTAGCACAAAAAATTAATAAAAAATATTTATAATTATGCGTTTTATCTCTGTTCTAAATTTGGCTGTATTTGCTGCCAGGACTTTACTAGCTCCTATACATCCTTTTTCTATAAAACTAAATTTTAGCGGTATTTATGAATACAATGCCTAAAAAAATTAATAAATCTTTTTAAGCTGATGCATTTTAGGTATGTTGTAAAATTTGTTTAACTCGCTGCATAAACATGCCTCCGTCCCATAAATCCTTTTTATTAAAATTAAAATTTGAGCTGCATTTATGACTAGATTGCACTGAAAATAATCATGTATTTCTAAAATTGTGCATTTTAGCTCTGTTGTAAGTTTGGTTTTAATCGGTGTAAGGTCATGACTACCTGCCATACATCCTTTTTTTCATGAACTAAATCTTAACTGCATTAATGATAAGAATGCCCTACAAAATTAATAAATAGTTTTAAAATTATGTGCTTTAGCTCTGTAGTAATTTTTATTTCAATCGGAGCAAAAACATGAGTACGTACCACATACCCTTTTTTCAAGAACTAAATTTTAGCACAAAAAATTATTAAATAATTTTAAAATTATACGCTTTAGCTGTGCTGTTTATTTTGTCCCATTAGATGCAAGGATATGGCTACCTTTCATATATCCTTTTTCCTAAAACATCAAATTTCAGCCGCATTTATGTTAAGAATCCCTTAACAAATTAACAAATAGTTCTTAAATGATATGCTTGAGCTTCGTTGTAAATTTTGTTTTATTAGGTACAATGATATGACTACCACCCATATATCCTTTTTCTCAAAAATCAAATTTTAACTGCATTTACGACCAGAATGCATTAAAAACTAATTAATAGTTCTAAAACAATGCGATTTAGCTATGTTTGAAATTTTGTTTCATTCAGTGCAAGAACATGCCTACCTCTCATATATCCTTTTTCCCAAAAATCAGATTTTTGCTGCATTTATAATTATAATGCAGTAAACTTTAATAAATAGTTCTAAATTTTTGCACCTTAGCTGTGTTGTAAATTTTGTTTCATTCTGAGAAAGGACATGACAACCTCCCATATATCCTTTTTCTCAAAAACCTAATTTTAACTGCATTTACAATCAGAATGCACTAAAAATTAATAAAAAGCTCTAAAATTATGCGTTGTAGTGACGTTGCTAGGACATATCTTCCTCCTATATATCCTTTATCTCAAAAAACCGAATTTTAACTGTATTTATGATTTGGATACACTTAAACTTAATAAATATTTAAAAAATTATGTGTCTTAGATCTGTTGTAATTTCTATTTTATTCGGTGCAAGTATATGACTACCTCCCGTATATCCTTTTTCTCAAAAAGTAAATTGTGTTCCTTATTTATGTTTACAAAGCGCTAAAACTTAGTATATACTTCTAGAACTCTGTTTTTTATTTGTCTTGTAAATTCTATTTTATTCTGAGCAAAGACATGACTATTTCCCATATATCCTTTTTCTCAAAAACCAAATTTTAGGTGCATTTATGATTTAAATGCGCTAAAATTTAATATATATTTCTAAAACTATGTGCTTTAGTTGTGTTGTAAATTCTATTTTATTCTGATTGAGGACATGACTACCTCCCATATATCCTTTTTTCAAGAACCAAATTTTAGCTGTATTTTTGAATCGAATGCACTTAAAATTTAAATTATTATTTAGAATTTAGAGTTTTATTGTAAATTTCGTTCTATTCGGTGCAAGGACATGGCTACCTCTGTTACGAATTTTTGTTATTGCATAAAAAATTTAAATTTATGTATACATACATATATGTATGTATATGAAGAAACATTTTTTGAAATTGTTTTATTCCATTTATCATCTAACTTTTTCCGAGTGTATAAAAATATACAAAACTTTTGATTTTTGTATTAATCGTTAGACAATTTCAACAATATCTATTTAAGGTTCTAAGTTCGCTTTTCAAAAATGTGTGTTGCATTAATATTCTAAGAAGTTAATTTATCTGTGGTATTGTCTGTGGAGCAAAACACTGTGAGGTATAATCAAAGTATCTCTCACTCTAATTTATATTACTTATATGTAAAATTAAAAACTGTCACTAAAAGCAATTCTTTTCCTCGTTCTTAAATTAATATTCAGTAAAATTCTTGTTAAAGCTTTCTATTTTGCAGATAATAAAGTTGAACAATATTTTTTTTTCTTAACTTAAATTACTTTTTATTTATTCTTCCTTTTATTGGTCAATCAATCCTTATTTACAATCAATTCAAACAACAACTAACCACAACGCCTTCAAAACTAATAAACTATGACATCAACATATTGTATCAATAATTTATTTGACAGACTATCCACGTTCATCAGTTCAGTTGACTCCACCTCTACAAATCTTATAACAAGTATGACCAAATGAAATCAAGATTCAATATAGAAAAATAACATTACAACACGGTCATAAAATAAACTAAAGTAATAATAATAAGAAGAGAAATAAAAATATTTGTCACTACCTTTCCACTTCAATGTTAAATCCAAACAAATTGCTTATCGCAAACTAGATTGACTGACTGTCTGTCATTGTTCAAGCAATAAATTGAATGAAGTCATCAGGAAAATCTCAAAAGTATAATATATAGTGCAAACAAAGAGGTTAGATATTATTAAAATGGGTTTAGAACCATGAACGGCTGTGGCCACACAAAATCCTTCCAATTTCAAATCAAATCAATCTTTTTAACCAACAAAAAAGAAATCTAAATTAAATCACAAGAAATGTCATCAATAGAGCAATTGTAAATCCTGCTAAAATATAATTTTATTTGTATAAGTTTCAGCAGCCAGCAGAAAGTTGTATGAGGAAAACATTTCTTTTTCATTTTGATGTTAAATTCAAAAGCACGTACATAAGATATTTTATTTTCTAACAGGCATGTATAAGAGAGATTTATTAAATCCTCTCTCTCTCTCTCACACACACTGCCACACACATTTGCTTAAGTAAAAAGAATAATAATGATTTGTTGAAAAGAAAAAGGAATTGAACTTAAGGACAGTTTTGCAACAAAGTTTATGTTTGCAATGAGTAACTTAACATGCACTAAAAGCTTTTAGTTTTTATAATCAGGGTTCATTAAAGTCAACTACAAAAGAAAAATTCTGAAAGTTATATCTCTCTCAAATAAATTTAAAGCAACTTTTTCTAAGAGATATTAAAAAAAAGTCCTAATCGGATTTTTGTAAACTCCATAAAGTGCTGATACTTAGGAATTTAATTTTTTAAAACTTTTTTTTAAAATAGTTGTTTAAAAAAAGCAATTTTTCAAAAATTTGCATATTAAAAAATGGGACTTTTCCAAAAAAGGTCTTTTTAAAAAGGGAACTTTGAAAAAAATATTTTCTCTTAAAGTGGTATTTTTTTCTTCAAAAGGAACTTTTTTTAAAAAGGTACTTTTTTTAAAGGGAGTTTTTTTAAAAAGGTACTTTTGTTAAAAGGTCCTTTTTTTAAAATGTACCTTTTTAGACGAGTACATTTTAAAAAAAAGTACTTTTTTTAAAAAAGAAATTTGTAAAAAGGAATTTCTTTCAAACGGTACTTTTTTAAAAATGATCTTTTCAAAAGGTACTTTTTTGAAAAAGTGCCATTTAAAGAAAGTAACTGTTGAAAA
The DNA here is from genome assembly GCA_949987645.1 of Tachina grossa. NCBI lineage: Eukaryota > Metazoa > Arthropoda > Insecta > Diptera > Tachinidae > Tachina > Tachina grossa. Next base: position 22,141,201 of record OX465276.1, on the reverse strand, counting down.
AACTACGTTTTTGTAAAACTACCATTAAAAAAGTACCCTCTGAAAGAATTATCGTTCTAAAATAATGCCATTTTGAAATAAAAAAGTACCTTTTTAAAATAAGGACCTTTGAAAAAAATACCTTTTTGAAAAAGTACTATTTAAAAAAGTGCCGTTTTGAAGTTTTTAAAATAAGTAGTTTGTTAAAAAAAATACCTTTTTAAAAAAGTACATTTTTAAAAAAGGTACCTTTAAAAAAATTCCTTCTTAAAATGAGTACTTTTTTAAAATAATACTTAAAAAAATGGACCTTTTTGAAATAAGTACCTTTAAAGAAAGAGTACATTTTGAAGAAATTACCATTTGGAGAAAGTAGCTTCTAGAAAAGTACCTTTTGAAGAATTTACCTTTTTAAAACAAGTACCTTTTAAAAATTACCTATTTGAAAAAGAAAATTAAAAAAAAAATCTCTTTTTAAAAAAAGTTCCTTCTGAAAAAGGACCTTTTTAAAAGTACCTTTAGAAGAAAGCACATGTTTTTAAAAGGTACTTTTTAAAAGTGATTCGACTGAATTGGTAGAATTCGTTTTAATCCCACGAAGCTTAATAGATGATGCTTATCATGACAAGTTAATGTTGCAAGTTGTCTGTATCGAGCATCCAACCCCTCAAGAAAACTGATGCTTTGTCTGATGTTTATTGAAGTCTTTCTTTAGTGAACACGTTGCGGCTATGATCAAATGCAATCACTGCGTTGTATCGAGGAAAAGTGTGCGACGGGATCAGCCATATACCATTCTGGGTTCAATTGCGCGGCGCACTCTAGAAAGGCGCCTGCTCATAGTCATACATGAAATGTTCCTATCAAGACACATAGTGCTTTCTTGGTACTGGTGGCGAACGCTTAAGTCCACCCGTTCTTAGTAGCAGCGTGAGGTTAGGCCGTCACGGCAGGTGCTCACGTTAATCTTAGAAACGTCTGTATGTCTTCACTAAAAATATCAGATAATAAAGAATGTTAGGTATAATGAATATGTGGTTTGGTTGGAAGACTAGACTCAATGATCCTATCTTTTTCTAAAGTGTCACTTTGAGAGTTTAATTTTTTTTTTGTTATAAAGAAGCCCTTGCAAAGAAACTAAAATTTAAAAAAATTTTAAATTTTTTTAAAAGCTTGTGAATATAATGCAGAATATAAAATGTCTATTGTGACATTTCTCTGCAGCTAAATTCATCTTCGACTGCTTTACTATAATCAAATTTCTGAATAGCACTGACTTGACAAAAATTCCTAATACTCTTGTGCAAGACAGCATAAAATTCCATATTTTCTCGTTAAATAAATAAATCTAAATAACTACATATCCCTGCTTTTATTGCTTTCGTTAAACGGATTACCATGTTGTTCCCCCAGTCAGCAAAATGACTTCAAGTTTGTACTTCAAACACACACGATGCAACATTTTATGGTTATTTCATGTGATTTCAGAATGTCAAATTCATAAAAGTTAATATTGTCCCTTTAACCATAAGTTAGTTAATTTTCTTTTTTGCTTCTCTCTCTCTCTATGCTACAATGCAGTTGCTTTATTTTGAAATCTCCAACATTGTGCTTTGCAAAGTGGGAAGTTATTGGTGTTCTTTGTTTGGTTTATATTAAATAACAATTTAAAAAAAAGCTTGTTTTTACCTTCTTTATATTTTTATTGTTTAAACGTAATCAAAGATATTTCAAATATAATTTTAAAGAAAATTTAAGGGAAACACATTAGATTCATCGTTATTCAATTAAAAAATTACTTGTGATTTAAATTACATACTTAAACAAGTGAGAGTGCTATATTCGCCTGTGCCGAATCTTATATACCCTTTACCAAAGTGCGTTTATGTAGTATAGAGATACATACATAAGCACATACATAAAGTAATTTGACCTAGTTACTTTTATGTGCAAAAAAAATTAATTTTCAAACCCTAGAATCATCAAATTAGATTTTTCTCATTCCTTTTATCAATATAGTAGTTCTTAAAAAAATATAGAAAGTGTGTTAAGTGATAAAAGAAAGGGAATTCCAAAAAAAATGTTTTATTTAGTTACTTTAATATCTAGAAAAAAAGTTAAAAGTTTCCAACTCTGGAGATGTGATTTTTATTTTTATAATTTTTCAAACCAAACTTTTTATTCCAAAACGTAAAATATGTATAATTTATAAAGGAAAAGATAAAAATTAATTAGACTTAGTTACTTTAATATATCACAAAAAGTGTAAGTTTCCCAACCCTGAAAGCATCCTTTTTGATTTTTCTGATTTCTTACACCAATCTCTTTTTTTTTTAAGAACATAAGATATGTTTAATTTGTAAATAAAAGGAAAATTTTGTTCTAGTAAGTTACTTTTGTATAAGAAAAAAAGTTAAGGCTTTCCAACCCTGGAAACGTCTTTTTAATTTTTTAAAATTTTTTTTTTATTTGAAATATTAATTTTATTCGTACTCAAGCAAAAAATAAGTTTATTTAATAAAAATAAACAAAAATTAATTTTCGGTAGTTAATTTTTTATATCACAAAGAGTGTATGTTTCCCAACCCTGGGATTCTCCTTTTTGATTTTTTTGATTTCTAATACCAATCTTTTTTTTTTAAGAATATAATATGTGTTAATTTATAGTAAAAAAGGAAAAATTTCTTTAAGTATGTTACTTTTGTATAAAAAATAAGGTTTTCCAACCTTGGAAACGTCGTTTTATTTTTTTCAACTTCTTTTATTTTTAAATACCAAATTCATTCGTACTGAAGTGTAAAATAAATTTATTTTATAAAAAAAATAAATATTAGTTTTAGGTAGCTAATTTTTTATATCACTAAAAGTGTGGGCTTACCAACCCTGAAATCATGGTTTTTGATTTTTCTGATTTCTTATACCAATCTCTTTCTTTTAGAATATAAGATATCTTTAATTTATAGAGAAAACGAAAAATTTGCTTTAGTAACTTACTTTTGTATAAAAAAAGGTAAATGTTTCCAACCCTGGAATCGTGTTTTAAACTTTTTTAAATTGAAATACCAATTTTATTCGTACTATAGTATAAAATAAGTTTATTTATTTAAAAAAAAATTAAAATTACTTTTCGGTAGTTAATTTTTTATATCACAAAAAGAGTAAGTTTCCCAACCCTGGAATTATCCCTTTTTAATTTTTCTGATTTCTTACACCAATCTCTTTCTTTTAAGTATATAAGATAGCTCTAATTTATAGAGAAAAAGGAAAAATTTGCTTTATTAAGTTACTTTTGTATAAAAAAGTTAAAGTTTTCCAACCCTGGAAACATCTTTTTAATTTTTTGCAGTTTAATTTTTAATTTGAAATACCAATTTTATTCATACTGAAGTATAAAATAATCTTATTTAATAAAAATAAATAAAAATTAGTTTTCGGTAGTTAATTTTTTATATCACAAAAAGTTCCATTTTCCCAACCCTGGAATCATCCTTTTTAATTTTTCTGATTTCTTACACCAATCTTTTTCTTTTAAGAATGTAAGATATGTTTAATTTATAAAGAAAAGGAAAAATTTGTTTTAATAAGTTACTTTTATATAAGAAAAAAAAAATAAAGTTTTCCAGCCCTTCCTTTTCCTTTTTAAATTTTAAATTTTTTTTTTATTTGAAATACTAATTTTATTCGTGGTGAAGTATAAAATAAGTTTATTTAATAAAAACAAATAAAAAATTAGTTTACGGTAGTTAATTTTATATATCACAAAAATTGTAGGTTTTCCAACCCTGGAATCATCTTTTTTGATTTTCTGATTTCTTACATCAATCTCCTTTAAGAATATAATATATGTATAATTTGTAGAAAAAAGGAAAAATTTGTTTTAGTAAGTTACTTTTGTATAAGAAAAAAAAAATCCAAGTTTTCCAACCCTGGAAACGTCCTTTTAATTTTTTTGATTTTTTTTTTAATTTTTTTAAAAGTGAAATACCAATTTTATTCATTTTGAAGTATAAAATAAGTTTATTTAATAAAAAAATAATAAAAACTACTTTTCAGTAGTTATTTTGTATGACAAAATGAAGTTTAAGTTTCCCAGCTCTGAAACCGTGTGCTCGATTTTGCTGATTTTCAATACCAATCTTATTTCGACTATTTCTGACCCACCAGTCCAAGAACGAAGTCTCTAGCTTTTCTGGGAGCTTCGGAAAACCGATTTCACGGACAGACGGACAGCGCTTATTCGTCTACCCTATGCATAAGGATCCCAAATATATATACTTTATGGCTCGCTTATTACTATTCTGGAAATTACAAACGGAATGACAAACCTATATATACAATTTTACCATTTTTTGGTAAAGGGTATAAAAATAATTAGACAATCCTAGACAATCAAACTGAAATTAGTTAATTTCACAAAATTTTTTTGAGAAAAAAATTTCTTTGAGAAAAAAATGTGACAAAATTTATTTTCAATATAGAAAAATAATAAGCTCAATAAGTGGAACCCATTACTTTGTAACAAACTATTCATTGCCTATGCATTACCCAAATTCTTAAAGCTGGCTAGAAAGTGTTGCATGCTCTAGGGCGTAATCAGAAATTCGTATTAAATGTCTTTGTCTCATTAGTAATTTGTCATTTAATACTGTTCAAACATAAAATAAAATTTTTAAATGTGTACACTATTTTGCTTTTTAATATAATTATGTTTCTGTTTCTTAAATTCCAGTCATTACGACACAAAAGGACGAAAAACACAACGACACAACAGACACACGCACACCCATTCGCACCGGCCCTAAGAGCAACATTGAAGTTGATGGGCATTACATGTAAATTGATACTGTTGTTGTAACTCACGACACACCTTTTCATTTTAAACCCTGTTGTTGTCATCTTTTATTAACTAGTTGATGTTTTTGTTGCTTTGCAAATTATTTTAAAAGGCAAACTATTAAATAACTGTTTGTAAAGTGTTGATATATCGTAAAGGATTAAAAAACTTTCCCTAGTTAGTCACTTTTGCCCGGGCTATAGATGTTTGCATAACAATTGAAGTTTAAAGAAAAACAAATTAAAAAAGAAAGAAAGAATATTAGTGCTAAACTTAATTAGAATTTAATGGTTTACAAGGAAAAGAAAGAAAGAAAGAAAAAAGAGAGTGCCTCAATTAGTATGAAAGCACTAATTAATAAAATCCCTTAAAATGGGTTTTAAGTTGAGTTTGTTTTTTAAAGATTTTGCAGTTAAAAATTATGCAAACTTTTGCCGAATTTTATAAGTGAATCATTTGAAAATTTTATAACCGAAATAAAGTTGTTAAACAAAAAAAAAAAAAAAAAAAAAAGTTCTTACAGCAAGGCTGATATTAAAAAATTTGCTTTAGGCAAATTTATTAACTTTTGAAAGCTTACAGTTAAGGGGAAGGATATAGCATACCCATCCATCTTACAGTGATGGCAATAAAAGAACCTTATAAATCTGTAACTTTTGAATCTTGCGATGCTTGTTAGCAGATTTCACCTCAATTAACATCTAGTCCAATCTGTCTATTAAAAATTAACTCAACTTAATAAGAGGGTGGCGTTGGAAGAAGTAGTTAGCACGTTGACTACAAAACCGAAGGTCTTGGGTTCGAGCCCGATCTCCGGAAGTCATTAAGTAGCAACACCAGGCATTTTTCTGATGTGCATTGTGTAACTTCAGAGCGACCTCCTTCGTGGGTACTGTGAAGTAAAATCATCGGCGAAATAAAATAACCAATAAAATAGCTACTAAGTTAAGCTTAAAAAAGTTAATACGCTTCATTGACACCAGAGGCGCTGCATTATTAAGAAGAAATATATAAGAATGAAGCTTTCCTCTATCTCACCACCTGTCTTCTCTATCACTATCCCTTTCCAAAAGAAGGTAACACCTGGTAATAGTAGTAGGCACTAATTGCCTGAGTGTTACTTCTCTTAAAAAAAAGAAACAAAAAAAAAAACTAATGAACAATATTTGGGTCTATGAAATTTTTACTCATTTCTGTGTTTTGCTTTTCTACCCTAGAAACCAATCAGTAAAAAATCTCTATGATGTCCTGGAATCCTGCTACCAACGTCATTATTGACAAAATTAATTATTTAAAGTGTAATGAGTTCTGTTCGTATACATAAACCATCTATTTCACAAAAAACATAAGACACATTTGGCAAATATTCTTGCAACTGCAATCAAACCCAGACACACCAACTATGGCTTGAGTGTATGTCCGTCTCGTCCCCTCTTTTTAAATACTGTTATTGATGGCAATACATTACAGTGGCCACTTATACTCGTTAGAAATTGACATCTTTATTAAATTTATTATTTCAGCCAATAATTAATTGGGTCATCACTGATACTCCTGTATAAAGAGAGTGAAAAAAAAGAAAGAAAAACACTTAGTCAGCCCAATTAGAAGCAGCAGTAGCTGTAGCAACCACAAAAGCAACAATTGACCGACATTGTTAGCATGCAGGAAAGTGTTAGAAATTATAGTTCTTGTTGGCAAATACCTAATGACATACTGGCTGATGATGTCGGTTTTTACTTCTCATTTGCTTTTTATATATGTACATATAATGGCTGTGGCAGGAAGTCCTTTTCATGTTAAAGGATATATAGAGAAACAAACATTATGGCAACAAAGCCTTATTAAGGCAAATTGATGGCGATAAGGTGTGTTTGACTAAAAACAAATTGCCAAAACGAGTAATGAATACTAGGGGACATTTTGCAGCAAACTACAAACAACAGGTGACAGCTTTGTTCGTGTTATCAAAGGGTTTTAATTAATGGGTAACATTAAACTTTTTAATTATTGATTTTTTTTCTTGCTAATACAATTTTACAATCAAAACTGACTAAACTGGCAGAAGAGTCTAAAAAATATACACGTTTTTCAGCGTTCGGTATTCTTCATCTGGGTGTTGTTTAAAGAGCCTTTTACAGACTTTTATGGTGTAATGTCTAGCAAAATCATCGGCGAAGTAAAATAATCAATAAAATGGCTAATAAACTTAACTTCAAAAAATTTAATATGCCTCATCGACACCAGAGGCGCTGCAACACTGCCTAATTAAAAAATATAAACTAAAAAAAAAGCAGAGTTGTAAAAGAATGAAGCTTTCCTCTATCTCTTCCTTCATCACCTGTCTACTCTATCACTATCCCTTTCCTAAACAAGGTAACACCTAGTAATAGTAGTACCCCTTCATTGCCTGAGTGTAACTTCTCTTTAAAAAAATATATATTATATATACATATCTTCAAATGGTTAGTTAGTATTAGTATTTTTTTTCTACAACGAGTACAACTCCCACGTCCGTTCGTTATAGCTTAACAGCACTGTATATTCATTCTTCCATTTGATTACATACTTAAATGTTATTTGATTTTTATTTCCTTTAATGCATCTTAAATGTGAATGTTTTTTTAAATAAGAAGTATAGTTTTTAATCGATGAATAAAATTAACGAATAAAAAATTTTATTCGTAAGAGTTAAGTAATAATTATAACGTTAAATTTACTCGAATAAAAAAATTTATTCGAGTAACTTGAACATTTCAATCAGTTTTGGGTGCTCAATGAGTTTTTGTTTTGAATATATTAAAAATCAAATAAAAATATTTTTTAAACGATTATTCTAATTAAGGAATAAATAATTTTTTTTTTTGAGTAACTAAAGTAATAATCGTATGTAGTTTTACTCAGTCGGTTATTCAAATAATTAACGAATAACAAATATTGTCAATATTATTGATATTTCCGACTGTGATTTAAAAAAAAAAAAAAAAATTTTAAATCGATTATTCAAATGAACGAATAAAAAACTTTTACTCGAATATGTCTTAAAAACGGTTAGTACGTTTTTTTGTATAAACATTTATAAGTTGATTTGTTCGACTGAATATAAAATATTTTATTCGTATTTACATATCTATATAATTAACAATCTCCAGGTAATTTTTGTTTTATAAATTTATATGCTCCCGCCGTTCTTGATGATTATATGTATACATTAGGGAGGTAACGAATGTTCGCATTCGCTTTTGCGTTCGCAAATTATTCGCTTACTTTTGATATTTGCATTCGCTTTTGCATTCGCTAAAATATGCGAATATTTCAAGCGAATACTAAAGTCAAAAAAAATTGTACTTCTTTTACGAAAATAGACGAAAATTATTTTAAGCCAGCATGAGAAAATTCATATACTTACAAGTAAAGCATTCTAATGAAAGCTTTAAAATTTTAGCGGGAAACTTTCATATCAATAAGTTCTCATAAGTATAAGTAAGTAAAATGAAAACAAAATCCAGCGGTGTTTGGAAATATTTTTCAGTTTGTTTTTGAAACAGAAAATACAGGCTTTAGGGGCGAAGTGCGAATGGGTTGATTGCCTAACATTTTTTAAATTTATTTTTAATTATTATCTATACTAATTTCAATATAAGGCCTAATTTTCTAAAACGCAACGCTTAGCGTTGGCATATTTTTTATGTATATTGTTTTTGTAATATAAATTTTTTCTATATAAAATTTGTCAGTGCTTGGCGTCGCGTTGTACAAAATTAGGCCCATTATTTAAATTAATAAATATTTACTCAATTTAAATAAAATGCTATATGTAGTACATCTATGTACATAATACAACTACATGGTCTCATACAAATTTATTTTTATTATTTATTTGCATTCGCATTCGCTTTCGCAAAAAATTTAAATATGTTATTCGCTTTCGCTTTCGCTTTCGCATTCGCTAAACTGGTATTCGTTGCATCCCTAGTATACATACGTACATAAAAAAAAGTCGAATAAGTCTAAATGAATATATCGATTAGTTTTGCTTGCTCAATGAATTCTTATTGTAAATTTTTCAAATGTAAAAATAATTTTAAGAATAAATAACAAAAATTAAAAATTTTAAAAACCCCCGACTTTTTCAGAAAAGATGTTATATCTTCTAAACGGCTGGACCGATTTTTTTCAAACATAGCTAAGAACCCACTCGATCAAGTCATCTTTCAAACAAAAAAAAAACTAAATGAAAATCGGTCCAGCCGTTTCGCCTGTACGTGGACACAGACAGACACACAGATACACAGATACACAGACACACAGACACACACTACAAACTTATAACACCCCTTTTTTTAGTCGGGGGTTAAAAAGAAGCTTTAAGCTAAAATTTTATAAAATAATTTATTAGAATATATATTTTAGATAATATTCGATTACGCGGATGATCACCGTTACAAAATTTTAATCGAATCGTATGAATTTTTTGAAATTGAAAAAATATTTTTTAATCGTTTATTCGAATAATGAATAAAAATTTTTTAATTAATTAAAAAATTTAATTTTAAGTAACAGTGATTATTTGTGTGAATAATTTAATTAAATATATATTTCTGCTATATTCGATTGTTCGAATGAATAACGAATAAAAAATTTGATTCGAATATTTTAATTTTTTAATCGTGTTTGGTTTAAAAAAAAAATAAACACTTTTTAATATTTTATTCGAATTGACGAATAAAAAATTTGATTCAAGTAAGTTTGAAGCAATAATCGTATATACTTTTTAGTCGATTATTCGAGTTAACGAATAAAAAATTTATTTCAAGTAAGTTTGAGCAATAACAGAATTACTTGTATAAAAATTTTTTTCAAATATAATTTTATTTGGCTAAAGCTAAAGCTAAGTATTCGAATAAATAACGAATTAAACTTTATATGAGAATAGTTTTAGTTCTTTTTTTTTTTTTTTTTTTTTTTTTTTTTGGAAGAGCACTCGTGCAAGAGGATGTACTATGTACTTTGCATCCGTTTTAAGCTTATTTATGAACATTAATAAAAACTTTTAACCCAAAAACTTAAAAAACAAAATGTATTCAAGTTGTTACAAAAAAAAATTGCAACAACTTTTTTCCATTGTATGGCAAACCCCTTTCCAATACGAACTTTGTGAGAAAAGGGACAATATGGAAACCAAACTCTATTTAAATAAATTTCACAATTTAACTAAAACAATTGAAAGAAAGAAAAAAACAGGGACTACTGGAAGTTAAACTGGGTTAAAATATTGTACGAAAAAAGAAATAAGAAATTATAAAAAAAAATTAAAGAAATGCAAATTATTCATATGCAGCAGTAACAACAACAACAATGACGTTAGAAAAACATTACAAAGAAAGAAAGAAAACTAAAAATTTAGAACGCCAGGAAATCCTGTCCTGTTAACAACTAGTTACAAAAGAGAATGAAAAAAAAAAACAAAGTGAAAATTGTTAAACAACATCGTGGAAAATGTTACGAGCACAAATTGCAAATGAAGCAAACAAAAAAAAAATTGCAAATAAAAATGTTAAACATTGGAGTTGATTTCCATGAAGTTGAAACTGGATTTAGTAGATTTGCATTTACAAATTATTGCTCGTTATTTTTGTGTTGTGTTGACTTTTTTTTTTAACAAACGCAACATTTTTATGTAAAACAATGTGTATTTTGTATTTCGTTGTACGAGTACCTGTGCTTGATGTACCCTACATTTAGTTCTTCTGTAACCTTAACTCGTTTGTTAGTTCATCTATAGTTAACTGATTTTAAAAGAGAAAATTAAAAAAAAAACTTTGCAAGTTAGAATGCAAAATTGTGTATGTAATCTTTTCGGGAAAGCCGTTGTTATACACATCAAATAATTAGATAAATAAGTAGCACTACTTACTTTAGAAGGCATTAAAAGAATAGTTCCCATTACAAAATCTCGAAAAGTTTTCGCGTCCTGTACAAGACTCCAGTGAAGCCATAAATATTTGGTTAAAATTTCATATAAAAAAAAAATCAGACTTAACTTATGGATTTTGTAGCCTATAAAAGATGAGCAATATTTTACTATTTAATAATTTTTCATAAAACGGAAGTAGATGGAGTGTACCATGCATTCGACGTTGCGCAATAAAGTGTATTTGTTTCGTAAGGTTTTTTATCTTTCCATATACTATTAGCACTAATATTATTGGATAAATAATATTTATTATCAAATATTAAGTTTTATTTGGCGCATACTAAGCGAGTGGATGGACTTATGCTCGAATTGTTCCAAAATATTTTTAAAATATTCATGATCATAGCACAAATACGAGTACTTTATTAAGGATTATTTTTCTTGTTTCTATTTTATTTCTTTTAGTTGTTCCTTTTTTATTAAATTAGAATTTGAGTTTAAGCCACCTATGCGCACATCTATCGGAAAATGTCAAAGATTTTCGAAAAACTGCTCAAAACAAAATTGTCCCCAATTCTAAATAGTAGTGGGTGCATACCAGACCATCAATTTGGTTTTAGAAGTCAGCATAGCACCATTGAACATACTCACAGATTGGTCCAATTTATAAGAAAAACTTTTGAAGAAAAAAACTATTGTTCTGCGGTGTTTATTTACATTTCCCAGGCATTTGTTAAGTTTGGCATGATGGCCTAATTTTAAAATTGAAGACATATCTACCAAATAACATTCTAAAACTTTTCGAAAGTTATATTTTAGGCCGGAAGTTCTCTGTTATGGAAGGAGAATTTATGAGTGCGCCCGAAACTATCTCATCCGGTGTACCTCAAGGAAGTATATTGGGGCCAGTTTTGTATTTGATTTATACTTGTGATATGCCTGTGAACAGTAATATCCATACTTCTAGTTACATTTGCCGATGATACAGCCTGCCTTAGTATGCACGAAAACCCTCATGAAGCATCCCGATATCTTTAGGAACATATAACACAGCTTGAGCTATGGTTAAACTTATGGAGAATAAAAGTAAACGAACAGAAGTGCGTACATATAACCTTTACCCTACGAAAAGATACTTGTCCTCCCATTAGAATCAACAGTCAAGTTGTTCCTCAACATTCACATGTGAAATACCTTGGTATATACCTTGATCGTCGGCTTACATGGAAACACCATATTGACTCAAAGCTAACACAAATGAAACTTAAAATAACTCAGATACATTGGCTGATTGGTAGAAATTCAACACTCAGTCTAGATTGTAAACTTTTAATATACAAGTCGATTTTGAAACCAATATGGTGTTACGGAATTCAACTATGGGGCACTGCTTCAGCTTCCAATATCGAGAAAATCCAACGAAAGCAAAACAAAATTTTACGGTTAATAACATCGGCTCCATGGTACATCCAAAATTCAAATATACATCGTGATTTAAATATGCCACTAGTGACTGAAGAAATTGCAAAATACGCAGGCAAATATCTAACAAAACTCGAGTCACATCCTAATCCGCTGGCTCGTAATATTTTGAACTTTACTAGACACATCCGCCTTAAAAAGAGGGACGCAAGGGCTCTTATACTCAACACTCCAGATGGGACTGCTTGATAATATTTATATTTTTCCTTTTTGATTATCACTACTTATGTATTATTTATAACTATCACTAAGTTTATGTCCGACTCTGGTCGCGCCTAATAATTTTTTTTTATAGATTTAAGATTTGAATACATACTTATTGTTAGTTCACATATGAAGATACAATAAATAAATACATGTATTAAAAAAAAAAAAATTAGAATTTGGAGTTAAATTTAGTTCTTCTATTTGCAAATTTAACTGGTTATTTACTCCCTTTTGAGTTTGCCAATCCCAATTTTTCAACTAATAGCAGGCAAACGATGCGGGCATTGTTCGTGTGTGCGAAAAAAAGCTTTTATTGAGCATCAAAGGAATACCGACAAAAAACAACTTTACTTTGTTAACTTTGCAGTCAGAGTTTGTGTTATGGGAAGTTGGTGGTAATACCCGCCTTTTGGATTAAACTACATATTTTTTTCTAACAAGTGGCATGGCAGCACTTGCTTTTTACCCGTTAAATTTCAACAGCAATTCTATTGCATAATTTTAGGTTTATCGACAAAGTGCAAAGTTTATACAAACATATGAACTTTCATATTAGTTACTTTGTCCCTATGCCATTGTATTAAAATGTTGATTCTCTTATAGTGGTCTTTCGTTAGTTTTTTCATTTTTCTTTTTTTATGTAACATTTTTAATCCACTTACTTTGCTTTGAGCCACCACAGACTTGAAAAGAACTTGTGTAAACAAATTCTGCTGGCAACATTTAATAATCGCCAAAGACTTCTGTAAAAGGAAGAATAATAACATTGTAGTGCAAAAAGTAACTAACTGACCTTACATATGAAAGATAGAATAAAGCTTTCTCATAAATCTTTTCATGTAATTAATATTAAAGCTTATTTTTTAAAAAGTATTGTTTTAAATTTTATTTAAATTGAAAAATAACAGAAACTGCAAATTTTACATCAAAAATGCATAAAATTTAAAGTGTTTAGCTGCTTAAGTTTTTAAAAAAGCTTGCAACAAAAATGTCTTGTATATGGATAGTACCACCATGTTGTTCCTTCCAGACCAAGTTTGGTTCACTGGTTTAGCAGATTACTTTTGATGAACAAGTATTTTTTCTAAAATTGTTATTTTTGTAAAAATGTAATTTTAAAAAAAATGCACTTTTTGTAAAACGGTACTTTTTTTAAATTTCCTTTTTGTAAAAAGGTATTTTTTTAAATTTCTTTTTTGTAAAAAGGTATTTTTTATATTTCCTTTTTGTAAAAAGGTACTTTCTCTAAAAATGCACTTCTTGTAAAAAGTACGTTTTATAGATACGTATGTAATTTTTGTAAAAGGGTACTTTTTGTAAAAGGGTACTTTTTTAAAAAAAGTGTACTTTTTGTAAAAAGGTACTTGTAAAAAATATATATAGTTTTTTAAAAAATCTTAACTTTTTGTAAAAAGGTACTTTTTCTAAAATCTTACTTTTTGTAAGGCGGTAGTTAAAAAAAAATACATACATTTTAGGAAATTTTAGGAAATTTACTTTTTGTAAAAGGATAATTTCTTTAAAACAGTAATTTACTAAAAATTATTTTTGCTTAAAACTCATTTTTTCAAAAAGTGATTTTTCTTAAAATAATTTTTCCAAAATTTATAGTGCATCATTTTAAATAGTTCCTTATCACCAGGGTAGCCGATGATATTTTGCAAAAAGTGGCTCCAAATATAGGATTTATCAAAAAAAAAAAAAAAAAAAAAAAAAAAAAAAAAAAAAAAAAAAAAACTTTTTATTTTTAATGTATTTTCATATAAGTCGCCCTGAAAAAAGGGGACAAAAAGTGGCAAGGCAGTCGCAAAACTGGAAAGGCAGTCGAAAAAGTGGCGATTTGCCACTTCAGTCGGTCAAACGGTCACCCTGCTTATCACAAAGGTACGCTCTCAAAAAAGGGGCTTATTCTAAGAAGGGAAGAAGTTTTTTGAATGAACAAGGTAATTTTCACAGAAAGGCACATTTTCAATAGAACTACTTTTCCTAAGAAGCTATTTCTTAAAAAAGCACATTTCCAGAAAAGATCTTGTTCTAAAAATGCTTGTTTTAAAAAGCCTCTTTTAAGAAGGGTCCCTTTTATTTAAAAAAATACTTTTCAAAAAAAAAAAAAATGACTAAAAAAATACTTTTTCCAAAAATTACTTCTCTTGAAATATATGTATATATATATATATATATATATATATATATATATATATATATATATATATATGCTAAAAAAGTACTTTTTTCAAAAAGGTACTTTTTAAAAAGGTAGACTTAAAAAAAGTACTTTTTTCCAAAAAGCTGCTTTTCCATGAAAAACTATATCTGCTAAAAATGGACTTTTTGTAAAAGGATTTCTATCTTCATCCATTTTATTTTTGCTCAAAAGTACTTTTCGAAAACGAATTTTAAAACAAACGAATTTCTTCTAAAGAAGTACTTATCCTAAAAATACTTTTTATATAAATACACCAGCTGGGCGCACATGTATTCATACATTAGAAGTAAATCTTTTGGAGATTATCGGTGTAAAAATAAACTATCTTCCGAAAGAGGAACTTTGCAAATGGAATGGACTCTCTAGGCATAAGTACTTATAATTTGATTAAAAAAATAACTCATTATTTTTGTTTGAAAATTTCGAAAAATATAGCGTGCCTCTGAAAAATCTACCATCGAAAAAGTGAAGTTATAGGATTACAAGAATGTATTATTTTGCGTCTACAAAACTTATATGCATTTGGACATAAAATTAAAGCTTGTATATGTAATATTAAAGTATGAATCTGTTTTCTTATCAAAGTTCATTTAAGATGTCAATAAATCTGTCGAGTTAAAAGCCATAACAATATAAAACGACTTAAGATAAAACTGAGTTACATATGCTAGAATATTCTAAAAACGAAACTTCAGACTTACATTCAATTTCCATATCTCTAACAAATAAACGCTAATATCATTTGTGGTCACAGAGATATTTTTCCACACATATTTCACTAACAACGAGAAAGTAGCTAAATAAGTACTTTCACATAATGATACAAATAAGTGCTTGTTTTATTCGTTACGGCTAAATCATTATTAATTAAGAAGTACCTCTCATTGCTTTGGAAGGCATTAAAAGAGCACCTAATGCCAAATCTCGTAAAGTTGTCGCTGGGTTAGAACACACTCTTCCAGAAATCCACGATTTATTTTAAAGAATCCTTTTCACTTAAAGCCACTTTCAAGATTTCCTTTTCTAAAGGATAATTTAAAATTAGCAACTTTTTTTAATAACTTTACGATTCTTACCATTTATTAACTGCTTTTACATAAAAAGGCTGCCTTATTTTAAAACGATATTTTTTTAAAGTAACTTTCTCTCCAAAGAACTAACTTTCTGTTTCAAAAATGATTTCTTTGAAAATCAATGATTTTTTTTGGAATTCAAATATCCTTTGAAAATTTTTTGTAGAAAAAGCTCTCTTGGAAAAGGTACATCATTAAAATAAATTCCTTATCACAATGGTAGCTTTAAAAAAGGGGCTAAAAAGGCGATTAATATGAACAAGGTACTTTTCCAAAAAAAAAGGCACATTTTAAAAAATAGTATGTTTTCTTGGAAGCTATTGCTTTAAAAGATACATTTCCATAAAATAACTTTTTTAAGAAAACTTTTTTTAAAAAAGGTACTTTTGATGTGTAAACATCTATACGCTAGGGTGTAAAAACCTTTTGACTTTGATTTCTTTGCTGAGATTTCTTTGCTGAGATTTCTGTGCTTTTCTTTCACAGCATTGTCAAATCGGTGTGAGCTATGTATGAGTGTATTAGTGTTTGAAAGAAGCAATACCAAGCAGAGAAACAAGTCGACCGGCTCGAAGCCGACGGTGCGCCGCCGCCGGTTATTTTTCTGTATATTTCCGTACACCAAAGGTGAAAATGAACCGTACGAGCTACGGACTTGAAATTTGGACACAATATGTAGACATTTGGCCACTACAACAACAAATACATGAGAGTCAAAAACTAAAGGGTGTACCAAAACGAGCAACGAAAAATGTTAAAATCCCATGTAATATACATTCAATTGTAATTGTTATGTACATATATACACTTGAAATTTTAAAAGTATACAGACTACAACAATTAACACTAAATTAAAAAAAAAATTTAAATCAATGGGTGTTGTTCCATCAGTTAATGCAATTTTGACTTTGTAATTTTGACAACTTGCTGTATCTTGGAAACCGTACGACCAAAACTCTTGCAATTTTCAAAAACGGTAAAATTAAAAAATCAAAAAAAATATAAAATCGCCAAATATAAAAAAATCGCCAAAAACAAAAAAAAATCGCCAAAACGGAAAAAGCACCAAATTAAAAAAATCTCTCTAGGACTAAAATAAATCGCGAAAAACCGGAAAAATCGCCAAAATGAAAAAAATCCTTAAACAAAAAAATCGCCAATATGAAAAAATCGCCAAAATTAAAAAATCGCCTAGATAAAAAAAAACCCCAAAAACAGAAAAAAATCGCCAAAATGAAAAGAACCCCTAAAAAACATAAAAAATCGCCAAAATGAAAAAATCGCCAAATGAAAAAAATTACAAAAATTAAAAAAACCCAAAAAGAGAAAAAAACACCAAAACGAGAAAAAGCGATAAAACTGAAAAAAATCGTTTAAACTGAAAAAACTTAAAAAAGGAAGAAAGCTAAATCCAAAAAAATGATCAAAACCGAATGTGCGCGAGTCAAAGTCGCTTTTTACTGAATTTATTTTAATTGCAATGCGTAGACAACAACAAGAATAGCAACAACTAAACGATGAACAACAGGAATTAAAAATTAAAAAGTAAAAGTAAAGGCATTTACCATAGATGAACAGTACCACTAAAATTTCAGCAAAAATAATAAAAAAATTTTAACCAGTAAATTTTTACTGATTACTAAAATTTTTTCTGCAATTTTTATAAAGTGCCTAAATGATTTGTTATATGATGAGGTGCATTGAATTTTCAGTAATCAGTAATGCCCGTATTCATAATGAAATTCTACCAAGTGGCTAAATGTTTTTCATACAAAAGTTTCAAAATTTTAATGAAAAAAACTTTGCCACTTGCTACAATTTTATTATGAATACGGCCCTACGATTTTATTGGTAATGTAAATTAAATTTCATTAGCAGTATAAATTAACTGAATTTTTTCAGTAATCAGTAAATTTACTGCTTACTGCAATTTTGAATGCAGTACATATACTGCAGTGTGCCCATTTACTAACCAAATAAGTTTAATAAAACAAACAAAAACCAACAAATTCATATGTATTTACAATATTGAAAGTTTTAATACTTTTAATTAATTCATTTAAAAAAAGATACTAAAAGCATAAGTACTTCCAACTTAAAAAAAAATTTTCATTACTAGATGTTTACACATCTCCTTTGTGATCGGACTCACATTGCTTTTATTTTATTTTAAAACGTACCTTTAAAAAAAAATTAAAAAGGAACCTTTACCGAAAAAAGTTCTAATGGAAAAGTATATTTGCAAAAAAAGGTTTTTTTTCCTACAAGGTACTCTTCTATAAAAAGGGTATACCTTTTTTTTTGTTAAAAAAAAATCCTTTTTCCAAAAAAGATACTTGGTTCTTACGATTTCTTAACTGGTTTTACATAAAAAGGCTGCCTTATTTTAAAAGATTTCTTTTTCAAGTAACTTTCTCTGCAAAGAACTAACTTTGTGTTTCAAAAATGATTTCTTTGAAAATCAATGATTTCTTTTTTTTATGTTAAATATCCTTTGAACTCTTATTATTTTCAGACGAAGTCAGACGTGCAAAAACCGTCTACCCTTTCAATAACAATCTGTAACATTATGATACAGAAACAACAAATTCCCTTAATACTCCAAGCACAAGCTTATGCCGGCTTACAATAGATTTGTATCAGTTGATATACATACATATATTATTTGAACTTGTAAAATTGTAAACAAAAAATAAGAATAATCCTTTCAAATTGAAATCATCTGCTTGATTAAAAATAAATTCATTCAAACGTTTTGCTTTAAATTTAATTTCATTCGATAAGTGATTGTCACTCAATTTAAAATTTTATGGCAACCACGCAGCAACCAGTGCACAAGCATTATCCTTAGTAACCCTTTTCCTTGTTTTTTTTATTCTATTTTTATTTTGCTGCCTTTATTATTAATTCTTCTTAGACATGGCATACTTAACAGGAATTTATTTGCAACATTACAAGTGTTATGGCAATAAATTTGTAAATCTTTTTTAGAGACATAACATACAAGTCATTCGAACAACATCATGTGTCAAGTACAAAGCGTGCTAAAATGACTGGTTGGTTGGCCTTTTATTTGGGATCACAATAAAAGGACATAAAATTGAATTTTGTGGTTTGATGTGTGCAAACGTCGTCAGTAGGTGAATAAATTATTTGTGCCTTTATTGCGTGTGTATGTACATATGTAATGTAAACAGGGTAAAACAAAACCACAAAAGGCCACGTTTTAAATAGGCTTTTATGAATTGTTACAAAGTTTAAAATTACTTTTTTGTTTTCTTTACCATTTTAGCAATATCCCGAGAAGATAATGACGACACACACCATCACCACCATCATCATCATCACCATCATCGAGGCGGTCATAGTCACAATCACGGTAACAAAGTTCCCTACAATGGTTACAATTCCGAGGAGTATTTGGATAGACTGGAACCAAATGGTAATATACCAACAGATAAAACAAATTGCAGATATGGAGGTGAGTCTTCCAGGAGATTTACTTATTTTTACAATTCTGTTTTTTTTTTGTTCTTCCCTGGAGTTAAATATTAACATTAATTAGTATGAAAATGTGACGGTATTTAACAATTAATTATAATCAATATTAATCTCTGATGGTAAAGCTTGAATAATTTGCTTCATCACTTATCGTTAGGTTAATATGAAAAGGGTCTAACTCATCTATCGTTAGCTTAATATAGAGAGGGCCTAACTCGAACTCGAAGTTTTTGCATTTTTCGATACATAAGATGTTAATCTATCAAAATATACATAAAAACAACGATTTCAAAAAAAAAAAAAATAATAATAATAATAAATTCAGTAAAGTGCGACTCTGACTCGCGCACGAAGGGTTCCGTCCGAACACTGGATATGTAATTTAATACAAACTTCATCCTATAAAATATATAGTTTTGGCATTTTTTTCGTTTTTGGGGTCTTTTCGGTTTTTTTGTTTTGGCGTTTTTTTTGCGTTTTTTCGATTTTGGCGATTTTTTTAAGTTTTGGTTCTTTTTTTAATTTTGACACTTTATTTTCTTGTTTTGGCGATTTTTTTCGGTTTTTGGCGTTTTTTCATTTTGGCGATTTTTTTTATTTTTGGCGGTTTTTTCATTTTTGCGATTTTTTTTATTTAAATTTTTTTTTTTAATTTTGGCGACATTTTCGCATTTTGGCGATTTTTTTCGATTTTTGGCGTTTTTTTTTCATTTTGGCGTTTTTTCATTTCGGCGATTTTTTCGAATTTGGCGATTTAATTTAATGTTAGATTTTTTTTTTAATTTTGGCGATTTTTTTTTCGTTTTGGCGATTTTTTTTAATTTTTGCGGATTTTTTTTTTTTTTGGTTTGGCGATTTCATAATTTTCGGTTTTTTTAGTTTTACCGTTTTTGAAAATTTCAAGTGTTTGCCTCTTACGGTTTCCAAGATATAGCAAATTGTCAAAATTACATAGTCAAAATTGCATTAACTGATGGACCACCCTTTATTTTAATTTTTTTAAATTTTAGTGTTAATTGTTGTAGTCTGTATAAAAATACACTAATTTTACAAATTTCAAGTTTCAATATACATATGTTCACACAATTGTATGTATATTACATGGGATTTTAACATTTTTCGTTGCTGGTTTTGGAACACCCTTTAATTTTTAACTGTAGCGGCCAAGGTTCTACACACTCTGTCCAAATTTCCGTAGCTCTTACGGTTCCTGAGAAAATACCGTGTGACGGACAGACGGACAGCGTAGCGAAAACAATAGGGTTCCTTTTCACCTTTGGTGTACGGAACCCTAAGAATAGTGAGTTAGGGCCTTTCTATATTAAGGTAACGACATGCAAGTATGTGTGTGTGTTTACCAAAACAAAAAGGGAAATGAAATGAGCAGCAATTATTATGAGAAATGAAAGGTATTATAGGTTTCATGTTCAAAATATGTATTTTTAACCTAAAAGAAACTTCTATAGGGAAAATAAGGAAAACTACACAGTGGGGAATTTTGGAAAAAAAAAATGGAAATGATTTGCAGCTTATTTTTGTACAGCATTTGAAGGAGTTGCCTGGGAGTTTAAATATGAAATTTTGCCTTTATCAGCCCAATTATGAATATTCCCGGGGAATTTTTTCCCTTCCCTACCATTTGTTCCCAGGGAATAATCCTCCTATTCTAAATAGCCGGGGAATAAGCAAATACGGGAGAGAGTAAAATCTGGATCAGCTGTTTAATGTTTACATATTTTTCTGCACTAACGCAAAGTTCAGCAATATACATTTATTAAAAATGTGATAAGATTTCGTGTTAATATAATATTTGTTTTTGTTTAAATAAAAATTAAATAAACAGTGTATCCATTCAGACATGCGGAATAACTTTGTGCTGAGAAAGTGGAGTGAAAACTGAGTCAGGTCCAGTGGACTGTGTGTACAAAGGAAATTTGTAAATTTTATAAAGTTTTTCTTATCGGTTTTGATAATATTAGAAGGAAATAAATCTTCCATTTATCTATTATATGAACTGCAAAATTGATTGTTTTAGTATTTGTTCTGAATACAGGAGTAGTTTATGTTTTTGAAGTGCATATGCGCAGGGTTTAGATAAAAATGCAAAAATACAAAATACAAAAGGGAAATATAATAATTCGGTATTTATTTAAACTTTTTGTTCTAAATAAATGCTTATACTATTGTTTTTCAACATTTATTAATATGATTTTTAAATTTTTTGCATTAGTTCCCTTCAAAATGTTTGGGGAGAAAACTCTCAACAAATTCTCCCTCTCCCTCATATTTAGAATACCTACTTTTTTCCCAGGGAGTTTTTTCCCGGGGAAATTGTAATTCGTAATAGGAGGAATGGGAAAAGGGAAAAAAACTCCCGGGGAATTGCTATTCATAATTGGGCTGTGTATCTTTAAAAGGCGAGGAGCCTCAAAAACCCCAACGTGGGCCGGCCACCTAGGGTTAATGAAAAATTCAAATTTATGTCCAGGTGATGTTTTTAATCTGATAAAAAGATTTTTTGCGTATCTAAAATAAAAGTCTACTTCATTTATGGGGTTCGCTTATAGTTTAGAATATATTCGAGAAAAAATTATGGTTGCATATTATATTTTTAATTGACCTATAGTGATTTTTAATCAGAAATAATTTCTTAATCAGGCTTAAGTTCACATATTTAATTCTTATTGAATGAAATATTTTTATTAATTAATGTGAGTTTCTAAAGAAGAGAAGAAAAATTAAACTAGACTTTATTAGGTGGGGGGGGGGGGGGGGGGGGGGGAAATACCGATATTTTTCTGTGCAGGCACGCACATTATCAGCACCCATGTCTATCAACTTGGGTAGAGATTAATTAAAAAGAAAATTTTAACTTTTTTTAGCAACCTTGGTCCAGTGTTTGGCTACTGGAGAGCTTAAATCTTATCCGATTTGTAAAAATAAACTTTTTATTGATTTAAACCAAAATCTTGTAATATTTCAAAAAAAAAAAAAAATTGATATTAAAAGCAAAATTTAGCCAAAAGTTTTACGCAAGTTAAATTACAACTTTGAAAAGAGTAGATTTTTCGCCGTTTTTGCAGAAAAAAGTGTGTTAATTAGTTCGCAATTATATATTTTTTTTTCAAAAAATACCAACCCCATATTTAGGTTACTTTAAAAGGCAATACTAGAAGAGATATTATAAATAGTATTTTTCTTCAAACTTTTCGTTATTGAAGGCTCCAGAGCCTTTCAAATATACCTTTTTTCTTCTTATAAATATCGAATTTACTTACGGCCTAATATCTCAAAATCCAAAGCTGAAACCAAAAATTTACCATGCCACACTAAAGCCAAAAACATTTTTGCTTCCGACGAAAAATAACAAAAATACCGCAAAAATATAAAAAATCCTATATTTGGGATTTTTTGAAATTTCTTTGGGAATTGCCGGGAACTCAAAAAAAAATCTGATTTAAAAACTGCTGAACTATTTCAATTTTTTGGCTAAATTTCGCCCTATGCAAAGTTAAGATTAGCACTAAACTACCGCACAGTAGTTCTAATTTGCAAAAAAAGGTAATAAATCTCTATCTTTAAAACTTAAAAAAAAACGGTCAAAGTAAAAATTGTAGCAAAATACTTAAGCTTTAAGAATAATGAAATCTGGACCAGTCTGTTGAAACACACGGTGATTTACTGGGTGTCAAAGTTAACTACCTCGGGCATTAAAAAGCTTGTGTGTTTTCAATAAAGAATTCAATTGATTCAATTAAATTTTTAATTGTATTAATTAATTTGACTAGAGAAACGTAATTGATATTATCAAAATGTTTATAGGTGCAAATTGAAATAATGTTTTAATGGATATTAAAAAAGTATTTAAATTAATTTTTGTGTGAAAACATATTCAAATTTTTATAAATTTGAAATTTTTGTACAACCTGTGCAAAAAACAAATAAAATGCTTTTTATTTTATTAAGATATTCGTAATAGTTTCAAAGATATTTGGCTTTGAATTTTAAAATCCTTAATAATATGTAGAAGAAAGTTTTGAATTATCTCAATCAAAGTCATGAGTTTGAAATGAGATTGAAAAAATACTAAATTTTAACAAGAATAGAGCAGAATGTTTGGACGTTTTTCTCAAAAATTTCTTTGAACTAAAAATTTTCTCTTTCAATATTTCAAAAGAAAAGACTTCAAAAATTAATGCACAAAAAATTTCAAATTGATTAAAGTATGCACTCCTCGTCCAGTATTGGACGAATATAAAGAACTTTTCTACGAAGTTATTAATTGATGGCTTAAGAAAAAAAAAACTCGCCATTGAGTTCTCAAAATGTCTCTAAAAAATATGTAAGATAAATTCAATATAATCTGGCTTTTAATTGTTAAAGACCCCCTCCTCCCAAAAATAAGACCAGGAGAGAAGATTTTATGAAATATATTATAGCAATATAATATAATAATAATAATATAAATCGTATAGCAAGTTTCAAAGATACAGATTTATTTCCCATTTTTGTTTCCTAATTAGAACCACTGTATACCGCGGCTTTATAAGAATAAAAATTATGAAGCAAAAATTTTTTATTTCGGAACAAACAAATATTATTTTGCTATAATCCTGTTAAAATTACTTGCAATTTTGATTGAAAATTATTTGAATGCTCTTCAAAAAAGCTTAAATTTTATTTCTTGTTGCCTCTCCGATTCATTAAAGCTTACACAATGCCCATCTCCGCCGCATAAACACATTTCCTATTATAATAAAACCCCAATTTTCTCAGTCAGCTTGGTGACAAAGAAACCTCAATATTAAGCAACAGAATTTTGTCGGCTGTCTGGCGTGTTTCTTTTTTTGCGGAAATTAAATCTGTTCCAGTCTTTTAATTGTTGTCTATAACAAATCTCAAATGTGAATCTCTTACACATACAAAATTAATTGTGTCATATGCTTATATAATTTGTATTTCCGCCCTTTTTAACAACAAACACTTACATATGTATATGTATATGTACATATGTATATGTTCATATGTACATATACATATTTCATTAATTCATATCTTGAAGAAGTGGGTACTTTGTTAAAGCATCGCCACAGAAATTTAGACAAACATAAATTTTTAGATGAATAAAGGATATTGTTTGAATTTTATGAAATATTGAGAACATATTGCGCTTCTTGTTGTTTTATTATTCATTCGCATAATTCACTTTAACCGACAGGATTCTATGCTATATGTACGCCTGCCTATATGAGTATTCACAAGAAATATACAGTCATGGGCTAAAGTGTCCATACACCTATAATTTTTGTGGTTTAAAAAAAACTGGGAAGAAACTTTAAAAATAAATTTTAAAAATAAATTAATAAATTTTAAAAATAAATAACAAAAAATTAAAAAGGAATTCATAATTATAATCAGCGTTGCCGTTGTGACACTAAAGTATTAGCTTTGCCCCTTTTTCGTGCCAATGACACTTTTTATGGCCGTTTTTTTAATATATCGCTTTATATAATTTTAAAAAAATATATGCCGTAGGGCAATCATATGCTCGAAAATTGGACACATCGCAGTCTAGCATATCAGGTGTTGGAAAAAGTGCTGTTCGTCCAGTTGGCGATATTCGGTTTGATGGTGTCGATCATTTAACTATTTTTGTCGATTCAAAATCCAATAAATGGTAAAAATATTGATTTAAAATTAAAGTATGTATGTTGATTAATTTTATTTTAGTCTAATGAATTTAATTAATTGTTAAAATTGTGGTTTCTTTTTTTTTCAATTGAAATAAATGTTATTTTTTTGTTCACAAAAAACTTGACCCTATTTTACTATAAAATACACTTTTTGACCCTTTCTTTCTTAAATACCCCTTTTATGATACTTTTTTTAAACTTTCAACGCAACTATGATTAAAATAACTTTAACACATACATATAACAAAAGTATTAAAAATTCATTAGATAAAAGCTTTCAAACAGGCATAAAATACAGAAAAAAAAGGTGAGAAAATTTTTGGGGTGTCATCTTGTATGAAAATTAGCGATTTCTTGCAGCAAGCCGTCAACTTCTGAAACCTTTTTGTAATTGAATATTTTACCTTAAGGCCCGAACTTATTTTTTTTTTAAACGAGACTTTTGCATTTTTCGATACATCGGATGTTCTTTTTTCGAAATATCCAAAGAACTCAATTAAAAAAAAAGTAATGAGTAAGGGCCTTTCTATATTAAGGTAACGATATGTAAAAGCTCCGAAAATATACTTGAGAAATACTAAATATCTTAACATAATGATATAAAAAGCTTCAGTAAAAAAATACAGCACATTTCGTACTGATTTATCAAATGATTGCATCAATTCAAATTTTAATTGAGTATTATTTAAAAAACAATGAACAAGATGATAAGAAAATTAATGTTCTATGCAATTTTTTTGAATCAAGAAAGCTAGGAAAGGAATTTAACTCTGACTTATTTGAATTGAATGAATTTGACCAAAAATAACAAAATGCGAATAGTTGAAAAAAAAACTGATAATATTTTTTCTGTCTGCTTCATTGAAAACTTTGTGCTGAGAACAAACCAAACAGCATAATTTATTTTAACAAATAAATTTTTGTGAAAACTTGCTGTTTGAAAAAACACATTTATAACATGTACTTCAAGTGTAATTGAGGTCATTTTTATAAAAGTTACTTTTATAAAAGTGTGCTTTTATAAAAGGTTCTTTAAACAGGGACTTTTTATAAAAGGCATGTTTTGTGAAAGGAATTTTTTATGAAAGGTATTTTATATAAAAGGTACTTTTTATAAAAGGTACTTCTTGGAGAAAGTACTTTCTATGAAAGGTACTTTTTTTAAAAGGTACTTTTTATAAAAAAGGTACTCTTTATAAAAGGGTATTTTTTATAAAAGGTACTTTTTATAAATGTCACTTTTTATAAAAGGTACTTTTTATAAAAGGTACTTTTTATAAAACGTACTTTTTATGAAAGGTACTTTTATAAAAGGTACTTTTTATAAAAGGAACTTTTTTAAAAGGTACTTTTTATATATAAGGCACTTTTGGTAAAAGGTACCTTTTCTATAAAACCACTTTTTACTTTCTATGAAAGTTACATTTTATATATCGTACTTTTTAAAAAGGTACTTCTTATAAATAATTTTATATTAAAAAAACTGTTTATGAAACCTGGTTTTATAAAGGGCTCTTTTTAGGGTTCCGTACACCAAAGGTGAAAAGGAACCCTAAAAAAAGTCGCAAAAATGAAAAAAATCGCCAAAAAATAAAAAAAATCGCCAAAATGAAAAAACGCCAAAAACCGAAAAAATCGCCAAAACAAGACAATAAAGTGTCAAAACTAAAAAAAGAGCCAAAACTTAAAAAAATCGCCAAAACCGAAAAAACGCAAAAACCGCCAAAACAAAAAAAAACCGAAGGACCCCAAAAACGAAAAAAAATGTCAATGAAGTTTGTATTAAATTAGATATCTAGTGTTCGTGCGCGAGTCAGAGTCGCACTTTACTGAATTTATTTAAGGTTACTTTCTATTAAAGGTATATTTTATAGAAGTTACTTTTTATAGTAAGTTCTATACCCAATAAGCAATTTTGCTTGAAATCAAGTGTAAAACAATTGTAATTCAAGTCACATATTCAATTGTCAAGGGTTGAATTATGCTTGATTTACACTTTATTGCAATAGCATTCTCCAGTGAAATAGGAACTTGAATTCAATTCGAACAATTCAGTTGTATTACATTTCAATTCAAGCCTTGAGTTATACTGTAACTCAACCTTGTATTACAATTGAATTCAAGTGTATTTCAAGCTTCAAAAACAATGCTTTTAAAATAGAAAGGAAAATACAATCGACGAGTTTTCTTATAATAATTTTCTGCGTATCTACCTTCTTTATTGCTTTCACGATTTGAATCGCTTTTTGTTTTTTAAAAAATCAATTTTTTATTTGTTGTAAATAGTTTTCCTTTAAGCTATAAGGCCTACCGTTTTTAGTGTTAATAAAAATGCAATTTATTACATGTTGTCCCGACGTTTCGAGAATTTTTTCCTCACTTTTTCAAGGGATGTCGTCTATTTAATAAAAAATAAGAAAACAACAACAATATTGTGGACATTTACATATATAAAAATATTTTTTATATATTTTTTATTTATTTTTGATATTTTTCACCACAATTTCAATTTTATTAAAAAATAAATTACTTATTTGACAAGGTTTGAACATGTTGCATGTTGTTTGATTTTTTATTTCCAAATATTTTCAAACTTGAATATTACTTGAAAAAATGTTTGAATTCAACTTTGTTTCCAGTTAAATTTCAAGTGCTTGAATTTAAATTTTTTGAGTGCTTATTGGGTATGTAATAGGTAATTTTAATAATTTTTTTAAATGTACTATTAACGAAAGGTACTTTTTATAAAAGATTCTTTTTATGAAAGGTACTTTGTACAGAAGGTACTTGTTATGGAAGGAATTTTCAATAAAGGTAAGGTAAAGGTACAATTAACTACTACTTGTTAAAGAAGGTGTAAAAGACAATTTAAATAAAAGTAATTTTTTAAAACGAACTTTTTATAAAAGGTACTTTTTTAAGAAGGTACTTTTTAGGCAGTTTTTTATGAAAGTGTATTTTATATAAAAAAAACTTTTTATGAAACCTGCTGTTATAAAAGCCTCATTTTGTAAAAGGTACTTTTTATTAAATGTATTTTTTTATATAAGTTACTTTTCATAAAATGTACTGTTTATAGGTGCTGTTTGTAAAATATACTTTTAGTAAAGGTACTTTTAACGAAAGGTACATTCTATGGAAGGGACTTTTTCTAAAGAGGTATTTTTTATAAAAGTTAATTTATGCGAAAGGTACTTTTTGTGAAAGGTACTTTAAATAAAACATACTTAAAAAAAAAATTACTTTTTAGGCAGTTCTTATAAAAGGGCATTTTTTTTGAATAAAAAGTGTTTTTGTGTAAGTTGCTTGAATAAAATGCTCTTTTTGTAAAAGGTACTCTTTATTAAGGTATCTGTTATAAAATTCATTTATAAAAGTGCTTTTAATAAAACGTACTTTTTTCAAAAAGCAATTTATGCTTTTAATGAAAGGTACTTTTTGCAAGAGGCACTTTTTGCAAAAAATACTTTTTAGCGTTTTTTATATCAAACAGTAATTTTTATGAAAGATACTTATAATGAAAAAGTACTTTTTACTAAAAAGTACTTTTTATTGACTTTTTATTAAAAGGTACTTTTTATGAAAATTATATAAAAATAAAAATAAAAATTATTATAAAAATAAAAGATAACTTTAACTTTTTAGCAAAAGGTAAAAATGTTCATGACTCAAAAATATTTATTTCTTGCTGTGTATTAGAAAAGCATAAGTTCCCATGTTCATATTCATATGCTGGAGCAGCGACTATAAAAATTTTGCATCATTGTGCTTATATTTTATAGTCCTATAACTGCGCAAAAGTGGGTGGGTGTGTGCCCTGATGTTAGTATGACATCCTTACGAAATGAAATATTACTTAATCCTTGTATCACATACATACACATGTAAATGTTAAAATTTATTAAATAGCTGCGCTTTCACTGTCGTTATAATGTTGTAACGATAAGAAATCACAAACTTATACTTGTAGTGTACCCTACAATCAGGCAAGCGGGGTTTTCATAGCATACTCTCAACATCCACAGTTATTACTCTAAATGGCAGTAATTTCTATAATTATTGACCGCAATATGAGTATTTTCTTTAAGTTTTTCTTTTCACATAAATCATATTGATTTTAAAAGCAAAACTTTAATACTGCCTCAATATTCGTTTGTATGCGCGGGAGTCTGCAGCAGTAATTTATCACAGCTTTTAAGTTTTTATGGGTCATTAATTATATAAATATTTATTTTTTTATTGTATGCATATTTCTTTATTCCGCTCTCATGTTTATTTCTTATGTATGCAAGTATATTTATTAAATGCTTGTTTTTTTTTCTAAATAAATTTTAATTTCTTTGACAGTAGTAGTTCAGCTTCATAAATGAGTTAAAAACAAAAATTAATTATTTTTATGGATGCTTATAAAGTTGAAAAAGTTTTTTATTGAACAGAAATAATACAATAACAGTTGGTGGCTTATTAGAAAAAAAAAAACATTTTTTTTGCGAGAGCATAATTCATACTAGAGATGGGCGCGTGTCGAATGTTTTCAACACCACACGATACGAACACGAACACCAAGACACTCAACACGTACGAAACACGCACGAGAAAAATTTCGTCAACACGATACTGCTTAACATGCACGATATATTATTGGTATGATATTGAAGATCAGCAAATTTAATTGATTTTTTTCGTCGCTTTTCAAAATATGGCACCGAGTTAGCACTGCCAGCTGATACTATCGGTTTACGTACAGAACTGTAAGCTTCGGAGGCCCATACAATATCAACACATATGCTGGTGTTGTGTGCTTGACGATACAAAATGTTAAATTTTTTTCTCTACTGGAAATTCATTCATACATATTTTACATCTAAAATCGTTTTGTGTTTTTCGTGTCAATTTTGTTCAACACAAAACGACTCGAACACGCACGAAATCAGGAGACAAATTACGGCATTCGATACGGTTCCAAATTTTAAAATGTTTCCATATAAACTCTATTGAAATATTTCGTAATTTCGTTAGATAGCGAGTGTCGTAATTTGCTCCCCAGATTTTTTGTCACGAACACTTCGTGTTGAGTCATGCGTATGCGTGTCACGAAAAAAAAACACAAGACGCGCCCACCTCTAATGCATACATATGAAGGTTTAAAACAAGAAATACGACTAAATTGTGAATCTGCCTCCCTGCCCCCCCCCCCCTTTCCCTTTTGGGAAGTCAGTTAAAAAGCTGTATATAAATTTTAAGAACACTCTGGTATATATTTTAAAATTTAAATTCCTTTAAAGGCTTGAAAAGGCTTAAACTTCTTTCAAGTAAGTATGTTTGTTGAGGCATATCGTAAACATGGCAAACGAAGATAAAAAATCTAATAAAAACAAATATGAGGTTGCTGTTGTGGAGTTAAATTAAATTCTTTATGCGGTAACAGAAACGAGGAGGTCTTTTTTACTTTTTGTTATTGGTTTTTCCATTTTTATTGTCTCAAATGAAAATTTTGTCTGGAGTTTGGGTCATGTGTTGTGAATGTGTGGGTGGGTGTATGTGCCAGAGCTGTTTGGTAGTATTACGTTGAGCAGGGGTTTTTGGAGATAGTAGTCAAAAGGATTTAAAATTTAATGCTGTAGTTTTTTGCACGAATTTAAATAAGCTTTTACATTTTTAGTGAATGTTCTTGTTGCCTTTTTTAGGCTTTTGAACTGAAAAATAAAACTTTCAAAAGGTTAAACGAGTTTAAATTTATTCAAAATATATCCGGCTTAAGGTGATTATTTAAATTGTTAAGGTAAATTGTGTTATAATAAATTTATTTATTTTTACAGTTTAAATCAACTGTAAGATATGCTTGGGGTTTTTTTATTTGATAACTTAAATTTCAGATATAAAATGTCTGTCCATCCTGGTTCTTTAATTTGTTTTTTCTTTTTGGATATGAGCAGTTAGAAAACTATTTTAATTTTTCCTAATATCATAAGCAAATATTTTATTGCTTCATCTAAATTTTTATATTAAAAGTCCTTAACACAAAAAATGTTTTATATGTTTTGTGGTATTTGAGGGAGACAGACGGTAGAGAAAATGAGTGAATTTTTTAAAAGGCTCAAATTATTTTGTTTGCTGGAACTCACGATCTCAGTTATAAGTTTTTGTAGTAGTCGACGCGTTAACAGCATCAGCCAAAAGATTCAATTAGATATATAACTATACACTCAAAAAAAGTCATATATATATATATATATATATATATATATATATATTATTAAGGAAAAAATTTCTAAATTTAAGTAAAAAAAAAATTAAGTTTAAGTAATTTTTTCTAGGTTTAAGTAAATTTTTACAAAAATCTAGTAAAAATTACTTAATATGAGTAAAAAAATAAAAAGTTCATATCCTTAAAAATAGTTCATAAAAATACACACAAAAATTCTCACATGCAAGGACAAGTTTACTGGCTTAAAGAAAATATTTACCAAAAATTGGAAAATGGTTTAAAAGTTTAAAAGGAGAAATGACTTACTCCTGATTAGTTCAACAAATTTGACTTAATTGAAAGATATAAAAATGTTTTCTAAATTTTAGAAAAATATTTACCAGTTTTAAATATTTTTTCTTTAAATTATAGAATATATTTTTTATTTGCATGGAGCAAAAATTCTAAGTAAATTTTTCATATTTTCGAGGAATATTTGAAATTGAAATATATTTTTTTGAAAATAAAATAAAATTTTATAACTCAAAAATTTCAATGCTTATTCAGGCTGCCCTGTTAGGCAATTGGTTAGAGTGCTTGCCTATCGGTCACAATTTACTCAATTTGAGATCAAAGTTGAAAAACATTTTTTGCAAATCTCCGAATTTTATGGGAAAAATTTACTTAAATATAAAAATATAATTACTATAAACTAGTTCATTAGTGAACTAGAAATTTAGTAAATATTTTACTGGTTTAAAGTAAAAAACAGCTTTGGCGCCATACAACAACTTTTTTTTTTACTCAAATTTAGAAAATTTTCCAAAGTTTTAGTTAGTTTTTGCTTTGAGCGTAGATAAAACTTTTGGCAATTTAAGGTTCTCGAGACAGTTGCTTCACATAGACCGCTTCCATTGCCTAGAAGCATTATTTTTCTTTAGTGTACATTTCATATAAAAAGACGGCGCATTATTTCATCAAAAAGTCATCACAACTTGTTGTACAGCGATAAAAGCTTTACCGATAATGTTTCCTTTTACCGTATGCCTTTTACATGAAAAAATATTTCTGAAATATACGTACCTGTTGTCCTAATACACATATTCTGAAATTAATGTTTTAAATATCATAGAAAAAGCGATATATATCCATTAGTCATATCGTTACCTTAATATATAAGGGCTCTAACTCATAATTTTTTTTTTTAAATCGAGATTTTTGAATATTTCAATACATTAAATATTCTTCTATCGAAATGTGCAAAAAACTCAATTTCAAAAAAATAGTGAGTAAGGGCCTCTGTACACTCTGTAATTTTAAAACTCTAATTCATTTAAAGGTCTGCTCGTTAAAAGCTTAAATAAATACATAGTTTATTGCTTAAACTTTTTGAGTTGTGGCAAATGATACATGCAATGGTTATTAGACCCCTGCACAAGAACACTTACAAGAACTTTTAAGACATGAGGAATTTTTCAAATGTTTTATTACAACAAAATTTTCTGCACTGTTTGCAAGAAATTTGTTTCAGTTATTGCAGGTATAGGAGTAAAGAAGAAAATACTTCGTGACGGAAAAATTTGTGATGCTTGCTTCTTCATACGCATGGGCGCGTATACAAGCGTCAAGCATGTACATTACAATGGCGGTTAACTGTATGGAGACTTTTTTTTATTTCTTCTACTCTCACCCCCCAAATCGGTTCAGTTTTATGTAAAAAAAATACAAAAAAATTTCATACCAATAAGTTGCGTTTTAGGGGTTGCGTCCGGCCCTCAAAGTTGGCCTTCAAGCCCATTTTTCAATGTAATTTTTTGCATATGACTATCTTTTTAAAAAATCATTTTACAAGAATATGACACGGCAATATTTTAGTTCTTCAAGTCAACAACCTTAGTCTCAAAGAAAGTTTTTTTGCTAAAATTATTATTTTAGAAAATAATGAGGAAAATAACCAACTAAATACCAACAATTTTATGCAACAACATTATATTTATATGGAAATTTTTTATTTTAAGCATGTACAATAAGAGCTTATATATATTTAATTATTTCATACATATACATATAGTCAAAGGAAAACTAAATAAAAAAAAATTACATTGAATAAATGTGCTTGACGGCCAACTTTGAGGGGCGGATGCACCCCCTAAAACACAACTTATCGCAAAAAATTTTTTTTTGTATTTTTTTACATAAAACTGAACCGATTTGGTGGGAGAGAATATAAAAAATAAAAAAAAAATTCTCCATGCAACTAACGGCCACTCTAATGTACATACCCACACACGTTGTGTGTATGAGCGTTTATTTTTCTGCGCACAAACAAACGCACACATTCATTGAAAGTAGTTGTAAGCGCTTGCTTTAAAAAACCACCCTTAAACACATAATAGCTTACCATCTACATCTTACACACACACACACACAAACGTACAATATGCAAAATAACAAGCATACACGCATCAACACCACTTCTCTTGAGTGTTTGTTACGAACAACAAGTCTTCGCGACATCGCCTAAAAACACTCATATACACGTACATCAATACATCCATCGTGCTTCGCTTATTAAACGACATCATTTATTATTGGTTTAGTTTAATACATGCTACGACAATACATTTAAAATACAAGACGTATTTATATTTCAAGACTGTTTACGCAGACCTCTAATGGGCATCAATTTCATTGACCGTAAGCAAAAGTTTCAATGAATTTCTACTTGGGCATCACACGCTCAGCTCAACTCATTCCAGTTTTGTTTATTTGTTGTTTTTTTTTTTCAATCATTGATATTGAAACATAAAGTAAACTGACGAAATGAATTGTCTGTAAAGTTCATATAAAGCCTAAGTGGCATTCGTATAGTCTTCCCTTTTGTTGTAGCTTTTGTTAATATTTATTTTCACAATATTTTTATATTTTTTTCTTTTTTATTGGACGCACAATTTACTTTTAAATTGACTTTTGATATTTAATGTTAAATCAACATTTTTCTTTATGTTAACTATTCTAAATTTATTGTGAAAATATTTGAAACGTTGCTCAATAATTAGGTTAAAAAGAATTTAAAATTCTTGTCGTTAAATTTTTTAAAGAAAGCTGATCCTTTTTAACGTGTCAAAATGAAAATTAATTTTTTTTTGCATTTTTCTCGTTAGAAAAAAATATTTCTTTAAAAGGAATTGAGGAAAGTAATTGTTATCTGCTGCCAATAAAATATTAAAGCATCTCAAGGATATTTCGTTCAAGATTGTATTGAAGAAAAAAAAACCACAGGAATATATAATAATTTCTTTCTTTTTATCTTTTGTTATTTTTCATCTATTGCTCAAGCTGATTGTAAAAAAAAATCCATAAGTAATGATGACAGCGAAAACAAACTGTGCGACAACATTGGAACTACAAGAGATGAGGTCGTGTGTAACGTTTTACTAACCGTACACGTTCTAACGTCACTTCTGACAAAGAGAACTCGTACTGTCAAATATTGTATTAAGTTTTTCGTAGAATTTTTGCATGGACGCTTAAACGGGTAAAATATAAAACAGTCAAACCGCGATAATTCGTACCCGGTCAATTCGAAAATTTCAACAATTCGAAATAAACGGCTAATCCCTAAAGAAAAGCTCTTTAATTCCCAAAAATCCCATACATTTCGGTCCCCTCTGTAATTTGTTTATTTTTATTTAGTTTAACGTATTTTTATTTAATTTAAATTTTTGGTTGAAGTCCACTGACAAGTTCCTTAAGCAGCAACGAAATGCATATATATGCATATATATGTATAGGTTTTTTTTATCACAAAACAAATCACATCACAAATCAACACTTATATTTTATACTCACGTTCATATGTGATGCAGGCAGTCACGTAAACGGCTCTTAACTTGAGTATGAATCAACAACAAATACCTGTAACTGCATTTACTAACAATTTGTGGCATTGATAAGCTTTTAACGACACACAGCCAGACACTCAATATTTGTTTGCCACATAGAAAGCAACTAAAGCAAAGAAAATGAATCTATCTTCATCTATTAATCCAGCTGTCTGTCTGTTAAACTGTTTGTATCCCTGACGACTGTCTTACTTACTACTATGAAATAGTATGGTGCTATTGTTTACAATTCGTTAACAACAAAATGTTATATATATATCATTTTATATATAAAACGACAACTAAAATTTTTGCTTACAAATATAAAATAAGACTAGAAAATAAATGGTATTCCATTAAGGGCTTCTTATTATATTAAATTTAAATAAACTTGAGTGTGTGTGAGATACTTCTGAATTTGTTTATTCATTTGAAATTTTTCGATTGATCGATGTCCGTCCTAATGTATGGAATACAACATCGTGTAAATGTCCACTGTGACCTTGCATCCTAGATGTCCAGTTTACATAACCTCCTCGTGAGACCATTAAGTTGCTAGTGGAGAATTTCAAATGAACATACCCTATGTAAGTTTTTAGACGCAGATCTATCTATGTTCTAAATTTCATTAAGGTCTCTTTGCAAGTTTCGGAGGGACAGAAATTTCCCCCGTATCGCCCTACTGGTTGTACACAGAGAAAACAGTGCCTAATAAATACCTCATAAAATAGAACAAAATTAATAAGAAATCTCTATGGTTTTTTTCAATAAGGAAATCTTATTAATTTCATAGAGAAAACCTTTTTGAAAAAATCAAGAAGAAATCTTGTAGTTTTTATGAGGTTATCTTATTGATTTTTTTAATAAGGTTTTCTTCTTGATTTTTTGAGGCAACCTCATAAAATAAAAAAAATATGTCTTTCTTTATTCTTTGCTTATGTATTTTCATTTAAATTCTATACCATATACTTATGTATGTATGTATTATATGTAGATGTTATTTATTTATACTATACATACTATACATACTTACATAGATATACATACATATTATATTGTATTCTTAATTAATTAACTCACCATACATACATATTATTACTTGAAAGGAGACAAGTATTGAACCAGCAAACTTCTGACTGATAGACAAACACTCTAACCAATACGCTAACAAGCAGTCTAAATAACCATTGAAATAATTTTGCAAACATGCTTGTACAAAAACGAAAAAGATCATGAAAAAAATTTTCTGTGTCTATTTATAGATATGAAATAGCAAGACACCTCATAAAATCAAGAACATTTCCTTATTAAAAAAATCAATAAGATGCTTTACACATAATCATATAGGAACCTAATAAAATCAAGAAGAAAACCTTATTGAAAAAATCAATAAGGCAACCAAATAAAATCAATAAGAAAACCATATAGTTTACAATTTATAAGAAAACCTAATAAAGGGTGTTTTTTATTGAGGTATAGAACTTTAAGTTGGCATCACTTTTTTAACTGGCGGCCATTTTGTCAGCTGTCAAGTGATTAATACTTAGTTTGGTTTGCCATTTCATCATGAACAGGTTGACAAAAGAACAACGCTTGCAAATCGTGCAAATTTCTTTCGAAAATAATGGTTCAGTTCGCGAAATTCATCGCAAAATTTTGTTCAGTGATGAGGCTCATTTTTGGTTGAATGGCTACGTCAACAAGCAAAATTGCCGCATTTGGAGTGAAGAGAATCCACATGAGACCCTTGAGACGCCATTACATCCACAAAAACTGACTGTTTGGTGTGCTCTATGGGCTGGTGGAGTCATTGGGCCATACTTCTTCCGAAATAATGCTGGAGAGTCAGTTACCGTTAATGGAGACCGGTATAGAGCCATGATAACCGACTATTTTGTTCCCGAATTGGATGGCATGAATGTGGATGAGTTGTGGTTCCAACAAGACGGCGCTACATGCCACACAGCGCACGTCACAATCGATTTATTGAAGGAAACATTCGATGAGCGCATAATTTCGCGGAATGGACCTGTCAATTGGCCACCAAGATCGTGTGATTTGACACCATTGGATTATTTTCTTTGGGGATATGTGAAGTCGCTCGTCTACGCCAACAAACCAGAAACGTTAGGGGACTTGGAAGCCAACATTCGTGGCGTTATTGCCAACATACGGCCCCATATGCTCGAAAAAGTGGTTGAAAATTGGACCTGTAGAATTGGCTTTATTCGAGCCAGCCGCGGCGGCCACATGCCCGAAATCATATTTAGACATTAATGGCATAAAATTATCCTTCCAATAAAGCCAAATTGATGGACATTAAAACGATTTTCTTGTGTTTTATTTCAATTCGAAGTTCTATACCTCTGAAAAAAACACCCCTTAGAATCAAGAAGTTTTTCTCTATGGATTATTTTTTTTGTGCCAAAAATAACGGGAATTGAGTAAAAAAAGTTGGGAATAATAAGATTTCTTCTTGATTTTATGTGGTTTTCTTCTTGATAAAATTAATAAGATTTACCACATAAAAACAATAAGGAATCTCTATGAAAAAATCTTCGCTTCTTTCTGCTGGGATACCCCTTAGCCTAAAAACGTTTCATAGAGAAAATCTTATTCTCTGTGTAGTTTCGTGAATATAAACCAGTCATTAAAATCGGTCCAGCCGTTTAGGATGAGTTCAGTGGCACACACACGTACATATATAAAGATATAGCGGAACATTACTCAAACAGAACACCCATTTTTAACCCCCGAATAAAAAAGGGGTATTATAAGTTTGTACTATGTGTCTGTGTATCTGTTTGTCTGTACGAGTCCACGTACAGACCAAACAGCTAGACCGATTTTGATTTAGTTTTACCTGTTTGAAAGGTTACTTGATCGAGAGTGTTCTTAGCTATGTATCGGTCCAGCCGCTTAGAAGATATTGCATCTTTTCTATCAATTGTATAATTTCGTACGTCCCTGAATTTACGTTCAATTTCGAAAATAAGTTGAGATGATAAACATGAGAACTATTAAAAAAAAAAAAAAAATTCAACAAGAAATTATTTTGCCCTGCCCTTTATTCTACGCCCAATGCCCTACTTTTAAACGACTTAAAAAAGGAGGAGAATATCACTGAATTTTTTGTGTGTTTTGCTCGGTAAAACACAGAGAGAGAGAGAGAGAGAGAGAGAGAGAGGTTAAAGCTTCCATTTGGTCACATTGTAAAAAAAGAGGGCTAAAACACGCCCGCTTTTTATTTCATTTTATGATATTTTATATTGGGCTGTCGTAACGAAACATTTCCGAAATTAAGAAAAGTGAGCAGAGACACGTCCCGTAAAACTTAATATTATATTTCACGCAGTTCTAATTGACCGATTTTTACGAAACTTAGAACAAACCCTGAGCATAAAAATAGGCTCAATCTTGCATTTAAAAAATAGGCGGGGTTACGCATATTAAATTTTAATATCATATTTCACGTGCTTGTGCTTAGCGAATTTTTACAAAACGTGGCACACTTAAAAATACACACTCGTGGTTTTAATGAATTAGGCGGGGTTACGTCCATTATACATATACAACAAAAAGATCTGGGGGCAAATTACGGCACTCGTTATCGAACGAAATTGCGAAATATTTCAATAGAGCTTATATGGAAATGTTTCGTAATTTCGTTCGATAACGAGTGCCGTAATTTGCCCCCTGTTTAATCGATATATTGTTCAACCTGAATTATACACATCATGGTGTGTTGGTCAAGTTTTTATTTTGTATGCGAAAGCTGAGAAAGAAATATATCGTTTGTATAACTCCCTCTTTCTTAATCAGTATCCTTCTCTCCTTCTCTCTCTCTCTCTCTTGTATAACTCTCTTTTTCTTACTCAGTATAAAATTAAAACTTTAGCAAAATAATTTATCGGTCTTAAAGTGCAAATAAATCACAAAAAACGATTTTGCAAACAAGACAGTTTCATGCTTGTACGATCTAGTTGTACAGTTTAGGGTAGGGATTTAGGGATTTGATTTCTGTGGCTTTATACAAGCCTTAAATGTTTAATGGTTTGTTTTCTGTCTCTCTCTCCCTCTTTCTCTCTTAAGCCGGTCTGTATAGCTTGTCTTAACCCCTTTTAATTTTTCAAACATTCATTATATGAAAGTTTTGCTTTAAACATTTGCCTCGTCTAACCGTACTTTTAGGAAAATTTTTTTATATAACATACATATGTACATAGAAGGTAGTTGGTACAAAACTGCATCCTTCAAAATGTTTTCTTTTTTTTATGAAAAATAAATCAAAATTTAAGTGCATTAAAAATTTTTCTCGTCTCAGTTTCACTACATATTTTCATTTGCTGCTTTATGATTTTTCTAAACGAAATTTTCTTTGTTTTGCAAAAGAAAAGTGTTGTCATGGTCGTTGGTTAAAGAACAGAATTTAATAAAAATGTAATAAATCTCACATTTCGTGGTTGCAATTGGTTTTTATCACTTGCTTCCTTCAACATCATTCCTTTTTTTGTTTGTTTTTTGTTTTGTGCGAATAAAAATCTCGATGTTAAGCAGTTTAAGCGCTTATAAAAGGTGATTCGCATCCATCTACCTCAATTTATCTAGTTCTTTTTGTAATTGAAATATTAAAGTAGATTATAATGAATAAAAAAAAAACAACTTAAAAATATTGCATTCAAAAGGAAAAACAAGTAACAAGATACTCGTATTAAAATTAAAATGTTTGAAAGTAAAAAAAAAAGAATTTAATAAATATTCATCTATGATTTAATATATTGAAATTCTTGCTTAAAACGAATTTTTAAATCGGTTTAAGACAGGATTATATTCATAAATATTTGTTCAAATATGAGGACTTTTTTTTGTCAATACAGTAGTAGAATACTATATTTTAAAATTAAGTGTAATGGCTGTATTATGGATGGCAGCCTAACACTAGTTGCTTGGCCAACTGGCAATGCAACTGAAATCAAAATTAGTATTATGTATGGCAATTTCCACCATTTGCCTAAAAGCTATAGAAAATACAATTGTGACAGATTGGCAACTGAAAATAATGCAAAATATAAGAATTATATGGAAGTGCTTGAGTATCCGGCTTCAGCTGATATTAGTCCTAATGTAACATCAGAGCGTCGTACTTCATCGGTGTTGTGTAGCAGAATTATCGTCGAAGTAAAATAACCAATAAAATGGCTACTAAACACAGCTTCAAAGATTTAATACGCCTCATTGACACCAGAGGCGCTGCAGCACTGCATTATTAAAAACGTGCAAAAATCAGAGTTGTAAAAGAATGCAGCTTTTCTCTATCCCTTTCTTCACCACCTGTCTTCTCTATCAATATCCCTTTTCTAAAAGAAGGTAAAAAAACCAATAATAAATGCTGTCGTTTAATAATCGAAGCACGATGGATGTATTGAAGTCCGTTTATATGATTTTTTACAAGCGATGTCGTTTGTATATGCGCCCATGCGTATGATGAAGCAAGCATCACGAATTTTTCAGTCACGAAGCATTTTCTTCTTCACTCCTATACGTGCAGTAACTGAAACAAATGTCTTGCGTTTGTTTTAGAAGATTTCGCTGTAGTAAAGCATTTGAAAAAAAATCCCTTATGTCTTAAAAGTTGTTGTAAGTGGTCTTTTGCAGGGGTCTAGTGGGCATTCATTGCCTGTGTAGTGTTAGGTTAGGAAGGGTGGTCCATTCTTCATTCCCTTCTATTGCCAATGGCATTGAGTAGTGTTACTTCTCTTTAAAATAAAAAAAAATAAAAAAAATAAGTGTAATGGCTCTATTGTGGATGACAAACGATCTTCAGTTTTTTTTTTCTAAATTATTTCCAAATTGTTATTTTATTTATCAAGTAAGAATTTTTTTTTATTAAAAATACATTGAAATTGATTATTGAGGATCCAACAATAACAACAATTTATTTTTTTAGCTTTAAATTATAGTTTGGTCTTCCTAAAGAAAAAGCAAAAGTCAACTACTTATAATTGACAGTAAATGAACAACTAAAGTTGGTTAGATTAAACTAAAAAATCCTGTCTGCACCTAAATCGCAAAATGACTTTAATTTACAGTAAAATTAACAATTAAAATTGTTAAAACATATTTTCCATTTAATTTTGTATTCATATTCACCCTTGTTCCAATTGCATTTTAATCTAATACCAAAAAGTTGGGGCTTGTGTAGCCATTGTCGAAAATAACTGACTCCTGTTAGCAGGTCTATGATTTTTTCTAGACCTTAGAGAACGCAAATATTTTGTCAGTGGCACAAAATTGTTTTCGAGGGCGAGTAAATAAGCCCCAATTTTTTGGTATTGTGTTAAAGTGCCGTCGATGTCGACAACTGGAATAAGAGTGATTTATTTTTGTATAAACTGTCATATCTTATTCAGTTCGATTAACCAAGAAAGTCATAAATTTTATTGCATTTTTAGCTATTGACGTAAAAATGAACAACTTTCATTGGTTCAATTAACCAGATAAACGGTTTTTGCATATATGTAAATCTCAAGAACTATTTTAATTTAAGTTTGTCTGCACACATTTTTCCTCTCATGACAGTTGTTAAATTTTATTGCCTTCCTCTAATAAAAAATTACACTTGTCGACATCAGGACGCGTCATTATTTATTACTTTGCTTTGATGATGTCTGCTAGTCTCCTGCACAAGACATCTTAAAAGAACTTTCAAGACATGAGGGATTTTTCAAATGCTTTACTACAGCGAAATCTTATAAAACAAACGTTAACTACATTGTTTGCAAGAAATTTGTTTGAGTATTCTAGGTATAAGAGTAAAGAAGAAAACACTTCGTGAC
Source organism: Tachina grossa (assembly GCA_949987645.1). Classification (NCBI taxonomy): domain Eukaryota; kingdom Metazoa; phylum Arthropoda; class Insecta; order Diptera; family Tachinidae; genus Tachina; species Tachina grossa. The sequence continues at coordinate 22,099,402 of OX465276.1, read as the reverse complement.
GGAAGAATTTGTGATACTTGCTTCTTTCTACGCATGAGCGCGTGTACAAACGTCATGCATGTATGTGTGTATGATTTTTTATTTTTCTGCGCACATGCAAAGGCACACACATGCATTAACATTAGTTGTATGCGGTTAACCACATAATAGCTTACCATCTACATATTACACACACACACTCAAACGTACAATATGAAAAATAACAAGCATACACTAATCAACAGTACTTCTTTTGAGTGTTTGTTACAAACAAGCTGTCTTGCGACATCCCTTGTTACAACTGATATACACATACACCAATACATCCATCGTGCTTCGCTTATTAAACGACAGCATTTATTATTGGTTTAGTATAATACATGCGACGTGAATACATTTAAAAATCATAACGTATTTACATTTCAAGACTGCTTACGCAGCTCTCTAATGTCTGCCTCAAATAATGAGAAATTTTCCGGAACGGAAATCATTAAAATTGTTAAACACAAAATGACCATAAAATGAATGATGTGTGTTTGTATTTGTTTGGCAATATGTCATGTCGCAGAAAATATTGGAGAAACGAAAAAGGTTTAAGTATACTACATTTTGCAAAAATTTTGATTTACTATGCGTTGTTTTATATTTTACTTCTTGTGCTTGTGCATGTGGCTGCGTCTGCCTGTTGTCTGACATCTGGTTCAATCATGTGTTATTATTGACACAATGAAATCAATAATGCGAGTAAATATCCAAATGTTTTTCATCCCATTTGTTTAATATTGTGTTTTGTTTTGGCTCTGCGTTTCTTGGTAGTAAAGACCTCTTTTTTTTGGCTATTAGTTGCTATAATATGGTCTGTCTGTTTCAGCTTGATTATAATTTTTTTCCTTATTTTTGATGGACATTATTGAGTTTTGCCGAATGTTATTTACTGGCATGTTTTTATCTAATAATAAAGCCTTATGTTATGTGTGAATACTTGTTTAAATATGGCATATGGAATGAATCGGATTTAAGAGGATTTTTTTTCGTTGTTGAATTTATATGAATTATTTTATTTTTTGTTTTAATAAAAGTACGCAGGGAGTTTCATAAGTTCCATGAAATGATATTTCTTCCGCAAAAAATGTTTTATTTCTCAATACTGTCTCCTTTAAGCTGGATACATTAAGTTTAGGGTCTTTCCAGTTCTTTCTATTTCCTTCAAATAATAACATTGCTCTAGGCTTTCCAAATAGGCGTTTGTTTCAATAATGGCGTCTGCGCTTGAACCAAAAATCTCTCACCAACCTTTTCAGTGTTTTTCAAATTTGTATACAAAATTCTGTATTTGTTTTTGGAACCGACAAAATTCGATTGGTTACAAATTCGGTTATCACAACAAATCTGTTTTCTCTTTGTAAGAGGCTAAATCTATGGGTCTATTCTGTATCGAATAGAATCGAAAGAAAATGCTTTCGAATTTGCATGTTATTAATATTACAATTCAAAACAATTTGCTTTCGTTTCGAATTACAGAGTAGAGAATATGCAGGATTGGTTAACAGTATTTGATGCATTTTTTTTATATATAAAAATGTTTTGTTAAACTAAATCTAAATTATTTTAAACTTTTTACTGCTTTTGAAATCAGTTCAGTTAGAAAAAAAATTTATTTTTAAACTTTTAGTTCCAACTTTATTTTTTTAGGGGCGTGGTCATTTTAAAATTTTCAAGCATTAGTGTCCATATAATTTTATAAACTCAACATCGCTTCACTTTCAAGGCTCAAGGTGTGTGCCAAGTTTCGTAAAAATCGATCTAGTAGAAGCTCGTGAAATATTATAGCAAGCTTTAAAGGGCATGACTCCGCCCACTTTTTAAACACAAAACTTATTTCAATTTAAGAAGCGAACTGTTTGCCCATTATAAGTTAATGGGCGTTGTCCCGCCCACTTTTTTCAACACAAGATTAAGTATTTATCAGACCTCAAGCTGTGTTCCAACTTTCCTAAAAATCAATAACGCAGAAGGACATTAAATATAAGATTAAATTTCCAAGGGCGTAGTACGCCCTCTTTAAAAAAAAGACAGTGTGTGTCTTTTTAAGAGCTCAAGATGTGTGCCACGTTTCGTAAAAATCGACAAAACAAACGCACATTAAATATAAGATTAAATGTTAATGGGCGTAGTTTGCTCACTTTTAAAACAGCTAGAATGGGTCTTTGCAAGAGGTCAAGATTTGTGCCAAGTTTCTTATCAATCGGTCAAGTAGAGGAACTTGAAATATAACATTAAATTGCAATGGGCGTGGCCCCGCCCCCTTTGTAATTGCAAGATGGTGTCTTTTCAAAAGCTCAAGATGCGTGCCACGTTCTGTAAAAATTGGTTAAGTACAAGCACGTGAAATATAACATTTATATATAATGGGCGTAATTCCGCCCACTTCCTTAAATGCAAGATTGTGTCTTTTCAAGAGATCACGATGTATACTGAGTTGCGCAAAAATTGGTTAAGTAAAAGCGCGTGAAATATAATTTTAAATTTAATGGGCGTTAACACGCCCCCTTCTTTAAATGCAAGATTGTGTATTCTTAAGAGCTCTGGGTGTGTGATAAGTTTCGTAGAAATCAGTCCAATAGAAGCATGTGAAATTTAAAATTAAATTTTTATGGGCGTAACCCCGCCCCCTTTTTTCAAAGCGAGATTGTGTCCTTGTTAGTGCTCAGTGTTTGTTCTAAGTTTTGTAAAAATTGGTTAAGTTCAAGCACGTGAAATATATTGAAATTTAATGGGCGTGGCTCCGCCCCATTTTTCAACTTCGAGATTGTGCCATTACCAAAGCCCGTGATGTGTGTCTTAAAAGTTTCGCAGCAGTCGGATAATTAGAAGAGCATAAAATTAAAGAATAAAATTTTTGGGCGTCTCCCCGCCCTTTTTATCGACATTAGAAGCTTTAAACTCTCAAGCAAAAAAAGAGTTTTTAAAAGCGTTTTAAAAGGCAGCGAGTTATGAAGCAATAAACTTAATAAAAACAGACGAATTTCTAACCTCGTCTTTTTTCAGTCTGCTAAAAAGTCAGGGAATTGTCAAACTGCCCTCGTTCATACATTCGAACAAATAATGTTTGAAAAATTCTTATATTTTTCACTGGCAGGTAATGTCAAATTAAAATAAAATTAGCAAATTTATTGCTAGTAACTCTGAAATTTAATTAATATAAAATGCAGCTTAATACAGGCCCCGTTTGTAAATGCATCACTGCTCTGGATCAGACGAGTAAACTTTAATTTAAAATGCAAAACAAATGATAATCTCTTTTAGTAGTAGCCATGTTTCTACATCATATTTGACATTTATTTGTGGGTTATCTACTTCAGTGAAGCAAGCACATTTAGGACATTTCAATTTCCATTTCCAGCGCAGTGAACTGAAGGTGAAGTTGTAACGCTTAGCCATGTGCCTTGCGTGCCTTCAGGAGAGAAGGTGTGTTAGGATCCCGGTTAGAGCTATGCAAGCCGACGTCGAAGGTAATTTTTTTTTTTTTAACAAACACAACTCGCAAAGCGATTAGCTTGTCTGCGAAAAACACCCAGGGTCTATGGTGGGAATCGAACCCACGACCTGTGGACTGAGAGGCTAGCTACCACTCAGCCACAGGGGCACAGAGGCACCTGCCGCCGCCTATTGCATTGGCGTAAAACGCACCGAAATTTTATCTGCTCAAGAAGTCAAAATCGTAGAATTTCGTAGAAAAAATTATGAAAATCTATTTTGAATTTAAAATTTTCTTTTTTCTTTAAATTTTTATATGATTATTTGAGAAGCTCGTCACAAAACTACTGCAACAAAATCAAACATTTTGTTTCGTTTATTTTTGTACTCTACTTTTAAGTACAAAGAAACCAAAACAAAAATAAATTTATAACTGTAATAATGCAGTTTATTTTTGTCAAGAAAATCACGTCCTAACTCCTGTGTCGTGGCATAAAGAGCATAGCTCTTACAAGGGCACACATTACATGCAAACTGTTTGCCGATATTACATCAATACAATACCAAATACCAATACCAACGTTTCGGTTATATATTCGTTGTCAACAAAAAGAATTTTTAACCATAAGCCTCCTCTTTGTATTCCCAAAGTCATAGAAAATGGCCAGAAGCTGTTAATGGCAGTCATATCCCGATGCGACCATAACAAGTTTGTTGCTTTTTTGATTGCAAATATTTTTGCTTGAAATATGCTACAATAATTCGGAAGCTGAAAGAGGACATTTTGATTCTGAACTCTTTAAGTATAAATCATTTATGGCCTTGCAAAACTTTTGCACTGTACGAGTAAATCATGTTTAGTTTTCTATATTTAGTTACACAACACGTTTTCATGTATGTACCTTTGAAATGAATTTCCATGTCCCTTAATGGATTATATAAAACAAAATAAAAAATAGAAAGCTTTTACACAAAATTTTTTTATTTATATATTTAGATCACGTTCGCCTTGGAAATTACGAAAACGTAACACAATGACTCTTAAATTCATGTATGTGTATTATTTATTTATAATTAATAGTTCGTTCTTTCAGTTTCAATTCAACTGTCAATTGCAAAAATAACAAAAGCAAAACTAAAGACTTAAAGCCTTTATGAGCTTTTCTTTTATTCAATACTTTTGGTATGTATTTGCCAAATGGATTCGTTTTCATGTTCATCCTACAACAAAAAACAACAATTTAGCTAGCAATGAGAAAAGTTTCATAGTGGAAACATTTACCCAGAAATAAATAAAAGGATACAAATAGCATGAATAGCAAAAAAAAAAAAAAAAAAACAACAGAATAACATGTGTATAATTGCAACACAAACAATACAATAATAAAAATAATAATATTATTTTTAAGCCTATCTGTCTACTGAATAACACTAGAGAAAGTAGAAAAGAGGAAAGGATACAATAACAATTTATTAGATTAAATGAAAATGTAAAAAAGAAACAAAAACAAAAACTAGTTGGAATAGCAACATGACACTAAAGAGACTATTGTGTTTAGATTAGTGCGAATTGTTCAAAGTCTTGACTACTTTAACCCAGACCGAATACCATAGGCGTAGCTATGCCTTTCTGTGGGGGGACTTGATTTTGCCTTGCCCCCCCCCCAGGATTTATTACAAATTCTTTTTAAAACATATTCTTTTGCCTGTAATATTAAAAAATTCTATTTTTTATTTATTTTAAAATTACTCATGAAAATCACCAGTAATTTTTATACAAACTTTTCGAATAATCGCTAAATACACTGAAAAAACAGTTTTACATAAATTCAACGAACTCGCATTCATTGATTTAAATTCATTGAAATTCAACGTATTATACGTTGTTTCAAAAAAGTATTCCTTGAAATTCAACGTAAAATTTTATGTAGATATGAATTGAACATTGAAACCATTCCTTGATATTATTCATTTAACGTATAATACTTTGAATTTAAGGAACACGTTCTTTCTTATATAAATAAAAGAAAAAAGTTTAGTGAATTTCAAGAAAGCGTACCTTGATTCAAGGAACATGTTCGTTGATTTTACATAGGGTCTACACTAAACATAATATGTAAGATAAGAGCGTCAAATTCAATCGCAGAGCGAATCATGTTACGTGTAGACTTCAAATTAGTGTTATCTCAATTTTATAAGATTTTTTATAAGAGCGTTGTTATAAGAAATCCGATAACAACAATCCTATGAGATGAAGTGTCAAAAAACACACGTATTTGAAAGTAAATTAGTATGCATGTGTGAGTGTTTATTAAAATAAATGAAAAACAATGATTTGGACCACATTTCTGGGATTTTGTATGTTTAAATGTGCTTAATTGATTCATAAATTAAATTTTGTGTGAAAATGCGAAAATAAAATAACTAATTATACAAAAATAAAACATGTTAACTCGATGAGAATTTGCATTAAATGAAATGTTATAAGAAAACTGAAATTACGTGTTCCTGTTGTATGAGATGAAGAGAAATATCGGCATTTTATATTTGTTATTCTGCCGACGTTCTCTCAAATATTATGTCAGAGTTAATCGCAGTTGTAGACGCTATGTTAAGTAATGTACATTGAATTTGACTTCAAGAAAAAGAAGAAGATGTTTTATTCAATGAATGAGTACTTTGATTCAAGGAACCACCATTTGAATTTTTGTTTTGAATGGTTCAATTCAACGAACTAGTTCCTTGTTTTATAACGGGGAAAAATCATAATGAAATGAAAATATAAACAAAGAGCAATCAGTTGTTGTTCTTCGTTTAACAAATAAGTTTGTGAGCAATTAAAAAAGAAAATTTTAAATTAAAAAAGTGCCAAAAAGTAAATTAATAATAAGAAGTGATTATAATTAATTTTAATTGCAAAAATAAATATAGTTGTATAATATCCCGCATATCAGACACTTCCTGAACTACTTTAAAGCTGGAAAATTAGTTCCAAATGCATCTATTCCTGACATTATTGGTTCAAATTCCCAAGTTTTATGTGAGTAATTATATTGCATGCTATTTAGATAGTATAATTTTATACATGTTTATCTATGTTAATTTTAAATATTCAAGAACTAACGCAGAGGTTTACGTTAGAAGCCTCAAATTTGAGTGCAGAGGGATTTAATAGCACTTGGCAGGCATGCAGCAATTCCAGAATTAATGAAGTAAACCACGCTGCCACTTTAGCCGAAGTTTTTAAAAGATGGCCTAAGTATAAGAAACCGAGTAGATTTCGATATGTGAGTATACAAATCTTTACTGTTTTATACTTTTGTATTTATTGCAAAATAAATATTTATAACTATATTTCAGATTGACAAAGACTTTGGCTTTGCTTTTGGGAACGTTTTCTTTAACTTTAATAAGGCGGTAAATTTTTATGTAAATACATACTTACATATAATTACAATATAAATTATTTGTTATTATATAAACTTTTAAATAAAATACTCAATTTAATATGAACTTGTGTATTATTATATTTATTAAAGTGAAATTTTGAATGTATAGGTGCATTGGTTCAAGGAATAAATTCATAAAAATCAATGAATGTGTTCATTGGGTCAAGGAATAGGTTCTTTAAATTCAAGGAACTATTTCATTAAATTCAAAGTATAAATATATAGGTTCAATGAATTTACGTAACGTTTCAACGTATGGATTCTTAACTTCAACGAACTGGTACGTTGAATTCAACAAGCCAATGATTGGCATACGTTGAATTCAATGAACATGTTCCTTAGGTGAAAAATAAGGAATAAATTCGTTGAATTAATGAATTTTTTCGTTGAATTTATGTACCTTTTTGGTTCAGTGTATGCATACTTTTATTAGATAACAAATACCCAAAAAACTATAAGTTTACAGCACTTCAAAACATCACAAATAGTAAACTCCATGTGAATTTATAATGCATGTGTGAAGATATGTATGTGTGTATGTAGCTTCCCTGCAGAAAGTGCGAATAGTGAAATTGTAGTGATTTACTAGAGACATTGTCAGTAGTACTACTGACCAGGTGTACCCCAGCCAATGTAATCATCTATTGACATTTAACATCACCTTGTCATTGAAAATCCACCACTAGACTGTAGGACTACTGACTAAGTAGTTCTTTTGGGACCACATGGAGACATTGGCACCAAAGAATCACTAGTAAATTTTAGAGGGTCTAGTCTACAATATCGATATTTACTCGCTCGTTGTCAATAGTAAATTTATAATGATTTTCTAGTGACATTGTCAATAGTGCTACTGATATTTGAACCAAATGTTCACTAGTACAGTATTTATCGGATATAAGAAACTTAAAAAATCCACGATAAAAGTTTCTTAAAAGCGTTTCTTTCTTATATAAAATTATTTTATATAAGAAACTTATTTCTTATATAAGTTGCTATGGCCATAAGACATTTGTTTCTTATATGAATATACGAGCTTTTTTTATCTTTTTATGTATACATATACGTAGATGTATGTATGTATGTAAATAGAAAAATAAAAAAAACCATAATTGGTAGTTAATTTTTATTTTATTAACCCCTTTAGTAAATAAATATAAAAAAATAAACAACTTCTACAACAAACAGAGCTGTCCATGCAAACTACATAAAGTCTGTGTTGCCGTTATAGTTATATGTATTTTGTGGTTTTGGTGTTTAAGAAAAATGTTCTTTTACCAGTTTTTTTCTTATAAGCGTTTTTCTTATATGAAATCTTTTTTGTTAGAAAAATCTCTAAAAAGACATGGTGTTTTTGAAAATGTTTCTTCTAAGCGTTTTGTTCTTATATGAGATGTCTTATATCCGATAAATACTGTAGATTTAAATAACCCTCGTCTACATATATTTATTTAATATTATTTATTAAAATTATAATATTATTAATTATATATATTATAAATTCTTAATAAAATTGTATTAGTGTACGTAGTTAGTAGCAAGACAAGTTGTTTTAAGGTGTTCTTAAGATTTTCTACTGTCAAATTGTTTGTAACAATAGCCACCAATTTTTATTTAGAGTAAAATTAAAAAAATAGCGAAAAATTATGATCTGCAAATACCTTGTATATATTCATATACTATACCCTGCAGGAGAACGAACTAGTATTTTTCTAGTACAGAAATCACGACCACTAGTTCCCAACTGTAAACTTTCCTATACTATCTTAATGCTCAAATTATCATTGAGTGTGTCTAGAAAACTACTAGTACCATTGGTACTAGTTTAGGATTAATTTATTACCAGTTCTTTTGTAAAGAAAAATTCTATAAAATTGGTGGTTTATTCCTTTGTTACCCAGTGACAACTTCTACTTAAAATTCGCAATTATTTATCAAAAATTCAGAAATACAAAAGGGTAATTATAATTATTTAATTATAATTATTTTTAGATCAAGCTAAAATTTTACTAATTATATGATACCAATTTTGATACAGTGCAAGGGCTTTGTTAGACAGTCAAAATTTATTTTGCAACGTGGAGCCTTGGATCTACTTCATATACTAGTACTCATCAGCACTAGTAATTTTACACAACAACTTTAACCCTTTTTGCACTAGTTCTTGTTATTCTAGTATTTATATAGGGTGTTTTTTTAAGAGGTATAGAACTTTGCATTGGAATAAAACACAAGAAAATCGTTTTAATGTCCATCAATTTGGCTTTATTGGAAGGATAATTTTATGCCATTAATGTTTAAATATGATTTCGGGCATGTGGCCGCCGCGGCTGGCTCGAATAAAGCCAATTCTACAGGTCCAATTTTCAACCACTTTTTCGAGCATATGGGGCCGTATGTTGGCAATAACGCCACGAATGTTGGCAATAACGCCACGAATGTTGGCTTCCAAGTCCCCTAACGTTTCTGGTTTGTTGGCGTAGACGAGCGACTTCACATATCCCCAAAGAAAATAATCCAATGGTGTCAAATCACACGATCTTGGTGGCCAATTGACAGGTCCATTCCGCGAAATTATGCGCTCATCGAATGTTTCCTTCAATAAATCGATTGTGACGTGCGCTGTGTGGCATGTAGCGCCGTCTTGTTGGAACCACAACTCATCCACATTCATGCCATCCAATTCGGGAACAAAATAGTCGGTTAGTCGGCTCCAATTGCTGTGCACGGTGGCGAATCGATTCATTCGGGTCCTCTTCAACACTTTGCTCTACAGCGGCAATTGTTTGTTCGGTGCGCACTGTTCGACGTCTCTGCGGATGCGTATTATCACATAGAGTAAACGTAGTGCGAAAACGATCCATGGTTAACCGAATTAATTGCTCTGATGGACGATTATGTCGACCATAAAATGGACGGAGCTTGCGGTAAACTTCGCGAACTGAACCATTATTTTCGAAATAAATTTGCACCATTTGCAAGCGTTGTTCTTTTGTCAACCTGTTCATGATGAAATGGCAAACCAAACTAAATATTAATCAGTTGACAGCTGACAAAATGGCCGCCAGTTAAAAAAGTGATGCCAACTTAAAGTTCTATACCTCAATAAAAAACACCCTTTACTAGTAGCTTTCAGACAATTATCGCCTATTCTCCTGCAGTGTATATACTCGACACACACATGTATGTATGTATGTATGCATATTTATGGTTCAATCGAGGGCTGCCAGATAAAATGATGGAAAAATCACCGAAATCCCGATAAAATATAAAATAATCCTCATTTCATGTCTGAAAAATCGTCAGAAAATCGAACAAAGCAAAATTTCCTCTTTAAACATGTATACATATGTTTTATTTTTATTAGAAAACAAAACAAAACAAAACAATTCATGTTCGTATACAACTTTGTTAGACTAGTGGAAAACTTGTGAAAAATATTCCTAGGTCCAAATTTTGGTATCAGTACTTTTGATGATCGAAATTTTTGATAGGATATCAACTTACACAGGTCTCAAATGGAAAGGCCCTAACGCAAATAATTGTAACTTTACAGGAGAAGGTAAAACATAATAGAAAGTGTAATATTCAAAATGTAACTTTTTTGTACAACTGCTTGTAAAAGCGCTATTTTTTACACTATTGCAATAAATTTTTGTGAGGGTGGCGTGGCGTTGGCTGAAGTAGTTAGCACATTGACTACAAAACTGAAGATCCTGGGTTCAATCCCTGTATCCGACAATCATTAAAATAACAACACCACGCATTTTTCTGATGTGCATTAGAGTCCCTTTGCATCAGTTGTTGTAGGAAAGTTCAAGTGATGAAGGCATAGTCACTGGTCACTGAACTATACCGACTTCAACAGATGCTAATCCTAATGTAACATCAGAGCGCCCTCCTTCGTCGGAATTGTGTAGCAAAAATCATCGGCGAAGTAAAATAACCAATAAAATGGTTACTAAACACAGCTTCAAAATTTAATACGCCTCATTTAACACCAGAAGGCGCTGCAACACTGCATTATTAAAAAATAAATTTTTGTGATGAGGTGTATTAGTGTGAAATTTATTGAAATCACTGAAAAACTCACTATCGATATGTATGCATGTATATAGTTATATGCACATAAAATTTTTTTAAATTGAACAATATACATACATACTTGCATACATATGTTTGTACTTATTTATGTATATATGGTTGTTCATTCATCGCAACAATATAGTATTGATTCAGAACTTCAATATTGGAAGGGTAACTAAATAATAAATGGCCATTTTCCATTTTTATTTATGCACCAACAGATAAATTTTTTTTTAAATTAAATAATAAATTATTAAGAAATGAAATCATGAATGATGAATGAAATCATTTCTTGCTTGTATCTTTTCAAAATATTGTATTCAAATATAGTATATACATAAATAATTTTTCCATATGAGCATATAAACTTGTTGGAAACGAAGATTAATTTTATTATTATTTAGTTTGTTATTATTAGATTATTATTATTATTTAGTTTTTTTCTAATACATACTTTACTTTTTGTCTACATATTGTTTTTGTTTTGAATGTTTTGTTTTTCTAGTTTTAATTATAACTTAATTTTTGTTATTGAAACTGGACTGTTAATTTATGTTTTAACTTAAAATAAAAAAAATGTTAAATAAAAAAATCTGTATAAAATTTTTTAAGCGCACTAACAATCCCAAACCAATATTTTACTTATTAATATTTTACTTATTAAGTAAAATATACTTTTTTTAATTTCCAATTTCAATGTATTTTTAATAAAAAATATATATTTAACTTAATAAGTAAAATATTAATTTGGGATTATTAGTGCGTTTAAAAAATTTTAAGATTAAATTTTAACAATTCCCATAAAAAACACTAATTAAAAAAATTGTGTTTGACCCACCCCCCCCCCCCCCCAGAAAAAAATGTCTAGCTACGCCAATGCCGAATACAATTGTAATCGTACAATGTTGTTAATAACTGGCTGCTTGTTTTATGTTCAAAAGTGTGTGAACTTTGAAAAATTACTACTGCCACTAACATATGAATACGTACTTACAACAAAAGTTTTAATTTCTCAAAGTTTTTGGCCAATTAAAAGAGATAATAGACTCGTTTAAATAAGCATACACAAATATAAGTCATATCGAGATTCATTTAACTGGCTGAAGCATAAAAGTTTTTGAAACAGAAAGAAGTAAAATGTGGCAGAAAAAATGAGAAAATGTATTGAAACTCTATCAAAAGTTTTGGCATATAATATATTATTCTCGCAAAGATTTATTCCTGGCACGTAGTCTTACAAACTATTACCTTTAAATGCTGCAAATAAGTGAGCTTAGCATGATTCCTGAATTCCTAATCTAGTCACCAAAAAAAATCCTCTTTCGTTTTATGCAATAATACAATTTTAATTATTAATACATATACATAAATATAAATTAGACAAAACTGGATCCTGCCCCCTTATAACGCTGAATCTCTATACACAGAAAAAAAAATTATTTGTAAATACAATTAATTTTTTTGTTATATCAATTAAATAATTAATTGATTTTGAACCTACAACGATTTTTGTAAAAACAATTAACGAAATTGTAAGTTGAAGGAAAATCTAAAAAATATTTTCAATTAAATATATCAACAAATAATTTGTTGGAATTTATTTATTTTTTCAACATTTATTTTTGTTAGATTTTAAAGTTATTTCAATTAAAGTTATTGTTATATTAACAAGCTTTTTATACACAATCAGAATCCTCGAAACGATTTTTTGCTTGTCTGCGAAAAACTCTAAATGTCTTTGGGCGGAGTTGAACCGGCAACATCAACACTAATAAACTGACTCACTTACCTCTCAGCTAAAGATCAACACTTTATTAAATACGCAAATGATGCATACACACAAAATATGATTTCTTGTTTATTCTACATGTGCGCATTCCATTATGATATAATTTAACAAATAATTTTGTTGTGTAATTTAATTGACTACAAAAATTTAAATTTGTTATATCAACAATGATGATTGTTATTAGGGTTCCGTACACCAAAGGTGAAAAGGAACCCTATTGTTTTCGCTACGCTGTCCGTCACACGGTATTTTCTCAGGAACCGTAAGAGCTACGGACCTGAAATTTGGACACAGTATGTAGAACCTTGGCCGCTACAACAACAAATACATGAGAATTAAAAATTAAAGGGTGTTCCAAAACGAGAAATGAAATATGTTAAAATCCCATGTAATATACATACAATTGTATGAACATATGTATTTATATTGAAACTTGAAATTTGTAAAATTAGTGTATTTTTATACAGACTACAACAATTAACACTAAAATTTAAAAAATCTAAATTAAAGGGTGGTCCATCAGTTAATGCAATTTTGACTATGTAATTTTGACAATTTGCTATATCTTGGAAACCGTAAGAGGCAAACACTTGAAATTTTCAAAAACGGTAAAACTATAAAAACCGAAAATTATAAAATCGCCAAACCAAAAAAAAAATCGCCAAAAATTAAAAAAAATCGCCAAAACGAAAAAAATCGCCAAAATTAAAAAATAAAATCTAACACTAAAATAAATCTCCAAATTCGAAAAAATCGCCAAAATGAAAAAAAAACGCCAAAATGAAAAAAACCCAAAAAATTTTAAAAAATCGCCAAAACGCGAAAATGTCGCTAAAACTAAAAAAAAAAAATTAAATAAACAAAAAATCGCAAAAATTAAAAAAAATCGTCAAAAATAAAAAAACGCCAAAATGAAAAAACGCCAAAAAACCGAAAAAATCGCCAAAAAACCGAAAAAACCGCCAAAACAAGAAAATAAAGTGTCTAAACTAAAAAAGAGCCAAAACTTAAAAAAAATCGCCAAAACCGAAAAAACGCAAAAAAACCAAAACAAAAAAACCGAAAAGACCCCAAAAACGAAAAAAATGCCAAAACTATATATTATATAGGATGAAGTTTGTATTAAATTACATATCTAGTGTTCGTACGGAACCCTATGTGCGCGAATCATAGTCGCACTTTACTGAATTTATTTTTAAATTAAATGTCAACAATTTGTTTTGTTGGTTGCATTTAGATGATATTTTTTTCTGTGTAGTTAAAAAGGTCCATAAATGTAGTATGGATTTCCAGCTACGAATGCGATGTTCGAAGGTGTATTTCTAAATCGGACAATGGCTTTAAAACTTAATCCACCGAAATTGTAGTATTTTATGTCATCGCCGAAAAATTTTTAATTTTGTATTTCTTCAGCATTTTAGCTAATGAATATTGCTTTAGCTTTAGGTAATCACAAAATAAGGAGGCTGGTCTACACATGTTTTCGGTTTTATAATACAAGTTCGTCTGTGTCCCAAATCTTTCAGCTATTACTTGACTTCTTCGCTGCCATTTCACCGATTCGTATTGATTAATCATTTGCTAGTTATTCAGAATGCATATTTGTGAAATGTTATTTATATTTAACAGTTGTGGTTGTTGTAAGTCTTATAAAAGTTTCGCCTTGAAATTTATAAATAAATAAATAAAATAAATTCAGTAAAATGAGACTTTGGCTCGCACACGAAGGGTTCTTTCTATACTATACTAACGTTAGCCTGTATAATCGAAAATCTAAGCTGTACCTGGATTCAGTAATTTTTATTAGGATAATCGTATGGTTATAATAAATATAACGAAAATTTATCGACTTTGCTATTCAGTTACATATTTTACATATATTCGCTGTCGGTTGGAGAAAAAAAATAAGTCACAAAATCAAATTTGTTTAGTTTATTTATTATTCTTTGTGCTTTTCGCTTATTTTCACATTTTCTATACGGAGATGCCACATAATAAGCAATTAAATGCTAAGTAAGATATAAATTACGGAATCACATTATCCTTACCGCAAATTAATAAATATGTCGATATATAACTATTACGATTTTCGGTTCGCAAAAGGTTACCAGGTACTGATGTAGACATTTTGTAATTTTTTCATTGTTTTGGCATTTTTTTTTAGCTTGAGCGTTTTCTTGTTTTGTAGATTTTTTTTTCGCTCTTTGTCGATTTTTTTAGTTTTAGCGATTTTTTTCGCTTTTTGTCGATTTTTTCGGTTTTTGGCGATTATTTTCGGTTGTTATTTAGTTCTAGCATTTTTTTTTTTTAATTTTTGCACTTTTTTCGTTTCGGCAAAAAAAAAAAATTTAAATCTTTTTTCTTTTTTTTTTTGGTTTGGCGATATTTTCGGTTTTTGTTTTTTTTTAGTTTCGGGGATTTTCTTTATTTTTGGAACTTTTTTTATCTTTTGATTATTTTTTCAGTTTTCAGCAATTTTATTTATTTGTTTTTTTTTATTTTGGCTGTTTTTTTTGTTTAGGCGACTTATTTTATTTTAAGCGGTTTTCTTTAGTTTTAAAGCCTTTTCAGTTTTCGGTTATTTTTTAGCATTTGGCGTTTTTTTGGTTATTTTTAAATTTTAGCACTTTTTCCGCATAATGGCGTTTTTTTTTTTGTTTAGGTGATTTTTTTTTTGTTGGGACGTTTTTTTAGGTTAAGCAATTTTATTTAAATTTGGCACTTTTTTCAGTTTGTGGTTATGTTTTAAGTATTTGGCGATTTTTTAAGGTTGTTTTTTAATATTGGCACTTTTAATTATGACAATTTTTTAGCGAATTTTTTCGGTTGTTTTTAGATTTTAGCACTTTTTTATTTTGGCGATTTTTTCGGTTTTTGGGGTTTTTCAGTCTTAGCGTTTTTCTTATGATTTGACACTTTTTTCAGTTTTTGGTTATTATTTAGTTTTTGGTGATTTTTCCATTTTTTTTTAGCTGTGTTGATTTTTTCGTTTTGTTTTTTTTTTTCAATTTTAGGCGTTTTTTTAGTTTTTTGGCGACTTTTGGTTATTTTTGTTGCATTTTAGTTATATATTTCGTTTTTAATGATATTTTTCATTTGAGCGTTTTTTTTTGGTTTTTGGTGATTTTTCGTTTCGACATTTTTTTTATTTTGGTATTTTTTTAGCTTTAGCGTTTTTGAAAACTTCAAGAGTTTCCTTCTTACGGCTTCCAAGATACAGCAAGTTGTCGAAATTACATTAACTGACAGAATACCCTTTAATTTTTACTTTTTTTTATTAAAGTGTTATTTGTTGTAGTCTCCATAAAAATACAATAACTTTGAAAATTCCAAGTGTCTATATAAATATACACATATATATGTATATAGACACTTGTTACATTACGATTTAAAAAGTTTTCGTTGCTCGATTTAGAACACCCTTTAATTTTTATCATTCATATATTTTATTGTTGTGGCAGGCAAAGTTTTCTATGTTCTGTGAAAAATGCATGTCCATAGGTCTTACCGTTCTCGAGAAAACAGCCTGTCACATACAGACGCACGGAAGGACATAGTAGCGTTAACAATAGAGGGTTCCTTTTCACATTTAGGTTGAGGAACTCTAAAAAAGGCAAAGTTGTTAAGCGGTTAATTTTCTCAGGCAAGGTATGGCCCAGTTTGTCCTAGTTAAGATACAATTTTGATTAAAATAGGTGTATCTTTGAGGTATTATAGATAAAGGGTCTTCCATTAGATATTTTCGTACTTTGACAGTCGATAGCGGTCATATGGTTGAAGCTATATCTGCCAAATTGGCTTTCATTTATTCAGTCTATTTTATCCAATAATCGTTGATGGATACATATGTATATTGTTCAAGAACAAGTGAAAATTATAAAATTGTTTTATAAAAATTGGGCAACGTTCGGTTCGCTTCTTCATCTCACGTTCGCTATAATCGTCCTACCGCTAGGACTATTTGCATTGTGTTAAATAAATTTGAGTCCACTGTTTCAATAAACCATTTACGAATACTCTTAAGTCGGTGAAATGCAAAATTTATTGAAAACATTGCCTCTGTCCGTGAGATTGTGCAGAATAAACCGAGGCATTCGCATCGCTCCAGGAACTCTGCCTTTCGTAGAGCTTAACTGGGAAATTTTGTCTCGTGACTTAAGCCTGTACCCGATAAAGATTGAAGTCGACCTGGAGCTGAAGGTATACGACTATAGAGATTGAATGGTCCCTAGAGCGTATCTAAACGCTAGTTTTAGTCGAAAAATCATGTTCAGCGATAAGTCCCATTTCTTGATGAATGAGAAGAATTCGTTACATTTCCAATCCACATGAGTTCCAACAGCGTCCAATGCTTCCCTAAAAAGTGTCTGTTTGCTATGAAATTTAGAGTGGTAGCGTCAGCGGTGCATATATGTATGTATCTTCGAGAACGACGTTGGCCAGGCGCTATAGCAACTTTCGAATTTCTTCTCATTTTCAATGTTGGCAACATTCTTAAAACTTTATCTTAAATCGATTTGCCAACAACTCGTTTAAATAAATATTTTACATGCATATGATTACGTTTTCCTTGCACTTAACTTAATTTAACGGAAATAATGGAGTTTTTTGTAAGTAAATTATAATAATTCTATAAAAATATTTTCAAGCCACATATTTATACGCCAAAAAGAAAATGCAGACAATGCAACGTTTTTATTATAACAATACGTGGGTCGTGTTGAAAATTTACAGTTCTGTTATTTAAAGTAATTTTAAAGTAAATTAATGCAGCCGAATTGAAACTTTAACCCACCGACTACTAGACACTCAAGACACAAGAAGACATACATAACTACATTCTGTATTTCAGTGCCTCATCTTTCATACATGGTGCTGTTGCTGATAGAGGCCTGCGTAAACAGTCTTGAAATGCAAATACTATGTCTTGTTTTTTAAATGTATTCTTGTGGCATGTATTATACTAAACCAACAATAAATGATGTCATTTAATAAGCGAAGCACGATTGATGTATTGATGTAAGTGTATATGGGTGTTTTTAAGCGATGTCGCGAAGACTTCTTGTTCGTAAGAAACAATTAAAAGAAGTAGTGTTGATGCGTTTATGATTGTTATTTTGCGTATTGTACGTATTGTCAATGCATGTGTGCGTTTGTATGTGCGCAGAAAAATAATAGATACATGCGTGACGTATGTATACGCAACCATGCGTATGGAGAAGCAAGCATCACAAATTCTTTCGTCACAAAGTATTTTCTTCTTTAGTCCTATGCTTGCAATAACTCAAACAAATTTCTGCAAAGAGTGTTGTTTAGCGTTTGTTGTAGAAAATTTCGCTTGTAGTAAAGCATTTGAAAAGTCCCTCATGTCTCTTTAAACGTTATTGTAAGTTGTCTTGTGCAGGGGACTAGTTCCTGAATAATATCTGTATCTGTGTACATCAAAAAAAAAAAAATATTCCTGCCAGAAACGACTTTAATTGAAAATAAAACCAAAAAATCAATTAAATATGTATTTAAGTCAATTAAATTTTTGTTTAAAAATTTAATCAATTACAATGTTTAATTGACTCAATATATAAATTCAATTTAAATTCATTTTAGGCTTTTATTTGCAATTAAAAGTTGCTTATTGCGGGAATATTTTTTTTTCCGTGTACAGAACCTTCTCTGCTTCCTTGCTAGGCCAGAACATTATAAAACTGCTGTCGCACATGGTTATACCGTTACAAATAAGATGTGCTCGTATTGTTGTCAGCCATAAAACTTCAGGATAATAAAATGTTTAAGTAAAAAGGAGTAGAGGGAAAGCTTTGGAGTAGCAAGTCATATTTTGTGAAGATTTTCTACAAATAGTAGATTATAATAAAAAAATAAAAATAAATAGTTACATATGCTATCATACGTACATATTTTACTACTTACTTTTAATATTTATATGCTAAAATTAGATTTTCTTCAGCAAGTGCTGCTGCTAACGCCGCCCCCAATGTAAGGTAGAAAAATTGCGAAAGTGGAAACGGAAATACTTTGGTTAAAGGTTAGAAAAATATGCATTGTAGAGTGTTTGATTTTTTTTCAACATATACTATTTTGCTTGCACTACCAAGTGGAGTATAACTGCAATTTGTATAATAGGGAAATAGTTAAAGCGTTATGTAGTGCTTGGCAAAAATTATATTAGGGCAACACCAAGTGTCAGGAGTAGAGTTAGTGATGCTATTTTTAGCTTAGCTGTCTTAAATAGCTTGCTAATAAATATAAGCTTAGTAAATACATTTATATTTTACTCATACCTTTTATATTGCCTTGTTTATTTCAACCTTTTAAATTCATATAAAATGTTGCTTCTTAATGCACACTTTTCTGTATGAGTAACTATGCAATTTGCCACACTTTAACTCACATATTCTCTTGCATCTGCACTTCCCATTATGTTTTAAAATCAGTTTTAATATTAAACATATCTTTACGTTCGTTTATTATCTCTAAAGTGTATAAAAACGATGCTGTTTTTATAACGTGCATGCATGTGTATGTTAAATTTATTAAATGTTATCTGGCAAAAGTCTGTGTTATGTGTGTGTGCGGTGTGCGTGTGTGCGTGTGTATGTATGTGTGGGTTTTGTGCAGTTATTTGTCTGTGCAGTTTTATCGTTGTAGAAATTCCTAAATGTATACTTTGACTCCATTATGAAAATGTAATTAATTAATATTCATGCATTTTATTATGACACTTGCAAGGAGTGCTGGTAGTTTTAGTGCTGTATGCAAGTTGTACGATTTGGTTGGTTACATGGAAGTACAGCTTCAGTCTTGTGAACCCGTTTTAGTGTTTTGAATTACGTTTATAATGTTACTTATACATGTCTGTCACGACTTTCGAACGTTTTCAATTAGAATGAAAATTTCCGAATCTCAAAAAAGAAGATTTGGTGTCTGCATATTTCCAAATATTTTTGCAAAATTGGTTGCTAATGT
Organism: Tachina grossa; assembly: GCA_949987645.1. Classification (NCBI taxonomy): domain Eukaryota; kingdom Metazoa; phylum Arthropoda; class Insecta; order Diptera; family Tachinidae; genus Tachina; species Tachina grossa. Next base: position 22,079,641 of record OX465276.1, on the reverse strand, counting down.
GGGAATGTTTTTCATATACCCTTTTCTATGTATTAAAACCAAATATATATTGGTTTAAATTTCCAAATTAGGTAGATGAGATACCAAGCCTAATTTTAAAAAAGATTTCGTTTAAATTAAATTAATTTTAATGTGGAAAAAAGGCGATTCTATTTACTTTCGCATTGCTTGTGGCAGTCGAAAGTAAAACGAAAAAATTATTCGGAAATGAACGTCAGGACACAAAAATATGCGGAAAAGATTCACTTTCACACGGATGTTAAAGTCATGACAGACACGATAATGTTATTTAAGACATATTCGACTGGTAATATTTGATTATCTTGTTCGAGAGAAAAGTAGTTATTGGTAAATCTAAAAATTGCATAAATTCGTGGAATTGGTTAAATCAACCAATGAACTGCAGTTAAATAAAATTTAATCCCAAAAACTGTTATAGTACAAATTCTGCGGTTAAGTTGTAAAAAAATGTATTGGAAAATTTAGCATATGTGGCCCATGAAAATTGCTGCAAATAATAAAAGCTGTTGAAACAATTATTGCACTGTGCACCCAAAGGCCGTAATTGTGTCTCAAATTATTTCCAGTTGAATTTACATAATAAAACTTGGTGTAGAGACCCAATAACCTGCAATATTGTAAACTATTTTAGTAAAAATTTAGTCATAAATAAAATAATATTTTTTTTATCATTCAACAGCTTGAAAAGTTCATTGAAAAATTTTAAACACTTACAGCTATTTATATATTAAGTAAGTAACAAACTGGCATGCAGTTTTGCTGTTTATATCGTCGAATTGAACCGTAGAATTGTTTTTATCAAAAAGTGAATGCAGAAACTTTGAATTTTTGCCGCTAAAATTGGAAATGCGTGGCACCTAGTCCAATGTAGGGTGACATAATTTTAGGACCATATAACATATGCAAATTATGCTTTTAACTCCACATATACATATATGGTCAGCTTAACTAGTATGTTATCAGCCAAGGAAGCTTTTAAGTCTTATTTTCCAAACCTAAAATAATTTGGGTATTCAGACTTAAAATTTAACATATTATGTTTTAATAAATTTCTTAGCCAGTTTGAGCTTTTGCCTCGTTTACGAATTAAATACAGGCTGCCAAATTCATCTCATCCCTGGAGATAACGAAATATAAAATTTCAAGGTCACAAAATTAATCTAAAGGAAGAAAAAAAGACTTTTACTAGCTGGACAGCAAATTAACAATTTCTAATGGTTATTTGATTAGCAACAACAAAAATTTAATATATTAACCAGCAAGGACAGTCTTTTCAATAAAAAAAAAATTTTACTATCTGCACAGTACATTAACAATTTGTAATGGTGATTTCATAAGCAACAACAAAAAATGATTATATTAACCAACAAAGACCATCTGTTCAATCGAGTTGCAACAACAACTTTTATTAACAGTAAAATTAACAACAAAAATTGGTTATATAAAATCTCGGTTATTATTTTGGTTAAAGTTTCTTCAAATATGCATATGCAGCTGTTAACTTGACCAAGAGAATAGTACATTATATTTTTAACTTACTTTTACCCGTAAATCCTTTTGCGTTAATTTAAAAAGAATACATAACAACCGGTTTTACAACTAGTTAAACAATCAAATCTGAAACGAAAATTACCCTAACCAGCCCAAAAATGTGTTTTTCGGAAAATATCCGTAATAAATATAAAAAAACCGGTTCCGAATCGGATAAAAAATATCTTATATCTTACGCTGGTAATGTAGCTATCAATTGGCAAACTAACTTTCACATCTATAATAGTAGTACAGATTAACAGTAAATTAACTACTAAACTTGGTTGGATTTACCACACACATTGTTTGTTGATTTAATAACCAACTTTTACTTACTTTTTTTTTAAGAGAAGTACACTCAGGCAATGAATGTCTATTATTTCGATTACTACTAGGTGTTACCTTCTTTAGGAAAGGTATAGATATAGATAGAGGAAAAGGGAAATATAGATGAAAGCTGCATTCTTTTACAACCCTGTTTTATGCAAGTTTCTATATGTTTTCAAGCCAATTAAAATTGGTTAGATTATTATTATGTATTAGTTATAAATTTTCGGTAAATTAACAACCAAACTTGGTTGGATTTACCACACAAAATGTTTGTTGATTTAAATAACAACTTTTATTTACAGTAATATCACCCATTTAAATTGGTTAGATAAAGCTTCCTTATTGTTTTCAACGGTGTATATCAGTTAAATTATCTTAAAAAATTACATAATTAGCAGATTTTATATTTTTCTTGTTGTTATAAGTTAAATTCACTAAAAAAATAGATGATTAGAAAATTTTATAATATTTTTGTTGTTAAATTAACCAAGAATAGTAGTAAAAAATGGTAAATTTTTATATATTTTAGTTATGAGTTGTCAGTAAATTATAAACCAAAATTTCGTTTGATTTACTTCACAAAATGTTTGTTGATTTAAATAACAACTATTATTTACAGTAAATTCAACAAATAAAATTGTTTAGATTAACCACACGAAATGTTTGTTGCTTTAATTATTTACTTATTTGTTTACGTACTATTATATTAACTTATAATTGAAATTATAAGCTAATAAAGCAAAAAAGCTTTAGCAACATACTGCTTTAAATAATTACCTTTATTTACAGTAAAATTAATAATTAAAATAAGTTAGATTAATTAATTTTCTTGATTGTTTTGGTTTAAGTGTTTTCAACTGTGTATGTCAGTTAAATTAACTAAGAAAGTAGTATATTTTATAAAAGTTTGCATTATAAAAATATATGTGTAATAGGAAAAACAAATCCCCCTTATCGTGATTCGCGTATTTCAAGTTTTACTACAACGGTTTTGTAATAGTTTGAATATCACCGCAACATTTGGTTTTCAATCTAGGACGAAACTGTCGTAGTCGAATTCCAAATATTTTAACCACGATAAGGTCCAATAACTTAATGTGTCAGCATTGGTTCTCTTTTGGGGATTGCAACCTTGTCGTGGTGAGGGACCCTGAGAGCGATGCCGGCGGTAGCTTTGCTACTATCAGGGCATCCCTTGCCGGTAAGGTCAATGGAGAGCATCTGAAGCTAACAGCAATCCAAAACATTAGGCGACTTATCCGGCTGGTCTCCTTCCAACTAGACGTCCCGTATGTAGGCTAGAAAGTAACTCCAACAACCTTCGCTTCGAAGTCCGCCGATCTCAGATTAATATTTCTGAAGGCCACTCTGGTGGCTACAACTGGCAGTTCCAGTACCAGTCTAGGATGCTATGGGCTAATCACCCGTACTTCCAAATTATGCTCAATGATTAATGAAACCGAAAGAAATAAAATAGGCTATTTCAACAATAAATAAGTTTAAAATGCAACATCATCTGAAGCAATTTATTTCGGTTGTTCTTTTGCAAAAAAAAAACTTTCTACAACAAACAACTTAGCAACTATTTCAAATCGTTTATTTTTGCCAGAAAAATTTCTGTTCATCTTAACCACAACATTAATTTGCTTTAAAGCTAAAATAACAAATCCCAATCTAACAAAATAATTATTGATACAAATTCTAACAAAAATGTACCTTGATGGTAAATTTGACTGTTGATGTGGTTTCTGTGTTATTACTGAGTTGCGCGTTGTAGCTAGTAATTTTTTTGAACTTTTCTGCTAGAACTTTTTACATTCTCACCATCTAGTAATCTTAAGCAGACAAGATGGCGACCTGGAGGTCTCTCTAACGAAAGGAAATGCTTCGAATTTACATGTTATAGGCATACAAATTTGAAAGCAATTTCTTTCGTTTCGAATTATATAGTAGATCCCCTGATGGTGGCAAATGTAATTTTATAAAAAATTATAGTGGCAGGTAGATAATAGAGGCCTGCGTAAACAGTCTGGCAATGTAAATGCTTCTTATATTTTTGATTTGAACGGGCTAAAGTTCGTATCGCTTTTTAAGCCAAATTACATGTGATAATTATTAATGAACAAATAACACTAAAGTCTATTGTAAATATTCTGACTAACAACACATAGTTGAACGGAACAGCCAGCGGTTTTCGAAGGCCACTAAACCTTCATCATCAGCGTTCCTTTTGTGTTTGGTCCACTGTGTGTGGTGTCAGTTGATGTAGATTTCTGCTTTATATACTTAGCATTTTATTGCAAATGGAATATGTGAATTGTTTTGATTCATCGTATCGTATTCATCGTAAATGCTTCTTGTTTTTTAAATGTATTCTCGTGACATGTCTTATACTAAACCAATAATAAATGCTGTCGTTTTATAAGTGAAGCATGATGGATGTATTGATGTACGTGTATATGAGTGTTTTTAAGCGATGTCGCGAAGACTTTTTGTTCGTAACAAACACTCAAAAGAAGTAGTGTTGATACATGTATGCTTATTATTTTGCATATTTTACGTTTGCGTGTTTGTGTGGTAAGATGTAGATGGTAAGCTATTATGTGTTTAAGAGAGTTTGCATGTTTGTTTACGCGCCCATGCGTATGAAGAAGCAAGCATCACAAATTCTTCCCTCACGAAGTATTTTCTTCTTTACTCCTATATCTGCCATAACTGAAATAAATTTCTTGCAAACACTGTTTTTTAACGTTTTGTTTTAGAAGATTTCGCTGTAGTAAAGCATTTGAAAAATCCCTCATGTCTTAAAAGTTCTTGTAAGTGGTCTTTTGCAGGTGGCTCTTAGGCAACATGCAATAACTGAGTCCTAATTTTGAAGTCATTACTGTCCATAGGTGAAAATTTTTGGGTTCTTTGCCCATAAATATATGTTTATGTTTGGATTATTGTTAGTCAGCACGGTGCTATTCATTCCTGCCAGCTTATATTTCAACAATGCTAAAGCAAAGGCATTCCTTTTTTTTTGGCAATATAGAGGTTAATTGTTTTAATTTAAAGAAAGAACTTTACATTTATAGTTAACTTTTAATGATTTACTAAGTCGCCTAGCCCACACTACTCTTCCTTCTTGCAATATATGTATAGTTAACAAAAAAACTTCTCTGTGTTAACATTTTGCTTTTTGTAAAATGATTTCTTTTAATATATAGATTTCATAACACATGGCAAATTGTTGGCTGCTGCACTGATGGTTCTTGACGGGTTTTACAAACGAAGGAATCTATGAAAGTTAAATGAGAAAAACGCATCAGTGGTGGGTGGCGATGGTTGAAGTTTAACAACTTCATGTTTTGCTAAACTTTCACATTATGAGTAATTTTTTTCATTCTACGATGAGTCAAAGCAGAGTTATTTATTTATTTTGAATTTTTTTTTTCATTCTTTACCACTAAAAGCAATATTTGATGTTAGTTTAAAAGCTTTTTTCACTCATATGTATATAATTTGATATTAAATAAGAAGAGTGAGTGGCAGCATTCAAATGTTGCCGAAATGAAGTTAACAAAATAAGGACGATGATGTCCCAGGGTAATGAGAGAAAAAATTATTTGTGCCTGAATTCAGTAACTTTTTGCGAACCGAAAATCGTAATCTTTATCGATATATTTATTGGTTGGCCATAACGATAATGTAATTATGTAATTTCTTTTTTATGACAGTCTACATATCTGTGTTTTACTTCCCATTTTTTTTATATATTATGTGGCATCCCTGCAGACAAAATGTTAAAATAAGCGATAAACACGAGGAAGAATTAAAGAAAAGCTAAATGAATTTGAGCTTGTCATTTTAATTGTTTTTACTTCAACCGATAGCGAATATCGTTAAAATATATTTTTTTTAATTTTCGTAATATTTATTGTAGAGATGTTCACGTGAGCGTTTTTTGACTCACGACACGCACGCTCACGCAGAAAAATATTTTACTTACGCACTTTCGCGCACGAATGATATTGAAAATTTTCACGATCACGCACGCTCACGAATAAAATATTCCTAATCACGCACGATTGGTTTACAACTTATCACGATCACGCACGCTCACGAAAAAGTATGTAATCCAATTTGTATTTTTTTTTTTTTGGTTGAAAAATAGGTTTTTTCACATACATATGTACATATATACATATGTATGTACATTTTTATGCACGTGTATATGTAAAATTTACATTGCACAGTGGGGACTTTTACAAAATAAATGGCAATAAATCTGGAACTTCTAAGCTTTATATGAAACTCCTAATATCAATAGAGGAGGATTTACAACACATGTCATGACAGCCTCCTGTCTCGAGCTGGACAGGAGTTACAGTGGGCCAAAGTTGACTACAAAAAAACTTCTAAGGCTTGTAACTTTTTTAAAAATTATCTGATTTTACCTGATAAAGCATTTTGAGATAAACTTGAAATTATTAGGAAATAATTTCTCAAAATGTGTTTCCGTATATCTCATAAGATATTTTACTCACGATAAAAAAAAATTGTTTGCCTTAACTTTTTTTAGTATTTCGTCTATTACTTCTTTGTTTAGTATTGGATTAAATTAATAAATTTATTAATGCTGTCATTAAATTTTTGACAAAATTTTAAATAAAAATTGGAAAAAATTTATTATCTCCATTCATGAAATCCGGAAAAGGCTAAAAAAATCAAAATTTTAAAATTTGCCTGAAAAAGGTATTTATTTTTTTTTAAGTACATAGCGCTAAAGGCAATGCACTAAGAATGTGCTTAGAGCCAATTATTTTGTATTTTGGACATGTACCCTACATTCACCAATTTCCTAAAATAGTAAATTTTAAAAATAATTTTTGTGTTTAAGCGTTTATAAAAAGTTGTGACGGTAGATTTTGAAAATTTCAACTATAACATTTTGTTATTTAGATAGTTTTAAACATTTTTAACTAAAATTTAAGAGTGCGTTTTCATAAATGCGGATGGATATACGCGCTGATTTTCTGAAAATTGTCGAAATATAGGGAAAATATATGTAGTTGTGTACCATAAAAAAAATATATTAAAATAATTTAATTTTTCTACATTGGTATTTTTGAATTTCATGACCCAAATTACTACGCCTAAAAGTTATAACAATAGCCCAATTCACAATCATGCGCAAGTGGTCTTGCATCTTAATATGTGCAAAATGGTATATTATATAGATACTCACCTATGCAGGAATGATATCTCGTGGGAGCGTGAGAATTCGTGCGTGATTATTAAAAATAGCTCACGCACGATCACGCAAGAGTACTTTTTTTTTAAAGTCACGCTCACGCACTCACGCATGATTAATTGTAAATTTGAGCACGATCACGCGTAACACGATCAAATCACGACATTTGCACATCTCTAATTTATTGTAGCGATATATTGAAAATACTTTTTTGCAATAAAATAAAAATCTTCAAAGGACGATAGTTTAATAATTCTTTCTGCCAAAAAACCGACTTCAATGCATAGATCTGATAGAAGAATATAAAAAGAAGTGAAATATAGAATTAAATTTTAATGGGCGTGCCTCCGCCTATTTTTTAAATGCAAGATTGTGTGTTTTTCAGAGCTCAGGGTGCATGTTAAGTCTTGTAAAAGTCGGTAAAGTAGAACCACTTAAAATAAAATATTAAATTTTAATGGGCGTGACTCCGCCCATTTTTAAAAGGAGTATTGTGTCTACTTTAGACGTCAAGGTGTGTGGTAAGTTTCGTAAAAATCGGTTTAGTAGGACCGCGTGAAACATTATAATAAATTTTAATGAGCCCCGCCCATTTTTTCAAACTTTCAAATTGTGTAATTAAAAGAATCAAAGGTGTTTTATAGGCTTTGCAGCAATCAAATAAGAAGAATATCATAAAATTATACAAAAAAAATTGTGGGTGTGTCTCCGGCCACTTATTTACAATGGGATCAATGGGAAGCTCTCAGACAACAAAAAAATAAATTTTTACAATTGGTCTTAAAGGTACTTAGTTATGAAGATACACAGCTAAAAAAAAATAGAGACGAATTGTAAACCTCCTCCTTTTTTGAGTCGGTTAAAAAAATATAAATAAAACAAAATTTTAAAATTTTTAACAACTGCTCCATTCGCCTACTCTTGAAATTTTTAAATATTCTTGAATGTTTTGTTTTCTGCATCCATGACATGGTGGCATTTGCTGTTGATTGTAGTTTGAACAACTCGCAACAACAGGACAAACAATATCAATTATTGTTTCTGTTGGAAGTGATGTTATGACAGTTGTTAGAAACTTTAAAATAATAAACATCAATATAAAGCAAATGGGGGAAATAAATTAAATAAAAGTTTTTAACTGATTTTTAAAACCATTTTTCAATAAAGCCAGTGCCATGGCAAATAAATGTTAAGTTGAACAAACTGAAAATGCATTGCATATAATAATAAATTTAATTGTTCTCACATGCAGTTTTATTTGAAGATAAATTCTAAAGCTTATTACAATACTTTAAATGGAGGACAACATATGGGCACTTCAACGTGAAAGTCTACTTTTTGTCACGTGCGACATTAAGTAATTAAGCTTGTATCTTGGAACGATGTGACTTGATTTTTCTTAAAATTTTATCTAATGAAGAGAGCTCAACAGGACCTGCATAAATATATAAAGAAAAAATCTTCCGTTTTTTGTAAAAAAAAAGAAGAGAGGTGTCTTATGACACCCGATTATAGGTATGCGGCTTAGCTAAATATATAAAATAAATATCATATGTGAAATAACAATGCAATAAAATTATATTATATATGATGATCTCAAAATAAATATTTCAAAACGTTTCCGTTTATTTCCCATTTTTTTTTCTTTTCTACCGGCGCACTGTGGGGCGCTTAATTCAAAAGATGAACTTTAACTTTCACAACTGTATTTGGTACCATATTAAAGTAGATAAAATTCTAACTAACTGCAAAAATAAAAATTCTTGGTAGTTTACTTTATTTGCAGTGTGTGTTCAAAGTTCAATAATTTTAGTTATTTTTGCGCGCATTGATTAAAAGAGAAAATTTTGATATTTATTATAGTTATATAGTTATTATAGTTTTTGTTAAGTAAGTAAAAGTTTTATAATGGAACCGTCAACTTCAGGTATATGAGCATTTAAAAAATTATTTTTTGTTTAGATAAATGTTTTAGAAATATTTAAAAATAAATTAAATTGCTCCAAAAATTTGATATTTTTGATATATACACTGATTTTTAACAACTTTACGAATGAGTGTAAAAAAATGCTTTTATGTTCTTAAAATATAAAATTTTAGCTAATAAATCCCAGAATACCTATTTGCGCATATGTGCGACTTTTGAGTTATGAAGGTTTTTATGAGAGAATTCCAGTTGCTAAAAATCAATGTGAAAAATACATATTAAATATTTATTTTTTTTATTTAAACAAAAAAAAAACATTTTTCTAAGGGCACATACTTTATTATTTATTGTATGCTCTAATTTACAATTTAATTTACTAATTTATCTTTTTTCATTCCAAAGTTAGAGCAAAAATAGTAAAATAAGACCATTGTCTGCAAAATACAAAAAAGCCCATAAAAGGTTAAAATTTTTTTTCAAAAAATTTTTTTAAATGCTGGTATTTTATGTATGTAATAATTAATATTCATCAATAAAAAATAACAACACTTCAAAATTACGACTTCTATGAATTAATCGCCACTTTCTCTACCATTCACCCCACTGTGCGGCGCACGATTAAATTAATGAATTGTTTGTGGCCAGTGGTGTCTGTTAGCCGGCTTATAGGCGATCGGCTGTGTTCTCAATACAAAAACAAATTGAGCACTCCTTCTTATTGTTTTTGTTTTGTTTTTTATTTCACTCAATTCACAGAACGAAAGAAAACTAAATCAAACGATTTGTTTCGTTTATTGTCGTACTCTGCTTTTAAATACAAATAAATCAAAACAAAAACAAATTTACCAGTGTAATAGTGTCGATTATTTTTGTTACGAAAATCACGTCCTAACGCCGGTATCGCGCAATAAATAGCATAGCTTTAAAAACATATTTTTTTGATGTCGCACGTGACAAAAAGTTGACATAGCTGTGGAAGTGCCTTTAAGTAGATTTTTATAAAGGGTCCGCCATATAACTTTTTTTTTTTTTTGAAAATGCTATAAAAAAACTACTGAAGCTTCGGCTGTGTGGCACGTAGCGCCGTCCTGTTGAAACCAAATGTTGCCAATATCCTCCACTTCAATTTTTATGAACAAAAATTCGTTCAACATGGCCAGATAACGATCGCCATTGACTGTAACGGCCACTCCTTGCTCATTTTCGAAATGCATGTGGACCAAAATCCGCACCAAAGAGTGACTCGTTTTGGGTGCGTCGGCTTTTCAATGTATGCGTGCGGGTTTTCTGTGCCTCAAATGCGACAATTTTGCGTGTTTACATACCCGCCAAGATCAAAATGAGCTTCATCTGAAAAGATGATTTTTTTGGCAAAATCGACATCTTCTGTAAGTCGATCGCAGGCCCACTTAGCGAAGCGAAAACGCATTGGATGGTCAGTTGGCTCGTTCAGCGGAAGGATAAAACTAATTATCTGTCAAATCGGACATGAGCTAAGTGTTACCATTCACGAAATAAGCACTAGTTGAAAAAAAACGTTAGATGGCGGACCCTTTATATATACAAATATATATTTTATTTATTTATTTTTTAACAACTAACGTCGATTCCCTTTTTTGCCCTTTCAAGGATAACGAAATAAATTTCATAATGATTACGCAGTAAAAGTTCGGGGATTTCTCAAGAACTTAAAGGCAAATATTTTCGTAAAGACTACTGCAATGTAAGTAATTAATTGTAACTTAAAAAGTAAAAGGAATTTTGCACTTTTTTTGTTAAATCTCAATATAAAATTTTTAAGCTGCTCAACTAACCATCCATCAACCACGTTGTTAATTCTCAGATTTGTAACAGTTTCCAATTCATTGCCGCTGCAATAAATTTTGATTTAATTTTATTACTATTGTTAATTTTTTTTTATTGTATACTCACAATATTTTCCTTTAGCAACCATTTTGAATTCTATTATTTATTCTCTACAACTCTTGCAATTTTGCAAATTGATGTGTAATTGCAAACAATTAATTTCAACTGAATGACGAGTGAGACTGTATGGAGAAGAAAATGCAATAAAACAAAGCAAGAAAAAAAAATTGCCACAATTAAATAATTAATGAAAAAAAAAATGGTTCAAGAAGATTTTCCTCCCTCTGAGTTGGCAAATGCGCCAAAGGGAGAGGAAGTTAAAACCCCAAATGAAATCAAATGAACGTTTAATTGCCAACGGATCCAAAATCAAATAAATTCACTTTTACGAGTTTTTCCATATAAAGGCACTCAAATAGAAAAAAATAATCTTTAATTTCTTAATTTCCTTTTTGTAAAGGAAGGGTTCCTTACTACAGGTAGAAAATTAAAAAGTTTATGAAGAAAAACTGTGTGGAAAATAAAACACCATTTTCAGTTCTAACTTTTATAAGAAAAAAAGGAAGAGAAAATTGCTTGAATTTAAATTTTTCATGCTTTTTTAGACTTTTTCACAAAGGTACTTTCACCAAAAATTATATTATATAAAATTGGATTTTTATCAAAGATGCTTGTTATGTAAAATACATTTTATAGATTATATTTTATTAAATGTACTTAAAAAAATACGTTTTATCTTTTTATACTTTATTGTTATTATTTATAATTTTTACAAAAGCACCTTGTGTAAAAAGTACTTTTTGCCTTTCGTAAAAAGAAAATTTTACAAAAGGTACTAAATTTTTTTTTTTTTTTTTTTTGAAGAGGTACTTAACAATGAACTTTCATTTTAAAAACTTACTTTTAAAAACGTACTTAAAAAAGTACTTTTTAGAAAATGTACTTTTAAATACTTACTTTTAATAAAATGTACTTTTAAAAACGTACTTATAAGAATAGTTACTTTTACAAAATGTACTTTTTAACAGGTACTTTTAGCTATTGGTAGTTTTTGTTTAATTTACTTTTTATAACATACATTTTTGAAAAGGTACTTTTAAAAACATAATTTTAAGAATATAAACTTTTAAAAACTTTCTTTTAAGAAAAGGAACTTTTAGGTTAAAGTACTTTTTACAAAATGTACTTTTTTAAGAGGTACTTTTAAATAAAGCTACTTTTTGTTAAAGGTACTTTTTATAACATATTGTTTTGATTAGATACTTTAATAAATTTACTTTTAAAGAAATGTACTTTTAAAAACGTTTTTTTTTAAGAAAAGGTAATTCTAAGGAGCTACTTTTAAGAAAATATACTTTTATAAAATGTACATATTTTTAATAAGCAGCTTTTGCTAAAGTTACTTTTTGTTAAGGGTACTTTTTATTAAAAGTTATATATGATAAAGGGTACTTTTTAATAAAAATACTTTTTATGAAACGTAGCTTTTGTAAAAGTACTTTTTATGAATTGTAGCTTTTGTAAAATTATTTGTTTTTTATTTACCTTTATTAATGTGGTTTTTTTTAAGGGTACCTTTTATGAAAGTTACATAATTTAAAAGGAATTTTTTATTAAAAATACTTTTATATAAAAGTACTTTTTTATAAAAGTACTTTTTTATTTTACCTTTATTAAAGTAGTTTTTGTTAAAGGTACTTTTGATTAAAGTTTTTCTTATAAAATTTACTTGTATTAAAAGTACTTTTTGTTAAGCGTAATTTTTTTTTACTAAATTTATATATTACTAGCTGACCCGGACAAACGTTGTTTTGCCTTCAAATTTTATTTTCACTGCAAGTGTGGTTTCGTTGCAAAGTTATTGCGGATTGATATTTCGAAGAAGAATGAAAAACTAAAATATTGCGCCATCTGTCGGACGAACTTCAAACTACACAAAAACACTCCTCACACTCCAGAGAGCATGTATATAAAGTTTGGTCAAAATCGGTGCAGTAGTTCTTGAGTTATGGTGCAAAAACACAAAAAAACTAAATATTGCGCCATCTGTCGGACGAACTTCAAACTACACGGACTACACTACTCACAGCCCATAGAGGATGCATATAAAATTTGGTAAAAATCGGTCCAGTAGTTTTTGAGTTTAGCGATCACGAACATACACGTAATTTTTATATATGTAGAAAAGAGATAAAAGGTACTTTTTATCAAAGATACTTTTTATAGGTACTTTTTATTGAAGATACTTCTTATAAGTACTCTTAGTAGCACGTAGTTATTACGGCAGGTATTTTTTATAAAAAGTAATTTTTTATAATGTACTTTTTGTTAAAATGACATTTTATTAAATTTGCGTATCATACTTTTTATTGCAGACACTTTTTGCAAAAAGTACTTTTAATAGGTACATCTTATAAAACGTAGTTTTTTGCAAGGTACTTTCTTACCAATGAAATACGTATATAGACATGCTAAACTACCAGCAAATAAATTTCAATTATTTTATGTACACTTCTGACAATATGTCAAATAATGGATTTTCTTTATAATTTTATTTTTGTAAATGGAAGCTATAATAAAAAGTACTTTTTAGAAGAGATATTTTTTCAAAGAAAAAAGATTTTGCTTTAAAACGTTGGTTTTATTTTTTTATGAAAAGTATTTTCTGTGTCTACATTCCAGACGTTCGTGATTTTCATATAAATTTTCTTCACGAGTTGTGAAAACAGGTGATATATAAAACGATTTTTAAAAGCTGTTTTTCAAAACTACTTCTTCAAATACCTTCAAAAATTAACTTTTTAAATGTCATTTTTAAAATTATCTTCAAAGGAATCATTTACAAAGAAAATTTCTAGAAAAAGATTGGTTCCCAAAATAATCTTAGTTAAAAAAATTTTATTTTTCAAAGTTAATAAACATACAAAAGCTCTGATCTTAAAAACATATCTTCACTAATGTTTGGGAAATGGTGTGTGTTTGTTGTTTCTTCTACATTATCCATGACAGCTATTTTGAATAGGTAGAGATATTAGGGGACATTAATGTTGTCGTAAATCGCTATTAAGTGAGTGTAATTACTCATGCTTTGGCACTCCAAAGAAGCCGACAAGAATGAGTAAAAGTAGAAATAAAATTTAGCAAGAAAAAAAAAAACGTGAAAGTTCTTGACATTATCCGCCATAGCTGTTGTTGCTATTTTATTTTTCTTCACTTGATATAAGATATAATATTATAGTATGGCTTTTTGCTGTTTTTGTTTCTTTACAACTACAACAAGCAGGAATAGAAAAGCTCTTGCTGCTGCTGGTGTCATTATGGCAGTACTTTTTAAGTACCGATAAAGTGGAAAAGGAAAAAATCTTTTATAAAATCTTAATGAGGGGAGGTTTGTTCTTTCATTATGTCGTGAAATGACTGAACAATATTTTTTCTTTTACTTCTTCTTTACTTCTACAATTTGGCAAATTTTATTAATAAAAAGTCATTTTCATAGATTTTTAATTAAAATTTTGTTTTGTTGTTTATATGAGTCTTAAATTTTCATTTAAATTACATTGAAAGTTTTTGCTTTACTTTACTTTTAAAAGTAAAGGGATTTTGCTTTGTATTAATTTGCTTGTCTGGTGTAATTTTTATGAATTTTCGAGACAAAGGACTTAATTTTAGTTGAGACTTTCAAATATATTATGGTTCGCTTTGGTTTTCAGCAAAACATTTTATATACATATATACGTATACATATGCATATACATATACATATACATATACATATACATATGCATATACATATACATATACATATACATATACATATACATATACATATACATATACATATACATATACATATACATATACATATACATATACATATACATATACATATACATATACATATACATATACATATACATATACATATACATATACATATACATATACATATACATATACATATACATATACATATACATATACATATACATATACATATACATATACATATACATATACATATACATATACATATACATATACATATACATATACATATACATATACATATACATATACATATACATATACATATACATATACATATACATATACATATACATATACATATACATATACATATACATATACATATACATATACATATACATATACATATACATATACATATACATATACATATACATATACATATACATATACATATACATATACATATACATATACATATACATATACATATACATATACATATACATATACATATACATATACATATACATATACATATACATATACATATACATATACATATACATATACATATACATATACATATACATATACATATACATATACATATACATATACATATACATATACATATACATATACATATACATATACATATACATATACATATACATATACATATACATATACATATACATATACATATACATATACATATACATATACATATACATATACATATACATATACATATACATATACATATACATATACATATACATATACATATACATATACATATACATATACATATACATATACATATACATATACATATACATATACATATACATATACATATACATATACATATACATATACATATACATATACATATACATATACATATACATATACATATACATATACATATACATATACATATACATATACATATACATGTACATGTACATATACATATACATATACATATACATACATATGTAAAAAAAAAAAGACTTGAAATACTTTGTGACTTTTTATAAGTATAAAATTTAAAAATTTAATAGGGGAAACTTTTTAAATAAAAGAAATAATTAATAAGATTTTGGGAATTTGCGTATTTTGTTTGCTTGTTTTGTAGTAAATAAAGGTATAAATAAATAACTTTACATCAGTTTTTAAGGTATAAGTCCCAGTTCACACACGCCTATTTTAGCTCAGCAATTTTTTAGTTAATTGGCGAGAGAGGAAAGTATCATCTCCCATTCATTATCTTCTTTTCAGCGTTGTCAACTTTTAAATGTCAAAAAGCACCGAAACCAAGAAAAAAGCGCGTAATTTAAATAAAAAAGCACTAAATTTAAAATTATATTATATTATTTAAAAAAAATTTACACATCGTTTGGTTATTGATTTTCTGCAGACATAATGTATTTTGAATATACTGTGCCGCAAACCAATAACCAACCGACAACATGTACATAAATTGTACAAATTTGAGGCATCCGAAAAACATTTTATTTTTATAAGACGAAGCATTTTCAAATTATTATAAACAATTTTTAATATTTTCCGTCAATGAACAAACGAATCTCTCGAGTTTAGTCAAATTGGCAGTAATCCACAAGTCTTTCTGAGGTTAAGAGCCGATTACTCGTACATTTTGAGCTCGATGGGCTTAGCAGTTGAAAATATTTTAAAATCAAGGCTTACAAAATTTGGTTTTTATTAAATTATGTGGAAATATTCTCTCGGCTGATATGTGACAAAGATAATAAATTTTTATCGAAATAAAAATGGTGATTTCGGCGTTTCAATATGGAAGTAACAGAAGGTTGATGGGAAAGCAAATTTTGATAATGATTCAAACGAATTGATATCAACTGAATCTCTCAATAGTGGACTCAATATTTTTCCCATTGCATTAAGTGAATCAATCTTTCTCCACCCATTGTCTATACTAGACAAAATTTCGCTATTAGACTATATTTGAGTAAATCCTTGAATTATGTCTTCTTTGTTGTATGGCAAAACACTGTTTACATTAATTATGCTTAAAATGTTAAGGTTTGATGGTAATATGCACGTATTTATTAAACCAAGTCTTTTAAAATTTTAGTAGATTTTTTTGAGATGCTCCATTTAACAGAGCTTATATTTTTGAATGAAAGACTACCTCGAAAAAAAAATAGGTAAGGAAATTTTCCTTTGAGTTTTGGCTTAGTGCCACCGCCTCGAAAAAAAGCACCGAAAATTAATTTAAAAAAGCACTGAGCACTAACTTCAAAATCTGTCGCGTCGAACATTTCAAAAAGCACTAAAAACGGTGCGAAAGGCACCGAGTTGACAACGCTGCTTCTTTTGTCTCTACCATTAAGCTCAAAATATGCTCAACTAAAAATTGCTGTGCTGAACCAGTATAAAGTTGCGTTCATACGACCTGTATTTTATATCTGACATGTCAAATTTGCCACTGCAAATACATACATACATGTCCTGTGAAAGCATTAAAAATTTTACCCCCTAATGCAAAAACGTTTGCTAAATTTAAAACATGTGTTAAAACCGGTTTTGCCATACAAAATTCGTTTGTTAAATCAACAATCGTTTTTGCATAAATTTCAATTAGAGCACGATCTATTTTGATCTGACAAAGCATTGAACATCAGCTGTTTTGTTACAACAACACTGAGTGTGGTGGAAAAATATAAATCAGGAGCTTTTTTTAGATATAATTAAATATGTACGTTTAAAAGCAAAAATTATAAGTTGTTTGTAAATTGGTGATCTTAACAGACATATGAATCGTACAGCTGAAAAGTCAAAGGTAAAATAGAGGCCGCGTGAAAGCGGCTTTGGAAATGTTGTTGGTGAAATGAAAGGCTAGTGCAGATTATAAAATTTGTTTTATTTCATAAAAAGTTCATCCTGAAAAAAGCTTAGAATTTCGTTAAATTAATTAGAAATAACAAAAAATATATTAGTGCGATTTGTATATAAATATTTAAATGAAAGTTAAAATAAAATTTTAAATTTAAATTTTATTTCTTTATTTTGTTAATTTATCATATTTGTAATGTAAAATTTAACAAATAAACTTGCAGCCGCCATCTAACATACTCATAAAGGGCGTTGCATTACAGTATAAACGGCATAACTCTATTAAATCAGCTGTTCAGGCTGAGCACAACATGGTGGCTACAGGTAGTGAAAAAATGATGGAAAAAATTGTAGCCAATAGTCTTGAGTTGAGTTGCACAATAGTTACGTCTGGTGAACGCGACAATTTTTTTTTTTTGGTTTGTTTTGTTCCTTAAAAGACAACGAATTTAATTTTCTGGCATGTTCCTCATCTGAGAACGAAAGTGATACTGATTTGCCGGCGACGGCGGCGGTAAAAAAGTCGACTTGTGCTGGGGACGGCTGCTGACAAATAAATCCGTCGGCGCCTAGTCTATGAGTGTAAACACAATGTTTGCGGTGCGGTGCGATTTCTCGTTGCGGGAGAGAAAAATAAACATAATACAACAACAACAACAACAACAAAACGGCTACGGCAATGCTTGTTTAAATTTTTATAAATTTTTTTGTGCATACATTTTTATAAAAAATTTACTCTGTGTTAAATATTTTGTAATGCCAGTTACCAAAAACAAAAAAATTATTAACATTTTATACAATCGCAGATATATTTGGTATATTTTTTAAACTTTTATATTTTATGACAAACATTTTTGAACTTCAAAATCATGTTTTTTTTTGTTTAAAATAATGTTGTGAACACCGCCAAGTATTCAAAAACTATGGCAATTAAGAAAGTCTGGAATGAAAATAAAATAAATTTAAATTTTCTGCCGTTGCGCACTGTGGTTTTTTACTTCAAAATCGTATGAAAAACTGCACCGCAATAAATGATCGTTACATTGGCTAAAGTCGGCTAATGTCAACAAAATCTATTAGCTATTATTAATGTCCGAAGCGGGCACACATTTTTCCGTTAAGTAAAAACAAGGTGGACTTAAAAATAGCGGTTAGGCCAAAGCCGAATTAAGCCGAGGAAGTCGGCGTCGCCTTCGACCCGCCAAACATTTTTGACGGCTGCTATTAGCCGTCTCTCTATTCCCTGAATTATGAATATACAAGAGTTATTTAGTTTATGCTTGGATGTAATTCTAACTTTTTTCATTCCTTTCCCACTGTGCGTGCACTGAGGTAAGAAGTGAAGTTGGCTGCAGAAAACAAAAAACATATTAAACACACGCTTACTATTTATTTTCAGTTCCTTAAAAGTTTACGAATGTTATCTTCTAACATGTTTCTCATCTATTGTCAATATAAAAGAGCTTTTCAGTTTAAATATCATAAAACTCTTAAATGACTTTTCATGCAAAATATCACTTCACTTATTTTACAACCTGAATAGGGAGGGAACTGTATCTTCTGCTCGAATATGTAAAAGAAACAATTTACTTCAAATGATATCATAAAATCTTACGAATTTATGAAGCAAACCTCATTTTATTGTTTAATGGAATAGAACAAAATGTTCATAAAGGTCTAGAGATCAAGAAATTTCGCCATAACAATCTTACAAAGCTGTTTATATATTTCAAGATAAAAAATTCACCTTAAAATTCATACAAAACATTTATTGGAAAACAGTTATTGGAGGGGGGGGGGGGGGGGGGGTAGGGTAAGGAGGCAGCATCAGCGGGTGCGTTTACATGTGAAAACAAATTTAATATTTGTACGTTTTATGCTCAGCATGTTTTTATTTTTTCAATTTATATTTGATTCCATTGTTGTAGGGTTTTACTTTATATACATAAATTTTTTTTTGTTTTACTATTGTTGCTGGCCTCAGGAAGATTAAGAACGGAAGTTCTTTATTTCACCTTAAACAATATAAGTTTTATTTTTATTTCCAATCAATACGCCACTCAGCTGCACACAGTGGGAGTGTTTTTGCAAAAGAAGATGCTTGTTATAAATAAATTAAATGTACGCTTTCTTAAAGTGAATTTAAGTGAACACGTAGCTGGGATTTAAAAAAAAACGAAATTTTATTATGAGTCAGGTACACACAAAACAGATTTTTAAATACAAACAGCATTGGAAAAGTCATTTATTTGCAAATTTTAAAGAAAAAAAGTCCCGATTGTCTCTTTGAAGCAACTCAGATTTTTTAAAGCTGTAGTGGAAAAATTAATATTAAAAATCAGTTTTGTTAATTTTTAAAAAAATTTAAGGAATTTATTTCAATATTTTATATTGATTTAACGCGTCTCTAAATGAATCAGAACTTAAAAAATTTATGTACGTAATGTTGTTGGTTTTTTTTCATTGCTCTAACGAAATGCAGCTAGACGTACTAAACCAGCAACAAATAAATTTTTTAAATTCAAAGGATTGCGTGAAAATTAAGAAAATTAATTCAGATTGGTAAATTTCTCAAGTAACTTTCAGCTTGATTATACTACAGTAAATGTAAATCACACCGACTTTTTAACCGACTTCATTGATACATATTAGAGGCTTGCGTAAACAATCTTGAAATTTAAATACGTCTTGTTTTTTAAATGTATTCTCGTGGCATGTATTATACTAAACCAATAGTGTTGTAAAAAGCGGCTACTTTTGAGTACTCAGTACTACTTGATACTTTTTCTATTATGGGAAGTTAAAAATTATTATTTATATTATTTTATGGAAGGAAAAAACAAAGATTAAGACGAATATATTTAACTGCCTCTTCCACTATTTCGATAGAAGGTCTTCATTCGCATTCTAAGCGAAAGAAAACTCATTTCCATTTCTCTATCTTACTTCTGTAGGAACATTGACTCGAACGACAAGTCGCAAGAAAACGTAAGTGTTTTCATACAGATTTTCATACCACTAATTCGAATGAGTCGTCAACAAAGCGAACACTATGCCAAAATCAGTCACTTGCTATTTTGCTTTCGTGTAATAAAATTTATTTACAAAGAATTCAATAAAGTTTGTAAAATTATTATTTTATTACATTATTATTTTTTTAAATCACATTTCTTCAATTTATTTTTTATTTGTAGGTAAAAGTCAGAAAATATTCATAAAAATATTATTTAACACTTTTGATTATTGTTTTATTTTCATTATAAAAAGTACTCGCACATTTTAAACAAAACGAATGTAGTTGTAAAGCACAAAAGTAATAACATGCTATTGCTGTGCGACCATTTTGTTGAATTCTTTTTCGTTGTTCAATATGGTTGTATTGATTTTCATGTAAATGTTAGTAAGTTTAAAAAATCGCTACTTGAAATATACAAATTGGCACTACTTTAATTTGTAAACACGTAAAACAAAATAAATTCAGTAAAGTGCGACTCTGACTCGCGCACGAAGGGTTCCGTACGAACACTAGATATGTAATTTAATACAAACTTCATCCTATATAATAAATAGTTTTGGCATTTTTTTTGGTTTTTTTTTGGGGTCTTTTCGGTTTTTTTGTTTGGCGTTTTTTGCGTTTTTTCGGTTTTGCAGATTTTTTTAAGTTGTGGCTCTTTTTTTTAGTTTTGACACTTTATTTTCTTGTTTTGGCAATTTTTTTCGGGTTTTGGCGTTTTTTCATTTTGGTGATTTTTTTTATTTTTGGCGATTTTTTTAATTTTTGCGATTTTTTTTATATAAATTTTTTTTTAGTTTTGGCGACATATTCGCGTTTTTCGATTTTTGGCTTTTTTTTCATTTTGGCGATTTATTTTAGTGTTAGAAATTTTTTTTTAATTTTGGCGATTTTTTTCGTTTTGGCGATTTTTATATTAATTTTTGGCGATTTTTTTTTTGGTTTGGCGATTTTATAATTTTCGTTTTTTTTTAGTGTTACCGTTTTCGAAAATTTCAAGTGTTTGCCTCTTACGGTTTCCAAGATATAGCAAATTGTCAAAATTACATAGTCAAAATTGCATTAACTGATGGACCACCCTTTCATTTAATTTTTTTTTTTAAATTTTAGTGTTAATTGTTGTAGTCTGTATAAAAATACACTAATTT
Organism: Tachina grossa; assembly: GCA_949987645.1. Classification (NCBI taxonomy): domain Eukaryota; kingdom Metazoa; phylum Arthropoda; class Insecta; order Diptera; family Tachinidae; genus Tachina; species Tachina grossa. Next base: position 22,057,916 of record OX465276.1, on the reverse strand, counting down.
TACAATTTTCAAGTTTCAATATACATATATTCATACAATTGTATGTATATTACATGGGATTTTAACATTTTTCGTTGCTCGTTTTGGAACACCCTTTAACTTTTAATTCTCATGTATTTGTTGTTGTAGCGGCCAAGGTTCTACATACTCTGTCCAAATTTCAGGTCCATAGCTCTTACGGTTCCTGAGAAAATACCGTGTGACGGACAGACGGACAGCGTAGCGAAAACAATAGGGTTCCTTTTCACCTTTGGTGTACGGAACCCTAAAAATGACATACGTAATCACAAGCGAAAGAAAGCTGACGACATAATGGAATGAAAATGTATTAGAATTCGAGCGACTATGTTTCTTTCGCAAAATTTTGCTTTTGACATAGTGAAAGTGGCAGTAAATTAATTTATAACAAATGAAAACAAATAAGATTGAAGATTAGTTTTTGTACATAAAAATTTTTTAACGTACTCTTAACAAACATTTCTAGTGCATTAATCTCTTAAATTATCTTTTAAATATTTTTTAATATACATATTTTTTCACAATTGATATTATTGATGACTAAGTAAGTCATTGTTGAAATGTTGAAATTAAATTTTACCGAAATTAAAAGAATTTAAAAGATTTTTCATATTTGTGACTACCTGACTTGTTGGTTATATTGTATCACGTGCCTTCCTTCCACTACTATAAAGGTCACTTTTTCTGCCCAATAGTATTTGTTAATGACTGAAGTAGTTCAATGATGCATTTTGTAGAACTTCTTTTTAACCCCCGACTAAAAAAAGGGGTGTTATAAGTTTGTGGTGTGTGTCTGTGTGTCTGTCTGTGTCCACGTACAGGCCAAACGGCTGGACCGATTTTCATTTAGTTTTTTCTGTTTGAAAGATGACTTGATCGAGAGGGTTCAGCCGTCCAGCCGTTTAGAAGATATAACATCTTTTCTGAAAAAATTCGGGGGTTTTTAAAATTTTTAATTTTCGTTATTAGTGGCTGTTTTCGTATCAAAATAATTCCTAACAGAATTGGTATTTGTTACACTAACTCCATGAGGTTCAGAGTCATATTTGTTTGTATCAAGCTCACAGAGTTGTATAATTCTGATGTATTTTAAAGGAAGACTTTCGCTTAAATACTACAAAATGCAACCCTGAAATTATTGAGTAGTTACTTTTGTGTATTGAGTACCGGTAAAAACTCTCAGTATTGTGTACTCAGTACTCAAATACTCAATACTTTTACAAAAAACACTATAAACCAATAATAAATGCTGTCGTTTAATAAGCGAAGCTTATGTTCGTGTATGTGAGTGTTTACAAGCAATATAAAGAAGTAGTAGAGGGCAATGCACAACCCAGGAATGAACTTTCTCCGTTTAATTCCTTGGAGAGCCTAGGGTCTCATATTGTCCGTTACGGGGATGTTATAACAACAAACGAAAGTTTTCCCGTTAACATAAATCATTCTCCGACGATCATTACAATTTGTAGTCCCTTAAGAAGTAACTTACCTGACCCATATGTGAAGATGATCAATCGTGTTAATTGGCTGGGGTTCAAAAAATATCTCAGTAGTCATTGTACGGAAAACATTACGCTTAGAACATCCGATGATATTGAATCTAACATTGCCAATCTCAGCGAGAATATTAAACAGGCTGCTGAACATGCCATTATCTCCCATCCGCAGACTGGGTTTAATAAAATTTATTCTACAGACATTGAACGTCTCGTACGTGAAAAAAGAAGAGCTAGAAGGGAATGGCAACAGCACAGATCACCACAAAATAAAATCAGATTTAAAGAGTGCACTAAACGACTCCAAGAGTTGCTTGCGTCTGAAAAAACTGCATCTCTTAAAAATTATCTGGAAGGTCTTGATGTCACACCAGCGTCTAATTACTCTTTGTGGCGCGCTGCTAGAAAGCTTAAAACACCCATTGAGTATAAGCCACCTCTACGCACATCTACCGGAAGTTGGGCAAGAAGCGATACTGAAAAAGGTAAAATATTTGCTGAGCACTTAAAATCCGTTTTTACGCCAAACATATATACTGGTGTTGCTGATTTGCCGAATGTAGTCGCTCTACCCCCTCAACACATAAAGTTTAAGACGCGTGATTTACAAAAATTAATTGCCGAACTCAACCCGAAGAAAGCTCCGGGTATTGATGGAATTAGTAACCAGATGCTTATGAACTTGCCTCGTATTGCAATGAGAATCCTATTATTCATATTTAATGCCATTTTACGACTGGAGTATTATCCACACAGCTGGAAGCTTGCCAAGGTTAAAATGATTCCAAAGCCGGGCAAAGATCTAACCAAGGCTGAGTCATATAGGCCAATAAGTCTACTACCAACTATGTCAAAGCTTTTCGAAAAACTGCTCAAAACAAAATTGTCCCCAATTCTAATTAGTAGTGGGTGCATACCAGACCATCAATTTGGTTTTAGAAGTCAGCATAGCACCATTGAACAAACTCACAGACTGGTTCAATTTATAAGAAGAACTTTTGAGGAAAAAAAGTATTGTTCTGCGCTCTTTATTGACGTTTCCCAGGCATTTGATAAAGTGTGGCATGAAGGCCTAATTTTAAAATTGAAGACTTACTTACCAATAAACATTTTAAATATTTTGGAAAGTTACATTATTTCCCGTAAGTTCACTGTTGTGGAAGGAGACTTTACGAGTAGGCCTGAAACTATTTCATCCGGTGTGCCACAGGGGAGCATACTGGGACCAGTTTTATACTTGATTTATACTTGCGATATGCCTGTGAGCAGTAGTATCCATACTTCCACATTTGCCGACGATACAGCCTGCCTTAGTATGCACGAAAACCCTGATGAGGCATCCCGCAAACTCCAGGAACACATTAGCCAGATGGAGCTTTGGTTAAACTTATGGAGAATTAAAGTCAACGAACAAAAGTGTGTCCATATAACGTTCACCCTAAGAAGAGATACTTGCTCCCCCATTCGGATTAACAATCAAGTTGTTCCTCAACATTCACATGTGAAATATCTTGGTATACACCTTGATCGACGACTTACATGGAAACATCACATTGACTCTAAGTTAACTCAAATGAAACTTAAATTAACTCAGGTACATTGGCTGATTGGTAGAAATTCAACACTTAGCCTAGACTGCAAACTTTTAATATACAAGTCGCTTTTAAAGCCAATATGGTGTTACGGAATTCAACTATGGGGCACTGCTTCAGCTTCAAATGTAGAGAAAATTCAACGAAGGCAAAATAAAATTTTACGCATGATAACATCGGCTCCATGGTACATCAAAAATTCAAATATACATCGCGATTTGAATATGCCACTAGTGACTGAAGAAATTGAAAAATACGCAGGCAAATATCTAACAAAACTCGAGTCACATCCTAATCCGCTTGCTCGTAATATTTTGAACTTTACTGGGCACATCCGCTTAAAAAAGAGAGATACACGGGCTCTAATATTCAACACTCTAGATGATGAAGCTGCTTGAAAACACTTTTTTCTTTTTGTTGCTTATCACTACTTATGTATTATTAATAACTATCACTAAGTTATGTCCGACATTGGTCGGGCCTAATAATTTTTTTATAGACTTAAGATTTGAATACTTATTGTTAGTTCATATTTGAAGATACAATAAATAAAAAAAAACATGCATTAAAAAAAAAAAAAAAAAAACATAAATCATTAACTTGAAAATTATTGAATCACAAAATATTAGACACAGAAAAAATTATTTGTAGATGTAACCAATTTCAACGTTTAAGATTGTGCCAACCAAGGAAATTGGTTAAAATAACTAATGAGAAGCAGTTAAAAAAAATTAAATGTGCTTAACAAAGAACAAACAAACTTTTTGTAAATTTATATTTTAGTCAAGAGAAACCATTTCGAATAATATATTGGCATTTCCACAGGAATGTCAATTTTTGTAGCTTGCGACACCAAGCAATTATGTTTTTTTTTTTGTTTTTTCAAAGAAAACGAAACTTTCTTTTTACTTCTTTATACATTCGTGTAGGGTGTCAGCAGTTCTAGATTAGGTAAAATTTTAGAAAAATCGAGTCACATTGTTCTGAAATACAATCTTAATTGCTAGCTGTCGCATGCGACAAAATAGGGAATTTTCTCGTAGAAATGCCCATATATTGAATTTTTTCTTTGTTTAACATTGATTGATTTTTATTGGTTTTTGAATGAATTATTAAACTTAAAAATAAATAATTCTGCCAAAAAAAAAACCGACTTCAATGAAAATATCTGAAAAGATCGATATGGGCGTTCCCTTGCTTATTTTTTAAATGCAAGACTTTGTGTGTTTTAGAGCTCAAGGTGTGTATTAAGTAGAATAGAACCACTCAAACTAATATATTAAATTTTAATGAGTGTGACTCCGCCCATTTTATCAAATGGGAGATTGTGTTTATTTTATAGACCAAGGCGTGTTGTAAGTTTCGTAAAAATTGGGTAATTAGAATCACGTTAAATATAACAATAGATTTTAATGGGCTTAGCCCCGCCCAGTTTTTCAACTTTAAAATTGTGTAATTACAAGAACCAAAGGTGTTTGGTAGGTTATGCAGCAATCAAACAAGTAGAGTATTATAAAATAAAATAAAAAAATTTCTGGGTGTGTCACCCAATATATTTTTGCAATGGGCTCTGCCCAGTGGGAAGCTCTACCCTCTCAGACAATAAAAAAATTTTACAATCATTCTAATATGAATCGAGCTATGAATTAACACCGCAAAAAAACAGAGACGAATTGATAACCTTCTCCTTGCATTGAAGTCGGTTAATTAGTTAAAACAGATAGATACATACACTCAATTGTATTCTTTAACTATTAACAAAATATTCTTTTTATTTTCTGATAATGTGCAAAATCAGCTGATCAGAGAGTGAGTGGCTTATATCTTGTGACAGTTTATATAAAAATCCTCACAAAAACATAAAGGTGAAAAACGGCCAAGTTTCTATCCAAAATTTCGCCCATTAAAAGTTGTGAGATATAAATTTTGACCAAGTTCTTGTTTGGTACAATAACTAGCACAGAAATATGTTATATATGATATAAATTTGTAATCGTAAGGGTGTCATATAATTTCTAGATAATCTGCCAACTTGACAACATTTTTATCAATATAAAGAAATGAACATTTATACATTATTCTCTCCTTTTTTGGAAAGGTAAAAATATTGCCAAGTTAACAGATTATCTAGAAATTATATGACACCCTTACGATTACAAATTTTTATCATACATAATATATTTCTGTGTTAGGTATTGTGGCAAAGAAGAACTTGGTCAAAATTGATATCTCACAACTTTTAATGGCCGAAATTTTCGATAAGAACTTGGCCGTTTTTCACATTTATGTTTCAAAATAGGAAATTTTATTTGTGTATGAAAAGTTTTAATAAAATGTATGTTAATTTTGAACTTGAAGTGCTTGTTTCCGCCCTCTGATAGCAACTTCTGGGTTTTCAGATTTTTCTTAGTAATCTCTTATCTAGATTTATTTGTGTATCAAATTTAAGCTCGCTAGTGCGAATTGGAGTTTTAACGTCGTGGCCCCGCATAAAACTTTTTGGTTTTAAGATTTTCCCATTGGCTTACGCAGCTACACATACTAGTGTATAAAATGTCAGCTCTCTAGCGTGAATTATATCTTTAGATTTTATCAGCATTACCTCTCCCCACTATTCCTAACTCAAAATTTTGTTGTGAGCAGCGCTTATAATTCATGCTAATTTTCTTCTAAAATATGCTAGACCGATGTAGATTAAACACAAGGCTAACATTTTATGGGAGTGATCACGCCCAATTTTTAAGGTGATGCAAGATTTCACTAAATTGGCTTGAATTAAAAGCTGTATGTTAAGTATTTAGTTCAAAATAATATTAGCGTGGCCCCGCCCATTCTAAAAAAAATTTTTGTGTTTTAAAATGTTTCTAGTTTGTTTATCACTAAGACCTAATTGTATATCAAATTTTAGCTCCTTACCGCAACTTTTAATTTTTATGGGCGTAGCACCGCCCCTCTTACTATAATTTTCGGGTTTTTAGATCTTTTTAGTTGGTTTCTCACCTAGACCTACTTGTATATCAAATTTCAGCTCCTTAGCGCAACTTTTAACTTTTAATTTTTATGGGCGTAGCCCCGTCCACTTTTCCAAAGTCAAATTTTTTTTGGATCAATGCTTATTATTCGTGTCTAGTTTCGTTACAAACGGATAATAATAGCTAGATAAATAGTATATCTAAATGTGCTGAGTCGCAGGGCATTAAAATGAGGTTTAAATTGTATGGGCGTGTCAACGCCCACTTTTTTAATGAAAAATTTATAGCCTTGCACTACCGCAGTATATATGCCGAGTTTCAATAAAATAGCATCCAGCGCCTTAGATTAGCATTTTTAATTCTGACCTTTATGGGCGTAGCCCCACCCTCCTGGCTAAAATGTTGGGATTGTCAGATTATTTTATTTTATTTCTCTCCTAGACCTAGCTCTGTATCGAATTTCAGCTCAATAGCACAAATTTTAATTCTTATGGGCGTAGCCCCGCTCCCCTGGTAAAATTTTCCGAGTTTTCAGATTTTTAGTTCATTGCTCACCTAGATCTACTTGTGTACCAAATTTCAGATCTCTAGCTATAGCGCAAGTGCTTCATAATATTGATGAGTGAGTCAGTGAGTCAGTGAGTATGTCTTAAAATATGCACTTTTTGCACCTCCATATCTCCGAAACCTTTCATTGTAAAACTTTCAAACTTTGTATATGAGGTAACATGAATTTATTCTAGTTATGATTTAAATTTTGTAATTTTACGATTGCGGGGAACAAAGTTATGAGGGGGGTAAATATACACACTGCATGCATTGGCCAGAACTTGGCCTGGCGCACTGCCGTGCGCCTAGATATATTTATGTGTCACCCACTTAATGTTGCCATCTTTTTATTATTCAGTATTCAACTGTACGAGGTTTAAGCTTCCACTTAAAAACTGCAAACATAATTTTTACTCAATTAAATATATTATAAGATTAGTTAATTACACTTAGATACTAAATTTAATCTCAGAGTAAAAAACCCGCTCTAAATAATTTGCCAAAAAAAGTTTAATAAAGAAAACAGCAATCAAGTGAAATACATTCGACTATTCGTTTTTATTATTTTTTTTTTTTTTTTTTTTTTTTTTTTTTTGAATGAGTAACATTTTTAAATTAAAAAAAAAAAGATAAATTTTAATCCACAACAAACATAATTTTTTCATAATAATTCATTCGACTTAAGGTCGAATAAATATAATGTACTCTGGTATTTATTAGAGAAAAAAAAAATGACAAAAAATGCTGCAATGGTACGTACATACTCCTTTGTACTGTACAGAGAACACTCAACATAGATCAAACATGAAATGCAACTCCCAGCAAGGACCTCTTTCTTTCGAATAATTGACAATTCTAAGCAGTAATGACTGCAAGAATTTTTGCAGTGGATAATATTGATAAAAAAAAGGAATATTAACTCATATTCTTTGTTCTTCCATTCCATTCGGCTTGTTTGATTGTTGTAGCGCACTTTCCACTCTTTGGTCTTGTCTGACTTAATCGCAAATGAACGTGTATTTAAAAAGAAACAAAAATAAAGTAATAAATAAATTCCTTCCAGCGTTATCTCTGATTAATGTTATATTAACTGCTTTCCTCTTTTATTTTTTCAACCATTTATTGCCACTTTTATCAGCTTTCTTACTTGTGTCTTGATTTGCTTTTGTATTAAATTGAACACATGTATTGTGGAGTGAAGTGAAGTGGTGTGTAATGAAATATCGTATGTATGATGTTCGATAACATGTTACTTAATTAGACAGGTTGTTTGTTTCTTTGTAGCATTCAGCTTCACTTACATTCAGCGTGACCGTTTGTGCTACTAAAATATCAATTTGCTACTTTATTACATTTTTGATACTTTTAGTGACACTTTTTTAAAATCAGCTAAATCTGCTACTTTTTGTTACGCTTTGATCCTTTTTGTCCCTTTTAGAAATTTTTTACTTGATTTAATTTTTTCACAGCAATATGCTTGTGTATTATATCTTATGACAGACAGCGTTGTCAACTCGGTGTTTTTAGTGCTGTTTGAAATTTTCGACGCGAAAAATGTTGAAGTTAGTGCTCGGTGCTTTTTTTAACCTTTATGTCAACGGCAACATACCTGGGTATGTTTTTAGTTTTGAAAACGCTGTAGCTCTAAACTGGATAACCGGATCGACTTGAAATTTCTTGATATCCTAGTCAAAACTGTTTTACGCAATAGTTCCAAGTTTGGTTAGGATTAGATCATCCGTTCGGAAGATAAAGCCCATTTACAAAGTTGCACCCTTAAGTCAACAGAATACATACCTGGGTATGTATAGTAAAACGCATGCAAATATGATAATATGATATAAAAGTATAGTTTATTTTGAGCTAAGTTTTGTAATTATTTTTTTATTATTATTATATAATGTCAGTTTTAATTATTTTTGCTTAAAATTATTGAAATTCAAATACATCTATCGCATTGAGGTAAGTCTTTGGAATGCTCTGCGCAAACTGGTTTGTTGCATAATGTGCATGCTTTACGAGTAGGGCGTCGTTTCGAGCAGATGTAGCAATTCCCCTTTACTTTTAGCCGGCCCGTACTATCACGTTCCTCCGATGCATGTGCCTCAGCATCCACAACTGCGATGGGTCCACCTTTCATGGCTTCGATGGCGTTGCGCGTTGAAAAATCTCTGGATATTCTGCTGTTATTCGCCCTTCTTTCCATTTCTGGCTTGCACAATTGCTCGCTAAGCTGATGGAGAAACATCCTACGGTGGCTTGTAGATGTCTTTAGGTGAGTGTTGTTGTCAATGTATATTACGTATGCAGCAAACGCAGCAACGTCCACAATATTATAAAAGAAAGCCAGAGGCCATCTATTTGTGCGCCGCTTCGTACTAAATTCGGACAAGCACTTGTCCATGTTATCAACGCCACCTTTGGTTTTGTTGTAGTCCAATATAAGCAATTGCTTCTTCTTAGGACCGGTCGTTTCTGTTGTATAATGAGTAGTGGACAACATTACAACTGCCTTGTTTTTCTTGGGAACGTACGAGCACATCGTAACGTGATTACAGAACCCAAACATTGATGATTCAGCCTCACGTCGTTTCGGGTTGGCAAATGCTGCTGGCACGAATGTACGCCTTTTGTTGCAAGTACCCAATATAGATAAATTGTTGTCTAACATCAAAGTTTTTGCCAAGTTGTAGCTAGTGAAAAAGTTGTCACATACAATATTTCTTCCACTTCCAGCAAAAAGGTTGACACATAAATCCTTTACTACTCTTTCGCCAACGTTTCTTTCACGTTCACCAGACGGTGCCATTCCTGTATAGATTTGTCCCTGCATTGAAAAATTATATTCAATTTAGTTATTTAGATTTTCAACAATTTTCAACAATATTCATTGTACCTGCAATGGATAGGAAGAAATCGAGTCGCACACCCACCACACTTTTATTCCATATTTGGCAGGTTTTGATGGTATGTATTGCGTGAAGCCAGTTCCACCACGATAAGCATACAATTGTTCATCTACGGTGACGTTGGCTCCAGCCACGTAATATCTACGAAGACAGCTGTTAAGCATCAAAAAAACGTCCGATATTGCTGCTGGTTTGTCAGTTTGTTTTCGTTGCTGGCGTGTGTTTCCATTATCAAAACGTATGAAGCGGCTTATTTCCCAAAATCGTCGTACACTCATTGCGGCACGATATAGTGGATGTGAAGTAGTTTTCCACAAATCTTTCGTATGCACGTAACCAGAATGTGTAACGCCACTTAGCAAAAGTAGGCCCAAATATGCATCAAATTCACTTTTTGTTATGGGAATCCATGATCTCGGTTCTCTTGTTGGATGTTTTGCGTTGTCAATATCATAAAATTGCCTTGCCTTTCGATTTGATTCACGAATAATTATGTCGCATATTTCGTTTGACATTATCAATTGGAACGTTTCTGCAATGGTCAAACCCTGCGTTGCCCGTACTGGTCCAGATTCTGCACTTCTTAGAATGTTGTGCGTACGGAATCTTACAGGTTGTGGTTGTATCGAGGACCAAACATTACCATCTCTGGCAGTAAAAACTTCGCCAGTTTCAATTGGTGCATCTTCAAGATCTTCATCAGAATCAGTGTCGCCCTCTGGGTCATATTCTGGTAACATGGGTTCTTCAACGTCTGAGTCATCTCCACCAATATCACCTAAAGCCTCGTCACCAACTATTGAATCGTGGTCACTTGTTTCTTCTTGGCTCTCTTCAAGCGCTTGCCGAATATATGCTTGTTGTTCTTCGTACGAAAGTGCGCTTAGTTGTCGCAGAGTAAGCCATTCACCATCAGCCATTTCACTTTTAATATTTTTTTATTTCCACAAAATAAACAGAAACGTCTTTTCACTTCGAATCACAAATGTAAACTAAATTTTCTGACGATACTACAAAGAATGAAATTTCCGCAACAATAAATGTTTCTACCTGCCTATATTATATATTTATTATATACGTATGTCGTCTACCTATACAACCACTTTTTTCAACAAACAATGACTGTGAGGATGAAATTGGTTATCATAAAATTTTTTAGCCTTTTGTCCATTTCTAACAAACTAAAAAAATAATTCGGAAATTCCAACAAACCAGGTATATACGTAATTAGCATTTTTATGCTAACGACGTACCATTCCCCATACAAAACGTATGTACATACCCAGGTATGCTGCTGTGGACGTGCGTAAAGCATTGCTGCTGTTGACGTAAAGGTTAAACTATTTTTTCGTGCTTTTTATTTCTTGGCAGTGGCACTAAACCCAAAATTCAAAAAGAATTTTTCTTATATAATATATATATATATATATATATATATATATATATATATATATATATATTTTTTTTTTTTTGAAGAAGTCTAAAATTTGAAAAACATAAGCACTGAAGTTAAATGGAACATTTTAAAATATTCGAATAAGATTGTACAAAACTTGGTTGAAGAAATGCGTGCATTTTATTCTCACACTTTCAGATTTTAAGCACAATTAATGGAAACAATGTTTTGCCACACGACAAAGAAGACATAATGCAAGTATAGTCTAATAGCGAAATATTTTCTAGTCAAACTGAAATGTTTAAACGCAGAAGTTAATCACGTTTTTACCTTTATTACTTTATGTAAGTCCAAAATACGTAAAAAATTGTCCTTACACTTGGCTTTATATAAAAGCGGTCTGAAACGAGAAAATTGTGTTGCTAATAGAGCTGCCGTTTTAGATTACATATTTATAACCTACTTCGTTACTTTTTTCTAAAAAAAAAAATAGTACATATAATTTAACTTAATATAACTTGGTTAACTTGCAAATTAGTTTTTTTTTAATTTTGTAACTTTGTTATTAGTATTGCATTTGCTGTGAAAGAATGTTTCCACAGCATTGTTTAATAAAAATGAAATTTTGAAAGTCTTGATTTTAAAAAAATTAACTGCTACTCCCATCGAGTTAAGAATCTAATCAGCAAGTCAAAACGATTTGCCAACTGCTGCTTATTTGACTAATTTCAGGTGATTTGTTTCTTCGTTGACGAAAAAAAAATAAATTTTTTATAATAACTTAAAAAGATTTCGTCATATTGATTTTAGAATTATCTGCTTCTCATAGATTCAAAATGTGTATCGGATGCTTCAAATTTGAAGTTTTAGGGATAAAATTCAAGGTCAACCGATTGTTATATTTTTATACACAATTTTTTTTTTAAATAAAACAAAAAAAATTTAATTTAGTGCTTTTTTACTTAAATTACGCGTTTTTCCTGGTTTCAGTGCTTTTTGAAATTTAGAAGTTGACAACGCTGATGACAGACTATTTTTATATATCAACCTATACGAAAGCTGACATTATTGTAACAAAGTTTGAATTGATTAGATGAGATAAGCAACTGTCTATGATTAAATTTGTTGGAAGTTGATTTGGAAGATTGGAGTCCAACAGAAGATCTTGTCAAGAAATATATAGTCACATTTCCAAACAAATTTAAACCTCAGAAAATTTTGCATATATTATTTATTTAAATTACAACAATTTCTGATTATATTATACATACATATCGTTACCTTTTTATAGAAAGACCCTAACTTAATTTTGTTTGAAACGAGTTTTTGTATATTTCGATAGAACAATTATGTTCGAAAAAATGCAGAAATTTCCAAGCTTATTGTTTCGATTAGGCAAGGTCTATATTAATTTCTATCCTGCTTAAGAAAATCATCAGTAGATTTCAACCCGAACATTTTTGAAATAAGCTAAATACTTCATATGGCACACAAAATAATAAACAGTAAAATAAATATGAGTGATGCTCTTTCTTCTGATGAAGTTTTCTTTAATTTGGAAGGATTTTCGTCATCCTACATCAAATAAATAAACTTATATATGAATATAAGATATCGTCACCTTAAACACCAAACGACCTAGGAGAGAGAAAAAACGTTATAAAATTGGAACTATTTGCAATATTGAAACGAAAATTATATATTCAGATTAAAATGAAACCAGAAGTATATATCGGTTGAGAAAGCTCGGTTTTTCTAAACACAGCCTATGATATGGAGCTTAGGTTATTTGGAATTGTAAAAATCTGAAACCAAACAACTTATCAGCAATACTAATTAGTATGAATAATTAAGCATTCCTTTAAACACATGAATATTATTTAAATTAAATATTAACAGTTATAGTTTATTTTACTTGTTTAAACAAAAAAGTGCCTAATGTTTGCTTAAATTACACTATGCAACAAAATTAAAATTTTATCATGATTTTTGATGATGTATTTTGCTCTTTTTTAGTACGTCACGGCCTTCTAAAGTATACATTTTTTATTTTTCCTAAAATTTTTAATTTTTAAATAAAGTTATTAAAAGTTATTAAAGTTAATTTTTCGGAAAAAATAGAACAATGTCGATTTGAAGCTTTTTCACAACATTTTGATGTGCACCCAGGTTCCATTTCTCTTGCCTTTCTGTAAACGATTTTGCCTTTTGAAAAATCTTCATATTCCTTACCGTTCATACGATTTTTATTTTTTTTCTTCTTTTTTGTTGACTTTTTTAGGAACTTCCATATTTGCCCGTTTTCAGTCAGTCAAAACGCGAAAAAAAATTTTTAGCCCTAAACTAAAAAAGGCGCAAACCTAGCATTTTTTACAGTAATCTTTTAGCCCTTTTAGCCCATTTTTAGTTTTTGCTCGATATGGCTACATTTAATCTTTTGCGAACTTTTTCTTCCTTTAATCTAGCAAAATAAAATGAGTAAAAAGTCGATATTGCTTTACCAATTTAAAAAAGAAGAATAATATAGAGTAATCTTTTATTTTTTCCAAATTTTTTATGCCTTGAAAGTTATTCAGTACAGCCTAAAACAGATAATGTATGTTTTTAGAAGAGCGAGAAATCGAAATTTTATTTAATAACGGCCAATTTTAAATGTATCTACTTATGTAAACATAACATATATATATGCTAACTATTTAATCTACGTATGTATGAAATATGTAAAATATTGAAGCTCTCAAGCTATGTATGTGTTGACCTCATGATAGTTATTTTTATTCTAATAAATTACTTTAAAAAAATTGATTTGATGTTTTTATTTTCAACAGAAACATTTTAATACTAGCCCCTTTTCGCGCTTTTTCGAAAAATTTTACTATTTTTTTATTTTTTTGATATTTTTTTCAATTTAGCCCTTTCTAGCCCTTTTTTCAAAAATTTGTACGCGTTTTGAGTCTCAAAATTTGGCATTACTGCATTTTATTGCGTTTTAAAACTTTTTTATTTTCTTTTCACTTCTAACAATAAATAAAATGTAATAAAAAACAAAGAACAACAAATCAAAAGTAACTGTTTCTCAAAAAGAAAAAATTCAAATAGTTACTCTGATTTCTTCTTTAGCATGAGTGCTGATAGGTTATTTGGTTTCAGAAAATTGTACACTTGCTGATAGGGTATTTGGAAATTTGGTAATAGCTTGTTTATTTGTAATATTAGGCGTTCAAAATTTTGCATATATATGCGTTATGATATACGGAATAATATTAAATAAAAAACTCAATTTTGAAATTTTTGCTGATAGGTTGTTTGGTCTTTAAGGTGACGATATAAGATATTCATGAATTGTTAACTACTTTTTTTTATCTATAAATTGTTAATGTTTTTGTTATGTTTTTCAATTAATACTTTTAAATAAAATATAATCTATGAAAAAATTAACAAAACTAACTCAAAATCGTGTTTTTAGTTTGAATTTTTGTTTCTAAAATAGTTGCCCCTTCTTTGAAAAAAATCCCCTTTTTTGTGCCACTTTTATTTCTTAAATCCCCTTTTTGTGCTACTTTTCGAAATTTCTCAACTGTAAGGATCTCTTGTGTGCTAAGAGAATTTGTTTATTTTTTTCCTTGTAGTTCTTTTCTTATTTGTTTCATCATGTTTTTGCCAATTAAGTTTTGTTGTAGTTTTATTAATGCTATAATGTTAATGTTGGTATGATTTATTATTTTCTAGTCATGCCAAAGTGTAACTCAAGTGATTTGGATGGAATTAAAAATGAAGTTAAAGCGCATTTATAAAAGCTTATTAATTCATTACCAGACATATTAGTGATTTAGAAAAAGTTAATAGTTTAATTATAAAAAAAACATTAATGGCCTATTTCCCTACTGCGAATGAAAACTTTCGACTTACAATTTATATTGAAAACAAAAACAAATTTTCATTGGTTATTGTTGTTTTCAATGTAAATTGTAAGTCGAAAGTTTTCTTTCGCAGGCCATAAATATGTAACGGGTCGTTCATTGAGCATTTTGAATTTGAAAAATGTGTTTCAAATTCTAATTGAGGCTCCTTAAATGATCGATTGGAATGTGTTATTATATTACACATATGTATAAATTAAAATAAAATTAAAGAATTTGGCGTTCGTCCAGTTGTGTTTCTAGTACTAAGCTGAAATTAGACGTGCCATATCCATAACCGAAATTCAATTGGTTTATATCAGTTACGTCGAAGCCATATGCACAATGTGCAAACTTCTAAAAAAAGCTTTTTGTGTTTTCACACCGATTTAGAGTACAACAGCCAACCAGATATCGGCTACAACAATTCTTGCTCTTATTTTTTTATTTGTTGCTGAGCTTCTCATTTGTTTAAATGAAAGTTTATAACATAACAACTCTAGTTGTTCTAAGAAACTTTGGGTAAAGGTTCCCTGATGATCTGCATTAGCAACAGTGAAATGCGCATAGGATCCAGCTAAACCCCTCAATAATCAATTTTAATATATTTTTAATAAAAAAATATTTTACTTAATAAGTAAAATATTAATTTGGGATTATTAGTGCGTTTAATACATTTTAAAGTTAAATTTTAACAATTCCCATAAAAAACAACTAATTCTTTCTCTTATTATGCAAAGAAACAAAACAAATTTAAGAGCCTTAAAAGCTATTTACCTCAAATGCAAATAGCACAGTATGTGTGCATGGACTAGAGATGGGCGCGTGTTGAATTTTTCCAACACGACATGACACGAACACGAATACCAAGACACTCAACACGTACGAAACACGCACGCGAAATATTTCGTCAATACGCTACTGCACAACACGCAGGAAATATTTATTATTGGTATGATATTGAAGATCAGCAAATTTAATAGACTTTTTTCGGCGCTTTTCAAAATATGGCACCGAGTTAGCACTGCCAGCTGATACTATCGGTTTACGTACAGAACTGTAAGCTTCAGGGGCCCATACAATATCAACAAAAATGCTGGTGTTGTGTATTTGACGATACAAAATATTAATTTTTTTCTCTACTGTAAATTCATTCATACATGTTTTACATCTAAAAGCATTTCGTGATTTTCGTGTAAATTTTGCTCAACACGAAAAGAAACGAACACGAACGAAATGAGATTTTCTGTCACGAACACTTCGAATTGAGTCATGCGTATTCGTGTCACGGAAAAAAATACAACACGCGCCCATCTCTAGTTTGGACGTAGCTGGTGTATATCAGTGATTGACAATGAATCATGTTTTTGCTATTCATACTGACTCATAAAATTTTAAATATAAATGAGTAGATATCAACTACTCTGATTTTCTTACACTCACAATAATATTGATTTATTAGTATAGGTTGCAATAAATATGAATGCGACGTCGACATCATACTCATACCACACTCACACTCATAAATCACCTCAGTTTGATTTATAATTTCAGGAGGTTTGAAATCAACAACGTCATAAATCCTGCTAAGTATGAGTGCGATGAGAACTTCAAACTTTTGAGTGAATATGATTCATAGAAAACATTGCAATAAGTATGAGTGCGCCAGAGTGCAAGAAATTATAAATCATGATTCAACTCTACTCACTTTTTCACTACTCATTGCGCTTCTCTGGTGTATATGGTTATGGATATGCCGTTATGGTGAGTCACCTATAATTAAATACACTGATGCACATTAGTTTGGTTCGAACAGCTGTTATTCATGATTATGGTTATGACACGTCTAATTCAAGCTTTAGTTCTTATATGAATAACAAAAATTAAAAATTTTAAAAAACCCCCGACTTTTTTCAAAAAAGATGTTATATCTTCTAAACGGCTGGATCGATCTTCTTCAAACATAGCTAAGAACCCTCTCGATCAAGTCATCTTTCAAACAGAAAAAACTAAATGAAAATCGGTCCAGCCGTTTGGCCTGTACGTGGACACAGATAGACACACAGATACACAGATACACAGACACACAGACACACACTACAAACTTATAACACCCCTTTTTTTAGTCGGAGGTTAAAAAGAATCGTTACAAAAATTTTATATGAAAAAAGTATAAATTACAAAAATCAAAAACCAAAAACATTTGACAGCGTTGCGTTTTGCAAAACATTTAAGGATTAATTTGTTAACTTTGATTGATTTTTTTCTCTCTGAAATTTCCCTCAAACTCAAACTTTTTAATAAATTTAAATTTTAACATTCAGCTTAAAATTATTTTTTCCTCAAAAATTATAATTTTAATGCACAGCATCATCCAATGACTTTAATTCGTTTCGTACTGCGACGTTTGTTCTTTGTAGCGAACTAAAAACGCTGGCTGAAGTAAAAACATCCTAATTAACTTCTAATTAATTTTTAATTTTATAAAATGCTTTAAAGAAACAAAACAAAAGAATCTCTTTATTTGCTGCTGCTTTATAATTTATTCGTATTTATTTGGTTCTTTTTTTTTTCTCTCTCTGTTTCTTCCTCTTTTTTCGTTTTAGGTACCGAAACTGCAAAAAATGAAAAATCAAAAGGTATTTTTCACTTTGTGTGTTTAGTTTCTTTTTCACTTTAGATTTTAGTAGTTAATAGTAGTTGTATGTACTAAAGGGTGTTTTTTTTAGAGGTATAGAACTTCGAATTGAAATAAAACACAAGAAAATCGTTTTAATGGCCATCAATTTGGCTTTATTGGAAGGATAATTTTATGCCATTAATGTTTAAATATGATTTCGGGCATGTGGCCGCCGCGGCTGGCTCGAATAAAGCCAATTCTACAGGTCCAATTTTCAACCACTTTTTCGAGCATATGGGGCCGTATGTTGGCAATAACGCCACGAATGTTGGCTTCCAAGTCCCCTAACGTTTCTGGTTTGTTGGCGTAGACGAGCGACTTCACATATCCCCAAAGAAAATAATCCAATGGTGTCAAATCACACGATCTTGGTGGCCAATTGACAGGTCCATTCCGCGAAATTATGCGCTCATCGAATGTTTCCTTCAATAAATCGATTGTGACGTGCGCTGTGTGGCATGTAGCGCCGTCTTGTTGGAACCACAACTCATCCACATTCATGCCATCCAATTCGGGAACAAAATAGTCGGTTATCATGGCTCTATACCGGTCTCCATTAACGGTAACTGACTCTCCAGCATTATTTCGGAAGAAGTATGGCCCAATGACTCCACCAGCCCATAGAGCACACCAAACAGTCAGTTTTTGTGGATGTAATGGCGTCTCAAGGGTCTCATGTGGATTCTCTTCACTCCAAATGCGGCAATTTTGCTTGTTGACGTAGCCATTCAACCAAAAAATGAGCCTCATCACTGAACAAAATTTTGCGATAAAAATCAGCATCGAGATCAATCTCATTTTCGGCCCATACACCAAAATCACGACGCATTGCATGGTCTCGCGGCTTTAATTCTTGCACAAGCTGGATCTCGTAAGGTCGCAAGCCAAGATCTTTGCGCAAAATCTTCCATAAAGTTGATGGACAAAGCTCCAATTGCTGTGCACGGTGGCGAATCGATTCATTCGGGTCCTCTTCAACACTTTGCTCTACAGCGGCAATTGTTTCTTCGGTGCGCACTGTTCGACGTCTCTGCGGATGCGTATTATCACATAGAGTAAACGTAGTGCGAAAACGATCCATGGTTAACCGAATTAATTGCTCTGATGGACGATTATGTCGAGCATAAAATGGACGGAGCTTGCGGTAAACTTCGCGAACTGAACCATTATTTTCGAAATAAATTTGCACGATTTGCAAGCGTTGTTCTTTTGTCAACCTGTTCATGATGAAATGGCAAACCAAACTAAATATTAATCACTTGACAGCCGACAAAATGGCCGCCAGTTAAAAAAGTGATGCCAACTTAAAGTTCTATACCTCAATAAAAAACACCCTTTATATATAGTACTATTTGTAGCATGAAGTTGTGTTTTGCAGTAAACAATTAAGTAGCACGGATTTCTATGCTTCAAATTTTAATTTTCTTTCTACAAAGTTAAACAAAACGATATTATAGTTGTAGAAGATTTGGCTTTGCACATACATTTCTTTCAGAAGATTTAAGAAAAAAAATTAAATGCACGAGTTTAATGAAAAATATTGATCATATTATAGCAGAATATATTATTTAATGCGCCATACATATATATATACATATTCTTTAAAAATAAAGCAGAGTTTACAGTTTAATTAAGGAGTTTCTCTACACTTGTGTTTTGTAGCTTGTAAGAAATTTTCAAGCGTCCTGTTTCCATAGGCTGATTCATAAAAAAAATTGAATAAAGAAGCATCATCGAGAAACTAAGTTTCTTTTCCTACGCATTCTGTGTTTCGTCTGAAGTAGTTCTCTGAAAGTATACTGTGAATCACATAAATAAGAAATTCGATTTTACCAATTATTCTTTCAGCTTAAATAAGACTTGTCATAACCAGGGAAACCGCAAATATGCAATTGCATGTTTTTTCTGGTGTGACGTATTAATGCGAGGACAAGATATTTATCCGTTTCAGAACTTTTTATGCATTTTGGCATCGATTTGTTAATGCATATTTTTGCATATTTTACCCTTTAAAGCATGTTTTCGCATATATCAATCTTTCACGCATATTTTTAGCATATATTGAAATTTTAGAGCATAATTTACGCTTTTAGGGCATATTTTGATACTTTATGGAATTTTTTTTTTAATATTTGTAAGCTAATCTGTTGGTCAAAATTTGTATTTTTAGTTTTCGCCATTTAAATCTCATTTCCAATCATCCATGTAGTATGTGGACGTTAGTTTAGATAAAAATTTGAGATTGCTAGTTGTGACGGAACGGACTCTGCCCCGATTGTATCAGTAGACGTTAAATTAACTTTAAATGTATAAAAATTTACTTAGATGTGGCAGGCAACGATTTTTATTTGAAAATCTAGGTCAATATTTTGTTGTTTGTTCCAATGAATTAAAAAAAATCTTTGCTTATTTATCCAAAATACAGTTCCAAAGTTTTAATTCTGATATCGTGAATTTTTTTTTTTTAAATTGAAGTTAAATTTTTACGAGAGTATAAAAAAAATAATTTGTATTATTTGCTTTAGTCAATATTTATATGGCAATTTTGTTTTAACGTGCATTTCAGTCCTCAATTATTGTTTTTAATACGGCGGTAATTCTTTGTTAATTATTTTATTGTTTACTTTGCTTGTTTATTTTATTTCTGGCTTATTTTATATGCAATTTGTTGTCGAATTTTTAAATGAAAAATGTATTTTCATTGACAAATAAACCAATTTATTTCATTTTTAGGAGCATATTTTTTGAGTTTTTAGTGCATATTTTCAAGTTTTTAGTGCATATTGAATGCGCATAAAATACATTTTTTAGAGCATATTTCTGGTTTCCCTGGTCATAACCATAACCATGCGAAACAGCTGTTCGAACGAAACTAATGAGCAACACTGCATTGGATTATAACCATATAAAACAGTTGAATTTTTGTTATGGCTTTGGCAATATGGCATGTCACGTCTAATTTAAGCTTTAAGCCCGATAAAATTTAAAACTGTAACGTTCCTTTTCACAATGTATGATTAAGAGTTAACGTGAACTTTAACTGACAGTTCTTCATATAAAAGTTGCCGTTAAAGTCCCTATTAGGTTTTAATTGTTTTAATTGTGAAAAGGGCCGTAAGAAACACAAAAGATTAAATCTTAATCCACAATTTGTTTTCGAAATTTTGGGCCATATTTTTTTAGCATTCTTAGTCGTATGTCACAAAGAACTCGAACAATGTTGGTCCTCAAGGCGTTAATTGTTGCTGGCTTATTTGACCCCACAGAAAACAATCGAGAGGTGTGAAATCGTATGATCTTGGAGTCCAATTGACAGGCCCATTTCTCGAAAACAACGCATCGCCAAATTTTGATTTTATTCGAATTCGACTACGACGATTTTCTTCTAAACTAAAGAGTATTGCAACAATTTTCTTTAATCTGTCACTGGTGGTCAAAACTGAAGCAACTTATATTGTATTTATATTGAGTGGTTTACTAAATATCCCACTCTTAACAAATTCTTAAGCTTTTTAATGTTTTAAGTTTTGTAATTTCTTAACTTTAATATAGCATTTTTATTTGCTTAAATTTAATTCATAAATATGATTAAAGTAGACAAAAATATATTCATAATGAATTTTAACTGGTCAAAACTAAAGCAACTTGTTAATAATCTATTGCATATCCAGCAGCACATCTGCGAGGCGTAGAATCTATTAGGCGCTCTATTTGATCCTTTGAAATGTAGTTCCATGCGTCCTTTATTCGATCAAATATATTGTGCTTATTAGTTTCTCTATCCCTTTTTACTTGTCTATCTACAATGCTCCAAAGGTTCTCAATAGGATTTAGGTCCGGAGATTGTGCAGGCCACTGAAGAACACCACCTTTTGACGTTTTCAACCAATCACTGACTACCTTTGACGTGTGTTTTGGGTCATTGTCGTGTTGGAATACCCAAATCAGTGGCATGCTCTCTTCGGCATAGGGAAGCATTACGTTTTCTAGTATACTTTTATACAAAAACCTATCCATTTTTTCAGTAATTTGGCAAATTGGTCCAACACCGGAGTAGGAAAAGCTTCCCCATACCATTACTGAGCCTCCTCCATGCTTTACTGTACCTTTATAATACTCAGGTTTAAGTCGGATGTTCACTGGTCTTCTAACAGTAAAGTTTTTCATGTCTGATCCCTTGATATTAAATTTAGACTCATCGGAGAACAGAATATTACGCCACTGAGAGGCTTTCCAACCGACATGGGCTTTTGCAAATGCTAATCTGGCGAGACGATTCTTGCGAGAAATGAATGGTTTCTTTGATGGCTTCCTTGCACGCAACCCAGCTGCAACAGCTCGTCTACGTACCGTTCTTGCACTAACATCCAATGATAACTCTCTCACCAGTTCAGTAGAACTAACAAATGGCCTCTTTTTTATTTCTCGAATTATTTTTTTATCAGTTCGGTGCGTAGTTTTTCGATGTCTTCCTCCACAGTGAACTGTCTCAACTGTCCCATTTAAATGGAATCGTTTTATAATTCGTGAAATTACAGATTTGCATATTGAATATTTTTCTGAAATGTCCTTTTGTGTTAAACTGTTGTTATAATCATTAATAATATTCGTTTTTAGTAACGAATTGTACTTATTCCTAGCCATAATTAATATGAAATAAAATTAAGCACTTGTTGCCGCAAACAATCTTTAAAATAATAAGAAGACGCGTCAAAATTTATAACGGTGCCTATGATTAGTTGTACAATTTGTAATATTATCATCTGTGTTATACCAGAGGAGTTTTAATGTGGAAGACCAGAGTTGTTTTCTGTGTGGCACCAAAGTTGCTTTAGTTTTGACCGGGCAAAAAATCAAGTTTTACTGAATTATTACATAAAATCCAAAAAAATTTAATAAATATTCCAAAATAATTTTGTTATTTTACAGATATAAAAAAAATTTTTTGTTTTGCTAATATGCATATTTGAGAAATACTAGCTAGTTGCAATATTACGGTAGATAATACAAAAAGTTATAAAAGTTGCTTTAGTTTTGACCACCAGGTATATATATATATATATATATACAAAATGCAATGTGCAGAGCTCCACTATGTTTATTTTGAGGGGTGGGGGCGAAATGTGCCCGCCATATAATGGATTGTAAAATTACTTTGCGGTTTGTGGACCATTTTCCAAAATTCTTTTGGCATATGAAACAGGTGCACAATTTTTTTTTTTTTTTTTTTTTTTGTAATTAAGGAGGGGGGGAAGCAAAGTGCCGGCCCTTAAAATTGATTATCAAATAGCTTTGTCATTTGTGGAGCAATTTCTTAATTTTTGTGTGTATGAATAAATCACACCGGGTTAAGCTAGTCTAATACAAAATCGTCGTAGTCGAAAAACGACAGTCGTAATTAGGTCCTACATCTCGCCCGGATCAATTAAAAAACAATATTGATAATAGTACAGCAACGATGCCTATTGACCGTAATAAGGTTCAATAATGCTACCAGCGTGTAAACCGCATCAAACGTGGCATGTTGCTGCATGTAATGATTTTGCATGGAAAACCGTGTTGCCAGATAGCTTTTACGTTTTATTCGTAATAAGAGCAGAGTAGTACTTTTGCGAATTTATTTCGCAAATTTTTCACACCAAATAGTTTTACATGTAGTTCGACAGCATTTCGCACGAAATTGTTAAGAGAGTACCAGGCTTTATGCGTTAGTAGTGGACGAACAGATCCCCGATTCCTGCAACCGACGAAGAATTGATAAATTTCGATCTTCTTTCACGCTTTCTCTGACATCCGCGATATTCTCTTCAGAATGCATATTCCTTCCGAATTTGTTGGCGTTGTGGCAGTCATGATAATTATTTTCCAGAATATGCTAATCAAAAATGAAAAAAATTAAAAAAAAATATTCGTTCAAAATTGATAAAATTATTAATGCGTGAGTCTGCATAATGCATATGAGCCTGTTTTTTTTATTGTAAGCTTTACACACTCATAGTTGTTTGACGTCATTCTCTTATACACACTGTGACTTAAAGCCTGGCTTAAGAGTTGGCAAGCACACTTTCTGTTGTTCCCGGCTGGCCGAAGACTCTATGGAAAAGTTCTCATTTGGTTAATATTAACATTTTTATAAATAAGCCTTTTAAGTTCACAAATAGGTAGCGCCAGAAGTTTATTAGTTGAAGAAATTTCTCTTTATACCAACTGAATTTTTTTCATGTGTTATAAAAATGTAAAATCAAGTACAAAGTGATATTTTGGAAATTGAATGAATTTAAAAAAAATGCGGAACATCTGGATCTTATTAATTTATTGGAAAGTTTTTTTTTCACCTTAAAGTTCTTTGCAAGTATTGGTTTGGGTAATCTTAATATTTAGCTCTTTTTAAAGTTGATTTTCTTTGTTTTTTTAAGAACTTGAGAATTTTCCTTCATAATTTCATAATTCTTTTTAATAGTTTAGCGAAACTAATGCCTGCTTATGACTTTGCTTTCATTTCTCTTACTTTTAATGTTTAAAGGGGGGAATATTTAATGAATTTTTTTTTCTTACCATAAATATTTCATTTTAATTTATCAATCTATAATGCTGTCAATCTTTCTTTCTACCTGTTCATACAAACCTGTGCACTTCAATATTTAATTGTCTGTCTCGCTAGTAAATGCTGACTAAATCGCTTTTTCTTTGTGTCTGTCCATGACATTTTATTCCATAATTATTTCGTAATTGAATATTAAGCTAAAAAAAAGAAGTTAAAAATAAAAGGGAAAAAAGCTTTACAAGGTTTTATAAATTTCCGTTTATTTTTTAAAACGTTGCATGAAGTGACTCGACACACACACACACAGCAAGTGCCCAAACTCCCACTCCTTGCTGCTGCCACTATTATTGTTGACTGCATGGAGCAAGAAATTAATTTAATTTCTTCGTTCATATAATAAATCACATCAAAATGCATTCATACCGAGTCATTCATACGTTCAGTCAATCATTCTTTTCATTCATTCATTTCTTGTACTGCTTTGTAATTCATGCGAACATATCAGAATGAGTAGTGTATCCGCTTCATCAGCAACTGAACAGGATAGCATAGAAGAGAACTTGAAAGAAGTCAAGCAAAAAAAAAAAAAAAAGTGAAACGTAAAGGAACATTTTTTTTTATTGTTAAGGAAAAAACGGTTTAGCAAAAAGCTAATCTGTAAAATTAAGATTTGTGGACATATTTCTATAAACGAAATTAGATTCCAGTTTTCAGTAAACGTAGGGTGAAAAACGGCTTGCAAAGTTTTGCGTCATTTGTAGTTTAAATTTTCTTATTACATATTATTTTTATATCACTATTTTTTTTTAAATTGAGAATTTCTTATTTACTGAAATATAGCAAAACATTTTGCCGGATCATATTTATGACTTTCAAGTTTAGTTGGTCTCTTTTTTTAGGGTTCCGTACACCAAAGGTGAAAAGGAACCCTATTGTTTTCGCTACGTACGCTGTCCGTCTGTCCGTCACACGGTATTTTCTCAGGAACCGTAAGAGCTACCTGAAATTTGGACACAGTGTGTAGAACCTTGGCCGCTACAACAACAAATACATGAGAATTAAGAGTTAAAGGGTGTTCCAAAACGAGCAACGAAAAATGTTAAAATCCCATGTAATATAATTACATACAATTGTATGAACATATGTATATTGAAACTTGAAATTTGTAAAATTAGTGTATTTTTATACAGACTACAACAATTAACACTAAAATTTAAAAAAATTCAAATTAAAGGGTGGTCCATCAGTTAATGCAATTTTGACTATGTAATTTTGACAATTTGCTATATCTTGGAAACCGTAAGAGACAAACACTTGAAATTTTTAAAAACGGTAAAACTAAAAAAACCGAAAATTATAAAATCGCCAAACAAAAAAAAAAGTCGCCAAAAATTTAAAAAAAAATCGCCAAAACGAAAAAAATTGCTAAAATTAAAAAAAATTTCTAACACTAAAATAAATCGCCAAATTCGAAAAAATCGCCAAAATGAAAAAAAAAACGCCAAAATAAAAAAAACGCCAAAAATCTAAAAAAATCGCCAAAACGTGAAAATGTCGCCAAACTAAAAAATTCATATAAAAAAAAATCGCAAAAATGAAAAAAATCGCCAAAAATAAAAAAATTGCCAAAATGAAAAAACGCCAAAAACCGAAAAAAATCGCCAAAACAAGAAAATAAAGTGTCAAAACTTAAAAAATCATCAAAACTGAAAAAACTCAAAAAAACGCCAAAACAATAAACCGAAAAGACCCCAAAAACGAAAAAAATGCCAAAACTATATATTATATAGGATGAAGTTTGTATTAAATTACATATCTAGTGTTCGTACGGAACCCTTCGTGCTCGAGTCAGAGTCGCACTTTACTGAATTTATTTAAATTCACATTAAATGCTAAAATTGAAATTCAAACTCCCTGTTTTTTTCTAAAAACGTATTTCACTTCGAATTGCTTTCTATGAAAATTTCCTGTCACTGTTTTTCATCATACTCGTATTATTACTAGTCGCAGCATTTACAACTTAAATAAATGTAAATACGAGTATGTATGTAAGTACAAGAGTGGGTGGTTTCAAGAGAACTGGACTAGAAATTTATATGCAGGCGCTATCAAATTGCAGTGTGTGTATCGTTGTATGTTTGAGTGCGCACATTTGCATATTTGTTTTATGGATAAATACAACAACTGCAATAACGATAACATAATATTTACCCATTCATATGGATGCCACAATAACAACACAAATAATGTTGACACAGGCACAACACACACACACATACACACGCTGGTACATAATTGGCCTTAGGTATGGGTATTTGCATAGAAAACTCCACTTTTGCTTGCTCGCTTCTTGTTTTAAATCCGCAAATTTACTTTGATTCATTTAAAAAAAATATTGCAATTTAAAAAAAAATTACTTAGGGCGTGTGTACCTCGATGTCGACAGAGAAAGTTCAATGGACAACTTCCCAAAAAAAAAAAAAAAAAATGCTTTCAAGGAGTCAGTAAGATACTGAACTTGTGAGCCGGAAGTACTTAATGAGATATTTAGCGTGCTTAGGCACGTTCAGCTTGTATTGATATGTTCACAAAAGTTGTCCGTAGCTTAATCGTAGCTACAACTTTTCCAAATATTTGCCCCTATTCCAATTGCCGTTATCCACGTCACTTTAACACAATACCAAACAAGTATTTATACAAAAAAATAAAATAAAAAACCCCACTGCCACCAACTTTGAATCTTTAAATATCCTAAATGATCATTCGAAATGAAAAATCATAAGAGCAACCTAATAGTCTTCTGCACAAGATATCTTATAAGAACTTTTAAGACATGAGGGATTTTTCAAATGCTTTGCTACAGTGAAATCTTATAAAACAAACGTTAACAACACTGTTTGCAAGAAATTTATTTGAGTATTGTAGGTATAAGAGTAAAGAAGAAAACACTTCGTGACGGAAGAATTTGTGATACTAGCTTCTTTCTACGCATAAGTGCGTGTACAAACGTCATGCATGTATGTGTGTATGATCTTTTATTTTTCTGCGCACATGCAAAGGCACACACATGCATTAACATTAGTTGTATGCGGTTAATCACATAATAGTTACCATCTGCATATTACACACACACTCAAACGTACAATATGAAAAATAACCAGCATACACTAATCAACAGTACTTCTTTTGAGTGTTTGTTACAGACAAGCTGTCTTGACGTCATCGCTTGTTAACACTGGTATACACATACACCAATACATCCATCGTGCTTCGCTTATAGTACGACAGCATTTATTATTGGTTTAGTATAATACATGCGACGTGAATACATTTAAAAATCATGACGTTGTTAAATTTCAAGACTGTTTACGCAGGCCTCTGAAACCTAAAGATGATTTTAAAATACCTGCCGAATGGGTATCATTTGATTATAGTTCGGCGACATTTTGGATTTTGACCAGGGGTACTTTCGAATATGCAGATAAGGAATGTACCATTAACTCAAAATCAGTTTATCTCGAGTTCAGCGCTTTGTCTTTTTGTCACAGATTTGTTTTTCTTATATCAATAGTTTATTTGGAAAACCCTAGTTAAAATTCTAATTATCATTTGCTTTGAATTATTTAACAATGTTTCTAAGTAATGATACACTTGATATACATCGCTTGATTGTGAAATCTGTGGAATAAAATTTTTATATAAAAGAAGACTTCTACATGGATGATTTAATGACTGGCATCGACACAATTGCAGGGCAGCGTAGGCTGAAGTAATTAGCACGTTAACTACAAAACTGAAGGTCGTGGGCTCAAGCCCGGTCTCCGACATTCATTGAATAACAACACCATGAATTTTTCTGTTATGCATTAGTGTCTCTTTGTATCAGTTGTTGTAGGAAAGTTCAACTGATGAAGGCATATACACATGACACTGAACTACGCTGGCTTCAGCGGATACTAGTCATAACTCATGGGTATTGTGTAGCAGAATCATCGGCGAAGTAAAATAATCAATAAAATGACTTCTAAAAAAGCTTTAAAAATTTAATACGCCTAATTGACACCAGAGGCGCTGCAACACAGCAAAGAGCATAGTTGTTGTTTTTGTCCTCCATCTCCTCTTTCACCACCTGTATGCTCTATCACTATCCATTTCCCAAAGAAGGTATTACCTGGAAATATTAGTAGGCATTCATTGCCTGAGTGCTACTTATCTTAAAAAAAATTATAGGTTGCAAGTTAAGATTCGGTTCGAAGGACCAATACTTCACAAGCATTCAAGTGTTTCACTGTTTAGAAATACTCATAAAAATTTGTTCAGCAAAATTGCTAAACTGAGTATAGAGTTTTATTACCCTTTCGTAGTATTATTAAACCTGCAATGTCCAATCCAAAAGTTCATTTGTCGTGTAGTGTAATTTTATTAAGTAACAGTTCTCTAACTAAAATTGTTTTAAAATTCTGGGGAAACAAATTTAAAACTAGTTTAATATGGCAACTTTTTAGCAACATAGTTTTATTAATTTTGGAAAATCCTTTATTTTCATTTGCTGCGGAATTGAGTGCGAATAATTTTTGTATTGTATATGCATATACTCGTACCAGATCCGTAAAGTTTACTGTGTGTATATTGTGTGTAAAATGTAAAAAAAATTATACTCGTAGTAGTTGTAATAGCCAAGCATGAGCCTACAGTTTGGATTTTTAACGTTAAAAAAATAAAAAATCAGAACAAATATGAAAACATTGTCAACAATTTTATTGAATTTTTTTATTTAACAAAAACTTTTTACTGCTGTGGCGAATGCTGGCTGATGTGCAATTAAGATTAAATAATAAAAAAAAAAAAAATGCTGATGTTTTGAAAATAGGATAGGGCTTAATATTTTTTCTTCTTGCCATAAGCAACACTTTAATGAAACTAAATATGTTGCGGTTTATTTATTTATTTGTTTAAGTGGTTTTGGTAAGTGATACAGTTTTGCACACACCAAGTTAAATAGAATTGAAGCAATAAACAGTACATAGAGGCTTAATTTTAATGAGTCCAAAGGGATTCGTGACGCTTCATTTCCTGCCTAAATAGTCAGGGGGCAAATAATGGCATTCGATATAGAACACACATTTTCATACAATTTCAATTGTGTTTGCCTGGAAATTTCGATGGATATCAAATTCCGTAATTTGCCTGCGGGTGGCAGCACCAAACCAGTTCGAAGGACCAATAACAAGTTTGCATCGATATTCGATCAAATTTTACGCCGAACAGAAGCCAAAGCGGAAACTTACTTATTAAATTGACAACAAGAAACAACTTTGACATTTTGCAAGTCAATTAATTCATAAATAGTATGTTTGTAAACATTTTTAAAATCTAGAAAAAACATTTCTATGAAAGCTGCTGCAAAAGTTAATAAAAAATTTTTAATTTAACTTCCAGCACGGCTAAAACTTGTTAACTTACAAGTGCATACGTGTATGCACGTGCATTAGTGTTGTCAATTATACGTGCTTATATTTGTTCGAATAAAATTTTATAATATTTTTTTTTTTCAATAGATGAATAATTTTGAGCTTTTGCTCAAATATTCGAACGAATAAAGAATAGTTAAAAAAAATTAGCAACAGACGACACTAATATGCAGGTAAACCAGAAATATGCTCTAAAAATGTTTTAGGTGCATTAAATATGCACTAAAAACTTGAAAATATGCATTCAAAATTTAAAAATATGCTCTGAAAAATAACATAAACTGGCTAATTTGGAAATGAAAATATAGTTTTAATTCAACAATCTATTAACTTTTGCTTATAAAATAAGACAAAAATAAAATAAATAAAAAAGGAGACAATAAAAAATTTAATAATGAAAAAAATTCAACTTCAACCTCAGAAGAGATCACGGTGTCAGAATTAAAACTTTGAAACTATATTGACTTAGATTTTTAAATTAAAATCGTTGCAAGTTGTCACATCTAAATAAACTTTTACACATTGAACAAGTTCTTTCAATTTCTATTGATGTAGTCGGGGCAGCGTTCGTCACATATAGCAAAAAAAATTAATGTACAATATTTTTATTAAATAGTCAAAAGTTTGGGTAATTGTGAAGTGATTGATTTTATTCAAAAAAAAACTTTTAACTGTTTATTATTATTTTTTTTTGTCAGAATGTAGAACCCCTACAATAACATTTGCGATATTTTTTCCAATGGCATCTATCTAAAAGTACTTTGTAGTTTGTATATTCCTCGAAAAAGTTTTTAATATGTTCATTTCGCATTTGGAGTAGAGGAATGTCGGTAGCAAAAAAACTTTTGCACTTAATAAATAAGCCAAATGTATAGACTACATCGTGCCATAACCTCCAAAAAAAAGCTTAAGCGACATAATATTCGAAATTAATTTTTTGACCAAAACCGATTATTTGCGATTGTAAATAATAGATTTTCATTAAAATAAAAACGAGGTCCAAAAATGTGCCGTTTAAGCTTTTTTGTCGGTTAGGGTCCGAAATTAAACATGCGTTGAAAATTGGAAGTGATATTTACATAAAGAAAAATACAAATTTTGACCAACATAAAGCTATTAAGTATATTAAAATAAAAAAGAATCTATAAAGTATCCAAATATGCCCTAAAGGCCTCAAATATGCTCTAAAAATTCGAAAATATGCGTGTAACACGGAAATATGCAAAAACATGCCCTAATGGGAAAAATATGTAAAAATATGCACTAACAAATCGATGTCAAAATTCATAAAAACTTCTGAATCGGATAAATATCTTGTCGGTGCACTAATGCGTCAAACAAGAAAAAAATTGCAATTGCATATGTATTAGTATAATTTTTTTTTCATTAAAAAAAATAATGCATTACACAAGAAAAAAAAATAGTTTAATCACCAGGGACAAGGATTTCATGCATTTAAAAAAGGTATTTTAGGCGCCTGAGATATAACATCAAAAACGCAAAATATGCACTAAAAACAATAAAATATGCACATATCTTTAAAAAAAATTATTCAAAAGTAAAGTTTTCAATCTACATATCACTAAATAAAGATATAAAAATATTTTCTTTTCTCAAGAGGTGCGTGTACAAGCCTTTTATATTGAATCTTTACACAAGATTAAATATGGTATAATGATTTTTTCTGCATTATTAACTCCAAACTCGCATTTTCGAGATATGTATGTTTATATTACAGTAAAGGGGCGATACGTAAATAGAAAAAGAAAAGTGTTGTTATTTGTTTTCATTAAAATTTTTTTATTATTCATACATATCGTCACCTAAAATCTAAAAAGCCGTAAGTACACTTTTTACTTTTATACAGGAGAAGCAAAAAACTAAATAAATTTTAGACTATTTATTTGTTAGGTGCCAAATTGAATAAAGAATAAAATCGGTATTTTTGAACATATATCGGTAAAATTTTAGGAAAAGTTGTATTTTGGTTTCTCACATCATAATCAATCAAAAAGTGTATTTTGAGTTTTTTGGTTGTTACCGCATTTTGGATTTTAGGTGACGATATGTATTATCGAATGTGAAGTCCAATCAATTTGTTCTTAGAAAGCTTTCTGCATCGAAAAAGGCCTTGTAACGTCTGTGGATGTAATCGGCTCGAATTTAAATGATTATTTTTATATAATGTTGTATATTTATTTAACTCAACCATTACAATGAATTGAATACTAGCTATTAGATTTGGTTTTTGAATCCGTTATAATTTTTAAAAACAATATCAAATTTCAGCATAATTGTTTCACTACTTTCGGCTGTAATAGCAGACAATTTGAAATTATCAAAATTACAATTTCCATTAAATTTGTTATGCCTTTACAATCGTTCCACAATTCTAAACAATGCAAGCGAATACAGTTGCCAAAAACAGTTTTGCAATATTTTTTGAAATTTGAATTTTCGAGGATATTTATATGATACAAAATCAGCATTTATATCAAAATATGAGGCAAAAATATGCAATTATGACTAAATTATGCAAAAATATGAATTTTCAGCAAAATATACAAAAATATGCACTAACAAATCGATGCCAGTTTTACGCAAATTCATTGTTTCGTAAAGATATTTCGTTCTAGCCATTATCAGCGTTAAGGAAAAAAACATGCATTTGCATGAAACCCCTGTCCCTGTTAATCACCCTTATTCCATTTTTTAACATCAACGTCACATTAACACAATACCAAAAAATTGGGGCTTGTTTACTCGCTCACGAGAACAATTTTGTGCTACTGACAATCTATTTACGTTCCCTAAGGTCTAGAAAATAGCATAAACATGCAAACAGGAGTCCGTTGTTTTCGACAACGGGTACACAAGCCCCAATTTTTTGGTATTGTGTTAAAGTGATGTCGATGTCAACGAACTCATAAATGTTATTATTAAATTAATTAGTTTTTAATCGTACTCGGGGTCATTCGCCGCAAGACTTTTATCACAAAATAGTTGTAAAAAGAAGGTATTTCTAAAATTTTTTATGTAAAGTAGTTAAGGAAATTACTCGAATATTCGACAAAAATTATTCGAATAATTCTTTATTCTAAATTTTTAAAATTTTTGTTCGTTGGAATAAAAAAGAAGAAAAATTTGTTCGACTACATATATAAATAATTATTGTTCGAATGACAAAAAAATTAATAAACATGCGAATATTTATTGTTCAAATTCAACACTAATATGTATGTACAAACATATATGCTTATGTACTAACAATAGTTTTACTGTCATTCATATAACTCTCTTCAAGCTCAAGAGACTAGAAAAAATGGAATCAACTACAATTGTAATAAATAAAAGAAACATATCTAGTACATACATGTATGTACATATATCATCTATTCATTCATAAATGAATTCATTAGAATTTTATTTATAACTACATTTCTATTTCCTTTCTTCTCTATCTACACAATTTCATAAAAAATAACCTTGAGATAAAGCTGCAGATTTGTACCAAAGCACAAAATTCTATTGAATAAAAGAGATACACCATTATGAGTAAAAATTTTACATACAAAAATTTAATGAAGAGAATTCTAAAATAAAAACACAAATTGTCTTCCTTTTTTTCTTCCTTTAAGCAAAGGGAGAAAAATCTGCTTAATATAGAACACAACATTCATTTCAAATAACAAGTTTTAAGATTATTAGGGTTCCGTACACCAAATGTGAAAAGGAACCCTATTGTTTTCGCTACGCTGTCTGTCTGTCCGTCACACGGAATTTTCTCAGGAACCGTAAGAGCTACGGACCTGAAATTTGGACACAATATGTAGAACCTTGGCCGCTACAACAACAAATACATGAGAATTAATTAGTTAATTATGGACTGTGTATTTGGATCTAAGTAGTTTAAAGGAATTAAGACATACATACTTTTAACAGTCACACGAAGAAGCCTTATGGTCGAATAGATCTTAGAAAAAGACTTAAGCTATTGATCACATAAAGTAAAAAAAAAATTATGTCGCTTGAGGTCGTGATACACTTTCATACAGAGTCGTGCGATCTACGAAAAAATACAACCCTGGTATGATGGAGTTTATGAAAATTTTTAAAAGACAACAACACTTTATCACACCAGGGTTGTATTCTTTTTTGTAGATCGCACGACTTTGTATCGTGACATAACCGAAAAAAAACCTAAGGGACATAATTTTCGAACTTCAATTTTTGACCAAAATCGATTATTATCGACTATTTAAGTCGATTTTCATCAAAAAAACGAAATCCAAAAAACGTGTCGGTCGCTTGAGCGACGATATTTTAAAGTTTAAAAATTATGTTTTTTTTTGCAAAATTACAGTTACATTTCGAAGGCCGATTACTTTGTTTTTGAAATTATTTTTAGAATGAAATTAGATTTGTGGGAGATTTTGCAAACATTAGCAGCTATGCGAAGAGTTTCATTTTACTGCTCTCTCTGACTAGATAAAATTATGTCATCATATATCTTAATACACTGGGCGACCATAGCAAGCAACCATGCTTTTTCTCTTTTTCAATCCATTTTAATTTTTCTGTCCTGCCATATATGTCCCAGGATATTTATTTCAAGGTATACAATTGTTTCTACTCTGTTTTTTTTTTAATAAGAAGAGCAAAAAAGTGTTGTAAATGAACTTGTGCTGCTTACACACCATATATTTTGTGGTTTTATGATGAAAAAAAAATAAAGAAGAAATATAATACAGGTAAAATTGACCTGTAAAATACACATAAAGGATACAAAATGAAAACTGAACTTTTCTAAAGAGTCATCTTTCGTAAGCCACATAATTTTTGTTTTGTTTTAAAAAGAAATTACACACACAATCCCACTCATTCGCTCACTAGCCGTGAGCTGAATCCGTGCACATACTACAGACGTGCAAGCGTATGCCACAAAATACTGCAAATATAGATAAAAATACTTGTATAAATGGGTGTTTCTTTAAAGTCACAAACATTACTACTTTGTTGCTCCCAAATTTCTATAAACACTTTACAATATATACGATCTGTTATGGTCTGTTCGATACATCACAACATGTCCAATCATTGTGATCATGACTAAATCAGTACTTTTGTAAATTGGACGATTTGTAGTGTCTCTTGTAAATGATAAGGTAAAATATTTATTATAATTTTAATTGTAATAACAGCTAAGTTAAATAAATAAAATGGAAATATATGACAAAGATTTACAGCCTGCCTTGCCTGTCTTCCGAAAATTATTAAGTGTATACGTTCTTTAAAATAACAAGCGAAACCATGTTAATGTTTTTTTTTAACATTAAATCATTTTCATGTGAGTGGCAAGAAAAGAGCTTTAAATTGTCTCTGCACTCATAAAATTCGGTGTGCAAAATTAAATGAAATTGTAATTTAAAATAAATGAAAATTCTTTTAAAAACCGGCCCACTTAATTTTTTTTTATTCGGGTTCAACCAAAATGTCATTTAATTTAATGTTGAAATAAACTGGCACTCCAGATTTCTGTAGGATGTGCGGGGATGAAGACGAACCAGAAGTCATTGAACATATTATCTGTCACTGCCCGAAGCTGCCACGTCATAGGCTTAGATGGCTGAGCAGACGTTTTAATGAGATCATTACTGATATCGGGAAGTGTAAACTAGTGGACATCAGAGACTTCATCATTAAGCCACTGAGGCTTAATGGCGGATAAAAGGGCCACATTTGGGTTCAAATGGGGGACAAATATTGCTTTTTTTTAATGGGCAATATAAAGGAATCACAATGAACCCAATTGGATCTCCGAGTGGAGGTGCGGTATATCACCACCCTTCCCAACCTATCTTGTATTTGTTAATTTAACTTAGAAAAATAAATAAATAAATAAGTAAGTGTGAACGACTAATTGTAGAGTGTGTTAATGTCATTCTCTCTTTATTTGCTCACACCGAATTTAATAAAAAACATAACAATATTAACTTATATAACCGAAACACTGAACTACTGATTTAAGGCTCAGGTAGCCGACTGTAATGTAATGTAACTGCAACAGTAGGAAACAGCTGGTCGATATTGTTATGTGAAAAGTAATGAAAATTGTTGGTATGGTAACTTACTTTTCATATAAAAATATCGATCAACTGTTTCATACTGTTATAGTTACATTACATTACAGTCGCGCTAACCTCAGCCTTTAGTATTCACTTACATCACAATAATACGAAAACTTGTGCTTTAAGTTGTATTTTCGCACGTGTTTAATACATAATTTTTTTTCAAATTGCTTTTCTTTATGCAACATCTCTGCATAGTTATTTGAATGTCTATGGTGTGTCACATGCTCGTATCTATTGTGTTCATATGGCGAGTGCAACTTGAATGTTAAAATAACAAAAAATAGTTGTTACTTTTAGTTGATGTTCGCCACCCAGTTTTATAACATTATGATTACGAATTCATTCACTCACTCACACTTCTACTCACTGCTAGTGCTGCTGGTGTGTATAATTTTTGGGAATATTCGTACGTGTGCATTTTAGTAGGTCACCCAGTAACCTGAAGACATTTACCTCTGCTTGCAAGTATGAATAGAAAAAGTTTTATGGAAATTGGGGAAAATGAAAATGTTTTGAAAATAATTAGAATTAGTTGAGGCAAGAAATAAATTGTAAATCTTATGAAAAAATTTTGTACAACTACTATATGTTGTCTCATGTGTACTAAAGGGTGTCCCAACATGAACGCAAGATTTAAATTTGGCGCCATTCGAAGTGTCATTGTTTGACATTTGAACAATTGTTATTGTTTGCTAGTAGAAGGTACGAGGTTAGTAAAAATGGAGCGCTACACGAATGAACAACGCATTCTCATTGTGAAATTGTTTTACTAAAATGATGAAAGTTTTGCGGCTACATTTCGCAAATTTGAGATCAATTTGGGGTCACAATAATGCTCCAAAAGAGTCAACTGTAAAGACATTAATGGATAAATTTGCCGAAACTGGGTCTGTTAGTGATGTAAAGACAACAACGCGCCTTCGACCAGGTCGATCGACCGAAAATGTCGTGATGATGTCGCTCAAACGCAGGTCAAG
The DNA here is from genome assembly GCA_949987645.1 of Tachina grossa. Lineage (NCBI taxonomy): Eukaryota > Metazoa > Arthropoda > Insecta > Diptera > Tachinidae > Tachina > Tachina grossa. The sequence goes on along the minus strand of OX465276.1, from coordinate 22,021,282 downwards.
CGCAAACAGTCAATGGTCTTCGGTATCGTGAAATGATAACCAGTTTTTTCGTGCCTAGAATTGAAGAAATGTATGTGGAGGGCATGTGGTTTCAACAAGACGGCGCCACATGTCATACAGCCAGAGAAACAATTCAATTGTTACATCCCGGTCGTGTTATTTCGCGTTTTGGAGACCATAATTGACCGCCTAGATCGTGCGATTTAACTCCATTAGACTTTTTTCTTTTTTTTCTTTGGGGTTTTTGGAAGTCGATGGTTTACGCGAATAAGCCGACGACGGCTCAAGCCTTAAAAGAGGAAATTGGACGCTGCATTAATGAAATACCGCAGCATTTATGCAAAACGGCCATTGAAAATTTCATTAAAAGATCGCGTGTGTGCCAGCAAAGCCGCGTCGGCCATCTGCCCGATTTTTTGTTCCACACATAACCTCATTTTGTCTACTTTACGATATAATAAAGTTTCACGATTTTTTTTTTAAATATCTGTGTTTTATTTAAAATTTAAATCTTGCGTTCTTGTTGGGACACCCTTTAGATATCGCTGTCTTAATATGAAATTATATAATTTTATTATTTATTTATTTATTATTTTTATTATAATTTTTGGAAATCGATTTTTTTATATATTTCGATAGAAGAACATCTAATGTATTGAAAAATGCAAAAATCTCGATTTCAACAAATAAAAAATAATGAGTTAGGGCCCTGCTATATTAAGCTAACGATATCTACACATATTTCCAATTGTGACAAAAAAATTTCCTGTAAATTATATAAGTATATTAAAATTAATAAGATAAATTTAATAAAATGTGTAAATTAAAGCAAAATTCATATGGAGCCGTGTACATACTGAATTATTTAAACCATAGTAGACTGTGGTGTATCACATTATTGCCGCTTGCATCCGCTGTATATTGCGAATGTCACCCTCTATAAAATTTTTTTATATGCGCTATAAAATAGTAAATGTTGCTTTCACATATCCCATGTACACTGCTGGCCATAATTTTAAGTACATTTTAATTAAAAATACATAAAGCCTACTTTAAGTACTTAATTACTGATGAACAAATTTAAATAGAACAGTTGTGCTGATTACACATCAGGCATTTCTTGTGCTGTCATTTTAAAAATGTGTGCAACGACGTTCTCATTATATTTTTATATCAAAAGCAATGCCACACAACGAAAAATATCGGAAATGACATACCTTGACAGCAGTGCACACTTTCGCTATGTCACAAAATGCCTTAGTGTGTACTCGGCACTAGATAGTGAAAATATCCAAAAATCTTCCCCGCAGGATTTTCCATAAATCTCCCGAATAGCTCCCATTCCTGTAAATCCTGTGTAAATAACTACAAAATTAACCCTCAAATGCATTTAAAATTTTACTGATTTCTTATGTTTAGCCTCAGTTTTTTGCTTTAATATATTCAGCTTGTTAGGGGAATTTTATGACGAATATTTTTGTAGAATATTTTAACCCTTGCTATTTTAAAATTCAATTTTAATCCCGAGCGCGGGTGCATTTAGAGACTTAATAGAATTAAATGGTAAATATATCGAGCCATAACCGCTAAAATAGCTTAAGCGACACAATTTTTGGACTTCGTTTTTTTTAGCGAAAATCGACTATTTACGATCGCAAATAATCGATTTTGATCAAAAATTATAGTTTGAAAATTATGTCGCTTCAGCTATCTTGGAGGTTATGGCACGATATTGTACTACATTTTAACGTTGCTATGGTCCTTTAAGCATAATTTTTGCCCTGTTAGGAAAATAAAAAAAATATCCTTACGAAGTAGGTTTAGAGGATTAGAATGCTGCACAAAAATCTTGCTTGTAGGATTTGACATGAAAATGCTAAAAACATTTCACACTGAAAATACAAAGTTTTCATGGTTGCTGATGATGCTGATTCACCACAACAATCCCTCCTTTAATGGCTCGATTGTGAATGGATACCGTACTTTAGTTGCGTTGCCAGTTGCCCAAATTTATTACGGGTGGCAACTCACAACTAACAGCTGTTTCGTTTAGTTGTAAAATATTGTTTATATAGAGACCACAATTTTTTAGTTCCTGCATAGTTTTTAAAGCAAAAAGTTGATAAAATTAAAAAAAAAAAATTAATTAAACCAAACTGCTGTTTTTTTTGGGCCCTATGCTCCTTATAGGAGCCAAAGGAATCAATATTTATATATCTTTTTTTGGGAAAGCAAAACAAGGAGCATTATCGTGGTTGGCTTATTTCGACTTCGACTACGCCATTTTCGTCCTAGAAGAAAGAAAAAATTTTGCCTTGTTCTTTAATCTATTACAAAAAAGTCGTAGTCGGAGTCGAAATACGTCCAACACGATAAGAGGAAAGAAATTGTTAGTTAAAATTTATTTTAAGCAATAAAATTTAGTCTAAAGTATTTGAATTGTCCCTTAAGTGCAGTCTGAAGTCCTTGATACACTATCCTACATAATCGTGAGATTTTTGAGAAAATAGAACCCTGGTATGAAAATTTTCAAAAGGCAATAACAATTCATCAGATCAGTTGAGTTGTATTTTTTCTTAGATCATGTGATTGTGTAGGATAGTGAGTCATGGCCTCATTAGATGCCATCTTTTTTACTTAATTCACCTCATCGAAAAATGGTTCCACTGAACTTATCAGCTTAATGATAAACAAATTTTTTAAGGAATTTGAATTAACAATTTTATTTTTATCATTTATATTTCCTATATTTTTAAGCTTTATTTATATTATTTTTCGATGGTAATCTGTGATAATCATATCTTCGATAACTTTTAGGCAGTTGGAGAAAGCAATGCATGGCAACACAGTTGACAAAGCAACTGCACTTCTATTGCCATCCATAATCGAGCTATACACCAAAGACTGGAATAAACTTTCACACATTTATACATACCCAGCAAAAAATTTCAAAAAAGATAATGGAGTTTGGAATTAAGCATTTTTGGTGGAAGCTATTCCACCAATTTACCACCAATTACCAATTTATTGATTTAAACAAGGCGTGAGACTAAAATAATCGATTCTTGAGAAGTGCTTACTTTTTTTTATTTGTCAACATTTCACGTAATCTATTTCATCTAAAAAAATCATTCTCTTCATTTAGCAACTGGCACGTCATTTTTTTAAATTTTAGGTAATGTGATTTGTAAGCGAGTAATGAAAATTGGCAATCAGAAAAGTAAGTCATTATATGGCAACTAGTTCTAATGGTAATGTGTAATTTTTTGCTGGGTACAAACATACATATCGTCCATTTACTCAAAGAACGTCACAACTTAAAATATGGAATTTTTGAGTTAGTGATGCAGAATTATATCATGTTTTCACTGGGTTGATGTCGACTAATCATGGTGATTTGAGCAAATAATGTTAATTTATAAATGATTTATCATACATTTTGCATTTGGATAAATCACCTCAAAATCATCTTCAAAATACTATTTTTCGAACTGGATTTATCTACATATGCCACCCTGCGTTTCTTTTAAAAATTACAAGCTCCATCCCTGGGTCTTCCTGCAATAGTGATTGACAATTTCGAAAAAATGGCATTAAGGAATATTTAATCAATTTTGAATGTCAAGTTCATGTGGTTAAAATTCACATTACAGCTACTGCGTCCACCTTATTGAGTACGTGTATAAATTGAATACGAAAATTCGAGAAACAAATCACTCACAAGATCGGTGGAAACACTTTGTTAATCCTCATATATTTCGTTATATTGCGTAAAAATTTCATACAAATATCTTGTTTACTCAACTTTTGCGAGAAAAAAAATTTTATTTTTTCATTAAATAAAATAAATTGAAAACTTCATGTTATTTTGAGTTATGACGTTGTTTGAGTAAATGAGCAATATATGTATAATATTTTTCTTCTCTGCTGCTCCATAATCAGTCGTTAGAACTTTTTTTTATTTTGCAGCTGTGTACTCTGTAATTATAGCCTGCGGTGTATATTTATAAATTGCATTGTGCCACAACTACAAAAACTGTGTCAGTGTTCCAAAATGTGTTGAAGTATTATTGCTGGTTTTATTTTTTAAATTTTTAAATATATTTTCACTCCAACTTTAATTACGTTAAAATTAAATTAAGAACTCTCTACTGGTTTTTTTTTTCATTAAAATTTTTTCTGTTGTTTTCCAATTCGCATTGTAGATAGTTACAATTCAGAGAAAAGAAGAATTGCAGTTGACTTAATTTTCTCTCTCTTTTGTTCTGTTGCATTTAAAATGAATGGTATGTATATTTTAATTGAAGTATGTCCCATAAAAAGTTTTAATTATTTTATTTCTTTCATATTTATTCCGTTTTAATTAAATGGATTTTTAATTTCCTTTGAATTTGGTATAAAGACGTGAATGGAAGTGAAAAATGATGAATATAAAAAATTTGTTGTCGTTTTATATCTGCAGGAATTTTTGTAATAATAATTTTTTAATTTATTTTAAAGACTTTTAAAAATACTGAAATTTATTTAGGTGAAAATTTAAGTCTGTAATGTGTCAATATGAAGCATTTTTTTCGTTATTGGTTAAGCTACATATGTACAGACGGAAAAAACTTTAACGTCAGACAATTTCTGTCTGACAACGTTCCTAGAGATAGCAGTGCCAGTCCGTTTTAAGGCTCTCAGTTCACAGCAATTTTTCAGATATCTGACAATCGTGTAAACACATTTCCTTGTTAATGTCAAATATTTCTTATTATTAGATGTTCAGAACTTAATGCATCTCACTATCAAGGCCGGGGCACAATGAATGCGTCATACGTTAAACTTCGCCTTTTTCAACTGGCATTATCGCAACGACGGAGACGGTTGGCACAATGAGTACTTTTTTAACGGAAGCATTTGAACAGCTTCAATAGGTTGATTCTCCATTTTATTTATTGAATTAAAGTTTTTTTATTTATTTTATTTTCTATTTATTTTATTTTCTAATTCAGAACATACCAAAAAACGGATTCATTATGCCCTGGCCTTCACTGTCATATAATTCTTTGTATTGGCAATACTGCACGCAGATGTTTTAGCTTCGCTTCAATTGCTTCTTCATTGACCACAATATTTCTGTGGCAATAAGGTAAAAGTGCTTGAGTCATATTTGACTGCTTTGCAGGAGAGTACTTTTAAGCATTTAAGACGATTTAGAAAAATTCTCTGTTAAGGCAGAATTACCCGACTGTAAATGTAGAACTGTAAATGTAAATGTGTCAGCTGATCGAATCTGTTGCATGAAAAGCTATGCAAACGCTTACCTGACTGAAATGGCACGTAAATGTAACGTCTGAACCTGCAGAAAATAGAATTTCATGACGACGTTACCTGACATTTGTAGACAGTGATGGGATGTATGTATATTGAATGAGAATGTGGCACAATAGCCCTGATTTGGCACTTTTGTTTATTTTAATAATTTAAGCTTTTGAGTGGTTAATTTGTATACGACGTATACTATATATGTATATAATTACGTGTACTATACGTACATGGCATATTTAATAAATTTAGTTTTCTAACAAAGTTTTTTTTGTAAAATCTAACCAGAGACTGCCAATCCTATGTGTTTATTTTTTTGTTAATATACATACATACACATATGTATATGTACATATGTATTAGTGTCCTGCACAAGACTATTTATAAGACCTTTCAAGACATGAGAGATTTTTTCAAATGCTTTACTACAGCGAAATATTCTAAAAGAATCGCTAAGCAACACTGTTGGCAAGTAATTTTTTTCGGTGGTTTGTCTTGCCAACAGTGTTGTTTAGCGATTCTTTTAGAATATTTCGCTGTAGTAAAAGTTGAAAAGTCTTATAAATACTCTTGTGCAGGACACTAATATGTATGAATATGTAAAATATACATACATATGTGCGTACAAACAACATACATTCAAGCGTACAATAAACTATTTTTATTAAAAAATAATACCAATAAAACTAAAAATAGGTATGTATAATCAAAATAATTATAATGATAATAAAAATATAAATATTTTTTATAATTATAATACTTTGTGATGTAATTATGTTTGTATATACGGGTATGAAGCTTAAATTGTAATTTCACTAAATATCAAAGTCATTACAATGTTTGTAAGTATAAAATAATGATTTGATACCATTTAAATTAATTTGGTACTTTTTCCATACAATCAAAAATAATGTGAAAATGTTGAACTCTCATCAATGTTTCGAACAGCTGTTTTCCATTTTAGTTGATTTTTTTTTATACTGATGAACACCCAGCAAACAAAAAGTCCTGTATATATATATACATATGTATGTATTTTTGTTAAAAAATATACATATGTATATTGTTTGTGAATAAAACTAAATTATTATGAGTAGGTAGGAACATTAATAAGAAAAGGATAAAACGAGAAAGTGAAGATTTGATTGCAAGCATACACATTCCTGGAAATTAAAGAGCTAAATACTTCGTCTTTCCGATGAAGTTGCTCAAAATCTGTTCTGGTACTGTACAATGACAAATATTACGGTTGAGCGTTACAGCTGCTATTAAAATTATTATAATTAAGTTCATTTAAATAAAATAATAATAATTTTCAAAACCTCTAGGCGCATTTTCGTTCTAAAAGGTGTGTTATTTCAAAAACTCAATTAATTTTTTCCAACAGGCTAAAACTTGCCATCAAAAGGAAGTAAATTAAAATAGTTTCAGCGAAATTATTAAAAAAAAATCTTGGATTAATTAAAACATTACTATTTTATATATTATTTACTTATAAGTTCTAATGCATACATGCATACTCGTATGTATGTCCGTATACATATGTATGTATGTACATTTCAATCAAAATGAATTCCATGAATTTAAATATTCAGCCCAATCATGAACAAAAATTCCGCGCGAGTTTTTTCACTTTTCCCTTTTCTCCTATTATGAATCTGTTTTCCCCCTGTTTTTACCAAATGCGGGAATAAAAAAACTCCCGTTGAAAAAGTAGGTATTATGAACGCAATTGAATTTGCTTTTTTCACTAAAAATCTTTCCCTGGCAAAACAGAAGGGAGTTTACATAAAAACATATTTAATACTCCATTAAAACAAAATGTATACACATAAACATGTATTTTATAGTTCTTTTATTTGGATTAACAATAAATCATTTATAAACTTATTTTTTCTTATTTCTTCAAGTTGGTGAATTTTAATAATTTTGTTTACTCTCTCACTCAAAAAAAGTCCCAGTTTAGACGGACGAACATTTGGAAGGAAAACATCTGGAATTCTCTTTTGTTGTTTCCTTCGCGTCCACACAGTCGAAAATGTTGCCGGCGACATTCCAATATTACTGCATAAAAGCAAGCCTATTTGTACATGTATGCGTGTATATGTAGCAATGAATATAAAAACAAAACGTGTCGCCGATTACCGAACACAAAAATTATTCTCTCTTCCCCACCCGTAAATTGCTACCAAACTAAATGTTTCCCTTCCAAATGTTTTCGTGTCTAAATACGATCAAAGGGAGAAACAAAATGTCAACAAACAAGCAGCGTTGCCATTTTGGTTATTTGTAACCAAAATTGGTTACTTTTTTTTCCAATGTGTACTTGTGTGCTTTTTTTCCATTTTGGTTACTTTTTTGGTTGCAAAATATTTAAACGTCAAACACAATAGCGGAGTTCGATGTTTGATGCAAATTGTCTTGCGTAAGTGTAAATGCAAAATACCGTAGCTTTTCTTTGGATTGTGTGTGTGTATTTTGTTGTTGGATTTGAAAGAAAAGCTTAATTTTTTTATATATAAGTTTGAGAACGAAACAAGCAGGGAACGAAGCCGATCGGCTGTGAGTAGGCTAACAGCCGCCGCTGGCAGATTTTTTAAATTAGAAGTAAGTGCTGATATGGACATACATAGTTGAATTTTGGGACGCCGTTTCAAAACATACAACTGAATAATGCAATCTAAAGAATCGTGCATCAATCGAAACAATTCCCATTAGGTTTGGTATGCCAAAGATTTGTTTTAATATTAACAAATTTAATACTTTATCTATACAGTCTTGTGTTTTGATAACGAATGTAATTAAATTACATATTAGCGGAGTTCGATGTTTGGTTGCAAATTGTCTTGCGTAAGTGCAAATGCAAAATATCGTAGCTTTTCTTTCAAATCCAACAACAAAATACACACACAATCCAAAGAAAAGCTACGATATTTTGATTTTGCACTTACGCAAGACAATTTGCATCAAACATCGAACTCCGCTATTATTTTTTTGTTACTAAAAATATTTTTGGTTTGGAATTTCTAACAATATTACCTGAAGTATTTTTTTTACAAAATTGATTTTATTGATTGTTATCATAATTAATAAGATATACTTATAAAACTGAAGTAAAAATTTAAATGTAATGGTTCATTTATGTTATATGATTTTATAATAATACTAGCTGAGCCGGGCAAACATTGTATTACCTTCAATTATGTTATATTTTTCTAACTACAAATTACTCCACACAGTGGTCACTTGTTGGGTCAAAAATAAAACAAAAACCTGCCGGGTATTAACCCGAACCTGTATTAAAAATTTCGGCCCCACAGCTCTTATATAGTAGTTCCAGAGATCATGCGTTAGGAACAAACTCACACTACGATTTTATATATACAGATATATTAATACTATATGCATGTATATTTTTCAACTGAAGTACAAATAAAACAGTATTTTAAATACATAAAAATTTTGGTTACTTTTTTTGCATTTGGTTACTTTTTTTTGTACTTTGGTTACAAAATTTTTTTGGTCGTGGCAACGCTGCAAACAAGCAAAACAACGAGCTTCGTAATGCGGTGATGCCACATATTACTATTTTTCGTTCCCAAGGAATTTATGATTGGAGAAATGTTTTCTCGAGAAAATTATTTTCCGTGAGAAATACATTTCGAGGGAATATTCATGATTGGGTTGATTATACATAGTGTATGAACTTTCGAGTTTGACTTCAAATAACTTGCAATTTAAAATCAAATATGCGTGTTGGCTGTGCACAAAGCAATTAGCGTATATGTATGTGTGCGCAAAGAAGTTTTTTTGTTTGTGTCGAAAACATATGACACGTTTTTAAGCATTCTATAACCTTACATCTGCGATTTCTACAGTCGGGTAACGGAGCCTTTAGTCTTTATTTGTTTTTTTTAACAAACATCGTTCTACACACTGTAGATAATACATTCAAGTTTAAATATACCAAAGCTATTATTCTAAATGCGATTAGAAGTTTAAAAAAGATAAGTCACAACTCATAGTGCTATAACTTCCTGATAAATCACACAAATTAATTAAGATTTTGCGCAGGGGCACTTTCTTATATGCAGATTACGGAGGTACCATTACCCTAAAATCAGGTTATCTTGACTAAACCACGTTTTCCTTTTTGTCACAGCATTTATATTTTCACTTTTTAAGTTTCACACAAAAACATACGATCGATCATTGACAACTTCTATCGAATGCTTTGACTCTGGCAATGCCTAACAACAAATCTGAAAACATGTGAACTGACAATTTTTCTACTGGCAATATTGTCAGGTAAACTTATTGTTGCACAATGGCACATGTGCATTGTTGTGTAATTGAAAATTATTAATGTGTTTCGGCATTAAATAAAACACCAGTAGTGCGATTTAGTAACTTTTGACGATTGAAAAATCGTAATTTTTTTGTGTATTCATTTCTTCACTTGCAATAACGATTGTCTGATTCTGCAACTTCTTTTCAACGATAGTACGCAGCTAATATTTTCTTTTGATTTTTGTCGATAAAATTAAATATGCAACCAACATGTTGAACATTTCCGCGACATCATACGCATGTGGCTTTTTGCATGCCGTGTACTATAGGCTTTATATTTTATCGATGCGATAATCGTTAAAAAAAAATTTGCGAATCGCTACTGGGTTATCAGATGTCTGGCGATTTTTAAGATATTTTCCACCTCATAACGTCGAAATACGATTAAAACCGATTTTCGAAAATTGAGGAAAAATCAGTAACTCCCGCGATGTCTAAAATTTTAATAGATTCTATTAAAAAATTTAATTGATCAAAAAAAATTTAATTAACTCAAAAATTGTTTATGGATCAATTAAAAAATTCAATTGTTTTAATAAAAAAATTAAATGATCTAATAAACAAATTTAACGGATTCAATATAAACTTAAAATGTAGTTGATTCAATAAAAATATTATTGATTCAATTAAATTTTTAATTGTTTTAATGTTATTATGTGTTTGTCCAAAGTTAATAGCTATGAATTTAATGTTTCTCAAAATTAATTTGTGGCTCATCAAAAATGTTTAAATAAAATTGCCAACTACTTTATATATTGCCAAAATTAAATCACCATATGGCTAAATAAAAAATGGGGTTGCCAAACAATTTTTCTAATCTTAACACATCCGGTAACACTGGTGGTTGGCTTAACACTTTAAAATTTTAATAATTTTTTTTTCCATCACAGCAGCTGATTAACTATTTTCAACAAATTTATTCTCATTTTTTTCATATTTGGCCAGAGGACAAAATAAGAACGAACAACAAGTGAAATATAATAAAAATGAAATTAAATTCATATTTTAATGGTGACAGCCATTTGCAAAAATAAAGTTAATATTCGTAAATGTAGAGGCTGGAAATGAAACAATGGTTGTTTGAGTAGTATGGCAATATTTGTGTGATATACTACATGAACTTTGATTCACGAAATTGATGTAGGTGTGGGTGGGATTGGGAGTCGCAAGGGTATGGTGCGAAATACAAAATGTTAATAAAAAGCATTTAATGGCAAGGGAGTGTTGAAAGTTCGATGGCTTCGATGGTATTAGTATTTTGCTCGTGCCTTAAGGCCAGTTTTGGTGGTGGCGTATTTTTAAGTTTATTTTTTCACACTGTTGCCCAGTATGAAAACTTTATTATATAAATTTTTTGTAGCATTTTTTTTTTGTTTTATTTGTTCCTTGTGCTAATGGAAATCTCACGTTCGAGTGCCACAAACAATAGCCTTTTTTTTGAAATTTAAAAATTTGTTAAAAATTTATGACCTGGGGGCTGGTTTGAGTTGCGTGATGTGTAAAATAAATTTTGGTCCCTTTTCTTCTTTTTTTTACAACTAAATTAACAGTTAAAAAAAAAAGGTGAAATAAAGGATTCAAAAAATTCACTTTTAACACGAAGCACTATTTTATTAAAGATCAAGGTAATCATTTGTTAAAGAAAAATTGTGTTAACTCTTCTGCAGCCAAATCGTTAAGTGATTTAAGTGTTTTCTTTTTTCTTGTCAAAGATTAAAAGGACTTTTGCTCTAAGTGAAGAAAAGCGGAATTTGTTGTTCTTAAGTTGACATTTTTCGTTTTTTTTTAATCCCAGCAAAAGAACAAGATATTTAAGCACTAAATAAAGTAATAAAAACAAGTTTTTGCTTGTCTCTTTCTTTCTGCTTTATATCATCCTTCCTTCAAGGATATGCTGGTACTTGTGCCTTTCAAAATTGTTTGTTATATATTTTAATAGTTGATTTTTAGAAAGTTTCTAGCTTAAAATGTATTATTATCCTTGAATTACTTACTGCAATCTTGTTATGAAGAAAAATATATCTTTCTCAATTTCATAAAACTACATTAAGTTATTTATATATTTATGTATGTACATATTTCTCTTGCCTTTTAATAAATAATATTGTGCTTTATATGATTTTATTTTCTTAAAACTTTTAAAATTATATATCTTCCATTCTATTTCATTACAGACTGGCGTAGCACAGATGGCACCGACCATCACGATCGTGTCCAAAGACAATTGTCTGTTTCGTCCGATAGTAAATTGTTAGATGATGATATTAGAGAAGAGACGAGAGTTATAATGCGGCCCAAGAAACCACCCAGACCCAAGTCAGAAGTATTTCTCAATAAGCAAGATCCACATCCGCGTCGCAAACGTTTCAGTGCATTTGGTGTAAGTATAAGTATATAAATTTTTTACCACAATCTAATTTTCATTACTGCTCGAAGAAGTAGAAATCCGAATTTGATTGTTGTATCTGCTCGAAAAAATTTTAAAATAGGAAAGAAAATAACTCGAAATGCTCGAAAAAAATATAAATCAGAAATTAATAATTATTTCTGCTCGAAGAATATAAATGAGCAAATAAGAAGTATTTATTTTATTTCTTCACATATTTCTTACAACTACAATTCCAGCTGCAAACAAAATCAGAAAATGTGTAGTATTTGCTTTTTACTTCCAAATGTGTTCTAAAACCACAAATTTGTATGGGTTTTTTGTTTTTTTTTTTTTTTAAGTAAAAAGCAAGTACTTTCTTTTTAGTCATACTATTCAATGTAGCAGTGGTAAAGTAAGAAAATTAAAAAAATGTTGAGTATTGAGTTCTTGTTTCAATATTAATATCTTATATTAGTTGAACTTCTCATTTGTTTAAATGGAAGTTTAACTTAATATCTCCTAGTTGTTCTAAGAAAGTTTGGAGTAAAGGTTCCCTGTTGATCTGCCTTAGCAACTGGGAAATGCGCATAGAATCCAGCTTAACCCCTCAATAATCAATTCCAATGTACTTTTAATAAAAGAATATTTTACTGAATAAGTAAAATAATAATTTGGGATTATTAGTGCGTTAACAAATGTTAAACTTAAAGGCTTCATTAGCCTTTACTTTCTGTTGCTCTTCTGTGCCGTTCCTTTCTGTATAAAATATTTTGCAATTACTTTGTCTGTGAAAAAAATCAGCTGGCAGCCTATAGAATTGATTACACTTGTGCACAAAATATCACAACACACTAAGGGCTAATAAATCAATTAAAGTTTAAACGGTGGTGTAGTTGAACTAAACTTTAATTCATATGTGGTTTAAACTCAACAGGAGTAAATCAGTGAACCATACCTCATGTGTAGTTTAAAAACTAATACTGTGGCAGCACTAGAACAAATGACAAAAAACAGCTGTTTTGCAGCAGGCTATCAGTTCTTTGTACAATCAAAAAGGCAAAAACTTTAATAACATTTAATCAAAAGCATTCCAATTTTACTGAGAAAGAAATTATATATATTCTTTGCAAAGTAGAATAGTATAAAGAAACAATAGAGTGTAAGAGAACAAATCGAATCGAATTTGAAGAAAAAGTAGAAGCTTGGAAAAAAGTTGAATGCTTTTTAAATGCAAAACATATGGTCTGTAAGTAATAAAATCATATGGCTTGTATTGGTAGTTTGAACGCCCAATTTTATGCGTTTACAGATGGTTTAAAGAATGCATTGATTTATATGTTTGCTGATTTAAACACATTTTAAACCAAAAACAGAGATTAACTTGAACTGATTTATTAGCCCTAATACATACACACTTTTGGCTGTCACTTAACGTTGAATTCTATTTTCTACAGATTTGCCCGCAACAGAACAGAAAAGAACGAAAAAGTAGAAACTAACCGCGCATATAGATTTTCAACTCAACAGAAACAAAACAGCTGATTCAGAACAGAACAGCACGTACAAACTAATTCTGCCTTAAGATCATCAGAGTGTAATCCGATGTCTCTTTTACCAGTGCTGGCAGATTTTTACCGATCTATTTAGCCAAATTGATTTTAATTAATTTAATTTTTTTTTTTAGTTTTTGAAACTAATCCTTCAACAAACTAATTTCCCTGAATTTAAAAAAATTTTGAAATTCAATTTTGATAAAAAAAATAATATCGCCAGAAAAATCGCAATGTCGCCAAATCAAAAATTTTAGGCGACAAAAAAGTTGAAAAATCGCCGAGAAATCGCCATATCTGCCTTGTATTTGCTGTTTTTTTTTTTTTTTTTTTTTTTTTTTTTTTTTTTTAGTTCAAAAACAATTTTCGCCTCCTGTGCGTGATTGAAAAAAACCAGTTTTCTACCAGGGATGGTATTTAGAAATTTTGGAATTGTAGCAACCAATAATTTTCAAGAATTGTACCTTTTTGATCTTAATAGTACTAAGATATATATATATATATATATTAGTTAAAATTATTTTTATTTATATTTATTGAAAACAAAAACAGTTAAGTTTGCTTCATAATCCTTTTTTGAGGATAAATAGGATACATATGTAAATACCTACTAATTTGTCATTTGATTTCGAGATTCTTTAGTATACATACTTACATCATAACCGAGGCGAATCCATACTATGTTATCGCAAGAGATCAGGTGACTATTTTCGTGCTTGTTATTTCAATATACGTTGTATGTCAACACACATTTTTCAGTATAAATTTCTCAAAGAGAATTGAGCTGAGTATACTTTCTATGAATGTGCCTTGCATCATAATGATCTAACGATTTGTGAGTTCAATAATAGCCGTTATTTTTAGAAAACAAAAGTATTTTCTCACGTATGTTTCGTTTATAAATAAAAACGTATTAATATTTTTGTTCGTTATTTTTGTGAATGTGTTCTTCACTTTAAAAAAACAGGCTGCTAGCAGGGTTGTCATATTTTCTTCCACATTTTTCATTAAATTTATATAAAAATTGCCAAGAGTCGCCGAAATCAAGTTTATTTACTTTTTCTTAATATATATTTGATAATAAATTTGTTTTCATATAACGCTTTTTTAATATAAAAATAAATATGAAATAGTCGTATGAAAATTTAGCAGAAAATTGCCAAAAGCAGAAATAAAATCGCCAACAATTATGTCTTGTAGATTTTTATTTCATTTAAATTCAAAACGCATGAATTACTATAACTAATCATCAAAATCCTGTATTTAGCGCCAGAAAATTCTCCATGTTGCCAAATCAAAAATGTGGATGCCAAAGAAGTTGAAAAATTGCCACGTTTTGGCAAAAAATCGCCATATCCGACAGCCCTGACTGCTAGTCCTTTGCTTAGATCAACCCAGAAAGAATTGTGGTTTTTAGTTCAAATCTCTCTTTGATTTTGATAATATTTTGGCAGATGAATGTGGAACTGATAAAATTTCTTTCACAATTTTCGGCAGTTCTGCAAACATATATAAACATAAATATTTATTTGCCTTATTTTTTCATTTTCGAAACTGCTGCCGAGAAACCGCTAATACTTAAATCTTTGTTAGATTTTACCATTTCAATGTTCCTTATCGGAAATAAAAGTCTATGCACATGAAACCTTAGTATTTTATTTGGAAAAAATATAAAAAAATTTCGACTTTAGGAGGAATATCAGCAAGAGGTCTTAATTGCGATTTATACTTAAATCTTTGTTAGATTTTACCATTTCAATGTTCCTTATCGGGAATAAAAGTCTATGCACATGAAACCTTAGTATTTTGTTTGGAAAAAAATATAAAAAAATTTCGCCCTTAGGAGGAATATCAGCAAGAGGTCTTAATTGCGATTTTCTGCAATAAAAATATTGTTAATCGCTTGGAAAAATTTTAAGGAAACGTGTTACTATAACATTAAATTTTCCGTTGATTAGATTTTCTTCAGTACATTCGTTTCAATTGTATCTGTCTCTCTCTATCTCTATATATATATAGTTATACATAAATTTCACTGTAAACTTCATTCAAAAGGTAGATGCTTAAAGATAAAAAAGTAATTTAAAAAACGGGACCAAAAAATATGGTTGTGATAAAGTTTAATTTAAAATTCTTAAAAGCCGTTTTAAAATCGTTTGAAGTAAAATAATATCGCAATGGGACAAGACGACCATCTTGTACGACAACATTTCAAAATGATATAGGTATTAATGCCAAAATATTGCTGGAGTGTATACAAGTCTTTATGTTGACTGTAGGCGTTACAAAAATTATAGCTTATTTATTTGTTTTATGATTGCGTCAATTTCCAGTGGAAAAAACCTTTCGATTCTTCCATTTAATTACTAAAACTTGAAAGATGCCTTAATTGTACTAAATAAGCCATTGGAACACCATCGCACTCTTTCAATTTGAATAGTACCAAATAAAGTACAATTATTGCACCAATTTGGCCAACCTAATTTTGTACTCACATCTCATCTCTAACTTGAGCATATAATTAAACAAAAACAAAATAATTGCATATTTTGAGGTGGTTGTTTAAATTGTGTTCTCTTTATACGGAGTTCTCAAACTTTGTTTGATTTGCTACAGTCCGACAAAATAAATAAAAACGTTTGCCGAAAAGTTCGATTTGACTTCGAAAATTGAAACTAGATTAAAGGAAAGTATTGCAGGCTGCTTTAATCTAGTACATCAAACGTAAAAATTTGACAACCGTAAGAAGGTCTATTTTAACCTAGAATTTTTGATAACATATGACAAAATTCATTTCAAATCTTTTTTAATAGTAAAAATACTAGTCGTTTCAGGCACTCAAAAATTGGTGGCTGTTCTGAAAAACACACCGAAGAAATTTTTTTCATTTACCGTTAAATCAAAAACAAAGTTTCCAAAATTTTCTTTTGTTGAATTTTGTATGATAAACATAAATTTTTTTACATTTAAGCAGGTCCTTTCAGATGAGTTCATTTGTTATGAAAGATTTTGTCAATGGCAAAGAAAGAAAGAGTCAAAGCACAAGCATCAGAAGTGACAAATCTATACAGTGTGTGCCTTTGTTGTGTGTTGTCAGACACTAGAAAACAAGGCAGATATAGTATAATAAATTCAGTAAAGTGCGACACTGACTCGCGCACGAAGGGTTCCGTACGAACGCTAGATATGTAATTTAATACAAACTTCATCCTATATAATATATAGTTTTGGCATTTTTTTTTCGTTTTTGGGTCTTTTCTTTTTTTGTTTTGGCGGTTTTTGCGTTTTTTCGGTTCTGACAATTTTTTAAGTTTTGACTCTTTTTTTAGTTTTGACACTTTATTTTCTTGTTTTGGCGATTTTTTTCGGTTTTTGGCGTTTTTTCATTTTGGCGATTTTTTTATTTTTGGCGATTTTTTCATTTTTGCGATTTTTTTATTTAAAATTTTTTAGTTTTGGCGACATTTTCGCGTTTTGGCGATTTTTTTTAGATTTTTGGCGTTTTTTTTCGTTTTGGCGTTTTTTTAATTTTGGCGATTTTTTCGAATTTGGCGATTTATTTTAGTGTTAGAAATTTTTTTTTTAATTTTGGCGATTTTTTTCGTTTTGGCAATTTTTTTTAATTTTTGGCGATTTTTTTTAGATTTTTGGCGTTTTTTTCGTTTTGGCGTTTTTTAATTTTGGCGATTTTTTCGAATTTGGCGATTTATTTCAGTGTTAGAAATTTTTTTTTAATTTTGGCGATTTTTTTCGTTTTGGCAATTTTTTTTTAATTTTTGGCGATTTTTTTTGGTTTGACGATTTTATAATTTTCGGTTATTTTAGGTTTACCGTTTTTGAAAATTTCAAGTGTTTGCCTCTTACGGTTTCCAATATATATCGAATTGTAAAATTACATAGTCAAAATAGCATTAACTGATGGACCACCCTTTAATTTTAATTTTTTTAAATTTTAGAGTTAATTGTTGTAGTCTGTATGAAAATACACTAATTTTACAAAATTCAAGTTTCAGTATACATATGTACATACCATTGTATGTATATTACATGGGATTTTAACATTTTTCGTTGCTCTTTTTGGAATACCCTTTAATTTTTAATTCTCATGTATTTATTGTTGTAGCGGCCAAGGTTCTACATACTGTGTCCAAATTTCAGGTCCGTAGCTCTTACGCTTCCTGAGAAAATACCGCGTGACGGACAGACGGACAGCGTAGCGAAAACAATAAGGTTCCTTTTCACCTTTGGTGTACGGAACCCTAAAAAGTAAAAAAAAATAAATAGTTTTAATGTTCGGAATTTTTTTTTAAATAAATATATAGGTCGTATGCAAAAAAAAACTTAACAAATCTTTGTCAAGCACTGTTAATTAAGTAAAGTTATATTCTAAAAAAATATTATATCAAAATTCTAAAGCAGGCATCCACGTTTGTTAAGACTATAAATATTCGAAACTAAAATTATATAGTTATTACTTCAGATATTTTAATACTATTATAAGATATTAACTATTTTCGTAGTAAAGCACTAAGTAGTGAGTAGCGATTGTTAAATCGATTCGATTCCAATCGAAACCCGATTTTATGATCAAAAAACTCGATTTTTTGTTATCGATCTTACATCTACGATTTTATGCTGAAATCGATTATTGGGCTATAAAAATCGATTTTATATTATGTCAAAATTTTGGCAATTTTTTTAAGTATTAATCTGTGTGAAGAAAATTGGTTCGATAACTAATATTATTCATCTTTATTCCGTAACTTTTTGTCGACATCAATGCTAAAACAATATCCAAAATAGGACACGTCATTGCCTGACGTTGATGTTATCAAGAACAAGTAAAGGTGATTAGTATGAAACATTAAAACTAATAATCCTTAGTAATAATTTCTGACACTAACTACATATAATATATCGACGATGTTATGTACCTTACTGAATTTAATGTGTTTCGTTAAATTAACTTTGTGTCTATTTTTAATGTACATAAATATGTTAATTGTTTTTGCTTGTTAATTAATAATAATCTTTACTTGATATTTTATGAATAAAGATTATTTTGTTTATAAATTAGCCAATTTGTCTTAAACGATTTTAAAATCGATTTTCATGCCCGATTAATCGATTTCAAAAATCGAAATTAAAAAAGTTGATCGAAAAAGCGTAAATCGATCTTAGAAGATATTTGCCGATCCCTAGTAGTGAGCTGAAAGTGCTCAGTCGATGGAGTGAGTCACGCACTTACGGAAGAGAATCGTTGAATAGAACTAGTTCGTTCATGAGCGGTACAACTGTACTATTAATATGTAGAACATTAAATTTCAATCGGTTGCTGGAGTGATGCTTTTTTTTTTATTTTATATTACATTAATAATTAGGAATATTTCTTAGAAAAATACCTATTAAGCGGAATTTATTTCTTCATGCTTAGAAAAATACATCTTCATTTGAGAGTCGCTCTTCTAATCCCCGCTAATATGGCATATGGTGACTTTTTTAGATGCCATGTTTGCTAAAGATTTTACGAGTATAATAAATTACTTTTTGTAAATAAATAAAGTAACTGTTACTAAAATGAAATAAAACTTCTAGCTTAAACTCAAAAAAGTTTTGGAACCACTGCACATCCTACGTCTCACATGTTTCAATGCTTGTGTATTAACCATTGTTGCCATTTTAGCATTTTTTACTGCCAGATCTGGCATTTTCATTAGTTAAAAAGCAGTCAACTTTTAAAAAATTCTGCTAAATGCTTTCTGGCAGAATTTGTTGACAATAAAAAATTTTAATTTTTTAAAAATATTCTTCTGTTTATGGGATTTTTCTCATAAATATGCATTGCGGGGTAAAGGTTCCCTGATGATCTTTACTAGCAAAAGTTAAATATGCATAGCATCCAGGGAACCCCTCAATAACCAATTTCAATGTATTTTAAATAAAAAAATATTTTACTGAATAGGTAAAATAATATTTTGAGATTATTAGTGCGTTAAAAAATTTTAAACGCAATTAAACATATCCAAAAATTACCAATTATTAACTACCTTTGTATGTGCTATACAAATACCTGTAAATACTAATGTTTCTTTAAACATGAAATTCAGAGCGATTTAAATAATTTTCTTCATTTAAATCTGGCATTATACTTATGTTCTGTAGAACATTTTAGCAGAATTTTTTGACCAATTTAGCATTCCCTCATCATCATTTTCTGGCAACACTGGTATTAACTTTGAATGTTGTGGCTATCTCAGAGATGGAAACATTAGTATTTTGTGCAATAAAACGTTTTTTAATATCCATGCATATATATGCATATGTTTTTTGACTGACACTCGTTAAATAAAAATAAAATATTGCAATTAATGGATTTGAGAAAAACTAAAAAGTTTGTGATACATAAAATATTTATAAAATGATTTCAAACAAAAATTTGTTTTAAAAACTTTTTATAAATCAAAAATAGTTTTAAAGGATAAGTTAGATATTAACAGCCTTATATATAAAAATTATTAAGGCTTTATAAAGGATTTTTAAGAGAAATTTTTTATGAAAATTGGTTTAAAAACTCTGTATAAAGCCTTAATAAGTTTAATAAATAAGGCCGTATACATATGTATGTATATGTAGCGTACGTAAAAATTATACATAAAATGTAGTCCTCTGGAAAGAGATTTATATACCGTATATTTTCAATGTTTAAGAATTAATAATAATTATTAATATTTACTTATAATTTTATTAATATAAATATTAATAATTAATAATTAAGAATTTTTAAAGTCTGAAATTCTTTAAAATCGTCTTGATAAATCGGGTTTCGTAAGAGGGGCTGAACATGAAATAAATTGGTTAAATTTATATTTTATTGTCAATAAACTCTCATTTCCAGCTGACATGTCGTTCCATAAGCGCCAAAAAGCTTAAGCGATTTAATATTCGAGCTGAATTTTTTTTTCTGACGAAAATCGATTATTTACAATCGTACATAATCGATTTTTGTCAAAAAATTAAATTAAAATAATATGTTCCTTAAGCTTTTCTGGCCATTTTCTGAAAACACATCAAACTAATAAAAAAATAATGCCAAAATGTATATAAACCCTTTATTTTGTTCAACGTAGAAATTCATAACAACTAAAATTTAATATGTGAAAGAAATTTTCTTGCTAAACTTCATTAATTTATAGCAATGAAATCAGTTTAAAAAATATTTAATAAGTTTTGTGAGTAAAGGCAGAATTCTGTTCTGTTACGAATCAGCTGACTCTTTTTTGGTTATAGAAATCTAATTAATACAAGTCGTTAGTTTTTCTGTTTCGTTCTGTTCTGTTTCCGTTCAACCTCTGAAAATCAAAAAATTGTTAAGTAATTGTAAGTGACAGCTTAAAATAAATACAAATATTTTAAAACAAATTTTAATTATGTTATGAGAATTTAAAAAAAATAAGTTTTAAAAGAAAAATATAACATTATATTGATACTTAACAACGGACGATGCAAAACTCATAATTTTAGTGGAAAACTGCGACCCTTCTGGTGAGAAACAGCTGATAAGTTACTACAGAAAAAGTAAGTACTCCAATTTAGAAGCAGAATGGCTCAGCCTAGAACAGCAACAGAAAGTAAAGACTAATGAAGCCTTAAGTCCCGTGGCATTGTGCATATCACATAATCCAGCAAAATTACATTGTATGGAGCTTTCCATCTCTGGCACTTGTTCAACCACTATTTTGCTTTACTTTGTGCCCAGCGTTACCGTTGCGGTTAATAATCTAGGAATTCACAACTTTTTCCACTTCTTGAAGACTATTTTGCTACTCTTACAAAATGCACCCAAATGTGATATAGTTTTTAATGCTTGCCACTATTTTGATACTTTTTATTATTTTTTTTTTACTTTTGTGAAAATGTTCAAGTTATTAGAAAACAAACGAATGAAAAAGGTTTTGATGCAATTTTAAAAATATACGAATCTGAAATGTTGGTACGAAATAAGCAATTTATAGAATTGATTGAATGAAAATTTATATCTCAGCTTATAAACAGTTGGTTCAAATACATATATATGTATATAATTTGCTGCATGGTGTTTCCGTTGATTGACTTGGCTTCATTAAAAAAAATTTATCTTAAAGCCTGACAGTTGAAGCTTATCATGTCATGCTATCTGCTTTAAGTTTGTAAGGAAGTCTCATTCAATTAAGGTAATTTCGATTCAGCAGCTGATGATCAGCTGTTAATTTCTCTGGAGTAAAATTTTACATTAACAAACGCACAAGGCGAATATTCGATACCACCTGGTATCAATTCGCCTTATTTGTATCAAAGTGATGTGGAAGACTGTTGAACTTATTCAAAAATACAGATATACAGTTTCAAAATAAAAATAGGTATTTAATAACTATTGGAAATGTTAAGAAATACCTTTTTCTATGAATTAAAAAAACAAGCGTACAAAACCTTTACAGAACTGTGTTGTATCTACATTCATCTCTTGAGAATTCAATGTTCAGATATTTATCAAAACTTAAATAAATTTTCCTAAAACCAAATAAGCTGAGTTATGTCTTTTTTTTTAGTAAACAAATGCCAATGCCAATGCCCAAAAAATTGGCATTAAAAATTTATCCGTTTTATTTAGAAAATTTAAGTTATTCTTTGTTATCATAAAGAGATATTATAAAAATTATTTTTTTTTGATTTTTTCATAAAAATAATGGATCTTCTTATTACGAGTGTCATAGCACTCAAAAATTTTTTTTTTAATCTAGTAAAAAATCTTAATACACCTCCGACAAAATACGACACTATTAATTAAGCCCAATAGTTTTTAGTCTTTATATATGCATTTAACTGCTATTGTTGATGTTTTTGAAAATAAACCGATGAGTCGTAATATATATATTTTTAAAAGTTGCCTCCTTTTTTCTTAGAAATTCCCTTTTGGTTGGCCCTTTTTGAAAATTTTCAACGGTAACGCTGTTTGTGTGCGACAAAACAAAAAAGAAATAAAAAGGTTCTTTGTTTGATTTTAATTTTCATGATAATAATACTTAGTTTTGTTTTAAAGAATTCACAATGCTTTAAAATTGTCTTTTGTATAAAGCGTTATATTTGTGCGTTAACAATTCAATTTGAAACAAAATTTTATCTCTTTTTACTTTTTCATGGTGGGACCCTTTGTTCAGATCTTTGGTCTGTAGCATTGAGTGTTCCGATAATTAATAAATTTCACATATTGTAAACAAACTTAAGTTCTTTAAAAGCGAAATGGATTAGCGGAAATGGTGATTTTCGCTGTACGCAGCGGTTTTTCAACTTGTTTCGCGAGATGGTGATTTTTCTGGCGATAAGATAAATAAATTTGTTGGCGATTTTTTTTTTATTATAAAAGTGCTATATAAACACGAATTTGTTATCAAATATATTTACTAAAGGTAGAATTAGTAAAATCGTATCGTGATGTTGCGTGTCAGCTGACAAAAACCGTACCATATACAATACATGTTACTAGTTATAAAATATGTGGTGGTAGCACTGCTGACGTAGGAATCTGCAGAAAACAGATTTTTCTGTAGCGAATGTCAAAAACGCCGTATTTAATGCCAAACAAAAAAAAATGTTCTGTGTAAACTGTTACATTTTCTATAACTTGTGCACAAAGTTGAACGATACGGCAAGCTGTAAAGTAGAATGATACGATTTTACTAATTCTACCTTAAGAAAAACTACATAAATCTGATTTTTGGCGATTTTTAAAATCAATTTGGCGAAATAGGTCGGAAAAAATCTGCTTTTTTTAATCAGGGCTTTCAGGCAGCGTGACCGTTTGACCGACTAAAGTGGCAATTTGCCACTTTTTCGACTGCGTTGCTACTTTTTGACCACCTTTATTTAGGGTGAGTTATATGAAAATACATTAAAAATAAAAAGTTTAGTGCAGTTTTCTCTGTTTTTTTTCAATTTTGCTCCCTTTTTTTTGATAAATCCCCTATTTGGTGCCACTTTTTGCAAAATCTCATCGGTCACCCTGCTTTCAGGTATTGCAACTTCTCGCCAAACATGGCGATTTCTCAACTTGTTTAGCGACTAAATTTTTGATTTGGCGATATGGCTATTTTTCTGGCAATAAATAATTTTTTTGGCCATTTTTATTTTGTTTTTTTTTTAAACAAAATTTAAATTAATTTTTTGAAGGGATAGTTTCAAAAATTAATTCTGCCAAAACTCGTCTGCAAGAAATTAAAACAATTCGATTTTATTTATTTCTGCTTTGGCGATTTTCTGCTAAATTTTTATACGATTATTTTTTTCAACAATTTGTGTTAAAAAAGCGATAAAAACAAATTTATTATAAAAAAAATACCTAAAATCGATTTTTGGCTATTTTTAAAATCACTTTAGCGGAATAGGTCGGAAAAAATCTGTCAATCCTGCTTTTCGTTCTTATTTTATTTTAAGAATTTTTAAAATTGGTAATTCCAATTTTTCAGATTTTTCTTAAGAATTGTTAGCTAAAAAGCCTTTAGGAGATTTTTTTTAAACTTAAGGTGCAATTAGACGGGACATGGTCATAATGCTATAGCCATAACCAAACAAAAACTGAGTTGGTTTCTATGGTAATGGCTATGGCGTTATGGCGAGTCACCTATAATCAAATACAGAGTTGCCCATTAGTTTGGTTCGAACAGCTGTTTTCTATGGCTATGGTAATGGCACGTCTGATTGCACCTTTAAATAATTTTTAACGAAATAAAATAATTAATGAATTAAACTTCAATATCAAAATCTTTACAACAACGATTTAATTTTAATTAATAACAACATTTTTTATTGCAGGGTGATTCACCGTTCGGTAAACAGGATGCCTACGTTAAATTGGAACCCTTGGGAGAGGGTTCATATGCCACAGTGTACAGGGGTTTTAGCAAGTAAGTAATTGAAGAAACAATTTTCAATAAACAATCATGTTATAAAATATTATTAGCATTTCTTTTGAATATTCTTAATATATACACAGAAAAAAATTTTCCTGCAGTAAACATGTTTGATTGAAAAAAAACCGCCAAAAATCAATTAAACATTTTATTGTGTCAGTTAAGCTTTTAATTAAATTAAATTTTTAAACAAAAGTTTTATTGAATCAATTACATTTTTAATTGATTTTTGTTTTTTTTTCAATTAAACGTGTTTATCACACGAACATTTTTTTCAGTGTACTAAGACACATTTCACTGTGTTGGTTTTTTATTTTTGGAGAAATTCCAACTTTGTTAAATATTTGTTTTTTATTGTATTAACCAACAGTAATAGAATCATTTCTCATATTCCATTTGATTAAAAATTCATGTTAAACAGCTGATATGAACAAATAATGTCTGCCCAAGTAGTTGAACAGGGGTGTTCATAGAGCTGGCAAACTATCGATAGTACTATCGATAGTATCGATGGTTTTGTTTTTATTATACTATCGATAGTTTTTTTTTCTTGATAGCGATACTATCGTTGAAAAAATTTATTACCAAATTGTCAACAAACTAGATCAAATTTAACATATTAGTTGTCTTTTATTGAAAATACAGAAGTACATATCCCTGTATTAATATAATAACGTCATAACTCAAAAAATTAATTTATTCAGTTAATAATACAGAATGCCCCGGCAATTCGTATTTCATCTTGTGTAAAAAAATTCACGCGATGGCGTGCAAGCTAATCTCTTGATAGAAGAAAGCTTTATTAATATATCCACTGAGTTGTATATAAATTGAGAACTTAACACATTTTTTTCAAAACTATTTTTATTTGAGTTATAATAATGAATAAATGAGCGATATGTATTGAAAATTGAAATTCAGCATTCCTAATAGCATGATCACACGGACAACAAATATCGATGTTCACTCTCATTCACATTCAAGATTCGCGCTCGAATATTGATTGAAATATACAAAATTTTGTGAGCGAACCATTTTCTTCCATTCTGAATCTTACTGAATTTTTCGATAACAAATTATCGCTAATTTATCTGAATTGGCTATTAAAACAAAATTATTACATACAAACGAGTATGTACGTATCGTCACCTTAAATGAAAACGTATGTAAGTACACTTTTATATTTTTTACAGGAGAAACAAAAAAAAAAAAAAACGTTACAAAATCAATAATAATAAAGTATTCTTGAAAATGTTCTTCGAAATTTACTTGTAGTATGGATTCTTATATCTTCTTAAACATTTATTTCCTTTTTATGTATCTTTAAGCTTTATTGTTAGTTACGTTCCTTGCAATAAAAAATAGATGTATTCGTAATTACGTCTGTTTGAATTTCTTTAATAAAATCGTAATTTTTCATCGCAGAGATCTAAATATTTGAGTGAACATGTAGTTTGATAAAATGAACTATAATAAATCAAAAACTCGATTTCGAATTTTTGTGTAGTTACGTGTGTTTGCATTTAAGGTGATGATATGTAGGCATGTTTTTGTAGCCAAAAAATAAGATGTGTTTAAAATTGAAAAATTAGAATGAAATTAAACATAAAATTAATAATTTAAGGCCTTATTCAGAAAGAAATAATTTCAGTTTAAAAAACTTTTACAAATAAATTTTCATACAAAATTTGTTGTGTAAACCATTTGTAAACCAAAATTATTTTTTCTGATTAAGGCAGTTATAATTTTTAACTCATTTTTTTTAAACTATATCCATATATCAACAGTCAAAACGACTGTTCGTGTTGGCGTGTGAACATAGTGTAAAATAATTCGATACTATCGATAGTATCGATATTTTTTCAACAAACTATCGAAAATATCGAATGGCGTGACTCGATAGTTTGCCAGCTCTAGGTGTTCATGAAGTGCGTGGCTGCTGAAATCTAGTTTCACGTTTATTGCCTTTTTTTTAGAAAAATACATTAACTAATAAACTGTTTCATTCCATAAAAATTGAAAATAAGGAACTTAACTCCGATTAAGAAATTATTAGTTAAATTTAAATATTTGATTTTAAAAAACTTTGAATAGGGTTTTTATTTTAAGCCCTGAAAATAACTGACTTCATTTATGAACAATCAGTTTATAATTTTTTTTTATCTTTTATTTGTTTACTTAAATTTCTTTATGGAGAATACAAAGGAAAAAGTTAGTAGATAAGGAAGAAAAAGAAGTAGAAAAAAAAGAAACTCAGTAACCGGAAGATCCTTCGTTGGGTGTAATTATTTTCCATAGCTTTCGTTGCCAACATTAATGGCCACATTTATGTTGATTTATTTATGTATCTACCATATTTCCGAAGTTGTCTGGCCTAAATAGCCCGCCTATTAAACCTTTTTTTAAAATTTTGAGAAATGGTTTGTTTTTCTTTTGTGAAGGGTTGTTTGCTTTTAGCAGTATGGTATCATTTTGAAATGGATTTTGTTTAATAATGTCTCTTTATTATTCAACACCGCTTGCTGGGTGTTGATATATAACTTGTTTTATGTCAATGTCAGAAAATTTTTATAAAAATAATTATTAACCATTTTATGCACTTCAACTTTATGTGTCTTGTTTAGATATGATGACACTTTTTTTTTTGGAGCATGTGGCTGATGTCATTGAAAAATATTTCGCTTTTATTTTCAGTCATAAAGGAGTTTGATGATGGACCCTTTGTCCTCTAAAGGCTTGAGTATTCCAACTCTTGTTTCAATGATTAATGGTTGGCTGGCAACAACACATATTTCTTATGGCCAGTGATGTGTTACACTGACACAGTAACATTTTTGCCCTTAGATTTGTTTCTTTCTCTCGTTTCTTTATGCTTTTTTGTTTGAACTATGTATGTACCATGATACAATCCCTCTAGTCAACTTAGAACCATATGTCTCTATGTCAATACTATTTCTCCAGTGACAATTGCACTAGTTAAAATGTCGACAATTTTCCTTTTACGCGCGAGTAGAGATACGTTAGAGACGACATTTCTAGTGTATTTCTGGTGATATTGTCAATGAACGCGTCAATAGTTTGTTTTTCTTTTTTATTATGTTGTGCAATAATATTAAATAAATATATGTAGACGAGGGTCTATATTTCCATATAGTCGTAAAAGAACTACCTTCTCAATAGTGCTAAAGTTTACTGATAAATTTTGAATGACAACCCTATGTTATTTGTCAATAGGCATTTGCATTGACTGGGGTACATCTAGTCAGTAGCACTATTGACAATGTCACTAGAACATCACTATAAGTTTACTATTGACAACGAGAGGGATATATCAATATTGTGGACTAGAGCCCCTAAAATTTACTAGTGAATCTTTGGTGTCAATGTCTCCATGTTGACCCAAAAGAACTATTTAGTCAGTAGTGATACAGTCTAGCGGTGGATTTTCAATGACAAGCTAATGTTAAATGTCAATAGATGATACCATTGGCTGGGGTACACCTGGTCAGTAGTGCTACTGACAACGTCACTAGTAAATCACCACAATTTCACTATTCGCACTTTCTGCAGGGATAATATAAAGGTACAACCACATTTGACGTATAAAATTAATTCTGACTTTTGCCCCAATTATTTGATTACTGTTTTTTTGTAAACAGAGAGGAAAGCGTTGCCACACACATATAATGGCAACTTTAATATTAGGAATGCTTCTTGAAATGTGTAATTTGAGTTTAGAAATTGTAGTTAAACACGTATTTTTTTGAATGTTAATTGAACATGAGAATAACGAAATCTGTGTGTAATAAGACCTACAAAAGCAAATATTTGATTAGTTATTTAATTCAATAGATAACAAAAAAAAGCCTCACGGCTTGGGATGCTACTTGGTTCTTAAAAACATCGATATAAAGATACGGCGTTTCTTAGATGCGATACATCGATGTTTCATTAGCGGAATTCACAGTTGTTTAATACATATAATACACATTCGCATATACTTCGTGTGCAAATTTATTGCTGGTTTACATCAAGCACAACACACATACTGTGACATTTGCATTTGAGGCAGTGTTGCCAACTTTTGAGACTCAAAACGCGTAAAAATTTTTGAAAAAAGGGCTAGAAAGGGCTAAATTGAAAAAATATTCAAAAATAAAAAAAATAGTAAAATTTTTCGAAAAAGCGCGAAAAGGGGCTAGTATTAAAATGTTTCTGTTGAAAGTTAAAACATCAAATCAATTTTTGTAAAGTAATTTATTAGAATATAAATAACTATCATGAGATCAACACATACATAGCTTGAGAGCTTCAATATTGTACATATTTAATTTTCATTTCATATTACATTTCAATAAGGTATGTACATACGTAGATTAAATAGTTAGCATATACATACATATATAATAGAAATATATACATATGTATATATACATATGTATGTTTACATAAGTAGATACATTTAAAATTGGCAGTTATTAAATAAAATTTCGATTTTTCGCTCTTCCAAAAACATACATTATCCGCTTTGGGCTGTACTGAATAACTATCAAGGCATAAAATATATGGAAGAAATAAAAGATTACTCTATATTATTCTTCTTTTTTAAATTGGTAAAGCAATATCGACTTTTTACTCATTTTATTTTGCTAGATTAAAGGAAGAAAAAGTTCGCAAAAGTTTAAATGTAGCCATATCGAGCAAAAACTAAAAATGGGCTAAAAGGGCTGAAAGATTATTGTAAAAAGTGTTAGGTTTGCGCCTTTTTTATTTTGGGGCTAAAATTTTTTTTTCGCCTTTTGACTGACTGAAAACGGGCTAAATCTAGCCCTAAAAGGGCTAAGTTGGCATCACTGATTTGAGGTAAACACCTTTCAAATCTCTTAAATTTGTTCTTGTTTCTTTGCAAAGTAACAGCAAGCATTGTTGTCGCTGAGATCTGGTTGGCTGTTCTGCTCTCGTCGGTGTGAAAATACAAAAAGCTCTTTATAAAAGTTTGCACATTGTGCATATGGCTTGGACGTAGCTGAACAAGAGTTAATGCTTTGTTGATATATACGACAAACACTGTTCTTCTTTTTTGTTTGCTAAGGACATGGCCTATGATTGGACTAGGAACATGTAACTATCACATTTCTCCTTAAAATGGACCAAGTGGTCTAATAATATCCGTAAGGATGCTACAACCCGTTAACAATTTCATCCGAAAAATGTAAGGCAGCTACGTCCAAACACACTTACTCTAATATATGTATTTCAGTTAAACAGCTTTGTTATTGTTTATTTGCAAAGACCAAAGATGTCGCCGAGATCTGGGGGCAAATCGCGGCACCCAGTGTCAAATTACGATATATTTCCATATAAATTCTATTGAAATATTTCGTAATTACTTAATTTGCCCCCTCCTTGGGTGTTGTGCTCTCGTCAGTGTGAAAACACAAAAGGTGTTTTGTAAAACTTTGCATATAGTGCGTATAGCTTGGACGCAGTTGATGTAAGACAATACACCAGAGAGTATAAAACAAAGTTCCGCCTTGATTCATTTGGAAATTTCCTTCCTCTTGTATCTTGCTTGCTGCCATTGTTGGTGCTGCTGTAACTTTTTTGCTGTTTATTTTTTTTTTTTTTTTATAAATTTATGAAATAATTAAAATATTTTCCATTATTTTTAATTTAATAAACAAGAACGTCAAAAAAAATAGAAAAAACTCGGATTTCATAAATTAATAAGGTAGCATTAATTTTGAGAGTAAAAAATAATCGGGACAAACGTCAGAAGGTTAATATGGCGACGAAAAGAGAAAACGGTTTTACCTTTATATTATTGTATCATGGTATGTACATTTCAAATGTCTTTGAAGTAATATGTCATGCTTAAATATTTTGTTAAAAAAAAATTATTTACATATATACAAAATGTTTTTCTTTTCATTTTAATCTTTAATAAAATGTTTAAGCTCTCTTTTATCCTGTATTTTGTTATTTCGTTTATTATTACTTTTCTCTTATGAATTATTCATTATGTTTAATTGTTCATCCATTTTATTTGACTTCTGGGGAATAATATTATTTAGCATTTTTTAAACTTTCAATAATGTGTTGTTGCATTTTATTTAATTTTTTTTTTAATTTGTGAATTCGTTTACATTTTTATTGAATTTTATAGCAATTTGTTTGTTTGTTTGTGTTAATATTTCAATTAAAAATTATTGAAAGCAGTGAGGCAATAACTAATATTTTGTAAAAAAAACATCAGTTTTGTAAAAAAAAGAATTTAGATGTGACATGATATGAGGCTGAGTGACTTTTTGGGCCTAATTACGAGTGTGTCGTATTACGACAACGACTACGACGATTTCGCACTAGATTAAAGAAAACATGTTGCAATGTTCTTTAGTCTTCTACAAAATCGTCGTAGCACAGGTTTTTATCTAAAAAGTTATTTAATATTTCAAAATAGACTCCTTGGAGTTCTATACACTTAGTCCAAGGTTTCTCCAATTTTTTTATCCCTCACACAAAAAAATAAGGTTTGTCGAGTTCATCAAAATAGACATTTGTTTGTGAGATGATTCGTCATTGGTGTAAAATCGCTTTCCGACAAGTTATTTCTTTCAATTTTCTGAACAAGAAATAGTCACTCGGGGTTAAATCTGAAGAATAGGGCGTATGAAGGAGCAATTTGTAGCCCAATTCATGGGTTTTTGCTTTGGCAAATGCACATGCGTTTGTGGTTGTTTGAGGGAAAACGCTGCTGCACCCATTTTGCGGAAAACTTTCTCATAACCAAGTAATCATTCAAACTAGAAACCATTGAGCCATGCGAGATGTCTATAGCTTCCAAAATGTCTCTCACTTTCAATCTACGATCGACTAAAGCCATATCGTGAGACTTCAACTGGGCGTCAAAGTCGTTGGGCTTTTACGGTCAGAACGAACTTTAGTAAACAAGTTTTTGCAATTGAAATTGATGGTGAAGAGTCTCCATAGTATTTAGCAAGCCTACCTTCAACTGGGCGTCAAAATGGTTGGGATTTTACGGTCAAAACGAACTTCAGTAAACAAGTTTTTGCAATTGAAATTGATGGTGAAGAGTCTCCATAGTATTTAGCAAGCCTACATTTGGTTGAAGTAATGGTTGGACCACTTCATCTGAGTATTTGGAAATACTCAGGAGCAATCCAAACAAGTTTTTTTTTGCCGTCTTATAACTGTGGGCGAAACATACATCAAAGATAAAACGGTGTTATTAATCAAACAGGGTTATGACCAAATTTTTCTTAGAATGCTTGCTGTGTCATTCATATCGATTACATAGAAAATAATAAAACGAGTAGCTTTTTCATAGATCAAATATTGATTTAAATCAAAAATGACCTCATCAGGCGAAGAAAAAAGTGCTTATACTCAGACTATGGATATTTAATCGGACAAAAAATATATGTATACGCATGATACTCGGGATATTTATTCATCCTTCACCACCATCTGCATACATATGTAATATAAAATAAATAACTAAAAAATGAAATGGGAAATGTGTGGTGTGTGTATGGCTGTTTGACAACATGCTCTATATGAGTGTGTAAATAAAAAAGCCCTGTATATACGCAGTATAAATATTGTATATATTAGTAGTCAAAGTCGGCCTTATGTATAAGAAAAAAACTGACATGAAGTTAGCATAAGTGTCGACATTGAACTAGGTGCTAACAAGTTCCTCCATACAATTTGATATTAAAAATCGGCGCATAATGTAGTTTTAACCAACTGTTAAATTCTAGAGTTATGTTAAATGTGAACTTGGATGGTAAAACTCGTTAAGACTATATTCAATTTTGCCACTTATGCTAACTTCTTGCTAGTTTTTGCCTATACATAGGGCCAAATATTTTTATACTCATGCGTGTGGTTATAGCTCGTACAGTCTATAAATTTTAGCTTGCTGTCGTTTGAGCTGCGTAATTTTAATGTTT
This sequence comes from Tachina grossa, assembly GCA_949987645.1. Taxonomy (NCBI): domain Eukaryota; kingdom Metazoa; phylum Arthropoda; class Insecta; order Diptera; family Tachinidae; genus Tachina; species Tachina grossa. The sequence goes on along the minus strand of OX465276.1, from coordinate 21,988,788 downwards.
TTTATGCATGTTTTTTTATTTATTGTATCTTCATATATGAACTAACAATAAGTATTCAAATCTTAAATCTAAAATATAATTAATAGGCCCGACCAATGTCGGACATAACTTAGTGATAGTTATTAATAATACATAATTAGTGATAGGCAAAAAAAGTATTTTCAAGCAACTTCATTTGGAGTGTTTATTATTAGAGCCCTTGTATCTCTCTTTTTTAAGCGGATGTGTCTAGTAAAGTTCAAAATATTGCGAGCAAGCGGATTAGGATGTGACTCGAGTTTTGTTAGATATTTGCCTGCGTATTTTGCAATTTCTTCAGTCACTAGTGGCATATTCAAATCACGATGTATATTTGAATTTTTGATGCACCATGGAGCCGATGTTATCATACGTAAAATTTTGTTTTGCCTTCGTTGAATTTTCTCTACATTTGAAGCTGAAGCAGTAACCCATAGTTGAATTCCGTAGCACCATATTGGCTTTAAAAGCGACTTGTATATTAAAAGTTTACAGTCTAGGCTAAGTGTTGAATTTCTACCAATCAGCCAATGTACCTGAGTTAATTTAAGTTTCATTTGTGATAGCTTAGAATCAATGTGTTGTTTCCATGTAAGTCGTCGATCAATGTGTATATTTCACATGTGAATGTTGAGCAACAACTTGATTGTTAATCGGAATGGGGGAACAAATATCTCTTCGTAAGGTAAATGTTACTTGAACACACTTTTGTTCATTTACCTTAATTCTCCATAAGTTTAACCAAAGCTCCATCTGGCTAATGTGTTCCTGGAGTTTGCGGGATGCCTCATCAGGGTTTTCCAGCATATTAAGGCAGGCTGTATCGTCGGCAAATGTGGAAGTATGGATACTACTGCTCACAGGCATATCACAAGTATAAATCAAATATAAAACTGGCCCCAGTATACTCTCCTGTGGTACACCGGATGAGCTAGTTTCAGGCATACTCATACAGTGTCCTTCCACAACTGTAAATTTTCGGGCAAGAATGTAACTTTCCAAAAGATTTAGAATATTTATTGGTAAGTATGTCTTCAATTTCAAAATCAGGCCTTCATGCCACACTTTATCAAATGCCTGAGAAACATCAATAAACAGGGCAGAACAATACTTCTTTTCCTCAAATGTTTTTCTGATAAATTGAACCAAGCTATGCGTTTGCTCAACGGTGCTAAGCTGGCTTCTAAAACCAAATTGATGGTCCGGGATGCACCCATTATCAGTTAAAATTGAAGACAATTTTGTCATGAGTAGCTTTTCAAAGAACTTTGACATTGTTGACTCAGCCTTGGTAAGATCTTTACCTGGCTTTGGAATCATTTTAAGATTGGCAAGCTTCCAGCAGTGTGGATAATACTCCAGTCGTAAAATGGCATTAAAAATGAATAACAGGATTCTAATTGCAGTACGAGGCAACTTAATCAGCATCTGGTTACTAATTCCATCATCGGGTTGAGTTCGGCAATTAGTTTTTGTACAACACATATCTTAAATTTTAAGGGTCGAGGGGGGTAGAGCAACAGCACTCGGCAAATCAGCAACACCGCTACATGTGTTTGGTGTAAATACGGATTTTAAATGCTCAGCAAATATGTTACCTTTTTCAGTATTGCTTCTTGTCCAACCTCCGGTAGATGTGCGCAGAGGTGGCTTAAACTCAACGGGTGGTTTAAGCTTTTTAGAAGCGCGCCACAAAGAGTAATTAAATGCTGGTGTGACATCAAGACCTTCCAGATAATTTTTGAAAGATGCAGTTTTTTCAGATGCAAACAACTCTTGGAGTTGTGTGTGTGTGTGTGTGTATAAAAATGTATAGTTGTTAAATCTTGATAGTTATACGTATTCGGTTATTAATACGTGTGTTTCCCTATGAGAGTGTTCTTTATTTTTAGCTGTATGCATTCATATTTGTTTGATGGCCAATACTCAAAGAGTACTTAAAACGATACTTCTGTCATTTTCGGGTAGGTATGTAAGCAGGAAAAATTAATTAAAGATGATCAATCAATCATTTGGCACCTCTAGATACTAACCTATAACAGTTCAGACTTAAATTTTTAGTAGATTGCTTAACTTATCGTAACAAAGTATCCTAAATGTACCCGCACAGTTTACCCATCTATTTTTTTTTATCATAATTTTCTTACTTGAACTATTGCACAATGAGTTAGCTCTCATTTTAAGCATGTTAATGCTAAAAATACAAAAGAACAACAATTATAATAATAATAATAATAACACTGCAAGTTGATTCTTTTGTCTTTAACAATGAAATTATTAATGGTGAAAGGAGACTGAGCACAAGTAGAACCTTTCCTTTTCATTGTTGTAAAGCACATGAAGTGCGCTTTCTTATTATTCTTGTTCTTCATTATAAATAATCATTAGTTTTGTTATACTCATACATATGTAATTTCATGTTCACTTTCACTTTTTGTTATCTGGTGAATGAATAAGAATGTCAACATCACATACTCATGTTCAACTATAAAAATATGAGTATGTTTAAAAAAAATGTATGTAGTACTTGCATAAGCTGATGCATTTGTACGAGTATTTGTATAAGAGATGCTACTTTGATCCTTGTTTTTATTAATCATTTTGCTTTGTTATAGTGTTTTTTTCTTTTCTTTGGAAAATCATATTTAATTGGAACACGGCAATAAACAATTTTGAAACTTTGTTTGCAAGGATACAATTACACACATTTATGCATACTGCTCGTATGTCAGCTTTACAAGCTCACGAGTGCGGCTGAGATAGTTGTTGCGATTATATGAAACGTGCTTTTTTGCACTTTTATTGAAAATTAAGAAGAGGGTTTGCAATCAACTGATTGCAAACAAAATAATAATGATGTGCTTTAATTAAAAATTACATAAATCTATGTTGAGTATGCAAGATTTCTTATTCTTCTAATCAGATGCTAGAAAAATACAATTGTTTTAATACTTAAGTTGTTTTTCCAAACTACAATTTTGTGTGAGTGAATTGTGGCCAAGGATTTTAAGAATATAAATTAGATTAAACGAGATTTTAGATTGTTTTTTGTGCACGTTTTGATGAAGCTAAGCCAAGATAAGAATTAGCAGATTCAATACATTTTTTATATTCCCCCTTATTCTGTACCCTTTATTTTGGATACAATGCCTGTCGTCGGAAACAACTGAATGCTATTCACAGACTCACATATGCTCTGATATTTGCATTTGAAGTAAACAGCAATCACAATAGCCCAATTCACAATCTTGTGCAAATGGTCTTGCATCGTTGCATTTGCAAAATGGTATAGTATATCGATACTCACCACAATTGTTAAGTGGTGAGTAGAATATACTACACAATTTTGCACATGCAACGATGCAACACTATTTGCGCAAGATTGTGAATTGGGCTAATCTTTTGCAAATTGTCTTGAATCGTAGCATGTGCTAAATGGTATAGTACATTGATATTCACCACGTAACAATTCCTACTGGTGAGTATCAATATACATGTTCAAAATGGAACGTGCAACGATGCAAGACCAATTGCACAAGATTGTGAATTGAGCTATTAGCCCAATTGTATAGTATATTTTATACTCACCACTAAGAATTGTTAAGTGGTGAGTATCAATATACTATACCATTTTGCAAATGTTACGATGCAAGGCGATTTGCACAAGATTGTGAATTGGACTATTATGTTCTTGTTTCTTCGCAAAGTAAGTGGCAAGCATTGTTTTCGTCGAGACCTGATTGGCTGTCGTGCTCTCATCGGTGTGAAAGCACAAAGCTCTTTTACAAAAGCTTGCACATTGTGCATGTGGACGTAGCTGCCTAAGAGAATAGAAATAGTATGTGCTCGAGAACGAGAAAACAAACGCCGAATTTTTGGTATTTTATTGATGTGACGTCGACAGATAGTTACAGAAAGCTCTTGTAAGTGATCTTGTGCAGGGGTCTAAGACGTATATTATTTTTTGTCCGACTAAATATCCAAGTATTAAGAATAAGTAAATCTTATAGCAAAATATCATATCATATTATGTTTACTCATTAGAAAGAGTGTGCACTTTTCGTTGGTAGAAAAAAAACAGTCTTGCCTTGGTCATTTATACAAGTCAAACAGGCTTCTCTAACAATTTCCTTTTGAAGAGCTGATGAAATATTATTAAGCTTTAATTAAGAATTCATTGCGTGTTCCCCAACAAAAACAACATAATGACAGATTGCCCAAGACTATCTGAACAAATACAATACAATGCTGTTGCTAACCGACTTCAAGAAAAGGAGGAAGTTAACAATTCGTCTCTATTAATTTTTTTGGAGGTGTTACTTCATAACTCGGTACATTTTAAACCGTTCGTAAAAATTCTTTTTTGGTCTGATAGGGCATAGCTTCCCATTAGTCCCATTGTAAAAAAAAGTGGGGACACGCCCATAATTTTTGTTTGTTTGTTTAATTTTATGATAATTATTTTACTAATTTGATTGCTGCCAAACCTATAAAACACCTTTTGTTCTTGTAATTAAATTATTTGAAACTTGATAAAATGGGCGGTGTCACGTCCATTAAAATTTAATATTTTATTTCAATGGTTAATGGTTTATTTTAGTGGTTTAATGTACCGATTTTTATAAGACTTAACACACAATATTGAATTTAAAAAATGGGCGGAGGTACGCCCATTAAAATTTAATTTTATATATCTCGTACATCTTATTATCTTCTTCTATCAGATCTTTGAATTGAACTCGTTTTTTTTTGGCAGAAAGAATTATTTTCTTTAATAACACCCCCAGTCCAAAAATGAAATTTTTTCTTTTGAGCCAAAAAAAAGTTCTTTTTGAAGTTTATTTAAAAAAAGGTAGAAGTTGTTGTTGTTTCAGAAAAAAAGTTATATACATACGTCCATATTTTTCAAAAATTTCTTAGAACTTTGTAAAAAGTATTAAAAAAACTAGAAATGAAAAATGTGTATAAAGACAAGTTTTTGTTAATGAAAATCACAGAATGTTGCTTTGGACCACCGTTTTTTGTTTAATTAAATCTATTTCATATTTCCGTATGTATGTATGTGTGTATATCCGTATGTTTATTTAACTCAAATTAACACTTTCGAATACTTAAAGTATCCTTTACAACCGTCACTTCGTTTCATTATTGTATTCAGCTGTCTCTGTTATCTGAGTAAAATAGACAAGAAAAAGGGCAAAAAGTTAAGTAGTAAAATCATTAGGAATCTTAATATAAAGCACTCAAATCGTTTTTTTTTTGTATATAAAACATCAATCACTTAAGATTTTTGTTCTGCTTTTAGATCCTTGATGTGTGATGGTTGGTTGTATTTGCAGCAGTTTAGTTTTTAGGGTAAAGAAAAGTGACTTTAAAGCTTTATAGTATCGTTTGTTTGTTTAATCTTCAAGCATTATGTATGTAGGACAAACAGTAAGAGCAGATACTGTTGAAAATGATCAGAAATCTTTTTAAGCACATATTAGAAATATAGTAGAAAAAATAAATTTATGTATAGTATTTTCTTTAATGCAAAATTCTTGAACTAAAAAAATCATTTGATATTAATCATTAGAACTTGCATATTCAGGCACTCGACTTGTCTAGAAATTCTTTCCAAAAATCGTCCAAAAAAAAATTAGAGCTTTCCATATAAACTTTCTAATCAAGTCGAAAGTCTGCATTGTGGAATCAGACTGTTAAACAAGTCCATTTTAATTTGAACTCTTATTAAAGTTTTTTATAAATACAACATACATACATACTCGGATATACATACATAAGTACTATTTTTGGATTCAGGCAATAAAATTATTTTTCCCACACATAAAAAAAGCTTATGGATTAACTAACAACCTCCAAACAAAAAATAAACACCACATACCAAATACACCCAAAAGTTCTGTATGTTTTGCCATGAAACTCGTAAAATTTCCTTTAAGAACAACCATAAACATAAAGAAACTTTCTTAATTCGACATTTTTCAACAAGTTTTCTTTCAAGGCTTGTGTCGTTTCCGTATGACAATGATAACAATTTTACTTAGCAAATGTACGTCTATGTACTCACGTACATACTCTCCTCGTATAGTACAAAATTAATGATGTTAGTGTAGGGACAATAGTGTTGCAAACTCATGAAATTATCATAAAGTCTCAAACAACATGTGTTTGTTGAACTTTTAAAATGTCTCTAAATGTTTGTGTCAGTCAGTATGTTGTATCGTTGTATGCGAACTTTAACTCAAGAAAATGTTAAGTTTTCTTATTCCATTATTTGCGGCAAGCTGCTGCTGCTGATGCTATTTTTTATGAGGCCCGCCTAAGTTTCTAGTTTAATGTTCGTTTGGCAAAACTATTCGTTAAAACTAAGGTGTCATAAAATTTAACCTAATTTGACACTTTAAGCTTTTTTCTCCATTATCTCGTATATATATATTTTCATGCATGTATACCTTATATTTTTGGGTTGTTGTCACATATAAAAATGTTAAGTTTATATTCTACTTTATAGTAATTTTTTAAGGCTATACACACAGAAAAATTTCAACTTAAAGTCTACCTTAAACAAGGTTAATCTAATCTTTTTCGGCAATGATTTTGCTTCATATGTGCTTCATATTAATCTAACATGATTTATAGTAATTTCCAATGAAAATTAGTCCTTTTGAAATGACTTAATTTAACGTTGATTTAATATTTACGTACTGTTAAAATCAAAATGAAGAATCATGTTGAATCAAAGTTATTTCAAGCTGGAACAACATTGATTTAATTTAAGGTAGTAAAAATGTGTTTTATTAATTTTATTTAACTTGCGCGTGTGGTTGACAAAGACATCAGAAAAATGTTTGTTTGTACATAAATTGGCTTCCCCGGCGAAGACTTGAACTCGAAACTCATCGCGTGGTAGTCAACGTGCTTACCCCTGCAGCAACAATAACTTCAAATATTCTTTAGATACACACTAAATATGCAACATCTTGAACAAAATTTTCATTCAATATTATTTCATTGATCGTTTAAATTATTTATTTGAAAATTTTTAGTTAAAGAAAAAATACAAAATACTTTGACTTGAAAGGTTTTAGTTCAAAAAAATCTTTGACTTGACTCCAGGATTCAAACCTGCGATTCACCGACTGCAAGACTAGTACACTGGCTACCAGCCAGCAGCAGTTTGTCGGCTGTTTACAAACATAAAAAAACAACAACAATACAAAAACAATAAACACAAAAGTGTATTGCAGTAATGAACAAAGCAAATAAACTTCAGCGCACTCAAATAATAACCCGATTCACAATCATGTGCAAATGGACTTGCATCATTGCATGTGCAAAATGGTATAGTATATTGATACTCGCCACTTAACAATTCTTCGTGGTGAGTATACAACATACAACGATGCAAGACCATTTGCGCAAGATTGTGAATTGGTCTAGTATATTATTTCTTGTAAATTTAATGTAATTTGAATGAATTTGAATCAAACTTTTTGCATAGGGATTGCGACCTTGTCGTGGTGAGAGGGCTTAGTAGGTGCAATGCTACTGGCAGGGCCTCCCTTGGCGGTAAGATCAATGGAGAGCATCTGAAGCTAACAGCAATCCAAAACCTTAGGCGACTTATACGACTAGTCTCCTACCGGCTAAACGTCCCGGGATTTAGGCTTAGAAGCCCGCCGATCTCGGACTTATATTTCAGAAGGCCAGACTGTTGGATACAACTGTCAACCCTAGTACCAGTCTAGGATGCTATGGGCTAATCATCTGCATTTCCAAATTATGCTCAGTGATTAATGAAAATAAAATAGTGCTGTAAAGTAACTGTCGACAGTATGTTGTCTTAAAAAGTAAAAGGAGAGCAAACAACCTAAATTATAATTTGCAATCGGATTCGTTTGGGAGCTACTTGCACAGCCTCGTTCCATGTAAATTAAGATAATGCTAGTTTATTTAACGTTGATGTAAGCCAGGTTGTCTTTTGACATCCTCCTCAACGGGAACCTTGTGTGTTATACGTAAGAACAACCTTGCTTTAATTGAATTTATATCTACCTTTTTGTGTAAAGGATTTCAAAACTGCTGATCATGTTTAAGCTATAAACATTGGATGATACAGTGTAGCCAGCGACTGGCAACAGAGAATTACAAGATTATTGTTTTAAGTACCCTTTGAGTATTGGCCGTCAATGAAGGCGTACAGCTAAACATGGAAACACACGCTCACACGCATTAATTTATTAAAGCGACTACCTATCACTATAAACAACAAACAGCAGCACAAACAAATATGTATAGAACTAAAATTTATAGACTGTATGAGCTACAATAATACTTAAGAGCATAAAAATACTCTGAGTATTAATCGGCTACACTTGCGTATATACAAGGCTACTTTATTTATACGCACACATAAAGCATTCAGGAAAATTAGTTAATGGAATACATTTTCCATTCTATGTGAGCAAATTTAAGATTAGGAGGTAAATTGGCTTAAAAAAACCTTCTTTACAGTTTTATTCATGCCAATATAAAGTAGAGATATGGGAATTAATAATGGCATATGATGTTGGGCAAATTTCGACCTCTAGCACTTCAGCAGACGTCCGCTCTTTTCACAAAATTTTGAACTACATTTTGCAACAAAACTTCACTTATCTCGTCAGTGCAGCGCCGAATTTCATTTTTCAGAGTGTCAGTTGTTTCTAGTTTGTTCACGTAATCCCGGTCTTTCAAATAAAAATTCACAAATTTCACAATAAAAATTATTTGTTCAAAAGTGTAGCGTTTCTATGGTTAAAATTTTCCAACTTTTTACTAAATAAATGTCAAAGGATGACATCTCAATTTTTGACATTTCACAAATATGGTTAAAATATATAAAATAAAAAAAAAAATAAAAAAAAAATTCAAAATAAATAGGTGACAGCTCAATTCTTAAAATTTCATCACTTGACAGCCAAATTACTTCCTAGTTTCAAATTTATCCGGCCTTTACAGATGTATGCATACGGTGGCGAATGATGAATAAATATCCCGAGTATTTTTTCTGCCCGACTAAATATCTTACTCAGAGTATAAGCATACTCCAACTATAAGTATGAAAGATGTCAATACACAGAAAAAACTAAATTTCGTTTTCAGTAACCAAATTCATTGAATCAGTAAATTTTTTGTATGAATGCGGACCTACAAAGAAATTTGTAGAATCTGATAAATTTTGTAAAAATTTAACTGGAAAAAAAATTTCATTTTTAGTTAATTTATTATGACATTAGAGGAAAAAGTTAACTGAAACTCAAAATATTTTCAGTCAAATTTATTAATAGGAACAGAAAAACATTTTTGCAGATTTTTTTTTGTATTATTCAGCAAATTTTTTCTTTTTAATTTACAAACACATTCACTAAAATTTTTCGTATTACCAGAAAATAAATTAACTGAGTCAATAACAATTCTTAACAATTTAAAAAAAAAATAGTAAAAGTTTTATTTGAAAAAAAAAAATAACTGAATCAAATAAAAGGTTCAACTATTTTTTTTTTACTTTCAAAAATTGGCTTGTTTTTGTGGTTAAGCATTTCGTTTCCGCTTTTGGAACTCGTCAGTAGACTTCAACCCAAAGTTTTTGAATTTAGCTAACAAACTCCGTATGTTTATAGTAAGACTCTTAATACTATATTGAGAATCACAATATACAAACATAATAAGTTTGAAAACCGCAAACAGAAATATTAAAAAAAAAAAATAAAATGATTTTATATCTACAAAATAATTTGTAGAAAAAATAAAAAAAAAATCAGACAAATTTTTTTACAGTATATAAAAATAAATTTAACTGAAAATAAATTTAAATATAAAAAATATAAATCTAAAATTTTTTTTACAAATTTTTACTTTATGTAGATAATTTTCATTCTATACAGTTTTTTTTTACATAAAATAAAATTGGAACAAATAATTTACTGAAACAGTAAAAAAGATTTACTAAAATTAAATTATATTTCAAAACACACGTTTGTTTGAAAATTTTTTGGGAATAATTTTTTCTGTGTACGCTTGATACGAATGTGCCTTTTTATTTCTATTTGTAGCGTATTTTAGGGTTTTTGCATAAACGAAGTAGAGATGCTTTTGTATGTTGAGAGTCTGCTATAGTCGTTGTTGCTTGAGAGAAAATATGTGAGTGTACAAGGTGTTTCAAATAAAATTATGATTATACGCAGTTACTAAAATTGAGACAATTAATTATCTTTGATATTTAATACCAATTCTTGTAGCTAACTCCTACATTAGGTTTGATTGTGTTTTCTTGTTGTCTTGAAATTTATTTGCGTACTATGTTTTAGATTTAATTGTAGTTACAGTGCTAAAATATATTGCAATAGTGTCTTATTTTTTTTTGTTATACTATACAAAGAATATTATGACATCTTGTATGTTTTTTTTTAAGAAAACATTAAAAAAAAGTATGACATTCAGCAGAGGTTATTTTGATACAAGAATTTTCTTTAACACATTTTTTTTGTGTATAGTTTAGTTTAAGTGTTCTTTACTTAAATGTCACAATTCCTTAACTTATTGTGAGATATATAATTTTAAGTAAAAGATAAGATAAGATATATAATTTTAAGTAAAAAAAAATTGCCAACTGCTTACCTTAAAATTGTAAGAAAAATTTAAATGCCTCCGTAGGTAGTTTTGTAATTCTCAATAATCTATTTAGATTTTCTCTATAAGCATTGTTGTTTTTTAAGCTTTTTGAATTGTGGGCGAATTCTAGTGAGATGTTATAGCTACATTATCAACAAACAAATTTTTTAAATTAAAAGTAATCTTATACCGTTCATGCAAATTAACCAAGTCTCATATATTATAGCTATGCTATTTATTGCGCGATACAGAAGTTAGGACGTGTTTTTTGTAACAAAAGAAATCGGCACTATTATAGTTATTAATTTATTTTTATTTTGATTTCTTTTTTGCTTAAAAGCAGGATACGAAAATAAACGAAACTAGTTGTTTCATTTTGTTTTGTTTCGTTATTTGAGGTTGGTGAAACAAAAATAATGACTACGATTTCTCAGTTTGTTTTTGTATTATTTTACACATGAGCACAACCCAGAAAACACAGCCGATCATCTGTAAGCCGGCTAACAGTCGCTATCGGCCACAAAAATACATTGACTTAATCGTATGCCGCTAGAAAAAAAAAATTAATGGGAAGTAAATGAAAACTTTTTGAAATATTGCATTTTTTTATATAACTCACCAGCATAGCTATAACCGGATGCCCTAAGACATCTCTTTTCTTTTTTTCTTGCATTTGAATATTTATATGATATGAAGACGCTTGCCAGCGTGTTTCAAAAGGGATTCATATGTATTTGCTGGAGTTATTCTAGAAATGAAACGAATTTGACGAGAGTTTTATAGCAAGGCTTAAAAATAAATTACTGGCAAAACAAAAACACTCTGTGTTAAATTTTTATAACAAATTTTTAAATATTTTTTTTCCATAAACATTAAGATAACTTTTGTGAGCTGTTTCAAACCTAAATTTCAAATTTAATTTATTTTTAGACTAACTTATCAACGTGTTGCTTTAAAAGAAATCCGACTGCAGGAAGAAGAAGGTGCGCCATTTACAGCGATTCGTGAAGCCTCCCTACTAAAAGAACTGAAACACTCAAATATCGTGACGCTACACGATATTGTGCACACAAGGGAAACCTTAACTTTTGTATTTGAATATGTGGTAAGTTGGGTTAAAAAATCTTAAATATTGTAATATATTGAAGATATTTATTTATTATTTATTTTATTTTCAGAATACGGATTTATCTCAGTATATGGAAAAGCATCCAGGCGGCCTGGATCATCGTAATGTTAGATTATTTTTATTTCAACTTTTACGTGGCCTCTCCTACTGTCATAAGCGACGTGTTTTACATCGTGATGTTAAGCCTCAGAATTTATTGATTAGTGATTGTGGTGAATTGAAATTGGCCGATTTTGGTCTAGCGCGAGCAAAAAGTGTACCCAGTCATACGTATTCACACGAAGTGGTTACGTTATGGTACCGTCCTCCAGGTAAGTGTAATATTCCTTAACTGTAATATATGAAAAGTATAAAGTATATATATTTATTTGACATAAAGTTTTTTATTTAATTTCAAAAATAAAACGAAAGCAAAATCGAATAGAGATGCTTGCTTAGCAAAGATTTTTGTTTGTTTCTTTGAAACTTATTATTTTTGTATGTATTAAGAGTCTTACTGTAAATAAAGTTTTTTTTTTACCTAATTTCAAAATCTTTTGGATTAAAGTCTAAAGGAATGAAATGCATATAGACATTGCTTAACCAAAAAAATAAGCAAAATTCTTAATATAAACTTTAATTAATTAAATTTTTTTTAGATACATAATGTGAAAACATTTGTTTTGTTTATGTTGGCGTAGTTTCAAAGTACTCGTGGATAATTGAAATTATTGTCATGCAAATTTTGGTGTTTTTCTACTTCTTTTATTTCTTTAACTAAAAAGTTTTTGCATCTCTTTGTTTTTCTACAGGGAAAGTTTTTGTCGTTTTGTTGGTGTTAATTAAAAGTGCAAAAAAAATTCTTTTGTTTTATTTGCAATTGTGAGTGATTTTCCAAACACAAATAAATGTGATTTTTTTGTGTGTGAATTTCGCTAAATGTCTCTTAAAACTAAGGACATCAAATGTCTCAAAAGTTTTGCTGTAACTACAGTACGCCCATAAAGTTAGTCTAAAGGCAGGCTGCAACATAAAATTAAGAATTTCGAGAGGTTAAATTGTCATTTTGTCAGCAAATTTCTCCACGAATATTTTAAACTCCTTACTTTGAATCATATAAAAGAAATATAATATTTTTGTTCGCAAGGTCGTCAATTTTGATACCCTGTAATTCAACTTGTGTTGCAACAGAGTGCTCAACAAATACCGCATCTAAAAGTTTAAGACCTTCTTCAGAAGATACAAATTTATTACTAAATATTCTTAGACTAAGAGGTTTTATTTTTATATACATATAAACATTGTGTGTTTTTAAGGGAAATCATCACATGTTTGTTTAATTTTAAAGAAGATGATATGCCATTAGTAAAGGAAAAATAAATCTTGTAAAAGGACGTTCTTTTCATGAAATCTTCCATCAACAATTCGCACATATGTGACTATTATATGTCTTCGAGAACTTCGGAACTCCATGTTTGGATACCTGAGTCGATTTTTTTTCATCGGCATAGACCTTATCTCTCAAGTAGCCTCAAAGAAAAAAGAATAAAGGTGTTAAATCACAAGATCTTGGTGGAGAATTGTGATCACCTCTGTGATAAACCTCATGGTCGGGAAACTTTTCGCCATCGTTCTGAAATCGTTACTTTTGTTGGACGTAGTAGCGCGTCAATATCTTCTAATTGCGGCCATACAAAATCATTAATCAATGCGGATTTCTAAAACTCGACGAGAAATAAACAAACCTGGGGTCAAACGATCACCATTTTCAGTCTTAGATTATGGCATTCGCTATCGAACAATGTAATAATATCGTTCGATATCGAATGACATAATTTCAATCTGAAAAAAATGTGATCGAATCAGCTCGTTATGGAAAGCCACGATTAGACCCCCTTGCTCAAATCGTCACATCCGTGATCGTATCGATAATTGTACGGAAACAAATAAAGTGAAATGGGATTTCAGTAGGTACGTTCACGTATGTCATAATCCGACAATAGTGTTTTTACGTGACGTACGTTCACGGATGTGACCATTTTACCCCTGGGTTCTAATCGTCACTTTCGATAACGTGCTGATTCGATCACTTTTTTTCAGTTTGAGGTTATGGCATTCGATATTGAACCATATTGAATAGCAAATGCCATAATCTCAAACTGAAAAACATTTAAAGAATCAATTAGACACCTGGGGCGAATTGAGGCATTCGATATCGATCGAAATGTCTATACAAACACAATTACAGTTGTATGAATATTTGTTGGATATCGAATGCCTTACTTTTTCGGCGGCAAATTGAGGCATACGATATCGATCGAAATTTGCATACAATCACAATTACAATTGTGTGAATATTTTATCGATATCGATTCGCCCCCTGGTTTTTCTTCAACACTATGGCCTACAACAGCAGTATTCTCAATTGTTTTTGAAATTGTCCCAACAGCCAAAAATTTTTCCATCCGTTTCAAAATTTGCTGGACGAACCAAAAATTGACGTTATAAGATTTATGAAAAAATTCGTATATCGTTAGCTTAAAAGCAAAAAGGCGTAACTCACAAGAAATTAAAAAACGAGTTTTTGATTGATTATTATGAATGCCATTAAACAGCATGTCTTGACAATATTTTATACTTCTGCGTTCAAAAATTACGATTTTATTAACAAAAAACGAGGAAACTTAGTTTCGTCTTAGTTTTTTGTTTCTCTTGTAAAATTATACATTTGTAAGTTACACCTTTTTACATTTAGCTAACGATATACGTGCCTGGGCGCTTTTTAAAATAATGGTGTTAAAAGTTGAGTATAACAATTTTTTTAAAATTTTTACATTTGATTCTCTTAAAAGCCTTTCTTTTATTTTTTTCTTATAAATTCAACCAAAGAAATGCTTAAAAATGCGAGAGAGATTTAATTTGAATTAAATAATTTCTTTTCCTTTAGACAGTTTTTTTCACTATCCATACAAAGTATTTTCCTGAGTCATAGTCCAATATACATACATACATATAATAGTATTTATTATTCCGTATTTTAAATCAATTTTTTTTAAGAAACCTTCAATATAATCGGAATGAAAATAAAAAATAGCAGACAAAAGAAAGAAAGAAAAAAACTTCAAATCCCTTTTAACGCAAATGTTGATTTTTCTTTCTACATAAAATACTTCTTTTAAAGTTTTCTTCAGCTCTTTTTTCATTATTCAAATAATTCTATTTTTCTTGCATACTTTTTGTAATTCCTTTGTACTTTCTTTAAGCAAATATATGAAAGGATTCTTCTCAACTTCTTTATTTCTTTATTTTTTTTTTATTTATACTTTCGTATTTATTCATGTTAACAAGTTAAACGTTTTTGGAATATTTAATTTGATGCCGCCGTTACACTGTGGGACCAAGCTCAAAATAATTAATACATACTAGAGCGTGGCACAAGCCTTAAAAAAAGGCTTACAAGCACTCTCATTAATTTCAAAATGTGTGTGTATATTGCGTCGTTATTTTAAAACAAAACTTTCAAAAGAGATGTGTTTTGCTTTACGATAAGAATACTGCAGTATAGAACAAAACTGCAATAGAACAATGTTGAAGTAAAACCAAGCCTTTCAAAACAAAAATGAAATAGAACATCAAAATTCACACAGAACAGCCCCGGCCTAAAGATTGTAAAATTTATGTACAATTATCTTCACTATAAAAAATATCTAAAAGTCTAATGGATAATTCATAGTTTTAAACATTTTGCTAGCGGCTCCACAGTGCAATAAAAATGCAGCCTGTATGAAAAAATCATTAAAATAATTTTTCATAATTAAAGAAAACAAAAGGAAATATCTAGTATACTCTAAAATATACTTTATAAATGAAGCAGGCATTTTTGAAATATATTTTCCTCCATTTTCTTTTAAATTAAAAATTTAAGAATCTTTTAATACGGAATAAAATTATGAAATGCGTGTCTGCACAGAAAAATGCGCATTTCCCCGCAGCTAAAAATTCTAGTTTAATTTTTCTTCTCTTCTCTAGAAAATCATATCAATTAATAAAAATATTTCATTTAATAAGAATTGAAACAACTGTAAAATTCACTTTAGTTTAATTAAATTTAATATGTATCAAATTTATGAAGGTTTACAAAATATGTACATTAGACTGGTCCTTATTTTCGAAAAGTCACAATATTTAATGCAGGAACCTCTTAAATTGCTCCATTTAGCAAAAAAAAAAAAAAAATATTGCCGCTATTTTAATATTAACACGTGTCAAAGTCTCCTCCGCTAAAGAGAACCAAACGGGATCGGTCTTATGCATTAAACACATTCACCACATCAGGCTACACGAACACACGACTTCAAATGCCGCAAACAGCATTTGTCGCCTCGTAACCGGCTACTTAATTATTTTGGAGACGGCAGCAGCACCATCTCCAGCTGATATTCAAGTACAAATACATAGTTCAGTATTGCCGCTTTCATATATTTTGCATTTATAAAAATTAATTACTATTTTAAAATATACTTATTTCACGTGAAAGTACAAAAAGGAATCAATTTATTCTTTACATCAATTTTTGGATTTTGTTTCTGTTAAATAATATGAAATAATTGTAAAAAATCATTCATTCAACATTTTGTATTATATATACTGTTAACACTGAATTTTCTCATTGTAGCCATAGAAATAGAAATTAGTTGAATTTGACTACAACGACAAAATCAGCATAGACAACAACCTGTCACCCTGTTGCCTTGCTGTCTTCAAAAGAATCATTCTCATATAAACATGTGTATTCTATCCTTGACATTTGGTAGTCGGTAGCTTGCTGTGGTGAATGTGTTTAATGCATTACACCTTAACCTTTAGAAGCAATCCGGGGCTAGTTGGAACGGTGGGGAAAATTCATAAAACGTTCTGTTTGTATGGGATCGGAGAGGAAAGGAGATATAGAAAATTTAGCGGAGAAAAAATGAATGTGTGTCGGTCATACATTTTATTCTTCTAGGGACAAGCTGAGTCTTGTTAGGATGGTGGGGCAGATTTTATAAAAATATTTTTGTGTGGGAACACCCTTAACGAGAGGCGATAGGGGGTTAGTACATTCTGAAAAAATGTCGGAGAGAAAGAATTAGTGGGGATCGCTCTTACATTATACACTTTTAGCAACTGGTCAGTAGCAGTTATGAGAGTTTTCATGCATTTGGAGCCCTTTAAAATCGGGGTTTCTTCATTCTAGCTCATCTGATTCTCCAAACTGGGATTTCAACTGAAATTTTATCTAATTTTTCGGCATTTGACAAATCCACAATTAACAAAAAAAAAAAAATATAATTATTTATGGAAGGAAACCGAACTATAGTTGCGCTGCCAATTGCCGAAAATCTATTGTGTATGGTAACTGACAACAATTAGCTGTTAATATGATTTGTCAAATTGTAATAATCCCAATAAGCAATTTTGCTTGAAATCAAGTGTTATTCAAGTCACACAATCAATCAATTGTCAAGGGTTAAATTATGCTTGACTTACATTTTAATTCAAAAGCATTCTCCAGTGAAAAGGGAACTTGAATTCAATGCGAACAATTCAGTTGTAGTACAGTGTAATTCACGCCTTGAATTATACTACAATTAAGCCTTGTATTACAGTTGAATTCAAGTGTATTTGAAGCTGCAAAAACAAAGCTTTTAAAATAGAAAGCAAAATCCAATTCCTTTGTTTTTTAATAATAATTTTCTGCAAATCTGCCTTCGCTATTATTTTCACGATTTTAATCGTGACCGTTTGTTTTCCAAATTCAATTTTATTTATTTATTTTTGATATTTTCATCACAATTCAGTTTTAATAACAAATAAATTACGCATTTGACAAGGTTTGAACATATATGTATGTTGTTTGATTTTTATTTAAAAATATTTTCAAACTTGAAAATTACTTGAAAAAATGCTTGAATTCAACTTTGCTTCCAGTTCAAAAGTGCTTGAATTTAAATTTGTTGAGTGCTTATTGTGCCTTACAGTAGAAGCAGTAGTTCTGAACGATTTGAGTGAACTCAAGTACCTTCTTAAGTATTTGCTTCTCTTCATCGAAAAATAATTTCATTAAAATAATCTAATATTCTTTGAGAGAAGTAATTTTTTAAGCATTTTTACTTAACAATTTTTTTCTTTGGGATTTATGAATATTTTTGTAATCGTTCAGTTTTTCTTACATTTTTTTCATTTGCCAATTTTTTCAATTGAGTTAGCTTGGTGATAATCATATTTTTGATTAGTCAACTGGAGAAAGTTGCCATTTTTAATTGCTGAAGTAGGGTTGCCATACATAATCATGTCATTAATAAAAATGTTCGAAAAAACATTCGAGTGGAATTATACCTAAACCTTTTACTAACATATACAATTTCTGAATGACTTTGCTAAAGTAAAACTCTATTTCAAACAATTATTTGCAATGATTTAATTCACTTACCTTTCAAAGTTATTACAAATCTTTTTTTTTTTATTATTTAAATAACATCCATTTAAAAGTATCAGTTCATATATTAAGAATAGTAATCTTTCGTTAGATTATAATTTTATAAAGTACCATGATAATGAGTGTCGTATATCGACTTCGATGATTTTTTACTAGATTATAGAAAATGTATTGTGAGGTTCTTTAGTCTTGTGCCAAACCGTCGTAGTTGATGTCGACACTTGTGATTACACCCATAACACTGCTTAAAAATGTGTCTATAATAGAATAAATAAAAAAATATGTCATGGTCTGTTTAAGGCCGTGATACACTATTTGCCACAATCGTGCGATTTTTGAGAAAATACAACCCTGGTATGATAGAGTTTATGAACATTTTCAAAAGACGAAAACAATTCATAAGATCAGGGATGTATGTTTTCGTAGATCGTGCGATTGTGTAGGATAGCGAGTCATACCTTTACCGATGTCGAGAAAATACAGCTGCACATTAATACAAACACAATTTTTTTATTTTTAAGCTAACGAACGTACTCGTATTTTTTCGAGATCATTGAATATATTTTTATTATATTTTTCTGTTTAATAATTTCAGATGTCCTGCTCGGTAGTACAGAATACTCTACATCATTAGACATGTGGGGTGTGGGCTGTATATTTGTTGAAATGATTACTGGTATGCCAACATTCCCCGGTATACGTGATACATACGATCAATTGGATAAAATCTTTAAACTGCTGGGCACACCAACCGAAGAAACGTGGCCTGGTTGTACTCATTTTCCTGGTTATAAGCCGCACAAATTAGGTTAGTAAAATTCGAATGTAACTTGAATTAAACGCACACTTAAATTTAATATGTATTATACTTTTTCTATTTTCTCTTAAGGTTTTTATCGTCCTCGCAAATTAGGTCACAATTTTCCTAGACTGTACGATATCGTTGAAGGTGAAACGATAGCAAATGCTTTCCTCCAATTGA
The DNA here is from genome assembly GCA_949987645.1 of Tachina grossa. Lineage (NCBI taxonomy): Eukaryota > Metazoa > Arthropoda > Insecta > Diptera > Tachinidae > Tachina > Tachina grossa. Next base: position 21,969,546 of record OX465276.1, on the reverse strand, counting down.
ATCCTGACAAAAGAATAGGTGCCGAAGAGGCGTTACTTCATCCATATTTTGCCCAGTTACCAAAAAAATTATATGAATTGCCTGATGGTAAGTATAGGAAAATTTTTTCTACACAAATTTACTGGATAACTAAAGTCCTTGTATACCTTTAACTGTACCAACTACTGTGGTATATTTTATATTGTTTACTACTGCTTTCTTGCCCATTTAAGTAAAATATATAATAAAAATTCCACTTGAAATATAGCGAACATGTGCTTTAGAAATAATCTTACAAATTGTTGCACATAAGCATTCATTATGCATATTGTTGTTATCGCATTTACAAATGAGCTGAAAATTATAATTTACCAAACACACCCTTCACACCCTTCACACCCTTCACAACCACAAAAGTTGCAAGTGCTTTGTGCAATTTGAATATCCTCATTTGTATTTCCGGTGTTAATTATTGCCAGAATCTCTTTGTGGAATGCCGTGCTAAAGCCACTTCTACTTATCCAACCTCCAATTACTGCAACAACACATATTATTATTTGTATTATTTGTACAAACACTTCATGTTACCGAGCGCATTATGCATAATTTGATAATTTTTATTACACCGCCAGTATCGCTTTCAGTGTGATAATCATGCACATAAGTGTAATATTTGCAACTATATGTTGCATTATGTGTCTTGCAATGTTCATTAAATATGAAAATTATATCCTGTTTGAACGAAGGAAGAAGATCTTGTGTTGCAATCTTATTAACTTTAGAATCTTTATGGAATATTTTAAAGTAACTGATGTTAACGATGTGATAAAAAGAAATAGTAAGAAGATTTAAGATTGCATTAGCATTGAACGTTAGATTATGTACACCAAATAGTTAAATAAATTCTAGATATGTAATTTAATACAAACTTCATCCTATATGTATATGGCATTTTTTTCTTTTTTGGGGTTTTTTTTGTTTTGACGTTTTTTCGGTTTTGGCGATTTTTTTAAGTTTTGGCTCTTTTTTTAGTTTTGACACTTTATTTTCTCGTTTTGGCGATTTTTAAAAAATTTTTTTTGGCGATTTTTTTCATTTTTGCTTTTTTTTTTATTTAAAAACTTTTTTTAGTTTTGGCGACATTTTGGCGTTTTTGCGATTTTTTTTAGATTTTTGGCGTTTATTTTTCATTTTGGCAATTTTTTCGAATTTGGCGATTTAATATAGTGTTAGAATTTTTTTTTTAGTTTTTGGCGATTTTTTTTTTTTGGTTTGGCGATTGTATAATTTTCGGTTTTTTTAGTTTTACCGTTTTTGAAAATTTCAAGTGTTTACCTCTTACGGTTTCCAAGATATAGCAAATTGTCAAAATTACATAGTCAAAATTGCATTAACTGATGAACCACCCTTTAATTTAAATTTTTTAAATTTTAGTGTTAATTGCTGTAGTCTTATAAAAATACACTAATTTTACAAATTTCAAGTTTCAATTCATACAATTGTATGTATATTACATGGGATTATAATATTTTTCGTTGCTCGTTTTGGAACACCCTTTAATTTTTAGTTCTCATGTATTTGTTGCTGTAGCGGCCAAGGTTCATCATACTCCGTCCAAATTTCAGGTCCGTAGCTCTTACAGTTCCTGAGAAAATACCGTGTGACGGACAGACGGACAGCGTAGCGAAAACAATAGGGTTCCTTTTCACCTTTGGTGCACGGAACCCTAAAAAAAGGGCTCGGAATTCCAACGACAAACTCTTATCGCAATATTGTATGTTTGATATTTTTCTAAATATTGTTATGAGCCAGGAATGATATTCAAAAGTTTTGTATTTTTGGTATTGAGACTAACGAAAATTTATTTTAAGTTTCTTAACAAAAATACGAAACCTGATTTCGAGTTTTATGCAACAACATTATATAGATTTGAGATAAAATTCCACCATAAAGAATTTTAATAAATTCATCACCCTTATTCCAGTTGTCGAAATCGACGTCAGTTTAACTCGATACCAAAAAATTGGTGCTTTTCTACTCGCTCTCGATAACAATTTTGTGCTACTGGTTGACAATCTATTTCCGTTCCCTAAGTTCTAGAAAATAGCATAAACCTGCAAACAGGAGTCAATCGTTTTCGACAACGGGTACAAAAGCCCCATTTCTTGGTATTGTGTTCAATTGACCTCGATGTCGACAGCTGGAATAAGGGTGCATGTGACGAAAGTTGTTCATATAAAACTATTCTAGCGAAATTTAGTAGAATAAAATTATTCGATTGGAAATCATTCGAGTAAAAAATTATTTATTCATGTTTGTTCTGTAAATCGAGTCAATTTGAAAACGCTCGATTTAGATAAATTAAATCCACAAACAGCGAATTTTTTTCAGACTTTTTTTTAGTTTTCTATTTTTTAGAGCTTGAAATATCATATCCCAAATTAATTTAGTATGTATAATTCAAAACCATGTCAATGAGTCCATTATTTATTTTTGGAAAACGAGAAATTTACTAGGATTCAGTATTATTATATTTTATTTATTATATATATATCAATATTATTCGTTTGAGGTTATCCAAAAAATTAGTACACAGCTTGAATGAAAATTGTAAGAATTAGCTACATAATTCAAGAAATTTAAAATAATTTGAAAATTAATCCAATTGCTATTCAACTGAAAATTGTTCGAATAAAATTATTCGAAAAAATAAAAATAAAATAATAAAATAAATTTATTTTATTTATTTTACAAATAAAGATTATAAAAATAAAATAGATTCAAATCGAATATAAATTAGTTGCTGGCTTTTTTGTGTTAGTTTCTAAGCCTACTACGCTTATTTTTCTTGTGATTTTCAAAAATATTATTATTTGTGAATTCTCAAACAGTTCTTCAAAGTCTGTGCATAAGATAAGAGGTTTGTGACTACTCAAAATGTGTGGTTGAAGTCTACTGATGATTTGTTACAGCAACAATAAAATGCATATAGACAACGGTTCAGCGTTCCAGCGTTCCAGCAAATATATTTCAAATTAAAATAAAGATTATTCATATAAAAAATACTTAGAAAGAAAGTGATAATGATTAAGCTAAAAATTTTTGTATATGCGGCATGCGATAAATTTTTTAAGCTTATAAAAATTAGTAAATATCTAAAATCGATTAGGAATTTCTTTTTTAATTTTTCGCAAACTATATCTCTCGAACGGATCTCCCGATTGTAGTCAAGTTCAAAAGAGCTGTTTAGATTTTGAACTAGACCGGCTTAGTTTCTTTAATATTTGTTTAAAAGCACTTTTGTGAAAATTATATGTTCGAAAATTTTCCAAATTTATCAACCCGATTCTATTCAATACCTTTCGAATGCGACAAATTTGCTTTCGATCCGCTGACCCGCTCTTAAGTTATTACCACTTGTTATACACACACATTCATACGGAAATCATCTCAAAATTATTTAGAATCGACTACCAACCAGGACCTCAAAATGTCGAAATATGATTAGAACTCGTTTTGCAAAAATTGTGCTAAAATTAATAACTTCTTACAGAGGAAAGTTTAAAAAAACTGTGAATAACTTTTTTGTTTATGTGATACATATTTTCTGCTAGTTTACAGAAACCATGTAAAAATTCTCGGCTGTCTATTTATATTGAAAGCAAAAACAAAGCACTCAAAATTTGTTTTTGTTTTCAATATAAATAGACAGCCGAGAATTTTTACATGGCTTCTATAAACTGGCAGTTTTTTTTTTTATTTAATTCAACTATGTAGAATAAATTTTAATCAGCAATAGTTGCTTAAACGGACTCAATTTCAGTATTTTCAAATCTTATACAATGAAATACTTTTTTTTTATTAATTAGTCCGTTTTTTTTTAAAGAAGGTAATGCCGACATTTTTCTGTGCCATCACGCACTTCGTCAGTACCCAAGTCTATCTAGTTGAGCAGAGATTAGTTGTTTAAATGGATGTACCATCCATAAATGCATTTGTAAATATATATAACTACAGGGTGGGCCAAAAGAAACCAAGGGGTGTAAAAGTTTAATAACTTTTTTGTTTATTAACTTTTTTTTATTTTTTCTTTCAGATTATATAATATACAAAATGGAAATTTTTTTACACTAAGTATGAAAAATGATGTCTCTTAAATGACCACCGTTTTCAGCTTCGCACTGATGGGCTCTTTTTAGAGCATTTTCCATAACATCTTTCAAAACTTGTGGCTGTAGCGTTCGAATTTCTGCAACAATGTTTGCCTTGAGTTCAAGGATTGTCTCTGGCTTGTTCACATACACTCGCTCCTTCAAAAAACCCCAAAGAAAATAGTCGGGTGCTGTCAAATCTGGCGATCGCGCTAGCCAAATAATTTCCGAATTTCGAGAAATTATTCGATCTCCAAAAATTTGACTTAAAAGTGCCATTGTGTCTCAGGCAGTATGGGCAGTGGCTCCGTCCTGCTGAAACCACATACCAGGTCTGTTTTCAAGAGCAGGACGTAAAAAATTTTCTATCATAAACCGATACCGCTCTCCATTTACGGTTACAGCACTTCCATCTTCATTCTCGAAGAAGTAGGGCCCAATGACATTTTCAGATGTGATCCCACACCATACTGTACACCTGATGGGGTACACCTACAGTTCTGCTTATTAACAAAGCCATTCAAATGAAAATGAGCTTCATCACTCATAATCAAATTTTCAATAAAGTTGATTTCATTTATTCATTTCTTATTTTCTGATTTTCATTTATTATTTTCATTCATTATAAATTCTCCAAGTGTTGTCTATATAATCTGAAAGAAAAAATAAAAAAAATTAATAAACAAAAAAGTTATTAAACTCTTACACCCCTTGGTTTCTTTTGGCCCACCCTGTATTCATTTTAATTTTTGCTTATAACAATAAACCAATTAAATAATTTGACTTACGAAAAATTAAAAAATAATACAGTAAAATTTTATATTTTAAAATATAATACTTAAATCACAAAAACTTATGATAAATAATATTTTATTATCAAATTTTTAAATTATGTAAATTTGATCAATCAGATACTAAGCCTAAACAAACAATAAAAGCCAATTTGAATTGTATTAAAAAGTAACAAAACGAACAAACAAATCGAGCAAATGATTTATTTTCAATTGGTTTAATTTATGTTAAATTTTTTTCCCGTAATATCATTAACTTCTGTCAAAATTGCTAAAGCAATTGTCAACAAAACAATAACAATTTTTGTGTGTTCAATAGCCAGAAATAGATGAGCACTTTACATTGTGTGGACATTTTTAATTTGAATTGAAACGCATGGCGCCGCAGTTCGTTAATAATTGTCATGGAACTCCAAACATTTAAAATCAACAGCAGGAGTAGTTTGTGTGTGTTTGTTTGCGAGCATTTGCAAAATTTTTGAAATTGTATGCCAAAATCAAACTGGTAACTGTACTCAATTAGTGTTAATGCTGTAACTAGTACTTCGCTTGGTAAATACTCGTATGTACTGCAACCCATTTTACTTATGTTAGATGTCATTATGTCCTTCATATACTGTGTGCTGCGCGGCGTATCAACGTCTAATTGAGTTTAATTAAATTCACTGAAATGGAAATTGAATTTCCTGTTTTTCGTTGCAAAGGAGTTGAATATCTATTACTCGTATATTAGGGCAACAATGTTTGGTCATTAAATAATTTCAGGAAAAAGAAGAACTTTCTAATAATTATTAAATAAGATAAGGAATTTTCAATTGTAAAGGTTTTAAAACGCCTATTCACGTGGTAAGCTCGTCTACTGCGTAATTCTTTTAAAAGCTTACATCAGAAACTCATTTTACGGCCTATTTAATGCTGCAGCCTTGTGTGGTAAACAAATTTAGAAAATCGTGTGATACAAAAGTTTTTAGTTTGAAGTGTCTTCAGAATATTTATTCAGAATATTACAAACAACATGGTATACATTAACCCTCTAATAGGTATTTAGTGCAATTAGAAAGGAAATCACCTTTAAAAATGGGATGTATGTAGTTAAAATAGTCCGCGCAAATATTTGCGATAAAATTCTACTACAAGTCCCAGAATACCAGAAATAAGCAAAAACTTAAAAGGTGGTTGAAGGTTAATATAGTTAATATAGTGTTGACAGTAAATTGTTGGAATTTAAAAAACAATTTGAACAATTATATAACTGTTTTTATATTTTCCGATTTAAGTGTGTTTTGAGACTTACAGTAGAATTTCATCATTAATATTTTCGCAGAATATTTCAACTAGGTACATCTCTGTTTTGAAGGCGATTTTTTTTTAATAATAGCAAAAAAGACCGATTTCCAGAAGAGTTGGATATGTATATCGAGAAAATTCATCATGTAATGTTATAGTGTTTTCAAACTGAAAGTCAAAACATGATTTTAACGTTAAAACCATAAACAGCTGATTTTGCATTCACACTACAAGTTTGTTAAATTCAGTTTTTAATTTAAAGGCTGTCTAATAATTTTGCTCAAAATAAAATAAATCTCCTGCAGAAATGCGTGCATTTGTTGTTGCATTTTTTCTGCTTTTTAATAATTCTAATTCATTCTATTTACAGAATGAAGAAGTGCTTGTAAATAAAATTAATATATATATATATATAGAAATTCACAAATACAATATAAGATAAGCCTTTTTTATAGTCAGATGACTGCCAGTCATATTGTCTATTTTTACTTTCCAGAGTTCAATGAAAATATTTTGATTGTTTTTCTTCCAAAAACTCTTTTTTCCCATAATTTTTTGATTATTGTTGCTGCTGCATCCATTTTTAAGTTGAAAATCTTTCAAGCGACATCTATTGTTATTCACTTCCATAAACATTATCAGCTGCTGGCGGTCACTTTAACTTGGCAGCACTGAATATATTACAGCGAAAACAAGGTTGTATTTCATAAAACCAACTTAAAACCAATTCAAAAATGGTTTTAAGTTGGTTTTAACAACAACAGATTGTATGGTAAAACCAGGTTTTGACAGTTGGTTTTAACGTTAAAACCAACTTTTATTAAAACCATGTCAGTGTGAAAACACTATTATGAATAAATGTTCTGAAGAGACTTTGTACCAAAAACCTAAGTATCATACGATTTTCTAAAAATTTTTTCTTCTAAAAATCTAAAAACTCCAAGGTGCATTTTTAACTAGGCCGTAAAATTTATTTTATTTTTTATGTGCTGGACAGTGTTATATAACAATATTGTTCAGGCGTAAATTTTCATTCCATCTACTTATTCATGTGTTCAGATCGTTTTTGTAACTCTAAACGAATAAAAATGTTTTCGAATTTCTACTCAAATAAATTTCAATATTTGAATGTTGGCTTTAAAACTATAACTGAAACTAACGGCCTGGACCAGGATATGGACAAAAACCTTTCTATCGGTTACTTACATATGTAACAGGTGGCGCAAAAGTAATCCTCCTATCAGAAAATGCTATAAATTTTGCGATTGGCGCCTAATGTCAGTTCTGTTTTGACATTTGTGTAGTAAGCACACGCGAAATACACGTTAATAAACAATGTTACGCTACACTGCTCCAGAACGCGGAATATTGGTGACTATTTGTTTGACCAATAATCGGTCGTGAATTTCGTCGCATATTTCCTGGCCGTCCAACGCCTACTGGTGAAACACTGCGACGTTTAGCCGCTCGCCTCGAAGAGACTGGCACAACACGAGATGCTGCCAGGCGTGGCAGACCCCGGAGTAGCCGTTCTGCAGAGAATATTGCTGCTGTAGCCAGGGATGTCATGGAAGTGCCGTCGACATCGACCAGACGACGTGCCACGCAAATGGGTATCAGTCGACGGTCTTTACAGCGAATTTTGGTACAAGATTTGAAGATGTTTCCGTACAAAGTCCAGACGGTTCATCAGCTGTTAGCTGCTGACCGCCAATCGCGTTTAACATACGCTCAAGCCATCCTTTATCACTACCAAGAGGTTATTTTTGCGCCACCCTGTATATTGAAAACAAAAGCAAATTTTATTATTTTATTGTTGTTTTCAATACAAGTTGTGGATCTCAAGTTTCTTGTCGACATCGTGAGCCAGTCCGTTAATTATTTAAATAATTTTGGTACGTATTTTTTTATTTGTAACTTTTACTTATGTATATTTTTAAGATTCTGTAATTGTAAACCTTAAGCTAACCGGCTCGCCGCTTTGAAGTAATTTTTTTAAGTTTTTACAGAAATTCATTAAAATTCATCCGCCTTCAATGTGTACAAGGCCCCACAGTCCCATTACTATTCAAGAGCTGCAAAAGGAAATATTATTCCGTCTTATTTCTCTATTCAGAGATTACGTTAACATGCACAGAAAAAAGTATTCACCAATTAATGTTTTCAATTAAGAATTTCATTAATTCAATTAAATAGAAAAACTTAATTAATATTATCAAATCTTTTATAGATGAAAATTCAATTAATTTGTTAATTGATATTACAAATATTTTAATTAATAATATTACAAAATTATTCAAATTACCTTTTTGAAAATCCAACTTCATAATGGTAATAAAATATTGGTTGTGCATTGAAATTAAAAATGTAGACGGAGAAAATAAAAATAAAGTTGTTTATCAACATATGGCTTGTAAGCATGTTAAAATAAGAAACAATATAAAAAGTATCAAAATATGCTTTACAAGCGTCAAATATGCTCTAAAAACTCGAAACATTTCCAAAAAAAAAAAAAATGCGTGAAATATTGAAATATGCAAAAACATGCTTTTAATGATCTAACAAATCGATACCGAAATTCATAAAAAACTGTAAAACTGATAAATGTCTTATCTTATAGCGTGACACAAATAAAATGTACAATTCGATATACCTATGCGGTTTCGCTGAACATCAATATGTTTTCCAAATTTTATCCTCGAGGCATTTATATGAGTATATTATAATTTTTAAACCTTCCCAACACATTACTGAATGTAAAAAGAGTTTTTTTATTATAAATTTTTCAATGTCATACAAAATATATTTGGGCCGATTCTCATTTGAGTCTCGTTTTAAAACAACGGATAAGAACGAGAATTGTACATTGAAAATGTACCGTTTTACCTGAGCACCGTATTACCATTTAAATATAAAAGTTTCGTTTTCATGTGCAGCTAATTTGTAGTCTTAAATTAAAATAATGCTCAAAAATGTCATAAGTTAACTAACTGCGCCGCCCTAATTAAACTGTCATTTTACTGATGGATACGGATATCGGTTTAATTTGGTTCTACATCTGATATGAATTCATTCTAAATATCTCTAAAAGCCATTAAATTCTTAAGAAGCAAATATGCCAGCTAATTTAAAAGTAAGCTGTGATAGTTTTTTCTTTTCATACTGAAATGCATTTCAGTTTTAAACATTTTTCTGCTCTCAAAAATATTGAATTAAAATTTATATTGCAAATAAAACGTTAGCCGCATTATTTATTGATTTAATGTTTAAATGTTCAAATAAATGCTGGATTTTAACTTAAATAAGCCTCATTCCTCATTCATTTTTCCAGCAAATGCATATACATATATGTGTACAATATTATGGTTTTAATAGTATAAATATATAAATGGGTGTGTGCTGGGCTGTGTGTCCACTGGTTTTTATTTGAACATTTAATTATACTTATTTGCGGTTTAAAGCAATATATTTTGCACTTATTTTCATTATAATGAAAAAAATGAACACTACAAATTAAATATGTTTATTGGCAGCAGTTCCCAAAATGCAGTTTTTTATTGACATAGACATATGTTGAGAATAAAAAGGTGAAGATTATTTAAGCAACTACAGGTGCATATGCTTGTCCCTATTTTTCAACCATTTATGTATATGAATAAATAGAATTTGTTAACCTGTAAAACTTTTAGCTGTTGTTGTATAAAACACATATAGAAAAAAACTTAGAGTACAAATGGAATAAAACTGCCATGTTTTTTAAGAATTTCCGAATTTCAAGGTATATTTTAAATGCCCAATATTGGGTAGAACTGTATCAAAAAATTTTGTGGCGAATATATTTATAGAATGCTAACTATATCCAGATATGTATTAATACTAATTCTGCTCATATGCTTTAATAAAACTAAAACCTGTAACACAAAAATCTAACTCAAATATTCTAATATATTTAAAACATTTTTAATACCACGCACGTGATAACTAATTATAAATTTGATTTTAAATTAAATCGAATAATGTTCAACTGATTTTAATTGAAATAATTATTAAACGTAAACAAGATTACTATTATTTTTCACCCCTTTTTTTTCGTGTGTAAACTATTTAGTCAAACGTGGCTTTTGTGGCCAAATTGATTATCTTGCATAAGCAGCTTTTGTAAAAAAATTTGATTTTAATTTTCAATTATAAATTCTAGGGAAATATAATTGTATATTAAAACACTAGTTTTTTTTCTGCATACTGTTGGCGAGTGGAAGTTAAAAAAATTAATGAAATTTATGTTGAAATTTAAAGTAAACAACATTTATTTTTAATAAAATCTATTCATGTCTATCAGGAAAGGTATGTCTGAATAGATTTTTGGTAGATAATCACGCTTATTCCAGTTGTCAACAACTTCATGTCAATACATTACGAAAAAAAAATTGGTCCTGTCTACTTTTTATCGAAAACAACTGACTGCTGTTGATTGACTCATGCTATTTTGTAGACCTTAGGCAACAGAAATAGACTGTCAATAGCACGAAATTCTTCTAGAGAGCGAGTAGAAAAGTCTGCACTTTTTGTTATTGTATTAATGTAGAGTAATGTCCTGCACAAGACCATTTATGAGACCTTTCAAGACATGAGAGATTTTTCAAATGCTTTACTGCAGCAAAATATTCTACAACAAACGCTAAACAACACTGTTCGCAAGACAAACAACCAAAACAAATGTCTTGCCAACAGTGTTGTTTAGCGTTTGTTTTATAATATTTCGCTGTAGTAAAGCATTTGAAAAATCTCTCATGTCTTGAAAGGTCTTATAAATGGTCTTGTGCAGGACACTAATGTGGAGTCGATGTTGACTATTGGAATAAGGGTAAATACATATATAGAACTTCACCATCAGCCGTTAAGAATAGACAATTGAAAGACATTATTTCTTTCGTTTCTAATAAAAAAAATTTTAAATATCTCTTAAAAAATATTATAACATTAAGAATATTTTTTTAGCGAAGGTATATATGTTTTGTTTTTCTAGTCCGTTTATGTATCGTTTTAAAAGGACACAAAAACTATAATTTTATACTGAAATGGTAACTTGGTACTAGGGTAACACCGTATATTTTCAATGTAATTCAATGTAAAATTATCATTATTATCTTCTTAAACCGAGAATAGGCCAGAATAATTGAAAAAATTTATTAAAAATATTATAACAATAAGATTTTTCCAGGGGTAGTTTGTTGTTCTAATCGGTCCTGTTCAGCAGTGATGCCATTTTTTTTTGTCTTTAAATCACATCGAAATTTAAACAAAAGCGTAATTCTGAGATCTAAAAAGCGTAAAAAGAAGTAATGTGAAAAATGAGTGAATATTCAAGCGAGTGAAGTTTAATAATGTTTAATATTTTCTAAGCTATTCTCTATATCAGCAATAGTATCATCTTTAATGAAATATATCAGACGAAAAAAGTATGCTTTACACTGAAAAAGTAAACACAAAATGTTATTATAAAGTAATTTTAAGAAATATACAAATTTCTTAAAAGCAATACTTAGTGCTTTTTCTTAGTTTGGCACTAACGCTCAAAACTTGGCGTTTTGAGTCTTCAAAATACACTAAAAATAAATACTGCTAAAAGCACCAAGTTGGCATTACTGCTGTTCAGTAACATTGAAAAGGTAATACGGTGCTGGGATAACACGGTATCCACTCAGTGTAAAAATGCCGCTTTTGCATGTCTTCATAAAACGATACTAAAACGAGAATAGCAATTATAAGAAATTTATTTTCAAACATTTTAGTAACATATTTTCTTAAATAACTATGTTTTAATATGAGACGTTAATACTCAATCTAGAAGGTGAAAGGAATCAAATACTTGTTTTACTTTAGAATTGACATAATTAATTTTTACCCGACTGCGTGTATGTACGTCAGAGCTTGCCACCGAGAGAAACAGGAGAGAAATGTATTAACGTATGTGTATTCATTTGTGTAAGAAGCCGATAGATTGTCTGCACTCTGGTGCTACTTTTGGCAGCTATGATGTATATATGTATGTATGTATGTATTAATGCATGTATGTGTGTTCCTTTGCGGCACTATATAAACCGAACACGTGAACCGATTTTGATGATTCTTACGTCAATCGATTTGTGTTTATCCCGGGAAAAATTCAATATGGCGGGCAATATACCATCATTTTGTAAGTACCAAAAAAATAAAAAGTCCACGAATTATATAAAAATGGGTATCATTCGACAGGCATTTTAAAATCATCTTTAGGTTTCTCTTATGATTTTTCATTTTGAATGAACATTTTGGATAATTAACGTTCAAAGTTGGTCAGGTCAGGTTATTTGTTATTAATCGCTCATTATTGTTTTTTTTTTTTTTTGTCAGATTGTCATTGATGAATTTCAATTAGAATTAGATTTTGTAATTATAATTAAGATTATGTTCAATTACAAATAAATTTTTGTACTTGCAATTGAAAAATTCTCAATTTCAATTACATGGTGTTGTAATTAAAATTAATGTAATTGAAATCCGTTTCTGAGCCCGTTTTTGAATAAAACTTTTTGAATTTAAAAACTAATCCATTTGCTAACAATCTGTTTTTATTTTTATTTTCAGAAACCTCCATATTCACTGTAGAAGGTGTGCATTTGTATCCGGAACCAAATCGACAGACTAAATGAAAATTAAAGCAAGTCCTGTCAGTGGATGGTGTACGTTTCTACTGTTAGCAGTAACTAATTAATACTACGATAACTACAACCTTAACTAGAACCACATAAACTATTACAACAACAGTAACAAAAAAAAAAAAAAAAAACAAACAGCCATAAATAATATAATTGCATTAAAAGTCGACAACAACAACAGCAACAGAACACACACGAAATAATTTTGTTAGTTTTAATGTAAAACATTAAACTAAGAAAAAATTTATAGTTTTATGTATTCTATTTGTTTATATACTTACATATATATATTTTTTTTTCTTTAAAAGCAATTAAAAAATTATTTTTTCCTCAATTGTTCATACATTATATAATTTTTTATTTTTGTTTATGTAATTATACACAACTATACATATATTTTTAAAATAAATCTATTTAAAAAAAAGAAAAAACTTGATAGAAAAAAATTTAGACAAACCCTTGCAAAAAAATTAATGGAAATCTAATTTAAGCAAATGATTAAAAACGAAGAAAAAAGCAAATATGAAATGATTAATAATATTTTAATTAAAAAAAATAAGAAGCAAATATAAGTTTAAGTAACAAAATCTAACTATAAAATTTGAAATAGTTTATTTAAAATAAAAAAAAAAAACAAAATTGATAAAAAAACGCCAAAAATCGAATTGAAAATCTTTTATCTAAATTAAAAAATAACAAAAAATAGTCGAACAAAACTTACAGTAGTTATTAAATAAAACAAAAAGAGCAAGAAAAAAAATCAAGACACGTGCCTCCAGGTCCTCAGATCCTTGATGAGCGTTGCGACACCATTAACAACAACAACAAAAATCACAAATACGATTTAACTAATAAAAATCAACTGCAAAACTAAACAAAAAACCTCAAACTGCTAAAATGATTGAAAAAATAACATTTTAAAAATTTAGGAATTTAACAGCAGAATTCACAAAACACACACACACACACAAATTAAATGCTTGATTTTTTGAAGCACTAGAAAACTGTTAGAAAAAGATTATTAAGTAAGTGAAACCCTTATGCCGACTCTGAACCACTCTTTGAACCACTTAATGGCAGGCGGATTTAAAGCAGAAAGGAAATTAGGGGAACTAGATCACTTATATTGAATGCAAAAACAAATTTTCTTATTTTATTGTTGTTTTAAATAAAAGTTGTCGATCGAACGTTTTTTATCGACATCGTGGAACAGGCTGGTCTGAATTAAAGGTTGAATTCTTTATAAAAAAAGTTCTTATAAGTTATTTTACGGACAAGCCTAGCCGAAGATGGCTGCCTTTATCAGTTCGTAAATAATCTATTCGCAGTTTTTATGAATATTATCACTATAGTGCCAGTGGAATCACTGGATATTCGTTAATAACGTTAAGTTTACTGTTTACAAATATTTCTAATAGATTCTTTTCAGACACTGGTCCTTTGTGCGGAAACAGCTAAAACTGCTGCTTGGCCGGAATCAAATTTGTGAGGCAGAATTCATTGGGCTTCCTGCTTCAAACGCGCCTTTGTCGCTTATTAACTTTGAAGTTATGGCAGTCGATATCGTACAATTTCAAACAATTTCGACGGAATCAGCTCTCTGTTAATTTTTCAACGCGATTTCCCTTTTTCCATCTTTCATTTTAGATGTAAAAGTGCTCTTTTTACAAAGCATCAGAGATTCAATCACATTTGAATATATGAAAAATGAGCACATAAAAGCTGAAATGAAAAAGTCACTTTTAAAAATTTACCTTTTATAAAAGTACGAGTATATGACAAATAAGTACTTTTAAAAAAACTATTTTCAAAAAGTACCTTTTACAACAAGAGCCTGGGTTGAAAGATGCTTTGGATGTACTATTCCAAAATCCCTAAAAATTTTTCTTTTATAAAAAGTACCTGTTTAAAACTAAATTTGAAAGAAAAATTGCCTATTAAAAAAAGTATTTTGTTAAAAAAGTATGTTACTTTGCAAAAAGTACTACTTTAAAAAGTACCTTTGGAAAAAGTATCATTTTGAAAAAGCATCTCCTTAAAAAAATATCTTAAAAGTAAATTGTTGAAGAAAAAATTATAAGAAATCATCTTAATAAAACACTTTTTTCGAAAAAGTACTTCTTCTTCTAAATACTTCCTTTTCAAAATAAAGTACTTTTTTAAAAGAGCATTTTAAAAATACCTTTTTAAAAAGTATTTGAGAAAAGTACTTTTTTGAAAAAATTTCTTTGAAAAAGAGTATTTTTTTAAAGTACATTTCTAAAAAAGTACCTTTCTCAAAAAGTACCTTTTTGAAAAAAGTACCTTTTTAAACGAGTACCATTTTGAAAAAAGTACCTTTTTAAGAAAGTAATTTTTAAAAAATTATTCTTTTATAAAAGTACCCTTATAAAAACTGCTTTTTTAAAACATTTAAAACAGTATCCATATATGTATTTTTTTCAGAAACGTAGCTTTCAAAAAAAAAAAAAAAAAAAATATCCTCTTAAAATAGTATGTACCTCTTAAGGCTTCATTAGTCTTTACTTTCTGTTGCTGTTCTGTGCTGTTCCGTTCTGCTTCTAAATTTCAATACTTAATTTTTCTTTAGTAACTTATCAGCTGTTTCTCACCAGAAGGGTCGCAGTTTTCCACTAAAGTGAAGAGTCTTGCATCGTCCATTATTAAGTTTCAATATAATTTTATGTTTTTCTTTTAAAAATTAAATTTTTTACATTATAAAAGCACAATTACAATTTATTTCAAAATATTTTTATTTAATTTAGGCTGTCACCTAAAATTATTTAACAATTTTTTGATTTTCACAGATTGAACCGAAACAGAACAGAACGGAACAGAAAACCTAACGAATTGTATTAGATTTCTATAAACAAAAAAGAGTCAGCTGATTCGTAACAGAACAGAAAGTAAAAACTAATTCTGACTAAATCTTTTTAAAGTAGTAAAAGAACCTTTTTATTTAGTAATTTTGAAAATATCCCTTTAAAAATAATACCTTTTGAAAAGATACTTTAAAAAATGTACACAGTTTCAAAAAAATATATAGTGAATTCATATTTTTCTCTTTAAAACTAACTTTCCTTTAATTAATAATATATTGCTTCCTGCTTTAAAATTCGTTGGCCTTTAATAAAACGAAAAGAAAACAAAATAACAATTTAAATGAAACAAAACTAAAAAGAAATAGGCAAAAAGTATTTTAAACATACATAAAACAATCGATTAAGACTCAGAGACACACAATTTTGTTCATTCATTTAGATTTATAACTTCGTTTGCATCCTGTTTTCTACAACATTTTTTTTGTGGAAAAATACATTTTTTCTAAATTAAAAAAGCAAACATTAAAAAAAATCATTATTATTTTTTTGTTTATATATTTTTGTCTCTTTTGCAATGTAATATTATTGTTTTCGTCTTTGTCCTTTTTTATGTATCCTTTTGTATTTTAGTATTTTTTTTTTCTCTGAACTAGTGTTTGCCAATAATTAAATTTAGTTTTTATTATTTGTTTAGCTTTGTATTATAGTAAATTTTAATTAACAGCTAAAATAACATGTATTTTGTAAAATACACTAATAAAAAATTCAAGTAATTTTTTTTTTATTTGTACAGTGTGACTAAAAAGTAAATGGACTAGTGGCTTAAAGAAAATTTATATTGAATGATAAGCAATCAAAAAAATATATTCAATATAATTATACCGGAAACACATTTTGCTCGCATTTAAATGGGATCCAAGTTTTAAAGCTAAAACGACTTAACACTGCTGGTGGAATTATTTCTTCACTACGCCATTCTCTGGACCTTGTGACTATTTGTCAGATTCTATTTATTTAACTATCTGCGATGGATCAAATTTTCTTTTTGTCTTTGCACTGTGTTTTAGACATTTTTCCTATTTTTGTAAATTATGTATTTACAATTTAAAAAAAAATTTGGACTTTTTTCTGTGAAATTTAATTTTATTAAGCTTTTTATTAACAATTCGTATTGTTAATAAATAAAATATTTTTACTTGAATGTGTGTTTTTATATGAATTATGAAATTAGTGATATAAAAATTTGTATAATTAATAGCTTTTATTTTTCTATAAGCAATTTTTAAGTAATTAATTATTAATAAAAATATAAAAAAAACAGTTTTAACATAATTATCGCTTTGTTTGGTTTTTATTTTTAATTTTAATTTTTTTTTAATTTAATTTTAGATTGAATTTACGTTGAAGAAAATTAAAAGTTTAACAGGAGAGCAAAAGTACTTTTTTGATTAATAACAATGTATAATACGGAAAAAATAAAAGGGCTCTAGCGACGGGTTTTGAGCAGCGAGGAGCAAAAAAAAAACACAAATTCCATGTAAACGCCTTACAGGTTTGTGAAAATCTAATTTCGATCTTTTGAGTATTTAGAAACTTGTAGTAAAAATTTATTTCGAATATATTAATCCTTGATATGACCCACTTAAGGAAATTTTTGATACCCTTTTTAGGAAGTCGACAAAAACACCCCATACTTAGAGGAGCTAAAGGCCCTTATTATGAGTTGCATTTGATTTTGATCTTCGCTGGCTATCGAACATCGAAAATGAATAAACAGGGGTCTAATTATCGCTTTCGATAATATGCTGATTAGATCACTTTTTCAGTTTGAGATTATGTTATTCGCTATCGAACAATGTAATAATATGGTTTGATATGGAATGCCATAATCTCAAACTGAAAAAACGTGATCGAATCAGATTGTTATCGAAAGCGACGATTAGATCCCAGAATTTAGTTTTCGCTGAAGTATTTTAGTATAAAAAATTGTTATAAACGGTTTTTTTTTATTTTTAGTTAAATTTGTTGCAAATTTTAAAAATCACTTTGAGTGATATTCACAATAAGTACATTCTTTGTCGAATGCTCCTCATAATACCAGATGAAAATTCGTTCGATCGGTACTTCGACTACAGTCGGAGATCGAGAGTTGCTCAAAATAACGTCCAATATGTTTCAGAAAAATGTGTCTCGATGGATTTTACATGAAACTTCAGACCACATGCTATAATAAATTTTACATAAAAGTGTTGAAATCATCTTACACTGAAAAAACAGGGTTAGGCTGACTTCGAAAATTTATCTATAAAAAGTCTATTTACATTGCCTTTGCGTTATTTATATCGTAGATCAGACAATGACAAAAGCATAGTTTTAAGTACTTCTTGAATATTGCTCGTCAATCAACTATGAATGCGTACAGCTAAAATTAAAAATATAAGCTCATATGTAAACACACGCGCTAATTTAAAATCCAATAAGTATCGCTGTAGACATCCAACAACTATGTATAAACACCTTGGACTGTATAAGCTCCATGAGTATAAAAGTAGTCTGACTATTAATCAGCTACACATGAGTATATACGGCGTTATTTTATTTACTCACACACACACGCACATAAAGCATGTTTTCAAAACAGCCAAACAAATTTTCTTACATTCTACTTTATACACAAAAGTGTGTATATGGTGCCAAATGATGAATAAACATTACGAGTAGCGACTAAATATCTATAGTCTGAGTATAAACATACTTCAAATACAAGTATGAGAGAGAGAGTCAATGCGCTTAATACGCAGGTGCTTTTATATTTTTACTTGTAGCGTATTTTATTTTTTTCGCATAAACGAAGTAAAGATGATTTTTTATGTTGGAATCTGCTATAGTGATAGTTGCTTAAGAGGAAATATGGGAGCATACGAATTGTTTGCGCTACAATTATGATTATATGCAGATACTAAAATTAAGACTATTTACTTACATATCTATATATTTTTTTGAGTACTCATTGTCATTGTCTGATTCTGACTTCGAAAATTTATCAATAAACAGTTTGTATACATTTCATTTTCCTATTCGCTATTTATATCTTGTATAGAAACAAAGTCAAATGTCGAAATATTGTAATCACGAGCATCAACTTTAAAACCGATCTGCCGATTGCTTGTTTGCGGCGTTATTTATAATAGATTTGGAATTAAACTTCCAAAATGCTAGATTCTTATTTTTTTTTTGTCATACAGTGTTATTATGGCTGCGGATATAATTGCTCAATTGAGGATGGAATAGAACTTTAGTTGTTTTGCCAACTGGTAATGCAAGCGAAATTAAATTAGGTATTATGTATGACAACTTTCTCCAGTTGCTTAAATATTATTTAAAATATAATTGTGATAGTTTGGCAACTATAAATAACGTAATAAAAGCTTCAAAATATAAGAAATATAAGTGCTAAAAAGTGTTCAGTAGAATTATTTTTCAACGAAGAAAAGGAAATAACAAATGTAGCATTTAAAAGACGGCAATTAGAAGACAATTGAAATCTTTTTTGAATTACCACCTCTTCTGTGAGTATAGTAGGTTATTCCTAGAAATTTGTTTTTAACAAATAATCCCTTCTCTAGTCTTAAAGTATATTTTGGGTTTTCAAAGAAGAAGAAGTTTATTTAATTTAATTTTAATATTTATCTTTTAGTTTGGCGTCTTTTTGCTTTAAAAACCATAAAAAATTATTGCAATATGGCCAATGAAATTAATGGCTCGATTATGGATGGCAACCGAACTTCAGTTGCCGAATTAACTATCAACGCAACTGAACTTAAAATTTGTATTATGTATGGCAACTTCCTCCAGTTGCCAAAAAGTTATCGAAAATACGATTATGACAGATTGGCAACTGAAAATAATATAAACAAAAATTTAAAATATGAGAAATACAAGTGCTAAAAATAAAATTATTGAGTAAAAGTGCTTAAAAACATTACTGATCATAAAAATTATTGGTTAAGTGCAATTAATTATTGGTGAAGAGCAGGAAGTACAAAAGTTGAATCTATTAGACGACTCTTTAGAATTACCGGCTCTACTGTGAATAAATGTTGTTGCCTAAAATAAGTTTGAACAATCTCTGCTTTAGCTGTAAAGCATATTTTCCTTAAATATGCATAGAAAAAATTCTAAAATAAAAATAATATTGCAATTACTGTTTAATTTTTAATTTTTTTTTTTTTTGCTTTTAAACTATGCAGCAACTGCAAATTTGTGGCTGCCAATATGGCAACTGAAATTACCATCTGTTAGTTGCCAGTTGCCATCCGTAATACCATTTCGGCAACTAGCAACGCAACCAAAGTTCGGTTGCCATACATAATCGAGCCATAAGTTTCCATATGTACTAACAATCTGGCAACTGGTAATGCAACCAAAGTTCGCTTGACGAGCCATAATCGGCCCTTAAGGCTCAATCAGACGTGACATAACCATAACCTTAGAAAACAGCTGTTCGAACCAAACTTATGGGCAATACTGCATTTGATTATAGGTGACTCGCCATAACGCCATAGCCATTGCCATAGAAACCAATTGAAATTTGGTTTGGTTATGGCTATGGCGTTATGGCTATGTCACGTCTAATTTAAGCTTTACTTCTACGAAAATATTGCTCCTACTGACAAATGTTATCACATTTCAAGAAATAATTAGGGAATTCACAATGAGCATCTTAACAATGTTGCCATTGTGTCATCTTAAAATTTTCATTGTGAGCAAGCAACGATGTAAAACACATGGCCTGTTTCACAATAACGAAAGAAAACTGAAACGAAACTTTCGACTGAAAATTTATATTGAAAACAACAGTAAAATATGAAAATTTGTTTTTGTTTTCAATATAAATTGTAAGTCGAAAGTTTCGTTTCGTTATTGTGAAACTGGCCAACAGTATATTGAAGTATTAAAATAACAAAAATGTTTAAATATTTAATATTATTTTTATATTTTTTCGGTATTAAATTACACAAAAAAAAAACGACAAACTTACTTACCAACCCATATTAAGGAATTAAAATGTAAACGTTGCAATATTAAGACATACATATTTTAAAACCCTACTGTGAGTGACCTCCATAAATATTCTTATTGTGGCAATATTAAATACTGCGAAAATTCCAACCGACAATTTTCTCTAACAGCCAATCCCACGATGTCACTCATTTTAGTTAGCAAGCATTTTAATCGACAAACAGCTGTTTTGCGTTCCACTAAAAGCCCTTAGCACGACAAGTCGCAGGAAAATGAGTTCGAACGATAACGTAAGCATTTCAATACAAATTTGTGTCCCACTAACAATGTTTTCAGTTATTTGTACGCACGCAAATGTCAAAAGCAGGCACTTGTATTTTTATTGTAGAGCTGTGCCAAATCGTTCTTTTCAGTGACCGGTCATTTTCGTTCAATTAGCAAAAAATTGACCCGTTCGTTCAATCGTTCACTTTTGAACGACAGTATGAAACAATGCTATTTTGTAAGAATAATGAAATCGGTTGTATATACGAATATTTAAATAATGCGAATGAATTAATTGAAGAATTTATTAAAAAAAAGTTGAATTATTTATTTAAAAAATTATATTTACGGCCTGTCCCACGATGTCACCAGAAATCCTTCGATCGACAACTTGTATTGCAAATAATAATAACATTAGAAAATTTGTTGTTGTTTTCAATACAAGTATTCGATCGAACGATTTCTGGTGACATTGTGGGACGGGCCATTAAATTCATTTTATAAATAATTTCTTGTTCTTTCGACTAGAATATTGTACATTTTATTTTGGCTTAATATTTGCTTTAATATTAAGATTAAGAAGGGTACTTTTGTTTAGTTTTACTATTTTTTTCTTCCGATAATTAATAAACGCATTGTAACGCTTTTATCGTTATTTATATATCAAAAGGGCATCAATGTTTGAATGTTACTTCTCAAAGTTTAAGTTAAAATTTTGTCCTCAAAAATATTTAAACTGAAACAAAAAAAAAAAAAAAATATCTCAAGCACTACAAATTCATTTTAGATTGAGGTAATGAAATGTATGTATAAACATATATACAGTTAAGGTCTAACATCTTTACTTTGTAAAACCACTTTATAAAAAACACTAGTAAAAATACTTCTTGTGAAAAGACTATTAAATCAAATTATAAAAAGAATGATGGCAGTACCACAGCGATGCTAAATATAATTTAGTATACACGTACCTAAACCTTTTAAAACACAAAAACTCAACTCAAACAAAAAGACGTAATATAAATAGCAAACATGAACGAAAACAAATTTGACATAAAAGACTTGAAACACAAACTGAATGAACGAAAACATCGAGCGGTACACTACTGATCCAAAAGCGTTCAGTAAAATCACCGGATCAGTTCGTTCAATTAAGTGATTCGTTTAATTTAACCCGGTCGTTCATGAGCTACACAGCTCTATTTTATTGTCGACTCAGACAAAATCAAAAAAATTGTCTGTAATAAAATAAAATATTTTGCTATGCCAATGATTAAATAGAATACCAGCTTCGCTGATAATGGATTTGTTGCCTAAGCGGCCTTTGGCCGGTCTTAATAATTTTCTCCTCACTTCTGGGTTCGTAAATATGTAAGCGGTTTTGCTGAATAACTACTAGTATGATATACCTAAGCGGTCTTTAAGATATTCTCCTCTACGTATGTATGTTCGACAACGGCTTCGATGAGTACAGATTTTATGCCTACCACGCCTACTACCAGTTGTAATGCCAATTGGTTAGAAGTAATTTATGCATCAAAGCAGCTATTCTACATACAAAGAGGGGAAAATTCTTACACCGTCCGGCTATAGAGAAAATTCGCACTGAGTGAAGCCAGTATTCGATATACATATATACATAATACATATGTATATGTGTATGCATTTATATACATACTTAGACGAGAGTCCTTAAGCCAGGACGAATAAAAGCTACGCAAAAAATATATTTATGAACAGAAGAGATATATTGCTCCCATCCGGCTAGGTAGAATCCTTTTTTTTTGGGTCTGTTGGCATTTTTGGAAGACATAAGGATAGTCAAAAACCACCCAAATGACAATGAATCGGATATTGGTCATTTTTCGATTTGGGTGTTTCTTCGCAAACTTTCCCTTTTTTATCTTTATTCATCATCAATAAAAGCACTTGAGCAATTTTTTATACTTTTCGTCTTTAACAAAAATTATTTTGTTAAGTTTGTTTATTTTAATTTATTTTTGGCTGCCACTTATTGCAAGCTCAATTAGAACAGAGTTTCATTTTTTAAAGCACAATTAACACATTTGAACGATTTTTTATTCCCATTTGACGATGAATGTGCGAAATCGCTGATGTGGCAATATAGATATTTGACAAAGGGTATATGGCTTACGTTAGAAACGTAAAACCAGGCGAACGATAAGTCGAATATTATTGGGGCGCTCAAGCGAAAGTGAGTGACTCATATTATTTAGAGAACGTTAACGCGTGACATTGTGGGATTGGCTGTAAAACTTATTTTTTTGATTTCAATTAACAATTAATTAATTTTGTTTAATTATGAAAAAGAATTGTTTCAAATATTTGCTTTAATTGTTATTTTGTGTCCATGATTTCTTTTTATTTTTATTTACCAACTACAAGCAATTTTATGATTTTTAAGAAGAAAATAAAACTTTTTCTCGCTTAAAAAAATAACAGGGACATTAACATAAAACAGCAAACAGGGCGCGCTAGAAATAATTACAAACAACACCACCAGCAAGCATCACAACAGAAATTTTTCAAATTAGAAAAATATATACATAATTATTTTAATAAAAATCAATTTAAAATAAAATTTTACACTTTCAATATTTATAATACAAAAAGAAAAAATAAATAAAACGAAATTTAGAAAATATTAAAAAAATTACAAAAAAAATAGTTAAAAAAAATGCAAAACACAAACACTCAGACATGTGGAAAAGGAGTATCTAAAATAATAAAAAGCCAAGGCAAATTCATATAAGGTATACTCAGCTCAATTCGCTTTGGGAAATTTATACTTGAAATGTCAGAAAAATGTACTGAAAAATGTGTTTTGACATCCAACGTAGATTGGATGAGCCCTTGCGGTCACCTAGTATGAATTCGCCTTGATAAAAAGCAAACAAAATTTTTAACAAAAATCAAAATGAATGAAATAAAAAAAAATTCAAATAAATATTAATAATTAATTTATCTTTAAGATTAAAAACATATTTTTGTGCTACAACAAAAGACAGTTAGTAGGGAAAGGAGAAAATAGAAATACGAGTTCATGCATAAATGAAATAATAAAATATCGACCTCAATCCGCAAATAAAACCACTTTCAAATATTTCGGTTTAAATAAAGTAGTAAAATTAATTGAAAAAAAAAATAAATAAAAAAATATAATAGGTAAAAAATAAAAAATTCTTCTTCGAAACTTGACTGTTAAAGCTGCAATGAAATTGAGATTTGTTTGGAAAGGAAATAATAAAACTGGAATGTTTTTTGAACTAAGCAAAATTTTTATTTAATACCCTCCACCTTAATAATCAATTTAAAAAAAATGCAAAAATTTTTCGAAACTTCTTTCTAAATTTTTTTTATCCCAAAAAAAATTTTTTTAAACTAAAAAATTTAGATCTTTAGAAATTTTTTTTTCAAAATTTACTTTTCTGAAAGATATTTTTAAAAGGTATTTAAAAAAAAAATATATTGTTTTGCAATAGGTACTTAAGAGGTGTTTTCTTTTTAAAAATGTAATAATTTCAAAAGTTACATTTGTTAGAAGGTAATTAATTAATCCAAAAAGTACCTTCAGAAAAAGCAAATTTTTCAAAATGTATTTGTTCAAAAAGTACTTTTCAAAATTCTCTCTTTTTTAAGCTAAATTTTTTAACGTCATTTTGCTCATAGGTGTTTTTTAAGTATATTTTTTTTTCAAAAGATTCTTTCATTAAATACATTATTGAAAAGTTATCTATCATTATTATCTATTATCTATATAATTAATGGGCGAACATGTTTTTTATAATCCCTTTAACGCTGGTACCACTGCGCCGATTTTAAAAAGATTTATATGGTTTTAAAGGATTTTTTTTACAGATGTGCAGAATCTATATTTTATTGAAATCGGTTTAGTATTTTGGGAGCTATAAGTGTTTAAAGTTGCTACTACTACATGCACACATATTACACACGCATTTATTAGCTTACAAGTAAAAAAGAAACAAAACATGAGTGTGTGTGTGTGTGTGCAGTATTTCTCTTGATCTAACAATTGTTTTTCTCTTATTTGTTGTTGTATAAAAGCCATAATACTTGAAGGAAGAGAGTTGAATAAATTGAATTAGCTTGGTTGAAGGCATTTTGTTTATGTTTTTTAATTTCATGTATTATTTAATTATGGTTGCATATGTATGTATGTAAGTATGTGTGTGGCTGTGTTTTAATAAATCTTTTATGAAGTTTAGATACATTTTCTTTGAATCTTAATAAAATTATTTACATTTTGTTTCTAGAATACGGACGAGTGTGTCGTCCGTTTGGTATATCTAGTATTATTTAAAAGGTGTTTTTTGTCTGTAGGCACTTTTTTGCATAAATTACGTTTTTTAAAAAGTACTTTTACCAGAACTTATTTCTTAAAAAGATATTATTTACATCAAATATTTCCTTCAAGAAGTAATTTGTTCCAAAGGTACTTTTTTCAAAAAGCTACTTTTGCCAAAAGTACTTTTCTAAGAAATTATTTCCTTTAAAATATATTTTTTTTGTTATAAGTATCAAAAAAGTACATTTCGAAAAAGTACATTTGCCAAAAAAATCTTTTCAAAAAATTACCCTTTCGAGGTCCTTACTTTCAAAAGCTCCTTTTTAAAAAGGTATTTGTTCAAAAGATATTTTTAAGAGATTTTTTATAAAATAATTTTTTTTGAAAAGACTTCAAAAAGTAATATTTTCAAAAATTATTTAATACAAGGGATATTTACTATTTTTTTATCAAGTACATACTTTCTTCAAAAGGTACTGTTTTAAAAAAGGTACTTTTTTCAAAGAGGTACTTTTTTCAAAAGGTAGTTTTTTCAAAAAGGTAGTTTTTTCAAAGAGGTACTTTTTTCAAAAATGTACATTTTTCAAAATGTATTTTTTTCAGAGTTTTTTTTAAAGGCAGTTCTGCAAAAATGCACTTTTTTTAAAATGGCCCTTTTTTAAAAATGTCCTCTTTTAAAAAGATACTCTTTTTGAAATTTACTTTTTCCAAATTCACTTTTTTCAAAGCGGTACTTTTTTTTCCAAAATGTAATTTTTTCAAAAAGGCACTTTTTCAAAAAGGCACTTTTTTAAAAAGGCACTTTCTTCAAAAATGCAATTTTTTCAAATACATACATACATAGGTACTTTTTTTCGAAAAGGTAGTTTTTTGGAAAACGTACTTTTTTCAAAAATGTATCTCTGTTTTTTAAGTAACATTTTTAAAAGGACTTTTTGTACAAGGAACTATTTTGAAAATGTGCTTTGTTACTTCAAAATTTGCCTTCTTCATATGCATTTATTTGAAATTTTTTCAAATTCAATTAAATTTTTTTTATCCTTTAAGTATTTTTATCTTTTAAGTATTTTTGATGAAAATATTTAGTTAATAACCTATTCAGAAAATATTGTACTAGATTGAAGAAAAAATGTTGCAATTTTATTTAGTCTAGTGCAAAATCGTCGTACTCGAAGCCGAAACCGAACTACAACACTAGTAATTAGGCCCCATATTTCTTTTTTGTGATTTTTTAAAGTTTCTTTTAAAATACATTTTTCAAAAGTACTTTGCTCAAAAGTTGCTCCTTTAGAAACGTATTTTTTCAATTGTTCTTTTTGTTATCATAAAGGTGGAGGGCACGAAATCTTAAAAAAATCAAGATGAAAATAAAACGAAATGGTTGTATAATTATTAGAATATACCGAAACAGCAAGAGATATTATTTAAAGTAATGGGCAAATAATAAAATATTAAACAATTTCAAAAACCTAAAAAATTATGCTGTGATTAACTAAAAATAGAAATAAAACTTAATAAAAATTAAATCTTTAACAAAAGTAAAAAAATTCCAACAATTATAAGAGCAGCACTATCCCACAACAAGCACTTGCAATAAACCGCGAAAATGTTCTAAAACTGTTAAAAAAAACATCAAAGATATATTACTCGGCACCTCAATAAAAATTAAAAAAATATTTCTATATAACATAAAATTCCACTACTTCTTTCTTCAAGGCGGCGTATTTTTCAGCCGTAAAAAATAAATATTCAAATATGTATTGATTTTCTGTAAACATTTCCGTTCATTAAAAGCAAGGAAAATTTTTAAAAATAAAATTATAAAAAGTATGCTTTGTTTATTAGTTAAATTTTTTTAAATTTAAGCACTCTTCAAGAAGAAGAAAAAAAAAAAGAATAAAGAAACGAAAAAAAAAATTAAAATATGTAACGCACTTTTTGCACTTTCCCATCCCGGAGTTACGTCCATAGATTTTAAGCAATATTTTTTTATTTTTTGGTTTTAACAAAAAGTATTGTAATTCAAATGAAATTGGTATAAAGAGCTAAGCTTTTGTTTATTCAATTTTTGTTTTTCTCTGTGGTTTTAGTTTAGTAAAAAAAATGGTTTTTGCATCAAAATACTTGATACGAATATTTTAAGCATAAAACAAATCAACTAAAACAAAAACTGTGAGAACTTTTAACAAAAAAAAAAAAAGAAAAAAAAAATCACAAACTTATTTTAATTTGATTTTGAAATCAGATTAATCAATAGAAAAGTAGTTGTAAAAATTATAAATAAATTAATGTAGAATAGAATGTATGAATTAAAAAAAAATTTTATTAAATATTGAATGATTAAAAAATTGTTTAGATTGCTAAAAATTAAACAATTTTATTAGAATTTTGATAATTTTAGAAAGATAAAACTTTTGATTTGATTAAAATATGTTAAATAAATAGTGTTATGATTTTCAAAGCTTTAAATAGTGCGAATAGTCTTCGAATTAAATTTTACGCAAACTTTTAACATCATATTAATTGAGTTTTTTTTTGGAACTAATAGAAATGTGACTGTTTTATAAAAGACACAGAAGTTTTCAAAGCTTAAGAAATAATATTAAATGCAATGTTAAGCTAAGTCTAGACGATATGTTGAATCAGCATATTTATGATAAAAAATTTGTTACCAGTGCCAACATATCGTGTAGACTCTAAATTTTTTCAACATACGTATGCTTAACGACATATGAAGGGCATTTTTTAACGTTGTCAACAAACGTATTTTCAAGATTTTAGCATATCGTGTAGCCACCATATTTTTCCTTTGTAACAAATTTCCTATGTATGCTGTCAGATATGTTATTTGTTGAAAAGCCTATGTAAGCTTTTCAGCATAAGGCAAATTTGATAGCATATAGTAGAATTGATACTTTAACTCTGCTCAGGTATGAACCGTGTTTCCTAATTTGCCATTTTTAAAATAAAAATAACGTAAATATTAAAATAACAAAAATAGTAGAATAAAAGCAAAAAAAAAAACACAAAAAATTCTACATTACGCGAAAAATATACTGCAGAAATGTTCATGGTAAATTCGGGTGAATAAAAAATAAGGGAAATTAAAATTTCATAAAAAAAATTTCAGGCGATTCTAAAGAAGACAATCAATCTTATTCCAGCAAACTTCGCAATAAAATTGACTTTTTGCATGCTTTCAGCCTCCTAAAAGTTTTGCCGATTTTTAAAAAATATTGGAATTCGTCAACATCCCGCTGTTAGTAACTTTTTGCGAATTTTCGCCATTCTTGCGACTTTTATTGAATTTTTTGCATTCCTTACAGTTTTGGCGATTTTTAATCAACATTATGGTTTGTTTAAAATTTTGCAACTTCTTGCGACATTTTGTAGTTCGAGATAAAAGCGAATTTTTGGATGCTTTCAGCCTCTTAAAAATTTTGCCGATTTTTAAGAAATATTGGAATTTGTCATCATCCCGCTGTTAGTAGTAACTTTTTGCGAATTTATGTAATTTTCGCGATTTTTGCCGAATTTTTTGCATTCCTTACAGTTTTAGTGGTTTTCAATCCATTTTATGACTTGCTTAAAATTTTGCCAATTTTTGCGATTTTTTGCAAAGTTTGCAATAAAGGCGGCTTTTCGCGTGGATTTTTTTTAGAAGTTTTAACAATTTTGAAGATTTTAAAACATTATTAGACTTTGTCATCTTGCTGTTGTAGCTTTTTGCCAATTTCCGTCATTTCGCGAATTTCTTTTTATTTATATACATGTATAATTGCACTAATTTTTATTAACCAAAAATTATAATTTTTTGCACTGAAAGCAATAATTGATATACATATGTACATACATAAATTTATAATAAAGAAAAAGAATTGTCAAAATTTATTTTATATCTAAGCAAATGCTCACATGACTCAACATATATATTATAATACGAAATTCAACATATCATGTAGACACAAAAATTTTATGCTAACTCATATGTTGTATTATCATTTGCTGACATATGTTGACTTTAAAAAATTTGGTACTTTCAGCATGCTGTGCAGACGGCTAACATATATATATATATATATATGCTGACAGCAGGATTTGTTGTTATTTTAAAGCATATGAACATAAGCATACATTTGCTGATTCAACATATCGTTTAGACTTAGCTTTATGTTTCCTTAAAAACAAAAATTCTAAAAGACATGGGCTTTAAGAAAAAACTAGAGTTATAAATACTAGACGTTAATTGGTTTGCCCATACGCCACAAAGTTGGAGTGAAGAAAAACGACAAGAAGGTTTACGCGAAGTTTTCTCAAAATATACCCAATATATTTATTTTGTATGTGTACCACTGCTTCCGACACATGTTTTCAAGTAAAATTTAAATTTTGTGAACTTTTATGAATAAATTTAGAAGTTAATATTGGAGCTTATTACTTAGTGTCGTATTTCGACTACGACTACAACGATTTTGTACTAGATTAAATAAAAAATGTTGCAATGTTCTTTAGTCTAGTACAAAATCATTGTCGTATTGGCAGTCGTAATACGAGAATTGTAATAAGGCCTATTACTTTATTGGGTTGTATGAATAAAAAAAGTATTAAAAATTTTTGATTTAAAACCCCAAATACGAGAATGTATGTATGTGTTTTTTGTTTTTTAAACAAATTTTTAAGTAAAAATAAAAATACGTTTTGTGCCGCATACGCAATTTATTCTCAAAAAGTAGCTTTTTGTGCTCCATACGTATACTTTACCGCTGTGAATTGAGAATTTTGTTGTGACGAAAATGAATACTTCAAATTTATTTTTCCTACTGTCCAGAGAAATAAGGCGAACGTTTAATGCCGACCAAGAAGCCGCTGCCGTAATATATTTACCTACCGATTTGCTTATACGCTTACACAAGAAAAACAAGTAATTGAAGTGTATTTAATAATATAAAGAATGAAATAAAATGATTTGTTTTATACTCAGACATGCATAATTAAGGTTTATTTTATTTTATTTTACTGTTTAATGAGTTTATATTAAAACTTTTTAAGCGGTGGCTGCATCTGGATGATCTTAACAGTCGCCGTTGAATTTTTCTTATGGCACTTTCTCTCTTCGTTATTTATTTCTTATAGAAATGAAGCAAAACAAGAGTTAACTTAGCTTCGTGAGTTTTTTTTATGAAGAATTTGACGCAATCGCCAAGCAGTGACTTGTACAGCAAAACAATACTTATTAAACCTAAATATAGTGGATATGGAGCATAATGAATGTTTAATATCTCAGGAACCATACGGGCCTGTTCTGAAAATCACGGTGATTGCAAAAACAAACTACTAATAG
Organism: Tachina grossa; assembly: GCA_949987645.1. Classification (NCBI taxonomy): domain Eukaryota; kingdom Metazoa; phylum Arthropoda; class Insecta; order Diptera; family Tachinidae; genus Tachina; species Tachina grossa. Next base: position 21,938,864 of record OX465276.1, on the reverse strand, counting down.
CTGACTTGTTAGTGGATTTTTATGGTATTTTAAGTTCTTGTCATTTATAATAGAATTTTTAATTCCAACTTCCATTGCTATAAATTGTGAAATTTAAAAAAGCAATGATTTAGCTTTTATTAATTTTTTGAAATCACCGTGATTTGACATGTCGTGGTTTGCAGAACAGGTCCGATAATAAATTTCATTAAACGCGTCTTTGATTCAGAAAGAGGGTATTCAATATATATACATATTCCATACCTGACTCATTTCTTTTAAGAATGGTCGGTGGAGCAAAACAATTCTGGAGCGACGATATGCTATGTACAATGTTCATGTTATGACATAAATGTTGTGACACAATTATTGAATTTTTGAAAAGAAGAATTGATATTTCTGGAGTTTGGAAATGTAATAGTATAAAATAGTTTAAAACTTAAACATGTCACATGTCTTAGTTTGTCCATGGAACTCGAAAGCTTTCAAATATTTCATGACATAGACATGTTATGGCATAGTTTTCTATAATGAGCACTAGTCTTCTCAAGAAATATTGCAAAAATTAATTTTTTCCAATAAGTTTTAAAAAAGTTGCACAATTTTTTTTAGAAATGTCTTTAAATCTGATGTTAAAAGAGTTCCCAGGAGCATCATTTCCATATAGTGAAAAACTCTGAAGAATTTCTCAATTTCCCACAATGACCATATATCTGAGCAAAATAAAAATTTTTGTTTAAATAAATTTCTGTATTATCTATATTGGTATAATTTCTTTAATCTTGTCTCCAATATTAATAAATTTTAGTACGACTGTTAAATGACTGAATTAACATTGCGCTGTTAACTGCAAAAACAACTCTGCTACAAGTTTTGGTTCTTGTCTCTGCTAGTTAAATTATATTCACACACTTAGATTTACAATTGTAATATTTTAATTTTGATATTTCAAAGTATGAATATAATCGCAAAAAAAATTCTAAGGAAACAATATTCAATTGCGATCTTGGCGAATTGTTCGAAAATCGTACCTTTTTCCAAAAATAGTTTGTATATAAAAGCAAAATTAGCCGATGGCCTTAGTAGCTAGTGCTTCTTATATTGTTATTGTATTTATCTATAATATTGTTACGTTTTTCTCTCTATAAAAACGCTTCTCCGTAGATCCGAAGATTTGCAAATGAATACAAGAGCCGAGTGTAGTAATTAGGGTTAAGAATGATACAAGTTTTATTTACAAATACACTTATACTAAATTACTCAAGAGCTTAAATACACTAATACAACTTAAACTAATAAATTACACACAGCTATTCACAACTGGTTACCACTACGCCTTCCTCGCTGTAGTTTACACACGTCTCTTATCTGGCTGCGCAAGTATTCACGTGACACCTCTCTGTCTGCTGCCGTCACTTACGAGACTCTCTCTGCCTACACTCACAGTTGATACACCAATAAAGACTCACCGGCTTTACTTACACCCTTATACACGTCTATTCGCTGCGCTGTTTCCTTTACTCCAGTCGACACGATAGACTCCACAATAATCTCAATTCCACGACAGACTATTATTAATTCACAACTTAATTATCAACTAACTAACGAGTTCTTAACTTCACTACTTTCTGATTGGCACTAACTATAACTGTTCGCGACTGACTTACATCTGCAACTAACTAACTCATTGGCTGCGTCACAGCTTTTTATACTCCACACAAATACCACCAGAAGTTTCAAGCAATGTCTAGACCAGTGTCCCGCAAAATAAAATATGTTTGTATTGGTGAGAAAAATGAGAGTAAAATAAACTTGCACTTGAAGAAAAGTTTTATAATATAAAATACATGATGTGGTTATTAGTTGTTTGAATTTTTTTTCTTAATAAGCAATTTACTAAAAACTTAAACAAAAAGTAAAAATTTAATAATCATTCAACAATTTAGTGTATAAATTCAAAATTAAATTTATTCACAGCTCTGTTGATACTATTAAGATGCATTTTTCAACTATTTTTCCTATTATTTTTAAATATTCCATAACATAAAATGCATTGCATATTGCCTAAAGCATTTTTAATCACGAAATATTTCCCAGCTTCTATAATTATATTATCAATTTTTTGTCTGTAGAAATTTATTAAATTTGAACTTTAATTTCGTTACGTGTGCTCAAAGAAACTAAACAGAAAACCAGGAAAAAATTAATACATGCGTGCACAACTTGATTCGTCGCTTGCTCAGTGACGACTAAATGAAAGAGCATAAGCATGTGTGTGATTTTCATCCGCACCAGGGTGACCGATGAAATTTTTCAAAAAGTGGCACTAAATAGGGGATTTATCAAAAAAAGGGGGCAAAATTAAAAAAAGCGAGTAAACTGCACTAAACTTTTTATTTTTAATGTATTTTCATATAACTCACCCTAAATAAAGGGGGTCAAAACGTGGCAAGGCAGTTGAAAAAGGGGAAACGCAGTCGAAAAAGTGGCAAATTGCCACTTTAGTCGGTCAAACGGTCACGCTGATCCGCACAATTGTGCTATGGCTTGCGGGTTACTGGTCTAGACGATCATTATCATCTTATATGCTGCCTAATTAAGTTCATGTGGTAACTATGTACATACATGTGTATATGCGTACGTGTGTACATAATTAACTAAGCAACACACCGTGGTTGTTTATCTTTTACTTTTCGTTTGAATTGGCATGTATGCATGTGTGTAAATATGTGAATCTTCTTAATCAGACGCTTTTTGTTGTTGTTGCTTTTGCTTGTTTACGTTTAATCAAGCTAGGCATGCTTATTTAGTTGTTGGCTACTATTCTAGACTATTCTTTACTTTGACCCTGTAGGAATATTTTCGCGTAGCATTTACATTAAGCCTGTTGGAATATTTTTGTGTAATGCTGCTTAACATTGTTGACGGCTATTTTCGTAACAATATCAATATTAATAAATAAATAAATAAATAAATAAATAATAAAACAAAAAAATAAAAAAATGGGAAACCGTGTTTTTAAGAGCTCAGCATAGTTACGAGACTTTAAAACTTTAAATCAGCACGAGTGTGGCGTTGGCTGAAGTAGTTAGCACGTTGACTATAAAACGGAAGGTACTGGGTTCAATCCCTGTATCTAACATACATTAAAAATAACAACACCACATACATTAGAGTCCCTTTGTGTCAGTTGTTGTAGGAAAGTTCAAGTGATGAAAGCATACTCACTGGTCACTGAACTATACCGACTTCAGCAGATACTAATCCTTCGCCCTCCTTCGCTGTGTAGCAGAATCATTGGCGAAGTAAAATAACCTACAAAATGGCTAATAACTACAGCTTAAAAAAAATTTTAATGCGCCTCATTTAACACTAGAGGCGCTGCAACACTGCATTATTAAAAACGTGCAAAAAGCAGAGTTGTAAAAGAATGAAGCTTTACTCTATCTCTTCCTTCACCATCTGTCTTCTCTATCACTATTCTAAAGAAGTTAACATATAGTAATAGTAGTAAGCATTCATTGCCTGTTACTTCTCTTTAAAAAAAAAAAAGATCTGCCATTTTATTTTTTTTTTAAAAGTACACTTCACGAGTTTGTAAACCAGTTTGAGCTTAACTTTTTTTATAAATTTGTTTAAGGATCTCTTTTAAAAATTATTAACAATGAGCACTGAAAGCTTTTTCGGAGGCAAAATTTTTAATCAATCCATATTCCACATTTCTTTGATCTTTCAACGTTTGCGTAAAAAACTTCGGTGAGTTTGTGAAAATATGAAAATATCTCATTCTACAGAAAAAAATATTAATTCATATAAAGTTGATATAAAGTCACAAAATAAAAAAAAATCATATATTTACTGTACCTTTGTTTAAAACAAATGAAATTTATTTAACAGTTTGGTTATAATAAAATCACAAAGAAAAAACTTAAGGGAGTTTTATGAGAATTAAAAATAATTTACCTTAAAAAAAAAACTAATAAATATATTTTGTATAGTGAAATTAGAAAATTCTACTTTTTCTAAAAATAGTTTGTACATACATAATTTTGTCTCATAAGAAAACCTTAAAAAAAGCAAATCCGAAATAGAGTAGATATTTGTTGTCACTTATAAAATTATAAAATAAAAATAATTTTTAACTTTTAAGTTCAAATTGTACAATAATTTCACGGAAACAAAAAAAAAAAAACAGAAAGCAAATAAAAATATATATATATAATTAATTAAAAACTAATTTATAACACTGTGTTGAATGTTATAAATTTTTATATTAAAATAAATTAAACAAAGAAAACTTAGAAATCAACTATATTAGTATTGAGAAAAAAAAACAAAAACAACAACAATAAATAAAAAAAATAAATCTAAAAAAAAATCTTCTATTTTCTTCTGCTGTAGAACACTGTGAATTCAAAGATCATTAATGAAAAAAAATTAAAAAAAAAATTTAAAATAATAATAAAACGAATACAAAAGCAAAACGTAAATGAAATTGAAACTAAAAAAAATTTAATAAAAATTATTATAACGTAATAAATTAAGAAAACCAAGCGATAAACAACAATTTCTTTAAATAAATGACGGATTACAAACGAGAAGTTTGAAAAAATTAACAATTATACAGCGATAATCATAAATGATTGTTAAAGTTAAGTTTGTTTTAACGTAAAAAATTTTGTGTGAGAAAATTGGTTGAACGAATGCTTTAACTTTTACAATCGCTCATGATAGTTATTTATTTATTAATACATATTTATAGTGTTTTATTTATTAATATTTTTTTTTCGGAGTAAAAACTTTTAAGAGATGTTTGGTTTCAGGCAAAGACAATTTGGGAATATATTTTGGCTTGTCAGTAGAGTCAACGAAAAAATCGACGCCTTGTTTTTTATGGTAAGATCAATAAGCTTTTTATGTACTTAAGATAACAAAAGAACAAAGTTTTAGCAAAATAAATTCTGGCAGAGGCGGTGGCATAAAAATACAGTTTTTTTGGCGTTACAGGGTGATTAAAATAGGGCAGTCAATGTCGGTCGCTTCCCCCTTGAACATTATCATAGTATTCGGCAGAAAAAAAATGTAAAGCTTACGTTTTAGTTATAATATGCTTTCAGAACTTTTATATAAAATCTTGCGAGGAACAATTTTGTGGAAAATTTAAACCCTCTAACTGCTCCCCATAAGTCCCAAATCACACTACGCAAGTTTTATTGCTAAGCTGATTAGTTTATTAGGAGAGAGAGACGAGGGGAATAGAAACATTTCTCCCCCCCCCCCCCGGCTCTCTCTCCTAATAAACTAATCAGCTTAGCAATAAGACTTGCATAGTGTAAATAGGGACTAAGGGTTTACGCCACTTTCCGCAAAATTAAGTCAAACGTTCTATTATACATGTATAAAGACTTTAATCACATTTTACGAGAAAGAATTTTAAAGATATTTCTTTCGATGTCAAAAATCTAAAGTAAACTGACATTTTGTCACTCATATCACATTAAAAGGTTCAATTAGACGTGGCATAACTGTTGGAGACACTTGCAAATAAATCAACTTCATCAATAATAATTATTTATAATCATGTTGGCATTGAATTATTTTCATTCATGTCATAAAATTTTCATTTTTATTTATTCATTTCTTGTTTTGAAACTTCAATTAAATTAAACTTAATTTTTAATATTTTGTAAAAAAAAATATTTTGTGTTTTAATTTAAAAACCCTAACAATAACCATAACCATAGAAAACAGCTGTGCTCGTCAAACTTAGGGGCAGCACTGTATTTGATTACAGGTGACTCGCCATAACGCCATATCCATTACCATCGAAACCAATTGAATTTTGGTTTAGTTATGGCTTTGACACGTCTAATTTAAGCTAAAAACACAATTAGAAAGCAATAGCTGTTGAGGATAAATACGTCTACATTCATTGTAGACTTCCGGTGTCAGAGCAATTTCAAACTGTAGTCATGCCGGCCTTTGACAATAGACGGCGCACTGTGGGGTGAAAGCCTTCACAAGTGGCGATTAATTCAAAAGATGAACTTTAACTTTCTCAACCGTATTTAGTACCATATGAAAGTAGATACAATTCTACATCACTAACTGCAAAAATAAAAGTTCTTGGTAGTTTACTTTGTTTGCAGTGTGTGTTCAAAGTTCAATAATTTTAGTTATTTTTGCGAGCATTCATTAATAGAGAAAATTTTGATATTTCAAGTAATTATAGATTTTGTTAAGACTTCTATAATTAAAAGTTTTATAATAGAACCATCAACTTCAGGTATATGAGGATTTAAAAAATTTTTTTGTTTAGATAAATGTTTTAGAAATATTAAAAAAAAAAAATTAAATTGCTCTAAAAATTTGATATTTTTGATATATACCAGAATACCTATTTGCGCATTTGTGGGATTTTTCAGTTATGACGTTTTTTTGTGAGAGAATTCCAGTTGCTAAAAATCAATGTGAAAAACACATATTAAATATTTATTTTTTTATCGAAACAAAAAAAAAAATATATATTTTTTTAAAGGTTTTATATACCTTATGCTCTAATTTACAATTTAATTTAATTTATCTTTTTTTCATTCCAAAGTTACAGAAAAATAGTCAAATAAGACTATTTTCTCCAAAATACAAAAAAGCCCATAAAAGGTTAAACATTTTTTTTTTCAAAAAAATATTTTTAAATGTTTTTTATTATTTATTAATATTCATCAATAAAAAATAACAAGACTTTAAAATTACGACTTCTATGAATTAATCGCCAAGTTTTCTACCATTCACCCCACTGTGCTGCGGTTAAAGTAGTTGTAGTTAAATAAGACAAAGAAAAAGAAAATATTATAATTTCCTTAATTTTCAAACATGGCTTACACGAGAAATATTTCAATACGATAAGCATATTCAATATTTATAGCCGGTTTAGACAACTTGTCAGTTTGTTTATTACTTGATTTTATAATAATGCAACTCTGATCAGATAAAAAATCTTATCGTTTAGAAAATTTTAAAAAAATTGTCAAGTCTTATGGGATGTCAAATTTTTATTGTATTAGCTACCATTCGTCATAACATTTTGCATTCACAATAGGTCTGTTCATTTACTTTCTCAGCAGAAACTAGCAACGACAGAGCAAGGCAGAATTTTACAATATTACTCTCCCAAATATAAAAAAGTAAATGAACGCTTTACTTGTAAAAACTTGCAAGAATATTGTATTCATATCAGAACCATGGATGGAAATCATGATATAATTGTTCTTTTTCTAGTGTATTTTGTTTGGTAATATTTTAAATTGCAAATTTTTTTTCCAAAATACACATTTAATATGAAATATGCTTTTTACACATTTTCATGTATTATTTAATATTTTTATGCATTTTTCATTATTTTTTAATTCTATTCTATTATCAAATACATAAAACCAGTTTTCCATCTCTGCTCAGATATGATAAACAAATAAAATTCCTTGACAATAAAATTGAATTTATGTGGCTTAACGAAAGAAAAACAATGAATTAAGAAAATTCGCTTTCTTTTACATACGTTCACATATTTTTTTGATAAAGAAATTCACATTTTAGGGTTTTCCTTTTTCAGATATTTTTGAAATAATTAATTTGACAAATGGTTGGATAATTCTTGCAAGTAAAAATCTTACTAGCAATAATTTGTAAAAAATTTTTTGTCTTAATTTTTCCTCTCTTTTCGTGCTCTCTCCTTGAAAACTTTTTGAATTAATGAACACTTTCCAGTAACAATTGTTGCAAATTCGTAACAATTGTTAGGAAATGAACAAACCTAATATCGCACTTGCATGTATCAATTGAATTTTTGACATGAATTAAAATGTTAAAATGTCCTGCAATAATTTTCGTCATACAATTTTACGACGAATCTCTCAACACACAAAAGCTCAAAATTAAACTAAAGTGACATCAAAACGGTGCTTGAGTGTACAGCGATATGACATCAGATGTCAGAAAGTCCATTAAAAAATGGCCCCGAAGGTTTTTAAATTGTAAAATCGTAGTTGTACCCTTTTAGACACGGAAAGTTTACTTTACAAAGTCTTATTTCAGACAGAAAGAGAAAGTATTTCCTCCTCTCTCTTGCACACAGCTAAATAAAAACTTTGCAAAGTAAGCTGTTTGTTTGTTATCTTGGAAATATTAACTAACTGTGCAAAACTAAAGGCACAAAATAAAACTAAAATAAACCAAGTAAATCAACAATTTATTTGCACATTAAATTCTAATGCAATCAAAGGTTTGTAAACGAAATAATCAATCATGACGGAATTAATTTGAAAAGCATGCATCAAGATAAATTTTGAATCATAAATTTTGAAATTTTGGTTTGCAAAATATTTTAACTATAATTAACATCTTTATTTTAACGTTATTCTGTTAACTAGCAGCAGCCGGTTCTTAAGCTGTTAATTTAAAAGTAAATTGTAAGCTTTTAAGTTCAAAAAGCTTTTTATTATTATTAACTGCTGTTTAACAGCATTTTCAAACTAATCATAAAAATTTGGCTCTACATATAAAATTCTGTTAACCGACACGATATTTGTTTTCTTTTATCTTTTATTGAAAATTGTTTAATGTTTTTTTTTTTAATTTAAAAATTGATAAAATTTTATTATTAAACAAATCGTTTTGCTGCAATTAAATAATTCATAAACATTAAATGGAGTGAAAAATGGGTTCAAGTTTTTTTTTATTATCTCATCATTATTATCTTTTTTAATGGTCTTTTGTGCCATTCGCAATATTCACACTTTGATGTTAAAACCAGCTATAAATTTTAAAAGTAAATAAAAGATAGAATTTTTGTTTTCTTCGAAAGAAATTAAAACCTCTCTTGTTGTGCCAAAATATAAATGTGTTTACACATATATATATATATTATAGCATTGCACAGATGCATCTGTTTGCACCAGTTTTGCGTGTTTTTTGGTTCTTGTATGAAAAAATATGTTATTTAGCGTTTCTTTTACTAGTTGTAAATGTTGATTTTTAAAGCAGTTATTGTATGGTTGTGCAATGACCAAATGAGAAAAACACGTTTGTATGTACAGTGCGCTCGGGAAAACGTCAACTAATTAAAACAGCGAGTGTTGACGTTTAACAAATTGTTGACGTTTATAAATGTAGAAACTTTTAACAAAAACATATTGATAGTGAGCTTTAAAACGTTTTTATTGACTATAAACTAAAACGAAACATAAGCAAATACAAAAAAAGAACAAAAAAGCAACTGAACATAAAAAAGACAACACATAGAGATGGAATTTCTTTTCTATTCTACATACTTTTAAGGGGAATACCCAAATTCTGAACTAATTTCATAAAATAAATGTGTGTGTGTGATCAAAACAGTGTATTTTAACTCTTGCTTAAGTCAAAATTTTGATTTATTTAAAGTTGACGTTTTAGAGCTTTGTAGTTTGGTTGTTTGGTTGACGTTTTAGAGTAGACAATGTAAAAAAATAAGGGTTGACGGTTTGGGATGTTGAGGTAAACTAGTGTTGACGTTTTCCCGAGTGCACTGTATTTGTTTTTCTATAACAAATAAGATACATAAAACTGGTTGTAACATAAGTACCACATGGTGTGTTAAAAAAAATCCATGGTTGATGAATGAATGAATGAAAGTAAAATTTCACATACACATGTAAGTAAATGATACATGTACATGAAACACATGCATTTGTAATTACTCTCAGAGCAAAATTGTCTCTTTCTCTCTCTATACTTTGGCTGCGCCACAAAATAACATAACGAACGTCCGCACATACATCTCCACATTATGTATTTGTTTCAATAGTGGTTTTTTCATATATTCCCAGCGGTAAAAAAGAGGAGTAAAAAGGCCTTCTAGAAGACTTTATAAAGGAGGCACAAGGACTCCACTTCCCATTGCATTCTCATATATTTTTTACACGCGATGTCATTGCGGAGCAGGCCTTGCACACTCGCTTCATCGAAAAGGCCTGATGGAAAGCCTACTACTACAGGCCTCTTGAGAGGCATTCTAGTGCAGGCCTTTTAAGAACCATTCTAGTGAAAGCCTTTTAAGAACCATTCTAGTGAAGGTCTTTTAAGAAGCATTCTAGTGAAGGTCTTTTAAGAAGCATTCTAGTGAAGGTCTTTTAAGAACCATTCTAGTGAAGGCATTTTAAAGATCATTCTAACGTAGAGTTGTTAGAAGGTCTTCCAATGAAGGCATCAGAAAAGCCTTATTACGAAGGCCTTTCTGAAGGAATATTTTTGAAGACAAATTGGAAGGTCTTCAAATATTGGTTTTCTGGACAAATAAACGCAAAAATTAAATTTTTTATTTATTTTCATTTACATATTTGCATTTATTTAATATATTATTCTTAAAATAAAAATTTCAATTCATAAGTTATAAATACATACATACATATGTATTTAATAAGTTAAGTTAAGTTGTATTTTTTTCATTTTTTTATTAAAAATATTTCTTAGTATTTTAGTTTTTATATTATTATACATATAAAGGTTATATAAATGTGGATATTTGAAAAAGATATAAATGAAAAGAATTTTCAGTATGAAATATTTATTCCTTATTTTCCTTGTTTAGTTTTTCTTTTAAAAATTTTTCTTTGTATAATTTATTTGTTTGTATCTTAAAAGCTTTTTTTATACATACTTTGTAATAAGCAAATGTATTTACATCAGATTCCACGGCTTTGAAAAACAAATGGTCAATGTTGCTATAAAATTTAAATGACATTTTATTTTGGATACCATCATAATTGAAGTTTTTTATAATGTCTTCGCCAATTAAGTTGTGAAGGTTTTTGATAAGTCCTCCTCTTTGAATATTTTTTTTAATAACGTTTATTAATTTTTGTTCACCAATATTTGCTATATTTTCGTTTAAGGCTTGCAAGTCCTCTTCTGTTTTTAAAGGAAAAATGTCTATTAATTTGTTGTCCAAAATTTTTTCCTCTATTAAGCGTTTTATAAGAACTTTAATTTCGGCCAACTCGTTGATAATTAAATTATTTTGATTTCTGACATCATTTTTTACCTCAGCTATTTCTTTTTGCATATCTGTAAAAAATAATTGATAATTGATAACAAAATAAGTTTTTTATGTAGGGTAATATTAGGTTTATTTATTTAATATATGTACATATGTATGTATTATGCATATATTTGATATTTTTAAAAGCTAAGAAACTTACCACTGAGTTTTGCCTCCACCATTTTATACACTCTTTCTGCCATTTCGCATAGAATAAGAAACATACATATATAAGTAATGCATTTTTTAAAAGGGCCTAATTTTGTAAAACGAAAACGCTAAGCCTTGACAAATTTTATGTGAAAAAGTATAATTTACAAGAACAAAATAAAAACAAAATTTTGTCAACGCTTAGCGATTTCATTTTACAAAATTAGGCACTAAATTTAGAAATTTTTGTTTCGAAAACAAAAGTTCTAACAACATGAGTGTAAAAGAGGAACTAAAAGATACGAGCTACCAGTGGGAAAACCCAACATTTTGCAGTAAATATCTTTTAATTCAAACCACTCTTCTTGCATATCTGATACTAAATCTCCTAGTTGAATACCCAGACTTGATGATTGTACAGGCTCATCGAAAAAATTTCTTAAATTTTTAAATTTTTTACCTCTTATATAACCGTCGTTTTTGTCGGAAAAACCAGTGATAATAATGGGTTCAAATGGTTTTATTGAACAATAATTATTTGGATTGAAGGCACTTAAATAAAAATTTTTTTTATACAAATTTGTATTACAATATGTATTTTTGGGCAAAAACAGATCAAACAGTTGCTCAGCAGCAATACAATAAGCAATTGTTATTTGTTTTAATTGTATTTTAATTTGGAAAAGCACGCACACACAATAACTCTTATACTAGTTCTGTCGCTCACACTAAAATTATATGGTACATACCATGGTATATTTGTTTTGGCTATACAAACGAGTATACAAATGCAACCCTATAATATATATATACATAAGTACATACATACATACGTATCTTTACCTTAATATAGAAAGGCCCTAACTCATTCTTTTTTTGTAATCGAGACTTTTGCATTTTTCAATACATTACATGCTCTTTTATCGAAATACTCGTATACAGAAAACTCGATTTCAAAAAAATAATGAGTTGGGCCCTCTCCGTATTTATGTATGTATGTATGTATGTATATACAAATGTCTAAGAATTAAACAAATAAGAACTTTTTTGTTGCATTTTAAGCACAAGTACGAGGGCGGTACCAAAACTAGCCGACCACACATATATCCCACATTTTTTTTCGGCTGATTTGGGAATCTCCCTCGTATGCATCTATGGAACTGCAGAATACAAGAGTTAATTGATGATTAAAATGTTTAGTGTATATTCTCGCTTATCAAAACCAGATGTTGTTTTGCTTTAAACAATTCTGTGGCAATAAGGAAAAAGTGCTTCAGTCATATTTTACTGTTTTCCAGGGAGCACTTTTAAGCGTTCAAGTCGATTTTCGGAATTTTTTTCTTTTACACTTAAATTGGGAAATTCTCAGTTTAACTTAATTTTTTTTAAGCAAACATCGTTTTACACACTACAAGTAATACATTTAAGTTGAAATATACCAAAGTATAACCTCAATTAAGCTATTGTTCCAAATGAGATTAGAATTCTAAAAGAGATCAGTCCTAAGTTATAGTGCTATAACTTCCTGAAAAATGACACAAATCAATTGAGATTTTGACCAGGGATACTTTCGAATATACAGATTACGGAGGCACCATTAACTCAAAATCAGCTTATCTCTGCACTTATCTAGCACTTTTGCCTTTTTGCCACAGAATTGTTTAAGCAGAAAGCTATTTATTGAAAGGCAACAGCTCATTTATAACAAAGTGTAAAAGTGTAATGTTTGGCATTCTAATTCAGGTATTATTCGAATATTCACAGAAATTTTTTTATTATATATATCTGTAATTTTTTTTTATGGAAAAAAAATGAACGATATTGTCGAATTGTTGTTGGAGTAATTTTTCAAAAAAATTTTTATTAGTTTTTTGATTTGTAATGCAGGGTAAAATAAATTTTTGTTTAAAGAAATTAAAATCCTATTTCACCAAATCATCTAAATATTAATTCATATTTAGGAGTAATTTTTCTATATCAAAATTAATGGAAATCGACATGTAAATATGAATTAATATTTTTTTTAATAAAGAGAAGTAACACTTAGACAATGAATGCCTACTACCATTACTAGGTGTTACCTTATTTTTAGTAAAGGGATAGTTATAGAGAAGACAGATGGTGAAGGAAGAGATAGAGAAAAGCTTCATTATTTTACAACCCTGCTTTTTTGCACACTTTTTTAATAATGCAGTGTTGCAGCGCCTCTGGTGTCAATGAGGCGTATTAAATTTTGAAGCTGCATTTAGTAGCTATATATTGGTTATTTTACTTCGCCAATGATTCTAATACACAAAGAAGGATGGAGCTCTGATGTTACATTAGGATTATAGTATTTATCTGCTGAAGTCGGTATAACTAGTTCAGTGACCAATGGCTATGATAAAAAGAGACACTGATGCATATCAGAAAAATGTTTGGTGTTGTTATTTAATGAATGTTGGATACAGGGATTAAACCCCGTATCTGCGGTTTTGTAGCCAACGTGCTAAGTACTTCAGCCAACGCCACCCGCATGAATTGATATTTAAATAGAGTTGCTGAAATTGGCCTTTACAGATTAAAATTTAAATAAAACATAGTTGAGTAGAGTTAATTGCCCCGAATTTGGTATTATTCGACACATAAATTTTCTCCATTATTATTTATTGTTGAAATGTCAGGTTTATTCAAATCACACAAGCGGGGAAAATAGCCACCTGGTCAGTTGAGACCAACTTATATGGATGCATTTTAATACTGATATTATTGAAATAACAGAAATAGCGTATTCAAAACTTTAATTATGTTGTACTCGTATATTTTTTAGTTTCCTTAACAGATTTTTAAAAAGATAAATGTATAGATATTTAAGGAACCGTATTATTTTCGCTACGATGTCCGTTGGTTTATCTATCTGTCACATGCGGTTATTACTAGAACTGTAAATTTTCAAAAACGCTTAAACTAAAAAATTCCCAAATTAAAAAAAAAATAACGAAAGGAAAAATCGCCGAAGTGAAAAAAATTGCTTAAATGAAAAATAGTTCACCAAAAATAAAATAAATCGCTAAAATGAAAAAAAATCACCAAAAATTAAAAGATCCCCAAAAATTTAAAAAACAGCCAAAAACAAAAAAAAAATCACCAAAATAAAAAAAAGCCAAAACTAAAAAAATCGCCAATACTAAAATAATTGCCAAAAAAATCGGCAAAAGGAAACAAGCTCCATAGGGAACCCTGCGAGTGCAAGTTACAGTCACACTTTACTGAATTTATTCGAATTATTTTTATAGAAAATATAATTATTTTGCATTAATTCATTGATAAAGTTATTATGTCATATTCTTATATGCTTAACCATATAAACATAGACATATGTATGTACATAAGTACATATCGATGGCTTAATATAAAAAGGGCCTAACTCAATTTTTTTTCGAAATCGTGTTTTTAATGTTTTCTGGGCGACAACTAGAGATGCTAAACGGGAAATCCCGAGCCCGGATATCCCGGGATTTTCGGGACTATGCAAATCCCGGAGACCGGGATTTTTTAATTTTAAAGCCCGGGAATTTCGGGGTTTTCTGAATCCCGTTTTTGCACAAATAATGTTTTTGACTGTCATCTTCTATATTAAAAATTATTACAAACTCCCTGTTATAAAAAGTTAAAATAAAAAATTTACTTTGAATAAATATTTTAGTCGATAATATTATATTGTGTATACGAGTACATAATATATATACATATATATATCTGTGGCAAAAAGGAAAAAGTGTTTAAGTCATAGTTTACTGTTTTGCAGGAGAGCACGTTTGAACTTTTACGTCGATTTTCAGAAATTTGTTTCTTTTACAGTGAAATCGGGAAATTATCTGTTAATCGTTAGTTTTTAAGTAAATATCGTTCTACATATTATAATTAATATATTTAAGTTGAAATATACTAAATTGTTCCAAATGAGATTAAAAATCTAAAAGAGATAAGTCGCAAGTTATAGCGCTATAAATTCCCGAAAAATCCCACAAATTCATTAAAATTTTAACCAGGGATACTTTCGAATATGCAAATTACGGAGGTACCATTGACTCAAAATCAGCTTATCTCGACTCAAGCACTTTTCCTTTTTGCCATAGAAAAGAAATCGCCATTTTTGAAAAAATATTACACGCAATGAAAATTTGCAATTAAATGGTTTCTTGAAATAGAGAGTTAATTAGAAATTATTGTATCACACGAACGCCAAATTTTATAGCAAAAAATAAAAAATGTGAAATTTTTTAGAAACGAAAACGGCATTAGTGTTTAATATTTTAATTAAAAATCTGAATTATATATGTACATACACACATATGTTCGTCTGTATGCACCTTTTAAATAAGCAAAAAAAAATAATAAATTGTTAAATAAATATATTATTTTTAATATAAAGACGCACATTTGTTCACAACTTTTTCGGGATTTTGTTAGTCCCGAAAATCCCGGGATCCCGGTTCCGGATTTCGAGACTCCATCACTAAATCCCGAAGCCCGGGATTTCTAAAAACTTTTCCCGATTAGCATCTCTAGCGACAACGTATAATTGCATCCTCCTTGAAGATCTTAGTACGTTACAGTTCAAAATCAAGGACTTATGGCAACTTAAAAAACTATTTCTGCATGTAAATGCTTTGTTTGTTCTTCAGTTTTTTGCTTCTCCTGTAAAATATCCAAAATTCAAGTTAGGCCTTTTTTATATTAAGCCATCGATATGTATGTACGAGTATGTCTGCATGTGTTGAAAAAAAACATTAGAAAGATTATTCGATTTGTTTTTAAATAATTTAAATATTCTATTGTTTGCAAAGTCTTAAGCAAGGCGTGATGTGATGAAAAAAAAAACGCTTTTTTTTAAATAAAAACATTATAAACTTTATTGCTGCCATATTTAGACTCCATGTACTCGTACTTAAAAAAAAACAAAACAATTTGGTTTGTCATTTAAAGTGCTTATGTCAGTATTTTTGTCTGCTGGCAATAATAAATCAATTTTCAAAACTTTAAACTGAATTAAATTATTTAAATAACATACATACATACATAATCTTTAACTTGGAAGTGATGAGAAATGTTGAGTTCAGCAAAACAAAATTTTTTGAACGAACAACTATATAAATAAAAAAATGCCAAGAGACGCTTTAAATATGACAAGTTTGTTATTTAAATTTGCAAAAGGAACAAACTTAAATCATTTTTTTTAATTTGACAAAAAAAAAACATAAAGAGCCATGTTAAATAAATTTGAGGTCATTAATATTTGTTTGTCATTAACATTTGTTTTGTTTGGGAATTGCCCAGAACAGTTTTAATTAAAAAAAAAAATCATAAGCACCGTGGAATTGTGAATGGAAAAGGTAGAATTCGTATATCTTTATATTTTTATAAAAATATTTTATTTAAATGAATTTAAAATATTTTTAACTCTTTAGTGCTTAATATTTTGTGTTTGCATTCTCTAAATTATTTTCTTCAAAAATGGTTGTTGTCTTTGATAATGAAAAATAAAAATATTATTACCAATTTTTTTTTAAATATAAAAATTAAATTAATGTATTATACAACAGTTTGAAAATATATGAAAATAGGTAATGTGTTGGAAATAATGTTTGCAACAAAATCATAAAGCAAATACACGAACCTTCTAGCATAGACAATAAATAATAATTGTTTTAAAGAATCACAACAGAATTAGGGCATAAGTTTTATATTTTGTGATGTCAGTGTTGCTCCATTTTCAATAAATTTTGCGAAAAGGTCTTGCGAAAGCGAGAGTACTCTTCTCATCGGAAGTGAGATTAATCCCATAGCTGTATTTTTTCTCAACTTTGGACTTAATCCAATTATGCTGAGTAAATTTCTAAAAAAAAAAAATTTAAAAGACAATATTTGAGTTGTCAATCAATAGCAGCTTTACATACTTTATTAATGATAATTTATTTTTTTTATATTGTATTGTTTAATAATATTCAAGGTCAAGTTTAATTCGCACCCATTCATTCAATGTTACCAAACATTGTCGTGTTTCAATTGATTTTTTGTTCAATTTTATAAGCAAATTTTTACAATAAAAAAACAAATCTACATAAATAAAAAAAGACAAAAAAAAAAGAATATTTAATTTGAAATTTATAAAAAGGCGCCATAAAACAATTGAAATGAAATACTCTTTAATGGCTCAAGCAAGCTTTGAAAATGGAAAGATGCTGGAGCTTTGAATTTAATTATTTTGTAACAGTCACCCTCGCTTAAGCAAAGTTTTTGTGGAATGTTGAAAGCCATTTGAAACCATTTATTTGCTTCACATCACAATTCCAATGTAATTCTATACTCATAAATAAAATATTTATTGATTTTTTATAAAAATTCATTAATATTTATGACCTAGATATTTCTCTATAAAAATATTCATTAATTTTCTCAATAAATTTTAGAAACGATCTCAAAAATGACAATCATTTGTACATAAAATGTTTATGTCATTCGCGGACATTGCTGGAGTGAGTCTGGGTATGATTTTTTTTTATTTCGTTCTTTTTATGAATGAAATTTATTAAAATTTCCGCGCTAACTTATTTATTCCACGACTATTAAAAACAATGAGTGTTGCTAAAAAAAAACTTTTAAGCAATTGTTAGTGCATTAAGTCAAATAGTTGCAAAATGATTGCAAGTCTTAGTTATTTATTAAATACTCTATTCTTAGTCGTTAGTAAAACTATATTTTTTAGGTTTTGCATAATTTTTATTACTGCAAGATTTTTTTTATGGCGATGACAAATTTGTTTTTAATAAAAAAAAAATTAATAAAAGAAATAAAATAAATTGAAATAAAATAAACAACATATGAAATAATAATAAAATATTGGTTTGCTAAGACCTTAACGTGCCTTTTCACAATATATGATTAAGAATTAACGTGAACTTTAACTGACAGTTCTTCATACAAAACTTTCCGTTAAAGTCCCTGTTCTACATTGTGAAAAGGGACGTAATAGCGTAGACAGACGACAGCGTTAATTTGCATTAAAATATCACTAATGTGAATTAAAAATTTACCCTGACAGACGACGGTATTTGCATTAAGTAAAAAAAATCTGTACATACCTTCAATAATTTTAAAATGGAAAAAATGTGTCTCGATTTTAATATTTCTTTGCTCTTTTTCTAAAAACAATTAAAATAACTTATATTTTCTAACCGAATCGCATTTTAATTTTGAAAACCAAAACAATTTGTCAACATTTGATTAATTGTGACGGTGTTACCATATGAGGACTGTGTTATCATATAGCTGAATTCAGTATTAATTCACTGTCATTTATGCCCATTTTTTCAGTTGGTAATCAAACCGTAATTAGTTTTAAGTTCTAATTAAATACGAAATTGTGTTTTTGAGTGCGTATTTAAATAATAATTAAATGCCCAACCTTGCGAAATTAAACACTACTTAAGTTTTATGATTGTACCATGTTTTTATGCGTGTGTGTGTTTACTGAAAACATGCGGTCGTATTAAAAAGAATTTCTTTTAAATTTCATAAATATATAACATATACAGTACAAAGTTTCATATCATGGAATAAAGTAATATAAAAAGGCATTATGATGTTCTTTTGGTCTCATAAAATGAGTTTTTATGCAATTTAATTTTCTACATGTTCATAACCTAACTTTTTTGTTTACGTTAAACAGCTGCTGTTTGAAAAGCCTTCAATAATACTGGGAAATTTTGCAGTGCTACCGTACTTTCAACGTAATTTAATAAGAACTTTAAATAACCACTGAAAAAATGAAATCGTATTTAATTACAACTAAATTTTAAATAAAAATTAGCTAATTACGTACTTAATTTTTAAGTTAAAAACTGGGGGTTAGTGCATTTACAAATGAAGATAATTCACATGTTAATTTGCATTAAGACAGTTAATGCAAATTAACGCTGTCGTCTGTCTATGCTATAAGAGGGGGAATATTCTTTTTTTTAATTATATAAAAAATAATTCCGGCTGCAAAATGGGGAAGTTGCTTAGATTTTTAATAATGAATTAATTTTTATTTGCATTATTTTTTTTTAAACCATTTAATATATACAATTCCATTTTCTTCTTATTCTTCTGCTTCTTCTTCTCATTGCTTTATACACTTCCAGAAAGTTTTCAATTCTGGCCGTCAATTAAATGTTGCAAAATACCATTAAGCTGGAAAGCTTTTAAATAACAAAAAAGTATTCTTCATTTTACCACAAAAGCTTATGCAATGAGAAAACATTTAATTGCATTAATGAATGGCCTATTTAAATTTGTAATAACCACATAGTGATCTACACAAACTTGTCTACAACCTACAGCATATAATTTTAAAGTGATTTTCCCATATCTCAGGGTGTTATTAAAATGATTACAACAAAAAAAAAAAAAAAGGAGGAAAGCCATTTCCAGAAATATTTTCATTACTTCCAATATGTATGCAAATAAAAAACATGTTTGTAATCGCGAAAAATATACAGTCTGTGTAACAACCTTTTTGTGGAAATATACGTTCACACTAGGCAAACATTTTCCCAGAAAAGCGTAACCTCATTAGCTTACTCATTTTTGGGCAAATGTTTGCCTGGTGTGAACGTACCTTTACACAAACAGGCGTTGACGATGGAAATTGTGGCGTTTTTGTAAGAGATTAAAGAATACGCAATTAAAAAATTATTCCTGACTAAAACTCATTTTAGTGTAAAGGCCAATCCCGTTATAACGAATGAATGTCAGACCCATTCGTTATACTGTAAAATTCGTTATATCGCAAAGTTTTTTTCAGGTGTTATTTTAACTATTATTAGTGTATACAATACAATTAATAAATTATTATGAGGGAAATTTTTTTCAAGTAAGCTACCAAATGCAAACTAACGGTTACATTGCAGCTGTAGATTTTTTTTAATATTTTTTTTGCTGTTCGTTATACAGAGCACACATTTATCAAAACATTCGCTATACAAAGTAGAAAGAACTAAATGCTAGAAATATATTCTTAGCAAGTTTTTGTTCTTTATTTGCAATTTGTTCCTTATCATTCATTATATACAGTACAAAATTGGGATAATCGTGTCTGTCACGACTTTCGAACGTTTTCAATTAGAATGAAAATTTCCGAATCTCAAAAAAGAAGATTTGGTGTCTGCATATTTCCAAATATTTTTGCAAAATTGGTTGCTAATGTGGGAATGTTTTTCATATACCCTTTTCTATGTATTAAAACCAAATATATATTGGTTTAAATTTCCAAAGCCTAATTTTAAAAAATATTTCGTTTAAATTAAATTAATTTTGTTGTGGAAAAAAAGGCGATTCTATTTAATTTCACATTGCTTGGTGCAGTCGAAAGTAAAACGAAAAAATTATTCGGAAGTGAATGTCAGCGCACCAAAATATGCGGAAAAGATTCACTTTCACACGGATGTGAAAGTCATGAGAGACACGATTATTCGCTATATAAAGTTGTTAATGTAAAAAATTTGGACGTTCGTTATATTGGCTTTTCGTTAAAGCGAGATTCGTTATACCGAGATTTGACTGTAATTAAAATTTACAAAAAAAAAAAGTAAAAACTTATGTTATTTTGTATTAAAGCTTCCCTTAAACAACATTATTACAAACTCTTCAATTATATAGAATCCTAATTTGTGGTTTTCTTGTATCTATTCATCTTTAAATTGTATTTAAAAAACGAGTTCTAATAACAATGCCAAGTTTATCATGTTTTGCATACGAGTACCAAGACACTATTTAAAAATACTTTGTGAAGACGATTTAATTTCAACAAATTAATTTATATTAAATAATGGGAATATCTACTTTAGATGATCTCATTGGCATCACACTCCCATACTAATAGAAATTGAAAAAGGAGTGACGCAATCAACAATTCTTTCAACCGCATGTGTTAAAAACTCTTTAATTTTTTTTTTACTTCTTAGAATAATAAATTTAAATTAAGACCAAATTTGTAAAAAGTTTTTTGAGTTTTAGGTAGAAGTTTCATAGTTATTTCGAAGACAGCAGCCGCCCTCTCACTCTGTAATTCACTAAAACTAAACATGTATTTGATCGATAGAAAGCTGAACAAATACATAATTAAACATTTTTGCCGACGACATAAAACACTAAAATTTCGCCTGATTAAATATTTATCGACTGTATAGCTTTTTAGCGATGAAGATTTAGCGAGTTGCAGGATACAGTGGTAGAGGGCCGGGGCACAATGAATCCGTCATGCGTTAAACTTCGCGTTTTTCAACTGAAATACTTGGTTTCTTATGAGGTCTGTTACATTCAGTACGTGTCCGTCAACGCAAAGTACAAAATTTGGTAAACTTTTAACTTTTTGCGTACGTTGTTTAGTTTCACAGACATTTGTTGGGTTTTTTTTTTGGTATGTTCTGATTTAGATTTTTGTGTTTTGTGGCGGCAAAAATAAGATGAAACAAAAGAAATAAACGAAATAAATACAAAAAGTTGAATTTAATAAATAAAATGGAGAATCGACCTATTGAAGCTGTTCAAACACTTCCGTCAATAAAGTAATCTCCGTCATTGCGTTAATGTCAGTTGAAAAAGGCAAAGTTTCATTGTGTCCCGGCCTTAGGTTACTTTCAAATGGAGCAAGTAAAAATTTATGTAAAAGAAATTAAGAAAAAAAATTATGGAAAACATTTGACCTTGCGGCCTTCAATGAAATTAGTAACTGATGTGGTTTTCAAGTTCTTAAAAGTAAAGTAACCGTCTGAAATCGCCATTTTTTTTTTGGTAAAGGTTCCCTGGTGATTAGCGTTAGTAACATTGAAATGGCAATCGAAACTAAATATAATATGTAATAATAACAATATATTTTCAACGCAATAAATATTTTACTAAGTGAAATAATTGTTCAATTCACAAATTCAGTCGTATGGTTTATGGTGATAAAAAACTACATTTCTTTATGCGGTTGTGAGCCGAAAAGTGTGTTGTATCGTTATTTTATTGTATTTTTAAATGTAATAAATCGATATTAATTCCATTTGATAGCATGAAATTGAGCCAGGTATGGGAACTTTAATTTGATGGGAAATGATTATACGTTTTTATACGTTGGCAAATTAAATTCAAATGAATTAAATATAAATTGATCAATAAGATAAATTTATTTGCTGGTTCTAGGTGCCACATATTTAAAAAATTTTTACCAATTAATTTAACATATAGAATATTCCCAGACCTGGTGGCCTCACTTCAACTATTTGAAAAACACATAAAATTCAGTCGTATAATTAGTACACGCTTTGTCCCTATTTACACTATGCAAGTCTTATTGCTAAGCTGATTAGTTTATTAGGAGAGAGAGAGAGACGGGGGGAAAAGAAACGTTGCTGTTCCCCTCGTCTCTCTCTCTCCATGAAACTAATCAGCTTAGCAATAAGACTTGCACAGTGTGTTTTGGGACTTTTGTATGAAAATTATTAGCAACAAAAACACAATATTCGGTTATGTTCTGCATTCCATGTGAAATTAAAACGTGTGGAATTGCCATAGAATTGTTGTTGAAAATATGTATTAATAACAATAATGCTATAGCAATTCCAAACGATTTCATTTCACGTGGAATACAGAACATACCCGGTTGTGTAATTAGATGATTAGACAACGTACGTGACGGTAACGCGAGCTTGTGAATTGAACAATAATTTTGCGAAAAATTGTGCAATTGAAAACTTTAAGCTTAAAATAAAACCAATTTTTTTTTAATTTTACTACAGCGATATAAAATATCAAATATACAGATCGTAAATATTAAAACGTGAGCGCAGTATGATTGTTTATTAGACAGTTTACACTGTCGTAAGTTCTGTCAAACTTAAAAAAAAACACCTGTGCTTTTTTAGCAAAACATACGCTCGTATTAGACTAATATATAATACGAGTATTTTTTTGAGGGAAAGTTTCTAAAGCTTTATTTAAAGCTTGAACAAATAACATCAATATATGATCTCATTGTTACTTAAAATGATCATGTCATAATCATAGAATTATTACATGTTCCTTTTTAGTAATGTAATTATTATAATAATTATGATTCCACCAAGTTGAGCTTTGCAAGAGATTCTGAAAAAGTAGTATTTTTTAAATAAAGTGTCTTCCTACAGGGACTTCCCAACTTTGGCTGTTGATGGTTGCCATTGTGTTGAGAGCTACATCCGTCGAATTGGCTGTAATTGTTTTCAGCCTGGTTTAGCAAATCACCATGGGCGGTAATGTGAAATTTTAATTTGATTTGAATCAAATACAAAATATTGTAAATTTCTTCCCCGTATTTGAAACATTTTTTTTTTTTGGAATATTTTTTCTGTGTATGTAAATGTAGCTTTTAAGAACAACAACATGAGCAAATAATAATAATAAAATTGGTCTATCAAAATGATTGTTCGGTTTGCGTGCGCTCTGCCCATTTTGCGGTCTTCGATAACATTTACACCAAGCAAATGTGCTTACAACAGAAAGGTGCTGTGTGCGACAAGGCTCTTGACACATTGGACACCATGAAAGAGCGCTTTGAGGGCCATCTGGATAATTTTACTTGGAGATGATGTGAACTGCAAATTTTGGTATGCACTTCACGATGTCACATTCCATAAATTGTGACATCGATAGACCTTTCAAACGAATAGAAATTTTTGATAATATTTCACATAAATTTTCAGCTGAATTATGAATAACAATTGCCAGGGAATTTTTTCCCATTCCTCCAATTATGAATTCAAATTTCCTCAGCAGAAAAACATCCCGGAAAAAAGAAGATATTCTAAATAGCGTTGCCAGATATTTTTTAGACCTATTTCGACATATTAATTTAAAAAATCGCCAAATCGGGGAGAAAATCGCCAAAAA
Organism: Tachina grossa; assembly: GCA_949987645.1. Taxonomy (NCBI): domain Eukaryota; kingdom Metazoa; phylum Arthropoda; class Insecta; order Diptera; family Tachinidae; genus Tachina; species Tachina grossa. The sequence continues at coordinate 21,914,725 of OX465276.1, read as the reverse complement.
TTATTTCTTGTAAAGTTTTTTCAATCAAATTCAAAATACTTTAATGACTTTAATGAATACAAGAAAAATCATTAAAAATAGCATTGTTTTAAGTTCTTGCTTATTTTTTAAAATAATTCTACTGAATTGGAGTTAAATTTTGTTTAAAACAATTGTCATACAAATCGCCAACAAATTTATTTATCACCATGTCGCCAAATCAAAAATTTAGATGCCAAACAAGTTCAAAAATCGCCACGTTTGACGAGAAATCCTATATCTGACAGCCCTGATTCGAAATGTGATCGATCAGCTGTTTCCTGCCGTTGCAGTTACATTCCATTGCAGTCGGCTAACTGAGCCTTAATAAGTAAACATTAAACAGCTGATCCAGATTTTACTCTCTGCCGTATTTGCTTATTCCCTGGTTATTTAGAATAGCAGGATTTCTCCCCGGTAACAAATGATTGGCTGTTTATATTATTTATATATAAAGATAGAAAGTGCTTAATAACAGACCCCTTAAAAAAATTTGAATTATTTCATGCAAGAACTTTTCATTTGTTACTCAATACACTCCATAGCTAAGTACATACATATGTAGATATATACATGTGTAATTGTAGTACAGGGTGGGCCAAAAGAAACCAAGGGATGTAAAAGTTTAATAACTTTTTTGTTTATTAACTTTTTTTTATTTTTTCTTTCAGATTATATAATATACAAAATGGAAATTTTTTTACACTAAGTATGAAAAATGATGTCTCTTAAATGACCACCGTTTTCAGCTTCGCACTGATGGGCTCTTTTTAGAGCATTTTCCATAACATCTTTCAAAACTTGTGGCTGTAGCGTTCGAATTTCTGCAACAATGTTTGCCTTGAGTTCAAGGATTGTCTCTGGCTTGTTCACATACACTCGCTCCTTCAAAAAACCCCAAAGAAAATAGTCGGGTGCTGTCAAATCTGGCGATCGCGCTGGCCAAATAATTTCCGAATTTCGAGAAATTATTCGCTCTCCAAAAATTTGACTTAAAAGTGCCATTGTGTCTCGGGCAGTATTGGCAGTGGCTCCGTCCTGCTGAAACCACATACCAGGTCTGTTTTCAAGAGCAGGACGTAAAAAATTTTCTGTCATAAACCGATACCGCTCTCCATTTACGGTTACAGCACTTCCATCTTCATTCTCGAAGAAGTAGGGCCCAATGACATTTTCAGATGTGATCCCACACCATACTGTACACCTGATGGGGTGCAATTGGCGTTGATGAATGGCTCTTGGATTTTGAGAACCCCAGAACCTACAGTTCTGCTTATTAACAAAGCCATTCAAATGAAAATAAGCTTCATCACTCATAATCAAATTTTCATCTCTGGTTTAAATAATAAAATTCTATTGTTCTGGTTCTCTGTTCAGTTGTGAACCTCTCCATTATAAATTCTCCAAGTGTTGTCTATATAATCTGAAAGAAAAAATAAAAAAAAAATTAATAAACAAAAAAGTTATTAAACTTTTACACCCCTTGGTTTCTTTTGGCCCACTCTGTATAATAATAACAGCAATAAACTTGTTTTTCTTCAGTATTTATTTTTAAATTTTAACGCCAAATTTCTTCCACACCTTTCCCAAAAATATTCTGCGCACATAAAGTAGGGTGCAAAAAACTTAACAAATAGTAATAAATTGTTTAAACATCTTCAGAAACAATAAACAAACCCAACCATCCATCCATTCGTCCACCAACAATCGCACAAATGAGCAGTAGACAACAAATGAATGAGAGATCTTGAACGTCTTCAACTTTATATTTTATTTATTTTATTTCAAAGTTCTGTTGTACGAGTATTGTGTGAGTAAGTATAGCTATGCACCTCATGCCCAATATAAGTTTGTTAGGTTTTTTTTTTGTTTTTTGTTGAAGAAAATCTATAAACTTGTGATCATTAAGTTTTTAGTCGCGCTGCAAACGTTGAACAGAGCGGTTCGTTGAAATAAAATTTTAAAATTTTGTTTATTTATTTTAACAAAAGCATTTGTAAACAACTTATAAATAATAATAAAAAAAAGTTTTATATGAAAAATACATATAAATTATATAGTTTACAGAGGAAATAATTAAAAAAGCTAATAGTTATGTTACAATTTAATAAATTTAAACACCTCTTGGTGGAGGTGTTGCTAATTAATTTATTGTTTAGTTTAACATGCTGTCATATGCAAGAGGTGGCTACCACAGCGCCCGCCACTCAGCAGACACATTGGCAACGACCATCATCTCATGTCACACGCAATAGTGTCGCACGCTGGAGAACGGTGGGTTTTACGAAAATTTTGATTTAAAACAAAAAACATATTCCCAACAAAATGTTTAATAATAATAAATATTAATAATAAATAATTAAAAGCAACAGTTTTACAAAACTTGCAATTTCAGTTCAATGTTCTTCGAAGTGTTTACACACTGTAATAATTAAAAAAATATATATTTTTAAACCTGTAACTAATTGAGAAAAATGTAAAACTAGATATGTCATGCTTAACACATTTTTAAGTGTTTATTTAATTAATTTGTTGTTGTGTTTTAAATTCGTATTCATTTTGACACGCGTTAAATAATAATAAAATATTGAAATAAGCATTTTTAAGTGTTTTTGTTTTTGATTTTTTTTATGAAGATGTCTTTGACAAAGTATAAAAAAAATTATTTTAAATTATTTTCTCGTTATACTTTTGTATAAAGACTTCCTAAATAATTAAATAAAAACGTATGTGCATATGTATATTCATAGTGTGGCATTTGTATCTATGTTATTTCATGTTAAACAAGAAAGAAAAAAAAAAGATTCAAATTTAACATTTACGTCTGCTTAATAAAAGACATAATAATAGAAGCAAGAAAAATAACGTCTAAATGATCTTGAAAATTAAACTTAAAAAGACAAGTTTAGCAACTCTAAAATTTTTATACAGTTGCTTGTAGAATGGTAAAATAATAATAAATAATAATAATACAAAAAATAACAGAAATCGCAATAAAAAGTAATTAACCAGAAATATTTGTGTATGCGTAAATCTAATTTTAGAATCAATCTCCTGCAACAAGCTCGGCCTCGTCAACCCACAATTGTGATTACAAAGAATTAATAACGAATATACACGATCGCGTAAGCCTACTGGCGACAGTAGATGAGGATTTGCGCAAACGCTTGGATACTATTGAAAAGAAGTGAGTCACTTTATGTTAATGGCTTTGAGCAATTTCAAAAATAATATGCATAGTATTAAAATATGAAACCCATTTAATAAGTATTTGCTTGGGTATGTTGAATACTAATTTTGTTGTTTTTTGCCAATTACTAGATGTAAATTATTTAAGGTATTGCTATTGAAAACATTTAATATATTTATAATTATATTTATTTATATTTATTTGGCCAGACGTGATAAACATTTAACTAGAAAACATAACCTTTAACCATTAAAGTTGTTTAACGGCTGGTATGACACCCATTAATTTCATTACATTCAATAAAATAAACTCAGAAAAGTTCAACTTTGAGTCGCATACGAAGGGTTCCGTACAGACGCTAAATATATATGTAATACCATACGAACATTAGCCTATATAACCGAATATCTTACCAGATGTAGACATTTAAAAAAAATGTTAAGTATCCGGTAAACTTCTTTTTCGGCTTTTAACGATTTTTTTCGGTTTTTATCATTTTTTTAGATGCAGCGATTTTATCAGTTTTTGGCATTTTTTGAGTTTTATCGTTTCTTAATTTTAGCGTTTTGACGTTTTTTTTTCGTTCTAGTGATTTTTCGGTTTTCGGCGGTTGGTAGAATTTTTTTTTAGTTTTGGCGTTTTTTTTTTCGTTTTGGCGATTTATATTGATTTTACAATTTATCTAGTTTGGCGCTTTTTTTGTTTTTATCAATTTGTTCAGTTTTTGGTTTTTTTTAAATTTGGCGTTTTTTTTATTCTAGCGTTTTTTTAGTTTTAGCGTTTTTCTTAGTTTTGGCGTTAGGACAATTTTTCGCGTGTTGGCGATTTTTCGCTCTTGGCGAATTTGTTTGATTGCTAGAGATTTTTTTTTAGTTTTGGCGAATTTTTCGATTTGTGGCGATTTTTTTCATTTTGGCATTTTTTTTAGAGTTTTGGGATTTTTTAGTTTTAGCGTTTTTGAAAATTTCAAAAGTTTGCCTCTTACGGTTTCCAAGATACAGGAAGTTGTCAAAATTACATAGTCGAAACTACATTATCCCAACTCACAATCCTGGTGAGTATCAATATACTATACAATTTTGCATATTCTAGGATGCAAAACCATTTGCACAAGATTGTGAATTGGGCTTTAAGTACAAAATTAAAGACTACATATTAGCCCAATTCACAATTTTGTGCAAATGGTCTTGCATCGTTGCACTAAGAATTGTTAAGTGGTGAGTATCAACATCCTAGAATATCCTAGAATATGCAAAATTGTATAGTATATTGATACTCACCACTCAACAATTCTTAGTTGTAAGTATTAATATACCATACCGTTTTGCACATGCTATGGTATAATTCCCAGGGAATTACTTTTTCCGAGAACAAAATCCCTTCATTTTAAAAAGATGGCGAGTGATATTAAGGGAGAGAGAGATAGAGGGAGATAGAATTTAGATTTTTCCATTTCAGAAAGTTTTCAAATGATTTTTGAAAAAAGGGAATAAAACTGCCAAGAAATTGTTATCAGAATACAGATTTATAATTTTTAAAGCCTCAAACGAAAATATTTACAAAACAAGCAAATTTATTAGATTTCTAATCAATTGTCATTTTCCATCACCTTTTTACAATAACAATAAAAGTATTTAATGGCAAAAACAAAAACAAAATATTTCATATAATAGGCACCGAAGTATAATTATTTGACATTTAGTCTTTAATATATTAGGAATTTTTGCTTGTTTTTTTTTTTTGATTAAGCAACGAAATGCATATAGATGTTGCTTAGCCAAAAAAAGCAGAAATTCCTAATACATTAAATACTTCATGTCAAACAAATATACTTCGCTACTTAATGTATTTTATGAGTACTACGAGTATTATTCCATAATTTTATTTTTTATAATATTTGTTTTCTATTTATTTATTATGCATATTCTACAAAGTAAATTTTGTAGAATATTATTGCACAAATGTGGCCGTAGTAACTAGACCATATGCTCAAGATGTTATTAACAGAATTTTAAAAAGTTTTTGTGACTGAATATACACGACCTTGCCTTCACATAGGAAGAACTTTTTGTTTTATATATTTATGCATTACTCGATAAAATACTCGTTTTTGCTGCATCTGACTCTACCTTGAGACTTATTATGATCGATTAAGAATTGTTGAAACAATTCCATAATTAACTTTTTTTTAAGCCAGCAGAAAAGTAGAAGAGCTTGTAATACCTTGTTTGGCCGTTGCTTTCAACGTGGTGGTCAAAGCCAAATAAATTCAAATTCTCTTATTTCTATATTGTCATTTGTGGAAATATCACTTTGGAATTGCAAACAGTAACTAAGAAAACTGTTATGCAATACAACAAACGGCAAAAGTGTTCGTATCTACTCCTCTTTCTTATAAAAAGTAACTTTGTTTCAAAGCACAAATAATCGTAACATTAACGTGACATTTACATTTCCCTTTAAATTTATTTGTTAGCTTCATATTTTTCTACAAACAAATTTCACATCAATTTTTCAATGTATTAACGTTTGCGGAGCCCTACAACAAGTATGTTATACACTTCACATCAACACGAAATTAAGAAACTATAAAATAAAATTTTTAATCAGAAATAATTTTTAGTCAGGCTTAAGTTGAGTAATTTCAATTCTTTTTATTGAATGAAATATTTTATTAATTAATGTGAGTTTCTAAAGAAGAGAAGAAAAATTAAATTAGACTTTTAAGCTGGGGGAAATACCGATATTTTTCTGTGCAGCAACGCACTTCATCAGCACCCTAGTCTATCTACTTGGGTAGATATTGTTATTAACATCAGCTATTTACCGTAAATTCTAATGAAACGGAATGTGAGAAATGATTGTTGTGTACAATTATTGTTTTACCTTTGGTAAATACATATGTAAGTATCACTATTTATTTCCCCTGTTTTTCCATTTTTTCATTTTTCTATTTAGGTTAGCACGAAGTGATATTACTCTACCTACGTATGTTTAACTATTCTTGCTTATCTTTTACGATCATCACATTAATTATTTTTACTTATTCGATGTACCGTCGGTACATACATATAAGTATTATAGTAGTGGATATTATGTTACTTTGTTGTTGCATTCTCCCGTTTATTTGGTTTTCGAACATTAGTGATTGCCAAGTGAACAGTGATTGCCAAGTGAACATTAATTAATAAAATATTTCATTCAATAAAAAGAATTGAAATTACTGAACTTAAGCCTGACTAAAAATTATTTCTGATTAAAAATTCACTATAGTTCAATTAAAAATCTAAAAATAAAATAAAATTTGTATTTTTATAAATTAAATTTTGCTCCAAAAATTTTCTGTAAACTTAGTAGCCAAATTCGCAAAAGCCCAATTCACAATTTTGTGGAAATGGTATTGCATCGTAGCATGTGCAAAATGGTATAGCGTGTTGATACTCACCACTTAACAATTCTTAGTCTTGCATATGCTACGATGCAAGACCATTTGCACAAGATTGTGAATTGGGCTAATCTTATGCAAATGGTCTTGCATCGTAGCGTGTGCAAAATGGCATATTAGACCAATTCACAAAATTGTGCAAATGGTCTTGCATCACAGCATTTGCAACATGGTATAGTATATTCATGGTCACCACTTAACAATTCTTAGTGGTAAGTATCAATATACTATACCACTTTGCACATGCAACGATGCAATACCATTTGCACAAGATTTTGAATTGGGCTATTGTGAATTGGGCTTATGTAAAAGTATTTCATATTAAATATCGATTTTTAAAATTTTTTTAGTATAAAATATTATCAAACATGAATGTCCAAAATGCATCAGAAATATTAAAATTTTTTCATGATTTCCATCCGTGCTTTTGATACAAATACAATTTTCTTGCATTCATTTACTTTTTCGTATCTGGAAGAGTAATATCGTAAATTTCTTCCTTTACTCTCTTCTTGCTAGTTTGTGGGAGGAAAGTAATTGAACACACCTTATAATCACCCCTATCGCGAATAAAATGTGAAATTTTTGTTCCCATGAAATTTTCATTCCCCATGAAGGGAAATTTGCAATTGTGAATTTCATGGGAACGTTTGTTCCCGCATTGTTCCCCGCATTGATAGTGAATGTAAAAAAAGGGAAGAAGACTTTTAAAGCTTCAAAATTAATTTAAAATCAAACAAATTACGTTTAATAATAAGAAATAAACATATTTTGGGTTTCAAATGAAATATTATAGAGTGTTTAGTTGTGCTTTTAATTGTTTCCGGCGCCGTGAAAAAAATTTTAGTATAAAACAGCCATAAAATTTACGGCATGTGACCCAAAGAAATTCATATTCAATGAAAAAAGGTGTTCCAAAGAATTATTGTTATTAATCGTGGACATTATTTATTGATCTTGCCCTAAAAATAGTTATTCATAAGTTTTAATATATAATTGCTAGTATAATATTAAAACTAGGCAGTGTATTAATTCAGTTTGCCTGCAAAAATAAAGTGAACAAAACGAAAGGAAAAGTGAAAAAATCCATTTGAAAAATATTATTTACGATAAGGAGAATCAAGAAAGGGAACACATTTTAGGGGAAAAATTATTCACGATTGCAATTTGTGGAAAAGGGAAAATATTTCGAGGGAAAAACTGTTCACGATAGGGGTGAATATAATAAATAACACTGCATATCAATTGCGAACTTTTTCAAAAGTTACGGCGTTCTGCATAATATATGTATACACGTGTGTCGGCGTTTCGAAAGATAAGATCGGAATTTTATTTAAGGAAGCTAAATTTTCTCCCTTTGGTCTGTACCTACGAGCTGTAGGGTGGGTTAAGCAACTTCGTAGAAAATATAATGGCAAATATTTTTGTGAAATATATTAACCCTCTAACTCCCCCACATAACGGTAATTATTCGATTCTATCATATTATAACAAATGAAAAAAATGTTCTACAATCATGTTGATCTCCTCCACTAAAACCAGAAGGGGCTGAACACCATAATTTGTTTTCGTGTTGTACTGTATAATTAACTGTTCATTAAGCACTTAACGGTTTCTCAAATATATTTATTTTATAGTAATGTTTCTACTATTTTTGGCTGCTTATTTCTTATACTTTTGATCTTTAAACCACACGATAAAAACATTTGAACATCATCATTCACACATTTTATTGTACGAGTATGACGATGACATTAACTTTTATGTTGGCATTACATACCGGTATTTGTTTTATTTCGTTTATTTTATTTTTTATTTTTTGTGAAGCTTTTGTTATTATTTTGTTAATAGAAATTTAATTATTACAGTTATGTGTGTACCTGTGTGGGTACATATACGCATACATATACAAATATACACCTATACATACATAGATGCATGCAAGTATTATGCGTATGTTAAAAAAAACATTTTTTATTTAAGCGACCTTGGTGGGAGAAACATTTTTTTTAATATATATTTTATTGAAACCAGTAAAGCTAACCAGCAATGCTAAAAGAATGTTGGTCTCGTGCTTAAGGTATAATCACACTTAGACAAACATTTGTCCAAAAAAGTATAACCACTAAATACTATTGAAAAACCTTTTGATTCAGACACTTGTTTAGTTTCTATTAGTTATGTATGAAATTGTTTAACTTAATAAACATGTATCTGAATCAAAAGGGTTTTCAATAGTATTTAGTGGTTACGCTTTTTTGGGCATATGTTTGCCAAGTGTGATTATACCTTTAGTGTAGTAAATATATTTGTCATACATCTGATGACTGTCTGCCAATCTTACTTAGCCTCATTATAAATATGCCAGGTATTACATGCTAATTAGGTGTTGGGAAAATGTTGTTATAAACAAAATATAAATTAAATTAGAAGGCATACAAAAGCAACCGAATGAGTTAATATAAGAATATATTGTTAACATTTTTATTGACATATTGTTATAATGACAAAGAATTTCAAAATGCTCTTTTAATGATTGCTTGTTTAAAAAAAAAAATACTTAATGCATAAATAAATAATTAAAAATTGTTAAACATATTTATGTATGAGGGGAGTGGCAGAACAATACGTAATTTTTTCCATTTTTGAGTAATTCATTTTTACTAATTTGTTTATTAATTTAACTGAAGTCTAAATATTAAAAATTATTTTTCTGCTTAAAATGAAATGAATAATTATGTTTACATATATTAACATGTTTACATTTGAACAACAAAAGTGGTCCTATTTTCCTGCCTAGAAGAATAAACTATATATATATATATATATATATATATATATATATATATATATATATATATACTATACATACATATATGTATATAATTAAGTACTTACGAGTTTTCAGGCAAAATCTAGCAGATTTCCCACACAAAACAGAATCTACTTCTACTTCTACTACTTAAAATCTTCTTAAAATCTACTAGAACTTAGTGATGGTTTTATTCAAATTTGTACTAAAAAGTCTGCGAGGTTATATAAAAAGGTGTGTGAATTAGCTACATTGCAGTTGCTTGGTTGTAGTTGAGGAACATTTTCAGTTAATGGGTTTTGTTTGGGATAATAAGTCGTGATGAATATTAAAAAATAGATGGTGTGAACGGTATAGATTTTCATAAAGATTTTAATTGAAATCTGCTATATTTTAAAAGGGTGTAAATGACCTATTCATAATTTCTTTTTATATATTTAAAGAAAAACTCTATTTCTCAAATTTTTGTTGAACTTAAGTAAATTGTAAAAAGCAACAAAAAGTTAAATTTGAACCCAAAAAATTTTTATTTGAAAGATAAATACCTGGCATTAATATTCGATAATTATTTCGGGCATATAACCATCGTGGTGGATTTTGGAGAAGGGCGTTCTGGATGTTCAAAATTGTGCCATTTTGTTTACCATTGCTGGCCGTATGTCGCCAATAACACGAACAAATAGGCCCTCCAAGGAGGAGTTAATTGTTTCTGGTTTATCAGCACAAGCTGGTGAATTCACATTGCCCCAGAAGAAATGATCTAAAGGTTTCAAATGTCACGATCTTGAAGGCTAATTGACAGGTACTTTACCCGAAGTCAAACGTCAGAAATTAAAATAGAATTGAAAAAGTTGAAAGGTTAATTTCCGTTAAATATGGATGTTATAACGTGTTGAAATGTAGTGCAAATATATTTACCATATAATTTTTTTTTTTTTTTGGCAAGTCTTGGAATATTCCAAAGTTGGGAAAACATTTATTTTTGGGTTCAAATAATTTTGTAAAGACTTTTGACACACATTGTTAAATACTTTTAAACTACTTTTAATTTGCTTTGTACTGATTTTCATATGATTATCAATACATTAACATACAAAGGCCGTAACGCTTTTTTTTCGAGATTTTTGAATTTTTCTCTACGCTAATGTAATGAGTTAGGGCCTTTCTATAATTAAGGTAATGATATATAACTTTTTCTGATAACTAAGCTCCTCTTATGTATGGTTGTGAACGTCAAATATTATTAACATTAATAATTTTATAATTAAAATACCTACCTATCTCCCGTTTGCTTGAAAAACGTCATAACTCTAAAAATCTAGTGTTATAGAAAACCAGTTAAAATTTTCAATTTACACACAACTTAATTATACAAGAATATATTCAGGTCTATTCGGGAAGTCACTTTCACTACAAATACACGCATCTTTCACTTTTTGCTATTCTAAAATACTACGTTCGAGATGAGTGATAGAAAACATATGTTTTCTTTCACTTTGGAGGTATTCTAAAATACTTTGTCACCATTGTCATATTCGTTCGACGCCAATTTTAGAGCGTTAAGTTTAAATAAATAAAGAAAAAAGGAGATAAGAAGTGTTTATATGGTGTATATCACTGTTAATTAAGCTTTAATGGCATTCGGGCAGGCTCTACAAGACAATTAAGTTTCCTTTAAGTTCTTCAAGATGTAAACACGTCTTTAAAACAAATAAAAGAAGTAACTAATTTCACTTTTACTGTTTATTGTTTCTTTTTATGTTGCTTAGCACTTGTACTGTTAAGTTTTTTTTATTAATTATTTCTTTGAATTACTTCTTAAATACCTTTTCGTTTTCAACTTTTTCTGCATACAAGTCAGCTGTTTTTAATGTTGTTGATGTTTTTATAAGATATAACATAATATCGATTACTGAAAACGATATTTCTTCGCACGTATTTTAGAATCTGTCGACGTCGACTTGTCGAAAGTGAACGTTCAACGACTAAGAAGTGAAGCGCGTATTCTCTCTCGAATAGACCTGATTATTTTTCTCTCAAAAGTTTAACATACAAGATATTTGTATTTAATTTTTACATAATGTAGAAAAAAAACTAAACCTAACTAACTAAAAAAATCGCATTTGTTAAGTTAGGAGATTTGTTAAAGCAAATGAGCAATATGAATATGTCATAAATGATTAAGTCTGTTCAAAGAATCTGGTCTTATTTGCATATAAACCCGTTTTCAATTCAAGAGTTGAAATGAAAAGAAGATTTTGAATAAAGAAGAAATTTTAGCGAAGCATGTCATGTTTTAATATTTTGTTGCTAATTTCTATGGACAACTAGAATAAGTTTTAGCAAATGTGTAGATTAGAAAGCAAAAATGTAAATAATTTTGTATTCAACCTGCCGTATAAAAATCACTGCTAATGTTTGGTACGAGTAAATTAATAAGTATTTAGGGAGTTCACAATAGCGTTTTAAAATATGTCTTAATACTGCAACGTTTATATTTTAATTCCTTTATGTGGGTTGGCAAGTTTGTTGTTTTTTTTTTGTGTAAATCAAGTTTAATACCAACTTAAAAAATATAAAAATATATATAAAAAAATATATGTATTAAATAGTAAAAATTTTTGTTCTTTTAATACTTATATTGTTGCTTGCTAACAATGAAACTTTCAAGATAGCACAATGTTGCCACATTAAAATTTAAAGATTCTCATTGTGAATCCCCTAATTATTGTAGTTAATTCAATAAATAAAGAATATTTTTAGTACACAAGAAAAAACAAAATAAGCAAATAACAAAAAACCGGTACTGATATTTATTTTTCTTTAATTCTTATCTTTTCAGAATAGTACAATTCGAGTCCAGTAACTTGGCACGCTTGGATTCGCTGGCAGTGCAGCAAATGGACTTCGGTAAACGCATGGATGTAACAGAACATGTACAACGTTTAACACGACATGGTGTCGATCAGCTTTTAGGTGAATTCGAAGAATATATGAAAGTACTAAATCACACTCAAATAACCGATAACAGAAATCATACAAACGACAACACAGACAATGGTAAATAATGGTGTTGGTAATATATTCATTTGTAAGGGTAAACAATTCAAACACTATTACATTAAATCAATGTAGCAAATACATTATGTTACAAAAAAAAAATTGTTGTGTTTTGTTTTGCTAAGCACCGTCTATTTGCATTTCGATTCTGCTTAAGAAACTCTGCACTAGAATTCAACCCAAATTTTTTTTTTTAAATAAGGCAGTGCTTAACACACGCAACAAATAACAATTCTCAAAGCTTGTTCAACGATATCGAAACTAGAACGGGAATGAAAATTGTTTTGGGTTCATCAAAAATAGATATCGAGTGACTGGCTTTCGATCGTTTTGATTTTCTTGCGATATTATTGAATAGTCAGTTAATACACTAAATACATAATGTCAATTAAATATCTTATAAAAATTTTATAACAATAATTATTTACAAATTTTTCATTTGTACGTTTGTAGTAGAATTTAATATTTTACGTAAATCAAGACAAGCGGATCAGCGTGCTCAGCAGCAGCAGCAGCAGCAGCCACAGTCTCAATCTCAAGTTTTGCAGGGCATATTTTCTGTCAGTGATTCACAAAAATTAGATGCCTTGGCAACGTTGCTGACATCAACTAGAGCTGCAATCAATGCATTACAAGCTCAATTGCAACTAAATGTCACAAAGCTGATGCAAACAACCGGGTAAGTTCAATATGAGCAGTAAAATTTCTTATAACAAACAAAAAAAAAGAGTCTTTTAAACAGAAATAGCATTTGAAATTTATGTAAAAAAATATTTGTTTTTTTTTTTTTTTTAATTAGACATTTGTCTATCTGTTTAAAATTATTTTCTGCTAATTTCTCATAATTTTTTCTTCTGACCCTAGGTTTTTACACGTAAAATTTTTTTACGTATTTTGTTCAAGTAACACACGATTGAGTAGATATGAGTTTCAACAACTATAATTTTAATTACCAGTTTGCTGCAAGTATTTTTTAATAAATGGTTATTTAAAGAGAGACAATTTTTTTTCATTTATGTATAGCAGCAGTATTTTACGACATGTATTTTAATAGAATGTTTTAACACGTTATAGGGTTAAGATATTCCAGTGTGGGCAGTTTAGGGGCGTTCCCTTAAAGATTAGATTGATTTTCCCCTTTTAGGCATGAATTCGAGGAGCAAATTATTTTGGAGGTCCAATTAAAGGGCTAAAATATAAATTTAGAGTATTTCCAGAGAATTTTCATAACAATGATAACAACAATGATCAAGAAAGATTTGACTCTTGTTGCCTTAAAATTTGACGACTTCATCATAATTTCATCTGGCGATTTCTCGCCAAACGTGGGGATTTTTCAACACTTTTCGTCACGCTTTTTTCCCAAAGATAGAAACGTCACACAAAGCGTTGAAGTTGTATCTGACACCGCCTTTAGCGTTCCGTGGTTAAAATTTCCCAAATTTATTTCCTAACCTTAAATTTGCCCATCCTTTGCTAGGTAAAACTACATAAAATTACTTTTGCGACTTTAGACGATTTTTAAATCAATTTGACGAAATATTTCGGAAAAAATTTGACAACTCTGGTCACACAGTCAGAACAATGGAAACTTGCCTCAATTCGCCTAAATTATTAAGTACTCTTACAAATTACAAGCAGCGAAAATACTCACCTGGGCTGGTGAGATTACCTGATAAGAATTCACCTTGAATCAGAAGCTACATATGTATGTTAGAATATTGTGAGTGAAACGTGTTGAAAATTTCTTACAAACGTGTGAGAGTCTAAACACAATGTTTGCGGTGCGGTGCGATTTCTCGTTGCGGAAGAGAAAAATAAACATAATACAACGGAAGACGGCGCCGGCAATACTTGTCATTGTTTAAATTTTTATTAATTTTTATGTTCATACATTTTTATAGAAAATGTACTCTTTGTATTAAATATTTTGTAATGGCAGCAGCTAAAAACAAAAAATAATTAAAATTTTATACATTCGCAGATATACATATTTGATAAATTTTTTAAGCTTTTATATTTTACGACAAAAATTTTTGAATTTCAAAATCATGTTTTATATTGTGAACACAGCCAATTATTCAAAAACTATGGCAACATCAGAAAGAGAAAGAGAGCCAAAAATTGAGAGAATAACAAAGTCCGAAATGAAAATAAAATAGATTTTAAATTTATGCCGTTCCGCACTGCGGGTTTTTACTTCAAAATCGTATGAAAAACCGCACCGCAATGAATTCTCGTTACATTGTGTTCAGACTCTGAACTGACAATTTTTGTCTGACAAAATATTGTCAGAAAAAGCATTCTCAGTTTTTTGTAGGACTAACGGCCTGTCCCACGATGTCACCAGAAATCTTTCGATGGAAAACTTGTATTGCAAACAAAAATAAGATTAGAAATTTTGTTGTTGTTTTCCATATAAGTATTCGATCCAACGATTTATGGTGACATCGTGGGACAGGCCGTAATAGTTGAATACAAATTGTCACACATCTGAAGGCCGTGTGAACACATTTCGTTGCCTATGTTAAATTATTATCAGATAATTGCCAGACATTATTGGCAGATGTGTGAAGTTTATACATCAGAGAATTCTTTCTATTGGCAATACTGGAAGAATTGTTTCTTTATGGCCCATAATAATTTGTATGTATATTGTCACTTTTTATATTTAAAACAAGCACAAAAGTCAAATGCTTTGAATTTGGCAGTTACTAGTAGCAGATCTGACAATGTTTACCTATGACAGCCGTGCGAACTGACATGACAAACTACCTTGTGCTGGCAAGTTTTTTTATTGTCAGCATTATATTGCCAGCCCATTTTCAGATTTGACAATATTGTAAGATCTATCTCACAACCGTCTGTACAGAGCTTTATTATTGAAAAGGATTTTTTTCTTTTATAATTGCATTAGTTTTTACTCTGATTTCTTTTAAATCTTCAAAACACATTGCATACATATTTTTTTTTTAAAATTATGAACGAATTGCGGACGCTTTTTGGCAGACCCCCAAATTGCTTTTGGAAAAAGTAGAAAAAATGCAAAACGCATAACTAATTCTTCATATATATATTTATGTACATATCGAGCCTTATTTTTGATTTTATCGTAAGCGACAAAAACTAAATTTATCAGGAGAATGTTTTTCATAATATTCAAACTTGTTTTACATACGTACATAAATTACCCCTTACGATAAATTTTTACAGCCTGTATCTTAAAAGTTATCAACAATTTTGGCGCTTGGATAATTCTTAACTATAGGTAGGCCCATAAATTTTTAATATCAATAAAAAGTATATTTTCGATAACATGTCGCTTACGATAAAATCAAATCAGCTCGATATCTATAAAATTCTAATCGTAATATGTTGCATGGTGTGAATACAACACGCTAAAAATATTGCGGCATTTCAGTTTGTCGTTATTCAAAATTTCACATCTCCTGGGAAAAAGCTTTGTGAATTTTTATCTTTAACACAATATTTAAAAGCGGTTAAGATCATAGCGTGTAATAACTTTGGTTCACTGTAAATACATATTTATGCAGTTGCAAATGTCCATCTGTCAATCAGCCACAATCACAAGGCACATAAACATTTATTTTCAACTGGTAGATTTTATATTAAACTTGCAAAGAGGTGGTTTTTTTAGTATAAACACCTTTGGAAGACGTATTAATTATT
Organism: Tachina grossa; assembly: GCA_949987645.1. Taxonomy (NCBI): domain Eukaryota; kingdom Metazoa; phylum Arthropoda; class Insecta; order Diptera; family Tachinidae; genus Tachina; species Tachina grossa. The sequence goes on along the minus strand of OX465276.1, from coordinate 21,898,510 downwards.
GTGTAATTTATTTAATTTAAACGAAAAACTTGTATGCAACTAAGAAATAAGGTGAAGTATTCCAAGTAACATGCATAACTTTTAAGAGAGAATAAAAATGCCCACTTAAGTATGATAACTGTAGACTGTCCAGCAAGAAAAACTGCTTCCCCGAAATCTTATCTTTGAAAGGCAATATTTGAGTGGTCTGCTGCTTAAGCTTAAATTAGACCTGACATAACCATAACCATACAAAACAGCTATTCGAATCAAACTTATGGGCAACACTGTATTTGATTATTAGTGGCCATAATGCCATAGCCATTGCCATGGAAACCAATTGAATTTTGGTTTCGTTATGGCTATGGCATTGTGACTATGGCACGTCTAATTTAAGCTTTAGACATGGGCTTCCATACAACTAAAATTACATATTACGCGTACTACACTTGCTCTCATTCTACGCGTCACTTAATGGAGTAGATTCCATGATATAAATATAGAAGGTACTTCCATTCTCTCAATTTTTCTTGACATTCGCCATCTGACAAGTATAAATATTGTGAAGTTTCTGGTAAAATCGTGCTACCGTATTAATTTAATATTTCCCCCTCTGTTTCCTGTTTGTTTGAAAATTTTATTCAAAAATTATTTCAAAATTGTTTTTATAAAATACAGAATGTATAAATTAAACAATTAATGCTCAAATTCTGTTCGACGATTGTATCGTCTTGTCTATGGACGAAAAAAAGAAGCAGAATCTTTAAAACGATTATTAGTTATTGTCTATGCTAGAAGGTTCGTGTATTTGTTTAATATATATTATATAATTGTACATAATTTTATTTTATTTTTATGTTTTAAAAACATGGTAATAATATTTTAATTTTTCATTATCAAAGACAACAACCATTTTGAAGAAAATAATTTAGACAATTCAAAAACAAGAAAATTATTTTAAAACAAAAAAAAAACCTCATAATTCTTCGTATTTAATTAGAGCTAAGCAAAAAAATAAGAGTGCAGCATTTTTTAAATTCCCTGCATTTCCTGGTGTTCGCCAACAGTGGCTAAGAGCTTATAAGATCTTTGAAATAGACTTGGTAAATGATCTGACCGATTATTACACCAATTTTTTTAGAAAGGGATGTTACAATCAACAAGAAACATATAATGTAAATTAAACAGAATGCAATATCAATTACTATTTGTTAAACTTAATGAAAATACGTTGTCAAATAATCCAAATCATCAATAAATTTGGTTTCTCAGCGTCAAATTTAGATGAAAATATAGTTGAAAGATTTGTATTAAGCAGAAAACTTAAAAATATGAGATAAGTTATTACATAATCACTTTTTAAACTTCACAGATATGTAGTTATGTATATAACTTTATTTATTCCCAAATTTTTGTTAAGAAAATTACACATTTTTGTAAAAAAAATTTCTAGGGGAAGACTTAAGTTTTTTTTTACCATATGGGAACATTTTTCTTTATTTCTCTCAAAAAACAAACTTCAAAAATACTTATTTTTAAAAACAAAGAGAGAATGGAAGTACCTTCTATATTTATATCATGGTAGATTCTATTCAGTAGAACCAGTGTACTGTATGTTACCAGTTATAGAGCACAAAGTGTAGGATGCAAGGCAAATTCACATTACAGTACATTTTTTTCACACCAAAGGTAAAAATTTTTCAAAGCGATTTGAGGCGAGTATATCAAGGCGAATCCATACAAGGTCGCAACCGATCAGGTGCCTATTTTCGCCGCTTGTAATTTGTAAATTCTTTAGATCTCAGAACACACCAAACATTTTTCAGTACAATTCTTGACCTCAATAGCATAATTTTTTAAAGCGAATGCGAATTGATATGAGTTCTTTATATGAATTTGCCTTGCCTTATATGAATTTGCCTTGTGTAGGATGCCTTAACGCTTGGAATGTGAAAATTATGGTTTTTGTTCAACTTTTGCAATACAGTACAACTTCGATAGTCCGGACATGCGCCAGTCCGGTCGCTCCAATAATTCGGACGCTTCTACATTTCGGACAATTCAAAGTTTTTACCTCCACAATCCGGACAAAATTTTTTTATGCAGATGCAAAGAAAGCATATCCAATTTGCATTCAGTGGGCTGAGGAGAATAAGAGAGACTAGAGCAAAAGGCACAAATCAACCACCTCAACAAAGTTAGTCAGCACAAAATAACTTCGTTTTTTTAATATACATATCATAGTATGTATGTATACTACATACATATGTATGCGTGCATTTAATTCACTTAGATTATTTTAATATTTTCAACTGCTATAGTCCGGACAACTCGTTAATCCGAACGAGCCTAAAACTATATGTGTCCGGATTGTCGAAGTTGTACTGTACATACATATCTCTTGCAGATAAGAAAAATAATGGGCCTTTTTAGTCCTAGATTAGAGAACAAATCGTCGGGTGGTTACTGGTTTGCCGCACAGTATATTAATAATACATTATTACTGAGACAAAATGTAGCGTCGTTCGTCAATCTATAACAAAAACGTCGTAGTAAGAGTCGAAATACGTCAAGCAAGATGAAGGGAATAACAAATTAACTACTCGCAAGTTCTAGCCAATAATACTTCTATTATTTTTGGAGAATACCTTCCCTTTTTTACAAAAAGAAAAAACTCACACATGTTGCAATTGATCATTATGCAGAAACAGATAAAATCGAACACACAAATAATAAATAGTTTTAAACGTTCAATGTCATTGTGCATAGAACGTTTACCAAGTCAATGTTAACTAACATGCATTATGAAAGAATTACATACATGCGTATATAATTATTAAAAAGAATTTTTAATGTTACATATTAATTTCTTTTGTATACACTTTTACAGTAACCTACAGAGACGCTTCAACAATCTGTATAGAAAACAACAAAATCAAGGAGTCTTCCCAGCCTTGGCGCCAAATTTTTATGCCACTGCCAATAATGGCCACCAAATGACCACAAGTTGTGCTCAAGGTGTGCTGCCCATAAATGGAATTTTAAAATTACAGCTGACACCCACTTCTGATCCATTTTATGTGGTGTGTGAGGATGAGGCAGTCGGTGGCGGTTGGACTGTTATAATGAACCGTTTCAATGGTGACATAAACTTTCAACGTGGCTGGCTGGAATATAAACATGGCTTTGGCAATTTGGCCGGAGAATTTTTCATCGGTTTGGAGAAACTTTACGCCTTGACAGCATCGAATGTGCATGAGTTGCTAATAACACTGGAAGATTTCGATAATAACCGCAAGTATGCTCGTTACAATCTGTTTGCTATTGGCAATGAGCAAGAGTCGTATGAACTGAAATTGTTGGGCAAATATGAAGGAGATGCAGGTGATTCATTTAGTTATCATGCGGGCAGTAAATTTTCTACCTTTGATAATGACAACGATGGTTGTGTAGATTGTAATTGTGCTCAATCGCACAAGGGTGCCTGGTGGTATAATTGGTGTGATCAAAGGTAGGTCAAATTTGTTATTCTTGAATTTTAAATTATTCGTATATTCTCTTAGCAATTTAATGGGTCCTTATAATGATAAGGAGTTTGATAAAATTGAACAATATCGTGGCATGTATTGGCAAGACTGGTTGGGTCCCAACTACTCGCTCAAGGCTGCAAAAATGATGATACGCCCCTTAAATGTAGAACCAGATGCCCGCCGTTAAAAACATTTTTGGAAAATTTCTTAAAGCTTTAAATGATTTTACTTTTTCCTGCATGTGAATTGATGTGTGTTCATTTAGTGTACAAGAATCTTGTGTTTTTAAAATCATATTTTTCGCTCAATAATTATTTTGATAAGTGTGTCATCACATGCTATTCATTTGAAGTATAAAATTCTTTGTGGGTCAATGTGCCAGTTGTGTATTTGTTGCATTTGTAAATTGTATTTTCTCAATTAAAAATAAAATATGAGATTTTTTTTATAATTTATTTACTGTTTTACGTTTCCATAATGATGAGTTGTTGTGTGTATTTTATTGAAAAAATACTTTGTGATTAAAACGAACTGTAAGTATAAATATTTTGCAAATATTTGTTGCAAATTATAACATGACATTTCTTTTAAGCAATAATCCAGTATTGCTGTACAATAATCATTGCAATATTTTAAAATTAGAATGGCACAATTAGCGGAATTTTTTAATTTTAATTTTTATTGAAGTTGTGAGTAGCAAGTTGCTTTTCATACATATAAATAATATACATATATACTTTAAAGATTTGCTATAGATACCCACCTTATTGTAACGTATATTGCATTTTTGTTTAAAAGGCGAGCTGATGACCTTTGTAGCTAGTGCTCTATTCTATAACTTTATAATAATTAATTATTATTAAGTTATTAATAAAATAAATAAATAAAATGTTTAATAGGCAGATTTTGTAAAAAATTTTGTTTCTAAACGTTTCAAATGTCTATGAAAAATAACAAACATTCGTTTAAAAAAATATTTTTTCCATACATAAAAATTTCGAAACGAAACGCTCGAAAAACATAAGCCTTCTTTTCAGTCGGGTAAAAAGAAAATTAAAGAAATTTTAAGCTTGTTCGCTATCGTAAAAATAGTACTGTCACACCGATTAATCGGCTTCGGCCATGTCATTTTAATTGTTCCGTATTAATTTTGCAAACGGCGATTTTTTCCTTCAACTCAAAAAAATTTATAGTATAAGTGGTGAATTATAAATATTCAGCAGCATGTGCTGCCATACCGATATATAACTCACCATACTGGTTATTGAACTTGCTAACTTGTATTTTGCTTAGTGGTGTGCAGCAACGGCGAATACTATTCTGGTGTGTATAACTGTTACAATAATTTAAGCGGCATACATTTAGGATGATAGAAAATTAGGTCTAGTGCTTAAAAATCATAGCAAATTTAGGTAAAATGAATTACTTATACGGGATTTACACGATGATTTTTTCCCCTGCCTTTTTCTTGAATTCTCTTTTGTGTTGCTACCCCTTTGATCGCCTTTGTACCGCGTTTGTCAATAAACTCTAGAAAAGTCACAGTAAAAAGTCATAGTGTGAATTCCGTATTAGACGCAATTTACACTGTGCCTTTTCTGCTTGCCTGTACAGGCAGGCTTTTTTAGTTTATGGTGAGAGGGGGTGAGAAGCTTGCGGTGTATAACAAAAGGCACGAAATGAAAATTCGAGGGGATTTATGACATTTCTCTTTGCCTCTTTCGTATTCTCAGCATTAAACGTGTATATAAATGCCAAAAAAGCATGAATAAAAAAGGCTTAATATAAATGAGTGCGACTTTTCGTAGGGGTTTCAAAAGAAAATTGTCAATACAAGGCAGGCTAAAAAGGCATAGTGTGAATAGCGACTTGATTTCATATGATTTCTTAATTTTATTTAAGGCGTGTCTAAATGAATACGAATTTACGAAAGGCTTTTTTGGGCAGATGCAGCAGCTAATTGCATGCAGACTAAAATTGGGTCGTATACGTTCACATGTTCGTCTTTGACACAAACCGATGATCCAACCGATTTAATTACATGAGCTTGCTCCAGGCTTGTGTCCAAAATAAGCACGTGAACGAGTTCGACAAAATTAGACTTGGGTCGAACTCGTTCACTAGTTCATTTTTGCCAGAAACCAATGATCAAACCCATATAATTTAAATGGGTTGGATCATTGGTTTATGGCAAAACTGAACTACTGAACGAGTTCGACCCAAGTCTATTAACTATACCAATATACATACATAATTTTTTTTTTAATGATTTAATTTAAACTCTGCCTCGTTTCTGTAACTTGAGCATTGTTTTCGCAGAATTATTCACATAAAAACTTAAAAATATATCAATAATTATAGCGTTTTTTACTCACACCGTTTTTCCACTTTTTGCAAGAAAACGATATGCAGGTTGTATATGATGAGATATAAGATATAAGAGTAAATTTAAAAATAGTTTTTTTTTTGCCTCTAGTAAGAACTTATACGTTTTGCTTCGACCGCTTTAGAGGAATAACAGCGATATGTGTAGTTGCACAATAATTACTTTGAAATTATTTTCTTTTTACTCAAATTTACTTAATAGCCTATTTAGTTAAGCACAAATTGCTACAGACATGAACATATCAATGCTTTACATCTAAAATGACATAAGTAAAATATTTCTTACTGCTTATTTGTTCACCACTTTAAATAATTTAAATCGAAGTTTTCAACAGTTTACAACAGAGTTATGCAAAATTATGTATCTAAGCCGTTTTTGCTGTTCAGGCTCGATGTAAGTAATGCAGTTTTGGAGTGATGCAAAATATTAAAATTTTACATACTTTATTTTACAACTAAAGTTCAGTTGACTCTGTACACTCGAAGCGGTAATATGGAAAACTTTAAAATTCTTATATATTGCGTGTTAGTGAACTCATTTTTGAAAGCCGAAAATATAGATAGTCTGGTGAAAAAGGCAAATATTTATTATCAACAGCCGTAAGTGAAAAATATATACTCATCGTGTATAAAAAAAAAATAAAAATTTCCTTGGCGGAAGTTTATAATGCCATATTTTGAGCTGTTTTTATTAAAATTATTCCACTGAGAGAAACAATCTTTGTAATACACTGAAAATAATTATTAATATTTAATTACGTTCACGAATATTATTACATTGAAAGTTATTTTTAGCCTCAAAGATGGCAAACCACATGAATTCCCTTTGGAGTCTGTGAATGAGTTGAGTAGTAAAGTTGATATTAAAGTTATTGTTCACGGTTATCTGGCAAATCGCTTTCATCATTCTATAGTGCCTCTAAGAAATGGTAAGTTTTAGTTCCGCCTTCTATAATTTCTATTCAAGCAATATTTGAATTGTGGAAGATTGAAATAAGAAGAAACAAAATATTTGCATTTTAATTTTATATCAAAGTTTTAATAAAACTTTGGTCTTTTTTCTTATTCACTTATGATATATAGTTTTCTCTCTTTAAGCTTATATGGCCCAAGGAAAGGAAAACATTCTTCTGGCTGATTGGGCAAATGCTGGCTCATTTTATTATACAACATCTAGAAGAGCTGTAGGAAAAGTTGGTGTATTTTTGGCTAAATTACTTGAAGCCTTTTTAAAGTGAGTCTTTGATAAGTGATTTAAGAAAATTAAAATTTGTAACCAAAAAGCAGATTGTTAAGGTAGGTACACCCAGAAAAAAAGATTGGTTGGAAAACGGTTAGTCCAATAAAATATCATTTACATTAACTATATTTCAGTTCACGCTATCAATTTTCTGTTAATCCAAAAACAATCCATGTTCATTGCCATAAGGGCATAATTGTAACAAAGATATGATTGTGACAATACTTAAATTGATTGCATCAACCGAGCGTATGCTTTTGTCATGACTAATTAACTGATTGGTTAACCCAACCGAATAAAATATTACGAATTGGATTTTACTACCAACTATGGGTATTAGCAACTAAATAATTGTCGTTCTATATTAAAATTAAAATAAAAACTTTTGATCAGTTGCTGCAACTAACTAGAGGTTGAGCTTATTATCATAGTTTATAGCAGCAAATTGAAAAATTAACTTTTGTGAATTTCAAAGATATTATGATTTTTGAATTCTCAAATGGTTTTTGAAAGTCTGTGCATAAGATAACAGGTTTGTGGCTTTTCAAAATGTGTGGTTGAAGAAATGTATATCGACATGCCTCACCATTAGAAAATAAATTTCAATTAAAATAAACTTATGACAATATGTCAAATAATAAATTTCTTAAATTGTGTATTTTTATTTGCGTTTATTGTTTATTTTTATTTCAGCAAGGAAGGCCAATTTATCTTTTACAGGTACCAATTATGATATTGTTTTAATTATATTAACCAAATTTTCGGTAGCGAGAATAATATTTATTTCAAATTCCATACTGTCAACCAATTTTTTCTGTTGCTGCAACTATTGGGTTGAGGATTATAATTGAAATATAGTGGTACAACAAGAAAATTTCAGTCGCTATAGCAGAATTCTCTGATAGTTGCTGCAACCGCCAAAATTCAATTGGCAACAAATTCGGTTGTCACAACGAATCTGTTTTCTCTGTGTATGTGTTTTGGTGAATATGCCTCAGCTAGCATTTTCAATCGTGGAAAAGTCTACAGGGATTCGCTTGAAGAGTGTTCTTAATCGTAAACGAGAACATTTTTTTAAATCGTTGAAAAACTGTTACATGAACTGATTATTCTCGGAGATAATTCCGCAATGCAACAAAACATGCTTGTATTAATCGTAGAGGGAGGGAGTGGTTTGAGATGCGTGCTGTGGCTATTCAACGAGTCTTTCATAAGGCATGTCAAGAACACTCTTGTACGGGTTCGTGATATGCTTAAACGCATTATTTTTACATGATATATATGATATATATGATATATATGATATATATATATATATATATATATATATATATATATATATATATATATTTTTTTTATCATCGTCCATTAGATATTTCAAGATCAAAAGGCGAGTGTTTCCGGAAAGCTTGAGGAAAGACAAGCAAAGCGCAACATTCTTATCTTTGTATTCTATAATAGTAGATGGCATTTACTCACGCAAAGCTTACTTTGCAATGCCTTAAATTTAGAGGAGAAAAAAAACCAGTACTCGAATTCTCTTTTCCCTTCCCTCCTACAAACTCAAGACTTTGTAAAGTAAACTTTGCGTGTATAAAAACTTCCTAAAACTAGCACAGCGTGTCAATAAAATTTCCCTTTTTTTAATTTAGCAAGCATGAAATTCCTTTAAGTGAAGTTCACATCATAGGACATAGCTTAGGAGCTCATATCGCCGGCAACATGGGCCGCTACTTCAATGGCACTGTGGGTAGAGTGACGGGCTTGGATCCAGCTCTTCCACTCTTTACTGCCAATGACAATGACAGCTTACACTCTAATGCCGCTTTATTTGTTGATGTTGTACACACCGATTATCCCATATTCGGTGACAATACGCCTCGAGGAACGGCAGATTTTTACCCCAATTATGGTTTTGTTCCACAAAAAGGATGCGATAATGTTAATTTCATATCCGCCAGCAAGTTGATTTTTGAGGCTTGTAAGTTTAAAATATTTTTATTTAAAATATACTTATAATAAATTTTTGTTAAGCAAGTATGTATGTGCAACTTCTAGATAGTTGTAGTCACAACAGGGCAGTTATATTGTACGCTGAGTCCATTGGCTCGCCACATAATTTTCCGGCTATACCTTGTTCTTTAAAAACCATACAGAAACGATCATACAAATTGTGCTTGCAAGAAGCAAAGCAAAACGGAATAACAAAATCAACATTGGCTGAAGCTATTGCGGCTAAAAATGTTGAAGTTATAGCTTACATGGGAGAAGGTGCTTCCAAAAGGTATGTAGGTGCCATTAAAATACTTAATGAAATAAATATGAATAATTAAAAACATATTTGTGCTTAGAAACAAGTTTGGCTCGTATTCATAGTCAAAAATTTAAAACCAGTATTATAATAGAAAATACTGGTCTTTACCTCTTAAAGTAAACTTTGTTTTGACTATGAATATGCACCTTTGTTTTCTAAATTATATTTAAAAAAAAGTAAACGTCACGCTTTATTAGCAAACTTAGCTAAAATATAGAAAATTATCTTTAAGTATGAAGAATTAGTTTTGTTACAGCAATGAAAATCGCATTAATCAATTATGACCTATTATTTTGAAATAAGATTAAAATGCGCATTAAGTTATTAACAAAATAATTTACTTTTAGTAAAAAATCATGCGGTGCTTGTGATTAAATGTTCCAATTATTTCACAGACAGCTAAATATTTATAAAATTAAAGTCATTATGAAAATATAGTAAATTGCATGCCTCGGTTATGATTGAATTATTTCGTAAATAATTTAATTTTTATTTTTATCTTACTCCAAATTAATTATTCATAATTGATTGTTGAAATTTCTGACAAACTAGCTACAAAATAAGTTTAAAGTTTGCAATTGCCACACAACTCAAATAGAACATTTTCAAAATTGCTTTTCTGAGGAGGGAAGTGTTATGTGTGAAACTCTTCTATGAAACGAAATACGATATGACCTAATAACTGGGCATTATTAACTCTAAAGCTGGAGTCATACGATTGGCACCATGTAAAAATTTTCGTCGGCTCTCTGAAATAAATTCATAAGTACCAAAGTAAATTTGCTTTGTTTCTCATTTAATTGAAATATAATTACATAACTGCACCACACTGCATTAGTAATAAAGCCATATAGGCTTATTCAAGAATGAATTAAGCAAGAATGTCATTTTGGTTTATTACTCATGACCAGGGACAGGGGTTTCATGCAAATGCATATTTTTTCCCTCAAACCTGATAATGGCAATAATGAAATATCTTTACGAAACATTGAATTTGAGTGAAAATGGCATCGATTTGTTAGTGCATATTTTTGCATATTTTTGTCTCATATTTTGGTATAATTACAAGTTGTGTGTCATATTTAGTAAAAAAATTCAAATTTCAAATTAATTCGCTTGCATTGTTGTAGAATTGTAGAAGGATTGTACAATCACATACACCTAACAAACTTAATAAAAATTGTCATTTGGTAATTTCAAGAGAACATTTTCTGATATTGAAGTCGAAAGTAGTGAAACAATTCTGCGGAAAACTAATAGCTATTATTCAATTCATTGTAATGGTTGAGTTAAATGAATATGTATATAACATTATATAAAAATAGTTATTTAAATTTGAGCCCATTACGTCTATAGACGTTACACAAGGCCTTTTCAATGCCAAAAATCTTTCTAAAAACAAATTGATAGAACTTCACTTTCGAAAATTTTTAAATGAAAATAAATAAATAACACTTTTCTTTTTCAATTTGCGTATTGCTCCTTCTCTGCAATATAAACATATATGCATATCTTGCGTTTTTAATGTCATATTTTAGGCGCCTAAAACATCTTTTTTAAGTGCATGAAGTCCTTGTCCCTGCTTATGACTCTATCGCAGTCATTTGACCCAAGCTTTAAAACGCATATTTTGAGATATCGCTAGGTAGCAATAAACGTAAAGCACAACAAAAGGTTCGTTACATAAATATTATACTAAAAGAATTAGCAAAAAAAAAGCCCACATCAGTACAAGTCACAATAAAATTACATTAATTTATTTCACATAAAATGTTCTTTACAGCTCCAGTGGTTTGTATTATTTGGAGACTTATGAGCTGCCACCTTACGGCCAGGGCGAATACACTCAACTGCATTAAGTGTCTAGGCTAAACATTACTCTACACAGGTAGTTGGCGTAGCTAAGCCACAGCACTTGAAAATCTTGCAATAAAACCCCTACGTTATGCTGTAAATTTTGCAATAAAATGTTAGTACAGTAATAACAACAAGAACTATCTTGGAATGTGCAATGTCAAAGGGAATTGAAAAAGCGGGTTTTTATAATTTTTTTTAACCACAGTAAGTAGAGTGGATTCTCGCTATAACGAATCTTTTTAAAATTTAATAGACTAAATTTTTCGAACTTTTATTTTATTTTATTGTTCCACTCTAAAAATATTTTTAAAATATTTTACACACAATATAAAGAATTTCTTCGAATGTAGATAGCTATTAATTATTTTCAACAGTTTTAATATGGGTTAAATGGATACTTGATTTGTACATCCTCAAAATCAAAGATTGTCGATTTATTTCGTTATTTTAATATTATAAACTATCATGCTTATTTATAAAAATTATTAAGGCTTTATAAAAGGTTCATAAAACAGATTTTCCTACAAAATTTTTCTTATTAAGCATTTAAAAAGCTTTAATTAATAATTTTTATAAATAAGTCCTTCAGACAAGTTCATACTCATTTTGAATACAACAATTGTTAGCCTTTCGCAGTAAACTAAAATAAAATATATAACAAAATTTTAAAAATATTTATTGATTCAATTTCGTGATTGAAAATAAATTAAAAATCACATGTATACAGTTTTAATTATATTTTGGATTGAAACAGTAACAAAATCTACTTCGTCACTAACCCCTTGTTTGTGCAAGACGTTTGAGTTAGAAATCTTGATATTTCTGTAATAGATTAAAGAAAAATTGTATAAGTTTCTTTTAATCTATTACAAAAACGCCATGATTTCTAAGTCAAACGTCTTACACAAGCAGGTTGCAAATTTTGCAAAATCTACTTAAAAACTAATAGAACTTAGTTTTTTTTTTTTCAAATTTGTACTAAAAAGTCAGCCCGTGTAGACAAAAAGGTGTGTGAATTGGCTACATTGCAGTTCTTCGGTTGCAGTCTTGGAAAATTTTCATTGAAAGGTTTTGTTTAGAATAAAAAAAAACTTGTTAAATATAATAAAATATTGGTGTAAACCGTATATATTTTCATAAGGATTTGAATTAAAATCTTCTGTATTTTGTGTGTTTTAGTTTTGTAGTATATTAAAAAAAACCATTGACAACATTTTAAAAACATTTATTTATTCAATTTCGTAATTGCGAATAAGTAAAAAATAAAAGTATATAGTTTTAATTATATTGATTGAAAGATTATAAACGCCGAATACTAAGCGATTTTTGGCATTGAATTTGGCTAAAAACGGTCAAAGTAAATTTGTCAACCCTAATCTTCAATGAGAATGAAAATTAAACTCATTTAATTATAGCAATTTACTTTAATGTTAATAAACAGTATTTTTTTTTAATAAAAAATCAACAAAGAAAATATCACATAATATTGAGTCTAAAACTGTCAAAATATGACTCCTTTATAAACAAATATATTGAAATGATGACTTTTGGTTTTTTTGCCCACATATTCTCTTGTTTTCAGTTTGACCATTGTATAGCTGGTGAATGTCAATGAAATCCTTTAATTTACAGACCAAAACTCATAAATACTTTGTATTTAAAAAAAACTAAACACTACTCGTATTAAGATGGAGAGACCATAAAAACCAACCTGAAGCATGAGAACATGTGTCCGTCGGGGTTTGAATTGTAAAAAGAAATAAAAAATGTGAAGCGGTTAAAAAATAATTTATTTTTTATTATCATTATAAGAGTATTAATACATGTTTAGACGACACCTCAAGATGAGTTTTTTTTTTCACACAAACAAATGAAATGCACACAAGTCTAAGTTATTTGTCGTCGTCGTGTGTTGGCCAAGTGTCTGTCTTGTTGGTCTATGACTAGGGCTCAGAAACAAGGTGTCAAGTGCAATGTTTTACTTTATTTCATTTTTTTTATTTTGTTTAATTTTTATGTAACTGGTTTTTTTCGAACTTCCTCGCTGGTTTTAAATTTAATGTGTGAAGATTTGTTCGTTTGCGCTCCTGTCATTTGCAGTTGTAAAAAGTCGTAAATAGTCTTTGTTTCCCATTCTCTGCACATGTCCTCTGGAGTAAAGTATTTTTTTTATGATTTTTTCATTATGTCTTTGGTGTTAAGGGCGATTGAATAAATAGCTGGTTCTCTTTTATTGAAGTTTTATAGCCGTATTTTAAGGACATAAAAAATATTCTATAAGCAAAACAAAACTTAAGCTCGTAAAAACTAAGAGATGATTTAAATTAGTTTTGAATTAGAAAGAAAGCAGCTGTTGTGTTATGTTAGTTTTATGTATAGAAAATTTTACATTTTATTTTTGTAAGTTTTTATTTATAAAGAAGAATGTTAGATAGATGGAAGAATACTTGCATTAAACAAACGAACCTTGTCAGTAGATTTGTATGATATCTACTCAAAAGCTAATATTTTTATGATTTTATTACTATTCTATAGACTTGTAGGGAAATCTTTCATTAGCTCGTTTTTGACATAAACCAATGGTCGAACTTATGTAATTGAAATGGCTTTGATTAATGGTTTGTGTCTAAAACGAGCTACTGAAAGAGTTCGATACAAGTCTAATACTTATATTAAAGGTGAGTGAATTCACTACGCTCTACCAAATTGTCTATTGAAGGTGTGTGCATAAGCTAAGTCGTCACTTCTTTTTTTAGACAAAGGATTTTGACTTGGATACGAAATCTTGAAACATACGATACAGATTTCAAATCAAATCTACTTGATTTCGAGAAAATTTAAATGAAGCATAATTTTGCGTTTAAATTGGTGAAAAATCTACCATTTACGAGATTTCGGGCAAAATCAAGTAGATTTTCCTCACTAGACTTTGTCAAAATCTGTCTAAAATCTAGCTGAACTCATCACTAATAAGGCATTTACATTGGCGCATAGTCATAGTCAAAACAAAGTATACTTTATGAGTTTAAAACCAGTATTTTGTATGGCAATACTGGTTTTAAACTCTTAAAGTGTACTTTGTTTATGACAATGACTATGCGCCATTATCTTCACATCTAATACTAACGATATTTCTAGCTAAATCTAGTTGCTTTTTGATAGATTCTCCATGAAAAATTAAATCATATTTGTCAGTAGATTTGTACGAAATCTACTGAAAATGTAATATTTTTATTTATTTTTACTACTCTGTACAACATACATATGTGTAAAAAAAGATGAGTGACTCTACTACGCTCTACCAAATTTTCTATTGAAGGTGTGTGAATGAGATAAGTCAGCAACTTTTTGGGTTATATGGCATCTACACCTGCACAAAATCCAGCAAATTTTAATTAAAATCTTTATGAAAATATATACCGTTTATACCAACTTTTTTGACACTAATCAAGATTTTTTATACAAAACAAAACCCATTAACTAAAAAATTTTCAAAACTACAACCACATAACTGCAATGTAGCTAAGTCACACACCTTTTCAAGCAGACCGTAGCTAATTCACTCATCTTTTTGATGTGTAAACATCTATACGCTAGGGGGTAAAAATTTTTTGGCTTTGATTCTTTGCTGAGATTTCTTTGCTGAGATTTCTTTGCTGAGATTTTTTTGCTGAGATTTCTTTACTTTTTGCTTTTGCTTTGCATTGTCAAATCGGTGTGAGCTATGTATGAGTGTATTAGTGTTTGAAAGAAGCAATACCAAGCAGAGAAACAAGTCGACCGGCTCGAAGCCGACGGTGCGCCTCCGCCGGTTATTTTTCTGTATATTTCCGTACACCAAAGGTGAAAATGAACCGTAAGAGCTACGGACTTGAAATTTGGACACAATATGTAGACATTTGGCCACTACAACAACAAATACATGAGAGTTAAAAACTAAAGGGTGTTCCAAAACGAGCAACGAAAAATGTTAAAATCCCATGTAATATACATGCAATTGTATGTACATATATATACATATAAAATTTTAAAAGTTAGTGTATTTTTATACAGACTACAACAATTAACACTAAATTTAAAAAATTTAAATCAATGGGTGTTCCATCAGTTAATGCAATTTTGACTTTGTAATTTTGACAACTTGCTGTAAGAGCAAAACTCTTGAAATTTTCAAAACGGTAAAACTAAAAAATCAAAAAAATATAAAATCGCCAAATATAAAAAAATCGCCAAAACGAAAAAAGCACCAAATTAAAAAAATCTCTGGGACTAAAATAAATCGCGAAAACCCGCAAAAATCGCCAAAAATGAAAAAAATCCTTAAATGAAAAAATCGCCAATATGAAAAAATCGCCAAAATAAAAAAATCGCCTAAATGAAAAAACCCCGAAAACAGAAAAAATCGCCAAAATGAGAAAACCCCAAAAAACAGAAAAAAATCGCCTAAATGAAAAAATCGCCAAAATGAAAAAATCGCCAAAATAAAAAAATTTTCGAAAATTAAAAAAAACCCAAAAAGAGAAAAAAACGCCAAAACGAGAAAAAAAGCGATAAAACTGAAAAAAAAACGTTTAAACTGAAAAAACTTAAAAAATTAGAAAGCTAAATAAAAAAAAAAAAAAAAAATGATCAAAACCGAATGTGCGCGAGTCAATGTCGCACCTTACTGAATTTATTTTAATTACAATGCGTACACAGCAACAAGAACAGCAACAACTAAACGATGAACAACTCGAATTAAAAATTAGAAAGTAAAAGTAAAGGCACTGCAGGCAGTACCACTAAAATTTCAGTAAAAATAATATAAAAAAAAGCAATGTGAGTCCGATCACAGGGGAGATGTCTAAACATCTAGTAATGAAAAATTTGTTTTAAGTTGGGAGTACTTTTTCTTTTATTATATTTTTCTTAACTAATCAATTAAAAATATCAAAACTTATAATGTTGTAAAAACATAGGAATTTGCTTATTTTTGTTTGTTTTATTTAACTTATTTGATTAGTAGGTAAATGGGCACACTGCAGAATATATATGTATGTACTGCATTAAAAATTTCAGTAAATTTACTGATTACTGAAAAAATTCAGTAAATTTTCACTGATAATGAAATTTAATTTGCATTATCAGTAAAAGCGTAGGGCTGTATTCATAATAATTTAAAAAAAATATACTAAAAGCATAAGTACTTCCAACTTAAAAAAAAATTTTCATTACTAGATGTTTACACATCTCCTCTGTGATCGGACTCACGTTGCTTTTGTTTTTACAAATATGTCTTACAGGGTGTTAAAAAATAAATAAAAATATTAGATTTTTATTAGATTTCCTACAACTCTACTTAAAAAATAGATTTTGTTTTGTATGGGAAATCTAGTAAAAATCAGCAAGATTTAGCTCGAAATCTTGTAAGTACTAGATTTCGAGGTAATTTAAGTGCCCTATTACAGTTTAAGACAAAATTTTAGACAAAGGAATTTGTCTTGGATATTAAATCTTGAAAAACGTCAAGCAAGTTTAATGTAAACGATAAAAATTTAAATAAAGAGTTTCACAAAGATTTTAACCAAAATCTGCTAGATTTAGCGCAGTTAAAAATGCCCTTTAAGGTATTGAGAATAGTTTTAATATTATTTATTATTTATTTTTGACTAAATATGTAAAACCTAGTAATGCCCTCAGTCTCCCTTTTATAGGTCTGTTGAGCTAATTTTTTTAATGGTTATTGCTAAAAAAAAATGGTTTATATAAACTCCTGTATGGCACATCTTATTCTAATTCCTTTAAATATATTGGTTTAAGCCCAGTGCAAAAGTTCAATTACAAATATCTCTTAAGAAGTTCATTAGCTATTGCGCATACGAGTGAGCTGTGAATTTATTTAATTTAAATAATCACATTTTGTGTTTTGTTTCATTTAAGCACATTTAACCATTAACACTTACATTAACATTAACATTAACATTGTCTAATAAGTTTTTCTCTAGCACAGCAACTGACCGTTAAAAAAATTTTCAAATAAAAATAAACTTTATTACTTTCAATTTCAAGCATCACTAGTTTAGTGATGAATATGTTTGTTTTGCTTTGTTTTTTGTTAGGAAGTAAAATAAAATAAATTAAGCACAATAAACAAATATGGAACAAAAAAAAAAAAAAAAAAAAAATAAATAAATAAATAAAAAATAAGTATGTTAAAAAGTAAATTACGTACGCAACCGGAAATTTTAACAACAGCAGAAATTTTTTCCAGCAATATTGTTTGCAATAGCATTTAAATTTTCTTTCTTTTATGTAAACATAAAATTGAAGTACAGTGAAGTTCGTTCAAAACGCACTGCGAGAGAACTAGCTATTTGTTTGATATAGGTGAAGTTCTTTTTCATAACAATTTTTTAATATTTCACACTACAGGCGTAAGTGAACCCGAATTTTATGTCTATAAGTTTCACATATAATATTCGTATCCGTATTCGCGAACATCATTTTAAATATTCGTATTAGTAGTCGCGAATATTAAAAATTGACATTCGTTACATCACTATTATGTAAACAACTATTACTATTTTGCTATAACTATTTATTGCTTATTGGGCTCAGTTACATAAGGTTGATTAATAAAATTGATTGAAATTAAAAAAAAAAAATAAATAAATAAAGGAGTATATCAAAATATACTAGATTTCTATTTCATTGTTTTTTTTTCATACGAGTATTACTGTTTGTACTAATTTCTGTTCTTATTTTCACTTTTATTATTAATCTTCTTATTAAATAATATAATATGGCTGCAGAGAAGAATTAAAATTTAAAAGATTATACATGCATTTAAAAACTATGGTATGAATGCAAATAATTTTTGGAAGCAACATCTAAAAAGGAATTAAGCAATATCAATTCATACAATTTTTTGTTCTTTGAACTTTCAATTAACTTCTCTTCATCATTTGCATTTCAAGTGAAAATATTTTTTCTATCCAGTTTTAGTAATACGAGTATGTATTATATATTTATTCAGGTTTTATTAAAAAAACCAAAAATTAAGATAAATAAATATTGATCTGTGAATAAACAAATATCATCCATCATACCAATCAATCAATTTTCCAAGGCATACATTAAAATTATTTTATACCATTTAACTCTTCTTTATTACTTTCTTTGCTCTTATTGATAAATATATATTATTATGCATGTAATTTAAGATTGTTTAAAAATTTTTAAAAGAAAATCAACCACCTTGTTGAATAAAAAACATAAATATCGCATTTCCCACCGAAAGTGAAGAAAAATGCTAGTTTCGCATTACCGTTCACCCTTTATCTTAATAAGCAATAAATACACAGACCACAGAGGGCTACCGACCACAATCTTTAAAAAAAATGTTTGTATGAAAATGGCTGTCGCCAAATCAGGCAAAATTTATATTTTTTGTAAGCGACAATCAGCAAATACAGTGCTGCCAATGTAATACATAATAAAGGCCTGCGTAAACAGTCTTGAAATGTAAGTGCATCTTGTTTTTTAAATATATTCACTTGGCATGTAAAGGGTGTCCCAACAAAAACGCAAGATTTAAATTTTAAATAAAACACAGATATTTAAAAAAAAAAATCGTGAAACTTTATGATATCGTAAAGTAGACAAAATGAGGTTATGTGTGGAACAACAAATCCGGCAGATGGCCGCCGCGGCTTTGCTGGCACACACGCGATCTTTAAGTGAAATTTTCAATGACCGTTTTGCATAAATGCGATTTCCTCTTTTAAGGCTTGAGTCGTCGTCGGCTTATTCGCGTAAACCATCGACTTCAAAAAACCCCAAAGAAAAAAGTCTAATTGTGTTAAATCGCACAATCTAGGCGGCCAATTCTGGTCTCCAAAACGCAAAATAACACGACCGGGAAATGACTGATGTAGCAATTGAATTGTTTCTCTGGCTGTATGACATGTGGCGCCGTCTTGTTGAAACCACATGCCCTCCACACTAATTTCTTCAATTCTAGGCACGAAAAAACTGGTTATCATTTCACGATACCGAACACCATTGACTGTTTGCGCTTGACCTGCGTTTGAGCGACATCATCACGTACAGCTGCGACATTTTCGGTCGATCGACCCGGGCGTAGGCGCGTTGTTGTCTTTACATCACTAACAGACCCAGTTTCGGCAAATTTATCCATTAATGTCTTTACAGTTGACTCTTTTGGAGCATTATTGTGACCCCAAATTGATCGCAAATTTACGAACTGTAGCCGCAAAACTTTCACCATTTTTGTAAAACAATTTCACAATGAGAATGCGTTGTTCATTCGTGTAGCGCTCCATTTTTACTAACCTCGTACCTTCTACTAGCAACCAATAACAATTGTTCAAATGCCAAACAATGACACTTCGAATGGCGCCAAATTTAAATCTTGCGTTCTTGTTGTGACACCCTTTATTATACTAAACCAATAATATATGCTATCGTATAATAGCAGTGTTGTTTAGCATTTGCTTTAGAAGACTTTGCTGTAGTAAAGAATTTGAAAAATCCCTTATGCCTTGAAAGTTCTTTTAAATGGTCTTTTGAAGGGGTCTAATACATAATGATTTGATATTATTTAATAGAAATATCATCCATCCTAAATTCATGAAATCTTAATGTAATAATGTAAAATACTCGTAATTATACATAGACTAATGAAATTTTCAAAGTTAGTGTATTTTAATACAGAATACACTTGAAATTTTCAAAAAACGCTAAAACTAAAAAATCTTAAAATTAAAAAGTTCGGAAACTAAAAAAAACGCTTAAATGAAAAATATCACCAAAAATAAAACGAATTGCTAATAGGAAAAAAATCATCAGAAGTAAAATGTTTGCCAAAAAACATACAAAAATCTTCAAAAGTCGAAAAAAATCGCCAAAACGAAAAAAAAATCCTGGGCTAAAAAAATCGTTAAAAAAACGATGAAACTGAAAAAAAAAACGCGAAAACAAACAAAAAATTTTAAATCATCATGTAAGATATTTGATTATTTAGGCTAAAGTTCGTAGAGTATTACTTATGTAGTGTCCGTCCGGAACCCTTCATGTGCTGCGAGTCAAAGTCGTACTTTATTGAATTTATTAATCTATATAATTAATAGGCGAACATGTTTCCTGTAATCCCTTTTACGCTGGTACCACTGCACCGATTTTAAAAAGATTTATATGGTTTTAAAGGATTTTTTATACAGATGTGCAGAATCTATATTTTATTGAAATCGGTTTAGTATTTTGGGACCTATAAGCGTTTAAAGTTGCTACTCCTACATGCACACATATTGCACACGCATTTATTAGCTTACAAGTAAAAAAGAAACAAAACATGAGTATGTGTGTGAGTTTGTAGTATTTCTCTTCAGCGTTGTCAACTTTGAAATTTCAAAACGCACCAAAATGGAGAAAAAAAACGCGCCATTTACAAAAAAAAAAAAAACGCACCAATTTTATAATTTATTTTTTTAGTTTAAAATGTTTGTTGAATTATGCATAAAAGTACATTGTTTTTTTGTGTTAAAAATTTAACACACAGGGTTAAAAAAATAAAACCTAAAAAAACTTAGCAAATTTGTTTATATTCATTTGTATTACATAGATAATAATTTTTTTTAATTTCATAAATTCTGTACAAAACTTTTTAAAGAGATCAAGGATTATTAGAAAGGATTCAAAACTAATAAAAGTTCTTTATTTATCATTTTATTAAAATATTTTTAAATTTTTTTATCAGAAGTTTAATATATCCATATTAAAAATATAACAATAAAAATAAACAGCCTTTTACAATATATGTACATAATTAAAAAACAACAAAAAAAAAAAAAAAACCTAAACAAATTCGTACATACTAGTGATGAACGAATATTCGTATTCGTATTCGAACTGTCGAATATTCGGTAATTTTCAGGCGAATACGTATACGAATATTTTTCCAAAGAATTTAAATAAATAAATGCATAAATCCTAAACGAAATTTAAATAAATGACTAAAAATTTTAGTTTGTACAAATACATTAATTTTTTATAGAAATTTGTGCTTTGTATCATTTTCAAATATTATTTAATGACGATCATTAAAATTTTGGGTACTTTTTATTAACTTTAAAGTACGCCAACAAGAGTGTGAAGTCCTTTTTGATAACAATTTTTTAATATATCATATTGCATATAATATTCGTATTCGCGAATATCGTTTCAAATATTCGTATTCGTATTCGCGAATATCAAGAATTGAAATTCGTTACATCACTAGTACATACATAGTGTACATATGAAAGTGGTCTAAGTCATACCATTTTTGATTCGATATAGTACATTTGTATCCGACTAGAACAACTCTAAATTAAACTGTTGCATAACAAAAAAAAAAAAAAATTTTGGATTTGCTCCAATGTAATCTACTAAATATCTTGACCAAAGAAATATAAGACTTGTACAACTTTCATAATTAAGGGCACATACATATCTTTGCATTCATTTGTCCAAGATGATACATTTTTGTATATTAATTTTATAAATTCGGTTTAAAACTTTTTAAAACGAAACCAAGAATTAATTATTCCAAATAAATAAAGCTAATATTTTCATCATTATTGTTATGATTGGGCCATAAAACAGATTTCATTTAAAATTGTTATATTTTGTAAACATCATTAGTATTAATATGGTAATTAACACTATCAGGAAGTTGGTAAGTTTCACAACAAGAATTTTGTTTTGGTTTTAACCCACTGCTGTGTTAAATTTGCGTTGGTGCCACCAAAAATTAAAAAACGCACCGAAATTTAAAAAAAAGCGCACCACGCACCAATTAAGGAATTTTTCGCACAAAATATTTCAAAAAGCACCCAACCAAGTTGACAACGCTGTTTCTCTTGATCTAACAATTTTTTTTCTCTTATTTGTTGTTGTATGAAAGCCATAATACTCAGCGTTGTCAACTCGGTGCTTTTCGCACTGTTTTTAGTGCTTTTTTAAATTTTCGACGCGACAAATTTCGAAGTTAGTGCTCAGTGCTTTTTTAAATTAATTTTCTGTGCTTTTTGTTTCGAGGCGGTGGCACTAAACCAAAAACTTAAAGAAAAATTTCCTTACCTATTTTTTTCGAGGGAGTCTTTCATTAAAAAACATAAGCTCTGAAGTTAAATGGAGCATCTCAAAAAATCTACTAAGATTTTCAAAGGCTTGATTGAATAAATGCGTGCCATATTACCCTCAAACTTTAACATTTTAAGCATAATTAATGTAAACAGTGTTTTTTCATACAAAAAAGAAGACATAATACAAGTATTTACTCAAATATAGTGTAATATCGAAATTTTGTCTAGTCTAGATTGATTCACTTAATGCAATTGGAAAAATATTGAGAGATTCAGTTGATATGAACTCGTTTGAGGCATTATCAAAACTTGCATTCCCATCAAACTTCTGTTACTTCCATATTGAAACGCAGTAGTTACCATTTTTATTTCTATCAAAATTTATTATCTTTGTCACATAGCAGCCGAGAGAATGTTTCCACAGTATAATTTAATAAAAACCAAATTTTGTAAGCCTTGATTTTAAAATATTTTCAACTGCTAAGCCCATCGAGCTCAAAATACACGACTAATCGGCTTTTAACATCAAAAAGGCTTGTGGATTACTGCCAATTTGACTAAACTCAAAAAATTCGTTTGTTCATTGACGAAAAAAAATAATTTTTTTTTTTTTATAACTTGAAAATGCTTCGTCAAATTGACTTATAGAAATGTGTATCGTATGCCTCAAATTTGAAATCTTAGGAATGGAATGCAAGGTCAACCGATTCCTATATTTTTTGTGTACATGTCGTCGGTTGGTTATTGGTTTGCGGCACAGTATATTCAAAATGCATTATGTCTGCAGCAAACCAATAACCAATCGACGATGTGCAAAATTTTTTAAATAAAATAATAAAATTTTAGATTTAATGCTTTTTTACTTAAAATACGCGCTTTTTTCCTGGTTTCGGTGCTTTTTGAAATTTAAAAGTTGACAACGCTGATAATACTTAAAGGAAGAGAATTGAATAAAGTGAATTAGCTTGGTTGAAGGGATTTTGCAAGGCGAATTGATATGTGAATTCGCCTTGGGATTTTGTTTATGTTTTTTTAATTTCATGTATTATTTAATTATGCTTGCATATGTATGTAAGTTTGTGTGTGGCTGTGTTTTAATGAATTTTTTTACGACGTTTAGATACATTTTCTTTGAATCTTAAATTATTTACATTTTGATTCTAGAATACGGACGAGTGTGCCGTCGGTTTGGTATATCTAGTATATTTTATTATCTGTATTGCGATTCAGTAGCTTTTCACAATTGGACAATCGTACATTTTTTCTATACATTTTGTCGCTTCCAGCTGATATTTGCTGTTGATTTTTGCCGATAAAATTAACAGCACATAAGTTATTGTTGCTTAAATTACGACACAGCTGACATTAAAATACAGCGAATATCGTTAAAAATCTTATAATTATTTTAACGATGCGATTATCGCCAAAAAAAAGTTAGTGAATCGCACTACTGATCTTTCATAAGCGCAGATAACTCTGAGTTTATTGCAAGGGTGTAGTAAATATTAAAAAAGACTTGTTGTGCGCTTCAGTATCTAAGAACCTTTTTTTATTAAATTTTTCTACAATTTTTTCACATATGTTATTGAGTTTCAGGTACAGTTTTTACATTTTTACATATGCCTTTTTTTCAGTCGAGATTAAAATGTTCTGTATAATATAATTTGCAGACATGGAAAGGAGAATTCAAATTCTATTTTATAAAAGGCTCAGGCGTAAACTTTCAAAACGCCAATACGCCAATAATTATTTTCTTTTTGGTCTGCTCTGCCAAAATTAGTGGTCAGAAACTTTTATCTTTTTTATCTTATTGAAAGTCACGCTATATTGGCATTTTTCTAATGTAAAATGTGTGTTTCTTATATACATACATACTTATAAATAACTCTCGCTCTAGATGAGTATGTGTTCAACTACTGTTAAGACTCAATAAACAAACAAGTGACTGACAGTTAGTCGCAACAATTTTACCAGCGTATTTACCCTTGTTAAAAGCTGACTGACTCTTTGACTGACGTTTGACAATGATGACGTAGTGTGATGACTTTGTTTGCCTGAATGAAAAACCATTTTACGCATTTCTATTTGCTTTTCGATATAAAAAAAATATTTACTAACATACATATGTACATATGAAGACTAGAAGACTACATATATTTAACTAGAATAGTATTGGGAAATGCCACAAGTTAATAATAATCTAATGTGAGTATTAAAAAAATTAAATGGCATTCATCATTTACTCAAACAACGTCATAACTCAAAAAATGGAATTTTTGAATTCATGAATCACAATTAATCCTCATGTTGATGGTCATATTGTGTAAAAATTTCAAACTGCATGCGTTAATATAATTATTGATTTATTTAAAAATTTTCGCTTGGCATACATTTAAAATTAAAGGAATAAGCAGCAATGAAAAGTATTTATATAAAAATTCCTATTGACATTATAATGCGTAATAATTGTCTTACACACTCATTCATGTGTTAAAATTTATCAATGATAAATAAAAAAACTACTATTAAATATATAACAAAATCCTCTCAGCAAATAAAATATAAAGTTGACTTAAAAACTTTAAAAGCAATAACCCTCTTCAACATCAAAGATCATGAAGAGCCAGCATTGATCAATGACGGTCACACGGGTTCAATTGTACAAGAATACAAATATTAATTTTTTATACATATGTATGAACATACAACAACAAAGTACGGCTACCAAAAGAGTCAATAAAGCTTTGAGTATACGTTTTCTTCTTCTTATTTTCAGTTCCTCTACAGATTAGATTTTAATTTCAGCCAAAAAATTAACAGCCTTCCTTACAAAATTATTAAGACTTAATAGGGCATTTACATCTGAACAAAATCGAGCATTTTTTAAATTAAAATTTTTATGAAAATCTATACCGTTTACACCAAGTTTTTGATGTGTAAACATCTATACGCTAGGGGGTAAAAATATATTTCACAATACAATCACAAATTTTGACGGAGATTTCTTTGCTGAGATGCACACAGCGTTGTCAAATCGGTGTGAGCTATGTATGAGTGTATTAGTGTTTGAAAGAAGCAATACAAACTTATTTAAAATATTGTAAATACATAGGAATTTGCTACTTTTTGTTTGTTAGGGTCGTTAGGTTTTTTGCTTTATTAGGGTTCCGTACACCAAAGGTGAAAATAATAATTGCTTTATTAGGGTTCCGTACACCAAAGGTGAAAATGAACCCTATTGTTTTCGCTACGCTGTCCGTTCCTCTGTTACAGGGTATTTCCTCGAGAACCGTAAGAGCTACGGATCTGAAATTCGGACACAGTATGTAGACATTTGGCCGCTACAACAACAAATATATGAGAGTTAAAAATTAAAGGGTGTTCCAAAACGAGCAACGAAAAATGTTAAAATCCCATGTAATATACATACACTTGAATTTTGTAAAGTTAGTGTATTTTTATACAGACTACAACAATTAAACAGTAAATTTAAAAAATTTAAATTAAAGGGTGTTCCATCAGTTAATGCAATTTTGACTTTGTAACTTTGACAACTTGCTGTATCTTGGAAACCGTAAGAGCAAAACTCTTAAAATTTTCAAAAACGGCAAAACTAAAAAATCAAAAAATTATAAAATCGCCAATTCAAAAACAAAATCGCATAAACCGAAAAAAGCACCAAATTAAAAAAAATTCTAGGACTAAAATAAATCGCGATAAACCGGAAAAATCGTCAAAATGAAAAAAATCGCCAAAGTGAAAAAAAATCCAAAAACAGAAAAATAATCGCCAAAATGAAAAAAAATAGCCAAAATAAATAAAATCGCAAAAATTAAAAAAAAACCCTTAAACAAAAAAATCGCCAAAATGAAAAAATCGCCTGAATAAAAAAACCCCAAAAACAAAAAAAAAACGCCAAAATGAAAAAACCCCAAAAACAGAAAAAAGTTGCCAAAATGGAAAAAATCGCCAAAATGAAAAAAATTTCGAAAATTAAAAGAACCCAAAAAGAGAATAAAAAAAACCGCCAACTGGAAAAACTTAAAAAGGAAAAAAGCCACATCAATAAAATGCTCAAAATCGAATGTACGGAACCCTACGTGCGCGAGTCAAAGTCGCACTTTACTGAATTTATTTTAATTGCAATGCGTACACAACAACAAGAACAGCAACAACTAAACGATGAACAACAGGAATTAAAAAGTAAAAAGTAAAAGTAAAGGCATTTACCATAGATGAGCACTGCAGTGCCACTAAAATTTCAGTAAAACTAATAAAAAAAATTTTAACCAGTAAATTTTTACTGATTACTACAATTTTTTTCTACAATTTCCATAAAGGTGCATTGAATTTTCAGTAATCAGTAATGCCCGTATTCATAATGAAATTCTACCAAGTGGCTAAATGTTTTTCATACAAAAGTTTCAAAATTTGAATGAAAAAAACTTTGCCACTTGCTACAATTTTATTATGAATACGGCCCTATGATTTTACAGGTAATGCAAATTAAATTTCATTAGCAGTAAAAATTTACTGAATTTTTTCAGTAATCAGTAAATTTACTGCTTACTGCAATTTTTAATGCAGTACATATACATATACTGCAGTGTGCCCATTTACTAACAAAATAAGTTTAATAAAACAAACAAAAACCAACAAATTCCTATGTATTTACAATATTGAAAGTTTTGATACTTTTAATTAATTAATTTAAAAAAAATATACTAAAAGCATAAGTACTTCCAACTTAAAAAAAATTTTCATTACTAGATGTTTACACATCTCCTCTGTGATCGGACTCACATTGGCTTTTTTTTTTGAGATTTATCAAGATTTTTTTGTCCAAGACAAAGCTCATCGTCTGAAAATTTTCCAATTCAGACTCCCTTTTTAAGCAGACCCTAGCTAATTCACTCACCTTTTTTTTATAAATATGTTGTACAGGCTAGTAAAAAATAAATATAAATATAAGATTTTTAGTAGATTTTCTACAAATCTACTGACAAATAAGATTTCGTTTTGTATGGGAAATCTACTTCAAAACAGATAGATTTAAATACAAATCTAATCGAAACAATGTAAATGCCCTATAATATGAAAAATTTTTATGAACAATTTTGTTTTAAAAACCCTTGATATATTTTATAACTAAAGCTGCAATAGTGCATTTACATTGTCTCAAAATCTAGTACTTACGAGATTTCGAGCTAAATTTTGATTCTTTCTACTAGATTTTCTATACAAAACAAAAACTATTTTATCAGTAGATTTGTAGGAAATCTAATCAAAATCTAAAATTTTTATTTATTTTTTACTATCCTGTACAACATATTTATAAAAAAAGATGAGTGAATTAGCTACAGTCTTCTTAAGAAGGTGTGTGAATTGGCTACATTGCATGTGCTTGGTTATACTCTTGGAAAATTTTTAGTTAATGGGTTTTGTTTTGGATAAGAAAATCTTGATAAATTTAAAAAAAAAAACATGGTATAGATTTTCGTAAAGATTTTAATTAAAATCTGCTAGATTTTGTGCAGGTATAAATGTCCTATAAGACTATTTTCTTGGATATAATAAAGTGTTTTTTTTTTAAATATACAACTTATTAGGAAGGACCACAACTGGGCAAGTTACGAGTTTTTAGCCAAAATTATTTTTCACTTGCTTAGTATCACCCCTTTTACACACGAAAAGTTTACTTTGCAAAGTCTTCATTCAGCTGTGTGAAAGACAGAGGAAAGAATACTTTCTCTTTCTGTCTTTCTTCCTGCTGAATTAAGACTTTGCAAAGTAAACTTTCCGTATGTAAAAGGGGTATATCTAATTTTTTACATAGGATTATTGTGTTGTTGTTGCTATTCGCCTAAAAATATGAAGGTCTGCATTTTCTTCACTGGCAACGCTAATTCGTTCAAATATTTCCCCAGTTTGGCTGCCTGTACCTTAAGTGTGACTGCAATTGCTTGCATGTATGTGTTTGTGTGTGTGTGTGATTGTACCTTATGATTGTCGTCAAGATGTCGCCTCTCATATGCTGCGGTTAAACAATAAAAAATCAAAAAGTAGACAAAGAAATCCAAGTCAATGTTATAATAAAAAAAAAACCAAAATCATTGTATGCATAACTATTTTTTTCCTCTTCTTATTCCTGACAGTTATTTCTACTGCTCTTGGTTTATCGGTCGATATTGCAGTCAAACATTTAACATTTGGCCAGCAGCAGCAGTAGTTTTGGCTACACAGCATCTCAGGCGATGCCTAACATATTAGTTAAGTCCATTCAAGTCTGTCAAGCGTATGAAGTACGAGTGCTATTTCAAAAGTTTATAAAAAGTGATAATTTTAAGTCCTTTGCAGCATTTTTTTCTAATCGTACCCAGAGTTTATTAATGGATTATTTGACATAGCGAGCTATAGCCACAAACAAAAAACTCAACCGACACAT
This sequence comes from Tachina grossa, assembly GCA_949987645.1. NCBI lineage: Eukaryota > Metazoa > Arthropoda > Insecta > Diptera > Tachinidae > Tachina > Tachina grossa. Next base: position 21,869,634 of record OX465276.1, on the reverse strand, counting down.
TTGTTTGATCTCGTTTTTTTTTTTTTTTTTTTTTTTTTTTTTTTTTTGACGAAAATTCCTTATTTACTATCGCAAATAATCGACTCTGGTCAAGAAACTAATTACAAGAAGCTTAAGCTTTTTTCTATGGGAAATTTTGTCAAACAAACCTGTAATAAACCTAAAATATTTTTTTATGAATACGCCAGTATAATATTAGCAGCTTCTCAACTTCTCAAACTAGCCTCGTACCATCCAACATATATACATATTCTGTGATAAGAAGCAGTGCGAGAGCGGTACGAGAGATAGCGAAAAGTGGCTTTTTATACTTATTTGTTGTGATCAATCACGAGCAACTCATCTGTCATTTACTTAATAGACTTCATTAGTTATAAAATTTATTTAAATTTTTTTTTTTGCTTTATTCCTTTTTCTTGTGGTTTTTGTTATATAAAATTTTAAAGGTCGGTGTGTATGTATGTGTGTATGTGTGCTTTCCAAATGGTCTGCTAAAAGTAACAACTTATCAATCTTGTTTTATTATATTTATTTTTTTGAAATTTTAAAAATATACTTATTAGATGTATGCATGTAGGTATCTATCTCTTTATTATGTGTATATGTATAGAATTATGTATTTTTGTTTACATTTGATGACAAATTAGTTTCGAAAATGTATATGAAATTTATTAATGATTAACTCTTGTCACATATAAACAAATACCGGCTTCTGTATTTGAAATTGTTTTAAATATAATAATATAGTATATGTAGATGTTTTAATATACTCGTAAGAAAGGTGTAACATCAGAGCGTCGGTATTGTGTAAGCAGAATCATCGCCAAAGTAAAATAAGCAATAAAATAGCTAGTAAGGCACAGCTTCGAAAAAAATTTAATACATCTCATTGACACCAGAGGCACTGCAACATTACATTATTCAAAAAAGGTGCACAAAGCAGAGTTGTAAAAGAATGAAGCTTCTTTCACCAATTCACTGTCATCTCTATCTCCATCCCTTTCCTAAAGAAGGTAAAACCTACACTCAAAATATTTCATAGGTAAAATAAACGAAAAATGTGGTTTATTTTACGAAAATATTCGTACATAGTACAAATGATACTTGTTTATTTTACAAAATACTTTTTGTCTGTAAATAACAATATTTTGTATTTTTACAATTTTTTTTGTAAATTTACGAAACACAGTGTTTATATTACAAAATAAATTCGTAAAGTATTAAAAATAATTTTGTTTTATATACAAAATTTTGTGTAAAACTGAAATCTTTAAAACATAAAAATCTGCAAAAAATTACATATTGGAATTGAATGTTGTAACAATAGGAAGAAAAAGATAATTTAATGGGAATTGTTACAGCATCATACATCACATACACATACTCGTACATACATATGTACATATTTTGCACTGAAACGCACGAATCAAACTGTGAACACAACTGGGAGGAACAACGAATTTTTCGTTGCGAACTTTCAATAAAACACATTTCTTTATATGAAAATTAACACCACACCTCTGCAGAACGAAATTCGTCGAGCGTAATGAATTCTGCGATAGATTTATTTCTATTTCTTACGCCAACGAACGACGAAAAAATAATTTTCTCTCTGTTTGCACAAACAATAACCAAATATTCAATTGTCAATTATAAGATCTGTTACGTTGTTGTTTTCTCAGCATAAAAAACAATAATTACAATAATTTTTTATTTTAACTGAAATTTATTTCATAATTTTTTGTATAACATATATAATGACAGGAAAATAAATTGGGAAAATATTACAAAATAAAACAAAACAACAGTTTTTATTCTCATATTTCAAAATTTTTTTTTCGTAAAATTCACGAAACTTTTATAGATTCAAGAATAATTTTGTACTGCAAAGAAAGTGATAGCAAAACAAAATTTGTTTTTTTTACGAAATTTCTAATTTTATAAAATATTTTTTATTTTCTATTAAATTTAATAAAATAAACGAAAAATAATTGTTCGAAATAATTTTTGTAACTTAACGAAATTCGTAAAATTACGAAATCTGTTTTCCTGCACAAACTACAAACATTGTCATAAAATGTGCAAAATTTTCGTTTATTGTACAAAAATTATATTACGAAAAAATGTTTCGTATTTTAAAGCATGGAATATTTTGAGTTTAGTAATAGTAAAGGGTATCCCAACAAGAACGCAAGATTTAAATTTGGCGCCATTGGAAGTGTCATTGTTTGACATTTGAACAATTGTTATTGTTTGCTAGTAGAAGGTACGAGGTTAGCAAAAATGGAGCGCTACACTAATGAACAACGCATTCTCATTGTGTAATTGTTTTACCAAAATGGTGAAAGTTTTGCGGCTACAGTTCGCAAATTTACGATCAATTTGGGGTCACAATAACGCTCCAAAAGAGTCAACTGTAAAGACATTAATGGATAAATTTGCCGAAACTGGGTCTGTTAGTGATGTAAGGACAACAACGCGCCTACGCCCGGGTCGATCGAACGAAAATGTCGCAGCTGTACGTGATGATGTCGCTCAAACGCAGGTCAAGCGCAAACAGTCAATGGCGTTTGGTATCGTGAAATGATAACCAGTTTTTTCGTGCCTAGAATTGAAGAAATTAATGTGCAGGGCATTTGGTTTCAACAAGACGGCGCCACATGTCATACAGCCAGAGAAACAATTCAATTGCTACATCAGTCATTTCCCGGTCGTGTTTTTTTGCGTTTTGGAGACCAGAATTGGCAGCCTAGATTGTGCGATTTAACACAATTAGACTTTTTTCTTTGGGGTTTTTTGAAGTCGATGGTATACGCGAATAAGCCGACGACGACTCAAGCCTTAAAAGAGGAAATTGGACGCTGCATTTATGAAATACCGCAGCATTTATGCAAAACGGCCATTGAAAATTTCATTAAAAGATCGCGTGTGTGCCAAAGCCGCGGCGGCCATCTGCCCGATTTGTTGTTCCACACATAACCTCATTTTGTCTACTTTACGATATAATAAAGTTTCACGATTTTTTTTTTAATATCTGTGTTTTATTTAAAATTTAAATCTTGCGTTCTTGTTGGGACACCCTTTAGTAGGCATTAATTGCCTGAGCGCTACTTCTCTTAAAAAAAAAACAAAAAAATTATTCACAAGAAAATGGAATTTTTTAAGTGGTTACAAATCTTTAATTTTTAAATGTAATGTAATTGGTTTATTTAAGGAGGATGTAATTATACATTGACTACCAGAAAACGTCAGAAACGCGATTTCGAAAAAAAATTGTTTTACTCCTTTTATATATTAAGCCATCAATATGCAAGTCCAAAGTGCTGCTAAAACAGTTCGAGGTAAAATAATGTCTTTTTCTTTTTTTGTCTCAGTGGGCGGGGACACGCCCATATTTTTTTATGATATTCTGCTTATTGGATGTCTGCGAAACCTAGCAAACACCTTTGGTACTTGCAATTGCTCAGTTTTAAAGTTGAAAAAAATGGGCGGGTATACGCCCATTAAAATACATTATTATATATCACGTGGTTCTACTTAATCGATTTTTACGAAACTTATCACAGACTTTGAGCTCAAAAATAGACACAATCTTTCATTTGAAAAAAAGAATGGGCGGAGTCATGCCCATTAAAATTTAATATTTCATTTTAAGTGGTTCTACTGTACCGACTTTTACAAAACTTAACACACACCTTGAGATCTGTAATACACAAAATCTTGTGCTTAAAAAATTAGCGGAAGCACGCCCATTAAAATTAAATTTTATATCACATATTTTTTTTTTGTTGAAAATTTTCTATCAGATCTTGGCATGTCCCAAAAAATGCGTTTTTAGAGCTAGAAATGCAGAAAAATTGTTAAATAATGTTTAACATTATGTAGAAATGTCATATGTGTATATTTTATTTATAAGTGTATTTGTAACATTTAATAAATAAATTATCCCAAGGTATTTACCTTCTCTGGAGAGGCCGATAAATAAAACTCTGAATCGAAACTATGATGACATACTGATACTTGATCAAAACAATTATATAGCAAAGTCTGCCATTATTTATTTTATTTGATCGCAAATGAGCACAATATACTATAACTATAAATGGAGAGCTGGCAAATAAAACCAGACTAGTCCCGTCAACTGTTTTTTACAGGAAAGGCAAATTACTGAACTATCTAGATAGAGACTAGCAAGGAAAAGTCCGTTTTCGTTATTTTTTTATGGCAGGATCGAACCAGTTTTTAATAAAAATATTTCGTAACTTCATAGATGTGTACTTGGAGAGCAAAAAAAGAAAAATAAAATAAAAAAGAAATCATTTACTGAAAGCATGTCTAGTTTTGTTTGCCAGCTCCTCAAATATCATATCAATAAACTCCAGGCCACCATCTTATTTTCAACAAACACGAGAAGCCATATAACATTCCTTTCAATATTAATAACAATTAAATGTGTAACCTCTATTATTCTTATTTTTTTATGTACTTTGATATAAAATGTCCGATATGTAAATTAAACAAAACATTAGTTGGTTTTTCTTCACAAAACAAAAAATCGAAAACAAAACTACAACATAAGCGAAAAAGACATTTACTGCCAGCTAAGAGATCATAAATTATCTTCAATATTCCTTCCATTCATAGCGTACGTGAAAAATAGACGTTAATATTATTTTGGACAACGAAAAAGCCAAACAAACGACAGCATGAAAAGTCAAAATGTTAAAACTTTGTATGAGAAAATATATATAACGACAACAACAATGATAATATTGAAACAATGAAACAGCGTATAGAAGGATATTCTCTAGATACAAAAATTTAACTAACTACAAACATTAAAATAAAAGCCAAGAGTAGGCATACTTACATACACACATTTATACATAAACATATCCATGTGCTTATCTTTATATCATCTAAGTAGTTGTAAATGAATTTGTGCTAGAAAATGCACTGAAAGAAATTTCAGCAGAGAGAAAATCAAATATTAAATAAGGTAATATTAAAACAGAGTTCAACTAAAGCATGTTTTTTTTTAAACTAAATGAGGTGAGAGAATAATTAACCTAAATATATTAAGCTTTAAAATTACCTTCCAACACAAGAAAGGGTGATTTTTGCTTGTTTTTCAAAAAAAAAAATGTTGCTTGTAATGTTCTAAATAAATGTTTTGTCTCTATATACCAAAAATCTAAGTATCATACGAATTCCTACAGTTTTTTTTTTGCTATACAAGGGTGCAACTTTAAATAGACCGTAAAATGAGTTTCAGATGTAAGTTTTTAAAACGCTGATACACGTATATCTTTCTTTTATTCCGCAGGGATTATGGAGAAAATCAAAGACACTCACTTTGGACTGACAAGCTATCGTCGCTACCACTCAGCTACAGATAATATCCATTAACTTCTTCCGCTTTAATTAATTTAAGCAATTAAAAATTTAATTGACTTATTTAAATTATAAAATAAAAATAGTAAGTGGTAAGCAATAATTAATTATTATATATAAATGAGACATTTTTAGATTTAATTAAACTGTAGTGAATTTTAATCAGAAATAATTTGTTAATCAGGCTTCAGTTCAGTAATTTCAATTCTTATTGAATGAAATATTTTTAGTAATTAATGTGAGTTTCTTAATTATCATAGCTGTAATAAGTGAATGGAATGAAAACTAAAAATATTTTTGTTTCAGTTATAGTTTTATTTTAAATTAGAAATAATAAAAATTTAAACAATTATTTGTTATGTGAAAATTCAATACAATTTATTTATTTTAAAACGAATTTTAAACGAATTTTTTAAATTTATACATTGCTCAAATCCAATTTTTAGAGTATTAAATCAATTTACAATATTCGAAATACAATTTTGTTCGCATTTTTAAAACAAAAGAAAATTTTATGAATTTAAATATCCAAAATTTGAATAAAATTCATTTCAATATTATTTGACTACAAAAAAATCAAATAGTTTTTCTCAGAATTTAATTTAAAAAAAACAATAAATTAATTAAATCAGGCTATTATTTCTTGAATAGAAACTATTTCTGAAAAATAAAAAGGGATATTTATTAGGCTTAAAAATATATAACAACCATTTATGATATATTTAGGTCATAGTTCTGTACTTGAACTTTTTTTTTTAACGGACTAATTGTATCAGCAATGAAAAAGAGCACTTTTTGAGCGAACGCGTTTTTCTCATCTTTTCGTACTACTGAGCCTCTGGTATTCATTTTATTTTTCACTATGAAATTTCCTTAGGTGTACAATAAAATTTGAATTTTATTTAGAGCTAGCACATAATGATTTCGCGTAAGTTTTGCAAAAACATAATACCTTGTTATTTTTATTGAGCTAAATATTTTGTTATATGAAAATAACGTAAAAGTAGACAAAACACGGATGTGGCGCTAAATGTATTTCTCAATTATCCAAGGTGACATTACTAGAAATCATCTTAAAAGGAGTATGTTCAATAATAAAACAAAATTTTTTTATTTGTATATGTTTTTACAATTTAAAACTATTTGAAACTATTTTTTATGACTTTGAAATAATCAATAAAGTTTTTGTTGAATAATATAAATTTGGTTTATTAACAAAAAATTATTTGAATTTCAAAAACTCAAATGAAATAAAATAAAATTTCATTCAAACTATAGAAATATAATTTAAAAAAATTTCAGTCGCTGCATTCAAATAAAGCATTAATTTGTTATATTTTTATTTGAATTTCTGAAGGAGTGATTTTTTTAAATTTTCTGACAAAAAAAATAAATTTACATTTGAAAAATTTTATTTCAAATCAATAACAACAAATATTAATTTATTTCATGAGAAATGTCGATAATTTCAAGGAAATTCTATTTCTTAAACAGAAATAAAATTTAAAATTAATTTAATTTTATGAAAAAATTCAAATAAAAAAAATCATACTGAACAGCTATGTTAATTATTAAATTATTATTAAATTAAATAAATTATTAAGTTTAAATTTTTTTTAATAAAAAATATACTTTACACATTTTTAGATTTTTAATTGAACTATAGTGAATTTTTAATGCAACAACAAAAGTAACATAATATCCACTACTATAATACTTATATGCATGTACCGACGGTACATCGAATAAGTAAAAATAATTAATGTGATGATCGTAAAAAAGATAAGCAAGAATAGTTAAACATACGTAGGTAGAGTAATATAACTTCGTGCTAACCTAAATAGAAAAATGAAAAAATGGAAAAACAGGGGAAATAAATAGTGATACTTACATATGTATTTACCAAAGGTAAATCAATAATTGTACACAACAATCATTTCTCGCATTCCTTTTCATTAGAATTTACGTTAAATAGCTGATGTTAATAACAATCTCTACCCAAGTAGATAGACTAGGGTGCTGATGAAGTGCGTTGCTGCACAGAAAAATATCGGTATTTCCCCCAGCTTAAAAAGTCTAATTTAATTTTTCTTCTCTTCTTTAGAAACTCACATTAATTATTAATAAAAATATTTCATTCAATAAACAGAATTGAAATTACTGAACTTAAGCCAGACTAAAAATTATTTCTGATTAAAAATATATTTTACTTAATAAGTAAAATATTAATTTGGGATTATTAGTGCGTTTAAAAAATTTTAAACTTAAATTTTAACAATCCCATAAAAAAATCACTAAAAATTAAATAAATTAATTGGGGTATTCACATGGTAGTGTTAAAGTCATAACGTCATAATGTTCTAAACTTTTAAACTAGTTTAAAATGCGACTGCTGTGAGCAACCCCTCATATTTTAGTGTGTTAGTTGAAACATAAACAATATGATGCAAAACAAATGAGAAAAAATATTACAAAAATTAAATAATATTTGGTACGAATATGCAAAATTATGAGAAAATTATTTAACGGCTTCTATCTGTTTCCGATAATTATTTGCCAATTTTTGCAACATATAAAACAAAATTTTTTCGAGCATTTGACCTCTTAAAATTTTAAGGCTTTTGAATTTATTTGCAAATTTTCTTAAGTTTTGCGTTCAGGTAATTTTTGATAAAGCTTATTGCTCTTGTGTGTAATTTTGACAAAATAGGATTGAATCAAGCCACATCATTGTCTGATGGAATTATTTTTGTTGTTGCAGTTTTTGCCTTTTTACACATTTGACGACTTTTATTTTATATCACACTTTGCTATCATTTTGGTATTAGCAAGTTTTTGCAAATTTCATTTTCGCAAATTTTTCCGATTTTTTGGAATTTCTTATATCTTTAAGTATTTATGTGTTATTTTAGGGCTTGCCTTTTTACCATTTTACCGATTTTTAATACATCTATCTATTTGTGCGAATTTTCATAATTTTGCCAATTTTCTGCGATTTTTGGAATTTCTTAGATCTTTAGGTATTTCTAAGTAATTTTGGAGCTCGTTTACAATTTTTGCAATTTGCTGCAAATTTTTGAAATAAAAGTGATTGTTCCCAATTCTTTATTTTTTTTTAACAGTTTTAAACTTTTTTTTATTAAGTATCAGACTTTAATATATTTTTGATGTCACCAAGTTTTTGCGAATTTTCGTAATTGCGGAATTTTAAAAGTTTTCTGCATTCCTTACAATTTAAGCATTTTTTTAAATAAATTTTAGGTGAGATAATTTTTGATTCATAAAATCTACTGAGTTTGCTCGTTTACAGTTTTTGAGGCTTTGGAAATTTTTAGAAGATATTCGCATTTTTGCAAGTTTTCGCGATTTATATGCTGTAAGTCAATACTCGAGTTATTACTTTTTTACGGTCTACATATATAATTAGCTTTGGGATATTGTTTCCATTATTTTAATCCCTTGCGAATTTTTATATTTTTTGCAATTGTAATGATTTGAGTAGAAATTTGCTTAAGAAAAACGCCACGTATTTAAACGTAAATGGACATTTTGTCGAAAAAGAAAAGTAAAAAGCAAAATAATTAGTTATGCCAGTAACAAATACATAGAGTGAACAATTGTATTAATATAGTACTCCTTTTATATGAAAGAAAATAAAAATAATTTTAAACTGGTTTAAAATGTTAGGACTTTATGATTTTATGACACTTAGGACACCCTTGTGAATACCCCAATTATATATTTATTTTTTCATAAATTTACAAATGAATTTGTAAATAAATAAATGTTCTCAGAGCAAATAATTTTGCAAATAAAAACCGACTTCAATGCAAAGATCTGGTGCCTAATTCCTGCACTCGTGATCGGAATTGCATTCGAATACAAATTAATTTCGCTGACAAGAAATTTTCTGATGATGTCACTCGTTACCAAGCGAATCGAGTTTTTATTTCAGTGTTGGAAAAAGGCAAATATATTTATATATAAATTTATTTCACAGCACTGAATAAATTGTAAGCAAAAGCATATGTTTGTATATATGTTTGTGTGCAAAAATATATGTATGTACGTACATACACACGTACATATATGAAGAAAAAAGAAACGAATATACATAAATGTTATTTTCATTTTAATTTAATTAATACTTTAATAATAATAAATTGGTGTAAGGTTAGAGAATAGAGCACTAGCCACATTTTCGATTCTTTTATTGGTTGACCAGGAGCAGTTGATTTGTTATTTAGATGCTGCCAGAGTTGTTTGATTTTTTTTATTTTCCCCGACAACTCTTAGGCAAACTATTACTTGCCAAGTCAGTGTGTTTTGTTATATTTAAAGTCAACTAGAAATTCTTTAATTTGTATTTTTTTTATACATACATACGTACATTTGTGCATTCATTCATTTATAAAAAAATAAGTCAAATATTGAAATACATTTTCTTTTTCTTCGCTTTTTCTATGTTAAACATGATTTCGAATGCCTTTTTGCTTGCGAATAAAAACACGAACGGTTGCATTCGAATGTATGCACGTTACCGAATGCTGTCATTAGAAATTTCGACATGTATTATTCGAAACCGAATGCGAAAATCCCAGAAGTTAAAAAACTCGCACATTCGAGTAATAACTCGCTCGCAATCGAATGCGGGAATTAGGCCCCTGATAGAACATTTTCGTGTGTCTTAAGTTTTGTAAAAATTGGTACATTAGAATCGCTTAAAGTCAAATATTAGATTTCAATAGGCGTGACTCCGCCCATTTTTTCAAAATGAAAGATTGTGTCTATATTTGAGCTCAAGGTGCGTGGTAAGTTTCGTAAAAATCAGTTGAGTAGAATGTTGTGCAATATAATAATAGATTTTAATGGGTGTAGAACCACCCATTTTTTCTACTGAAATTATGTAATTGCAAGAACCAAAGGTGTTTGCTAGGTTTCGCAGCATTCAAATAAGCAGAATATCATAAAATGGGACCCATGGGAAGTTATACCCTTTCAGATAAAAAAAATGAACTTTTACAAACGATCTAAAATGTACCAAGTTATGAAGTAACGCTAAAAAGAAAGTAGAGACGAAGTGATAATCTCCTGTTTTTTGGAAATCGGTTAAAAATAGTCAGATTCATTGTGCTGACTTAAAAAAAAACTACAAATAGCTATAAAAGTAAAATTAAGCTATTTGAAAAAAAATGAGTAACACAAATGCTTGCTCATTGAATATTATAAAACTTACAGTAGTTTCAACTAATTTGAACCCCATTTAATTGATTTACCGGCTTAATTATTTATAAAAACCAGCAAAGACATTGTTAAGTCAGCTAACACAGTTTACCCAATTAATTGCATCAGAAATTATTAACTTGTTAAAGTTCAATTAATTTATAGTAAAATATTTTTTAGAAAGTAATTTTTATTATTAAGCACACCCAGAAAGACGAACTAATAAAACAACTTAAACAAATTTTTTAGATTCATATTCAATTTGATACGTGTTCATAAAAATATAACAAGATTTTTTTTAAAATAAAATTAATAAGTTTAAAAAATAATAAAATATGTACACTAAAAAACTTTAAAAACAAATATGTAAGAAATAACTCAACAGTCTCAAACCGCTTTCAACAAATGAGCTCCAACTTCGATTTTGTAGCCCAGTAGACTTTTTTTGCACAAAAATAAATGTCCTCTAACTTTTGCAATGGCTTATTTATACTTTCAACTGACAAAATTTCTTTCAGTGTATTTGAAATCCATATTAATAGCCATGGCGTGCTACATTCGTTTAGAGGCCTTATTTTCTTCTTCCATTCAGTGTTTTTTTAACTACTATTTTTCACTGTTATACTACTGTTTTGTGTATTCGTTTTTTTTAGTTCTTCTTATTTTTGTAAAATTTCAGTGTGCTCTTAAGTCATTTAATAAAAAGTATCATCAATAATGTGTATGAAAATTTGCTGAATAGACAAACTTGTGTTCGTGTTTAGACATGTGAACGACGACACCCCCTCACATTTCATAAAATTTTGTTTTTACTTTTAGTTGTATTTTTTTAATGCTTTTCACTTTTATTTGTTTGGTTAGTGTGTGAAAATACAGTAAGACCTCCTTAATATCACTACATATATACATGTACATAAATACTAACCCTTATATTTATAATTTTTTTTTTGATGTGTAAACATCTATACGCTAGGGGGTAAATATCTTTTTCACAATACAATCACAAATTTTGACTGAGATTTCTTTGCTGAGATGCACACAGCGTTGTCAAATCGGTGTGAGCTATGTATGAGTGTATTAGTGTTTGAAAGAAGCAATACAAACTTATTTAAAATATTGTAAATACATAGGAATTTGCTACTTTTTGTTTGTTAGGGTCGTTAGGTTTTTTGCTTTATTAGGGTTCCGTACACCAAAGGTGAAAATAATAATTGCTTTATTAGGGTTCCGTACACCAAAGGTGAAAATGAACCCTATTGTTTTCGCTACACTGACCGTTTCTTTGTTACAGGGTATTTCCTCGAGAACCGTACGAGCTACGGACATGAAATTCGGACACAGTGTGTAGACATTCGGCCGCTACAACAGCCAATATCTGAGAGTTAAAATTAAAGGGTGTTCCAAAACGAGCAACGAAAAATGTTAAAATCCCATGTAATATACATACACTTGAATTTTGTAAAGTTAGTGTATTTTTATACAGACTACAACAATTAACAGTAAATTTAAAAAAAATTAAATTAAAGGGTGTTCCATCAGTTAATGCAATTTCGACCTTGTAACTTTGACAACTTGCTGTATATTGGAAACCGTAAGAGCAAAACTCTTAAAATTTTCAAAAACGGTAAAACTAAAAAATCAAAAAATTATAAAATCGCCAATTCTAAAAAAATCACCTAAACCGAAAAAGGCACCAAATTAAAAATAAATTCTAGGACTAAAATAAATCGCGAAAAACCGGAAAAATCGTCAAAATGAAAAAAAATCGCCAAAGTGAAAAAAAATCCAAAAACAGAAAAATAATCGCCAAAATGAAAAAAAAAAATCGCCAAAATAAATAAAATCGCAAAAATTAAAAACAAACCCTTAAACAAAAAAAAATCGCCAAAATGAAAAAATCGCCTAAATAAAAAAACCCCAAAAACAAAAAAAAACGCCAAAATGAAAAGAAAACCCCAAAAACAAAAAAGTGGCCAAAATGGACAAAAACCGCCAAAATAAAAAAATTTCGAAAATTAAGAGAACCCAAAAAGAGAAAAAAAACCGCCAACTGGAAAAACTTAAAAAGGAAAAAAGCCACATCAATAAAATGCTCAAAATCGAATGTGCGGAACCCTTCGTGCGCGAGTCAAAGTCGCACTTTACTGAATTTATTTTAATTGCAATGCGTACACAACAACAAGAACAGCAACAACTAAACGATGAACAACAGGAATTAAAAAGTAAAAAGTAAAAGTAAAGGCATTTACCATAGATGAGCACTGCAGTACCACTAAAATTTCAGCAAAAATAATAAAAAAAATTTTAACCAGTAAATTTTTACTGATTACTACAATTTTTTTTCTACAATTTCCATAAAGGTGCATTGAATTTTCAGTAATCAGTAATGTCCGTATTCATAATGAAATTCTACCAAGTGGCTAAATGTTTGTCATACAAAAGTTTCAAAATTTGAATAAAAAAAACTTTGCCACTTGCTACAATTTTATTATGAATACGGCCTTACGATTTTACAGGTAATGCAAATTAAATTTCATTAGCAGTAAAAATTTACTGAATTTTTTCAGTAATCAGTAAATTTACTGCTTACTGCAATTTTTAATGCAGTACATATACATATATACTGCAGAGTGCCTATTTACTAACCAAATAAGTTTAATAAAACAAACAAAAACCAACAAATTCCTATGTATTTACAATATTGAAAGTTTTGATACTTTTAATTAATTAATTTAAAAAAAATATACTAAAAGCATAAGTACTTCCAACTTAGAAAAAAATTTTCATTGCTAGATGCTTACACATCTCCTCTGTGATCGGACTCACATTGTCTTTTTTTTTTGAAATCCATATTAAGAAAATTTTGTATGAAAAATTTTAAGTAAAATACATTTCAAACTCATTTTAAATTTAAGAAAGTAAAAGTTTTATCATTTTTATATATTCCACAGTCTTCTAAGTAAAATTTACTTATATGAAAGAGTTCATGTGAAATATGAAATTAAAAAAAATACACGAGTATGTATTTTTATTGCAATTCACTTATAGCATTTTCTATATTCATGATAGGCTAAAGTTTGTATCGCTTTGTAAGCTAAATTACATGTGATAATTATTAATGAACAACTAACACCAAAGTTAATTGTAAATATTCTGACAAACACGTAGTAGAACGGAACAACTAGCTGTTTTCGAAGGCCACTACACCTTTCTCATAAGCGTTCTTCTTTGTTTGGTCTACTGTGTGTGGTGTCAGTTGATGTAGATTTCTGCTTTATATACGCAAGTTTTTTGCAAATGGAATATGTGAATTGTTTTGATTCATCGTATTTCAATTTTGCTGAAAGTTTTTTTGTAATGAAAGCTCAATTTTACCATCTCTAAATTTACAACAGTTTTTTGCTTATTTTTGTTTTACTTAAGACAAACTTTTTTGGTTTGTTAACATTAAATATATTTTTATTTTAATTTTTACCACAGGCCCATGGATGCGAACTTTAGCGTGATAAAAAAATCATAAATATAGGAACAAATGAAGTTCGAACAATAATAATTAAAATTAACTAAAACTTATAGCATTTTCTTTTCTTTAATTTTTTTTGTGCATTTATTACACTTTTCAATGAGAGTTCGCAATGGTTTTTTGAAATAGAGAGTTTATTAGAAATTATTGTATCATCCCTTAAGAACAAAAATTTTTGTTCTAAACAAACACTAAATTAGGACTTTTTAATGAAAAGTTCAAAAAGTTTGCACTTTTTATAGAAAAGCAAACAGCATTACTATGAGCAGGGATGCATCTACTTTTTTAATTGTTGTTGAAATAACCTATTCTACTATTCTTTTAATTATTGTAGTTTTATTTAATATTATTTATCGATAGATCTTGTAATAAAGCATACATTTCGAATAATAAATTAATTTCAAATTTGTATATTCACTTGAAACTTTCTTATTTCCAGGTTTAATTATCCGCTTACTATAAAAATAAAATATCCAGCCTGACAAACGATGTCGGCAGAAAATCTTCAACGGATTACTTACATATGTTGAAAACAAAAACAAAATTCCCTGTTTCATTTGCTGTCTTCAATACAAGTTATTGCTCGAACGTTTCTTGTCTGAAAAATTTTAATAAAGGAAAGTCCTATCTATTATGTTCACTGACTATGGAGGTTCCACTGTTTAAGCAAATTTAATTTCGACACCCCTACCAACTGGCAAAATTAAAATTGTTCAGTAAAAGAATGAAATTATTAGATAGTGTATGCAGTTAATTTTGAATATTCAGGGTTATGTATAAGAAAGAATTTATATCATTTATTATTGAACAAAGAGCAGGAGGCGTCAAGTTTATCTTTGCAATATCTGATATATATATATATATATATATATATATATATATATATAACTTTTTATTTAAAAAAAATACTTCCTGAGGTTGGCGCAATCTATTCTGACTACTACGATAATTGTCTGATTGTCTGATTGTCTCACAATTTGGATATAATTTATGTATAGTTTCCAGAATGCAAGCAAGCGGCATGTCTACTAATTTTTTATAGGAATCAGTAACAAGTTTTACTGCCAGTTTATAGAAGCCATGTGAAAATTCTCGTCTGCCTATTTCTATTGAAAACAAAAACAAATTTGAGTGCTTTGTTTTTGTTTTCAGTATAAATAGACGGGAGAGAGTTTTTACATGCCTTCTATAAACTGGCAGTTAATATTTTTCATATATTTGTCATATATTTTGTATACAAATTTTCTAGACGATTCGCTTGCTTGTCTTGTGGAAACTTCACAATACTTTTGTAGTTTCCACAATGCAGGCAAGCGACTTGTCTAGAAAATTTGTATACAAATCACTCAAAATAATGAGTGCTGTTAATACAAATTTTTTACTCAAGTTGATCGTCTGCGTTGTGGAAACAGGGGTACATTTTTTTAAAAATGCTCAAATTGAATAGAAACTCAAAAAAAACTGAAGAAATATGGGTATGCTTAAATTTTTAATGGACTTAAAATTATACAAAAACTTATTTAAATTTAATGAAAGGTCGATTTTTCTTAACCCTGTTGTGGAGTTTAACATTCGTTAATGGACTTATAATCCCGTATTGATATTTTACTTATTCAGTAAAACATTTTTGATTCAAAAATTGAAGAAATTTAAATTGATTATTGAGGGGTTTAGCTGGATCCTATGCGCATTTCACTATTTCTACTGTTGACTTGTGTGACAACACTCTATTCTTGAATATCTGTTGTTGTTGTGTTTTTCATTTTTATTTTCCTTAAATATAATTCGAGCTGAAAAAGTCAGCCAATGTTGCAGTGTTTCTGGAACGCAAACGGCATTCGCCAACATAAAAATGAACTTGAGCACTTCCTCATGGAAAAAAATATTGATATAATGTTGGTTTCTGAGACTCATTTGACCTCAAGAAGCTTATTTAAAATAAATGGTTACACTTTATATGATACAAAGGACCCGAGAGAGAGAGCATGTGGTGGATCAGCAATTCTGATTAAGACTCAAGCACTATGTCCTTGACAACGTTAGTGCAGAATATTTGCAAGCAACGAATATTTTCGTAGAAAATTTTTGTGCGAATTTCGTGATATCATCAATTTACTCACCTCCCAGATTTTCAGTTACCGAAGATCAGTATGAGAAGTTCTACAAATCGCTTGGATCTTGTTTCGTGGCAGCTGGTAACTACAATGCAAAACATACGTACTGGGGATCGCGTCTTGTTACACCTAGAGGTCGAGCCTTGTTCAATACAATTTCAAAAATGGGCTTAGATGTCATTTCGAGTGGGGAGCCTACTTACTGGCCTACTGACGTAAGAAAAATTCCAGATGTTATAGATTTTGCCGTCACGAAAAATATTCATAGGGACTTAATTCATGTAGAGGCCTCTATAGATCTGTCCTCCGATCACTCTCCAACAATAGTTACAATTTTCAACCCACTAAGGAGTGATTTAACTAACTCATATGTGAAGATGATTAATGGAATCAACTGGCTGGTATTCAAAAAATATCTTAGTAGTCACTGCGTAGAAAACATTCAGCTTAGATCATGCGATGATATTGAATTTAACATTGCCAATCTTAACGAAAATATTAAACAGGCTGCTGAACACGCCACTACCTCCTATCCGCAGACTGGCTTTAACAGAATTTATTCTTGTATGTGAAAAAAGGAGAGCTAGAAGAGAATGGCAACAACACAGATCACCCCAAAATAAAATCAGACTTAAAGAATGTACTAAACGACTCAAAGAGCTGCTATCGTCGGAAAAAACTGCACTACTGGAAAAGTATTTAGAAGGTCTTGATGTAACGTCCGCATCTAATTACTCTTTATGGCGCGCTACTAGAAATCTTAAACGACCCGTTGATCTTAAATCACCATTGCGTACTGCGACCGGAGGCTGGGCAAGAAGTGATAGTGAGAAAGGTAACTTATTTTCTGAGCATTTAAAATCTGTATTCACTCCCAATTCATGTACGGGTGCTGCTGATTTACCGTGTGTAGTTTCTCTACCCCCTCGTCCCTTAAGGTTTAAGATGCGTGAAGTACAAAAAGTAATTGCTGAACTCAACCCGAAGAAAGCTCCAGGTATTGATGGCATTAGTAACAAAATGCTCATGAACTTGCCTTATATTGCAATAAGAATCCTGCTATTCTTTTTTACAGCCTGGCCCACGATATCGACAACGTTCGACTTGTCGCACACTTACATTCAAAACAAAAACAAATTTTAATATTTTGTTGTTGTTTCAAATGTAAGTGTGTGACAAGTCGAACGTTGTCGATATCGTGGGCCAGGCTGTTAATGCTATTTTAAGAATGCAGTATTGTCCACATAACTGGAAACTTGCCAAGATCAAAATGATTCCAAAGGCGGGCAAAGATCTTACCAAGACTGAGTTATATAGGCCTATAAGCTTACTATATACAATCTCAAAGCTTTTTGAAAAGCTGTCCATGACTAAATTGTCAAAAATTTTAACTGATAATGGGTGCATCCCGGACCATCAATTTGGCTTTAGAAGTCAGCACAGCACGATTGAACAAACGCATAGACTGGTCCAAGTTGTAAGAAGAACATTTGAAGAAAAGAAGAATTGTTCTGCTCTCTTTATTGATGTTTCTTAGGCGTTTGATAAAGTATGGCACGAAGGCCTAGTTTTAAAATTGAAGACATATCTGCCAATAAACATTCAAAAGGTTTTGGAAAGTTATATTATTGATAGGAAGTTCACTGTTGTGGAAGGAGAGTTCACGAGTGTGCCCGAATCTATATCTTCTGGTGTGCCCCAGGGTAGTATTCTGGGTCCTGTCTTGTATTTAATATATACTTGTGATATGCCTGTGAGCAATAATATCCATATTTCTACTTTTGCCGATGATACAGCCTGTATGAGTGTGCACGAAAACCCTTATGAGGCATCCCGCAATCTCCAGGAACATATCACTCAGCTGGAAATATGGTTGAACTTATGGAGAATTAAAGTCAATGAACAAAAGTGTGTCCATATAACGTTCACCCTAAGAAGAGATACTTGCTCCCCCATTCGAATCAACAATCAAAATATTCCTCAACATTCCCAAGTGAAATACCTTGGTATACACCTTGATCGAAGACTTACATGGAAACATCATATTGACTCTAAATTAAATCAGATGAAACTTAAGTTAACTCAAATATATTGGTTGATTGGCAGAAACTCAACACTCAGCCTAGACTGCAAACTTTTATTATACAAGTCGCTTTTGAAGCCAATATGGCACTACGGAATTCAGTTATGGGGCACTGCTTCAGCTTCCAATGTCGAGAGAATCCAACGAAGGCAAAACAAAATTTTACGGTTAATAACATCGGCTCCATGGTACATCCAAAATTCTATTATACATCGTGATTTAAATATGCCACTAGTGACTGAAGAAATTGCAAAATACGCAGGCAAATATTTAACAAAACTCGAATCACATCCTAATCCGCTTGCTCGTAATATTTTGAACTTTACTGGACACATCCGCTTAAAAAAGAGGGACACACAGGCTCTTATACCTAACACTCCAGATGGGACTACTTGAAAATACTTTCCCCCCCCCCCCCCCCTTTTTTTTTATTATCACTACTAATGTATTATTTATAACTACCACTAAGTTTATGTCCGACACTGGTCGGGCCTAATAATTTTTTTTTTATAGATTTAAGATTTGAATACTTATTGTTAGTTCATATATGAAGATACAATAAATAAATACATGCATTACAAAAAAAAAAAAAAAAAAAAAAAAAAAATCTTGCAGTGATAAAGTAAGAAAATAAAAAAATATATTGATTATTGAGTTCTTGTTTAAACTTTGATATTCGTTCACACAGAAAAATTTCAACTTAAAATCTACTAAAACAA
This sequence comes from Tachina grossa, assembly GCA_949987645.1. NCBI lineage: Eukaryota > Metazoa > Arthropoda > Insecta > Diptera > Tachinidae > Tachina > Tachina grossa. The sequence continues at coordinate 21,850,578 of OX465276.1, read as the reverse complement.
GGTTAAACTAATATCTTTCGGCAATGATTTTGCTTCATATGTGTTTCATGGTAATGTAACATGATTTATAGTAATTGTCAAAGAAAATTTTTCCTTTTGAAATAACTTTATTTCGCGTTGAATTAACATTTACGTACTGTTAAAATCAAAATGAAGAATCATGTTGAATCAAAGTTATTTCAACTTGAATTAGATCAACATGAATTTAATTTAATGTAGTAACTGTATTTTATTAATTATTTAACTTCCGTGTGGTTGACATAGACATCAGAAAAATTTTTGTATATAAATTAAATTCCGGCCAAGATTTGAACTCGCAACTCATCGCGTGCTTATACGGGACTTACACTATGACTTTTTACCGTGACTTTTCTAGAGTTTAAGGACAAAAGGGGTACAAAGGTGATCAAAGGGGTAGCAACATAAAAGAGAATTCAAGAAAAATGTAGGGGAAAAAGTCATAGTGTAAATTCAGTATTACCTCTGCAGCCACAACAACTTTAGATATTCCCCAGCATAAAATTTCAAAAAAGGTTATCGAGTTTGGAATTAAGCATTTTTGGTGGAAGCACTTCCCTACTGGATTACCAACTTAATGATTTTAACAAGGCGTGAGACTAAAATAATCGATTCTTGAGAAGTACTTACATTTTTTTTATTTGTCAACATTTCACATAATCTATTTCGCCTAAAAAAATCATTCTCTTCATTTAGCAACTTGCACGCCATTTTTTTGTAATTTTAGGTAATGTGATTTGTGAGCGAGTAATGAAAATTGGCAATCAGAAAAGTAAGTCATTATATGGCAAGTAGTTCTAATGGTAATGTGTAATTTTTTTCTGGGTCTTTATATAACATTAAATATGTACCATCTTGAATTATGTAATAATTTAACATTATTTCTTATCATTTAACATACAATTAATTTGAAAAGTTTTAGTTTTAGTTAAAAAAAAAAACAAAATGCTTTGACTTGAAAAGTTTTAGTTAAAATAAAATACAAAATACTTTGACTTGACTCCAGGATTCAAACCTGCGATCCTCCGAATGCAAGACTAGTACACTGCCTACCAGCCAGCAGCAGTTTGTCGGCTGTTTAAAAAAATAAAAAAACAACAACAATACAAAAACAATAAACACAAAAGTGTATTGTAGTAATGAACAAAGCAAATAAACACCAACACACTCAAACAACATATTATTTCTTGTAAAATTAATGTGATTTTAATGAAGTTGAATCAACCTTTTGGCATGGTGATTTTACATTGGTATTTTTTTTCTGTGCGTTGAGCTTCTCATTTGTTTCAATGAAGATTAAACATAATGACTCTAGTTGTTCTAAGACATTTTTGGGTAAAGGTTCCCTGATGATCTGCATTAGCAACAGCGAAATGCGCATAGGATCTAGATATAATAATAAAATCTAGCAATAATCAATTTCAATGAATTTTTAATAAAAAAATATTTAACTGAACAAGTAAAATATTAATTTGGATTTATTAGTGTGTTAACAAATGTTAAACTGAAATTGTAATAATTCCCAAAAAAACATTAATAATCACTTATTTTTTTTGGTGGTTTTTATAAATGTTTTCAAGACAAGCCGACTGCCTGCCATTTCGAAACAGGCGGAATATGAACGTTTATCTTTAATATTTTTCATATGCAACCGAAATTGAGTGAAATATTTATTTGTACAAAATATAGAAAGTTTTGATATTACCGCCCTAATTCTGTTGAACGGTTGTATCGTTGTGATGCTTTCAAACAATTATTATTTATTGTCTATGCTAGAAGGTTCGTGTATTTGCTGTATGATTTTGTTCCAAACATTATATCCAAAAAATATTTTTTTAATATATTTTTCAAACTATTGTTGATACTTTGATTAAATTTTTATATTTCAAAAGCATGCCAATAATATTTTTATTCTTCATTATTGACAACAACCTTTTTGGATGAAAATTATTTTGAGAATTCAAACACAAAAACGGAAAAGTATTTTCAAACAAAAATTCGTCCTAAATCTTCTTACTGAATTAGGGCATAAGTTTTTGGTATAGAAATTTCAAGAGAAAGGCTAATTTTGAGCAAGAATTTCAATTGTTCAAAAATATAACTCAAATTAATTAAAAGCTCAAAGTTAAGTAAAAACAAAAAAAAAAGGTTTACTGCCAGTTTATCTCAAAACAAATTCTTGTTTTCAATATAAATAGGCAGGTGAAAACTTTGGCATGTCTTCTATAGAGTGGCAGCAAAATTTTTATGGCCTCAGAGTTTTTAGAATCTGACTCAAATTGAGTGAAAAATTCTTCTGATTATTAAAATTATTAAAATTACTCAAATTAAATGAACTGCTAAGTAGATAAAAGATAAGCAACTCAATAGACATGTGAATGAATGCTGTAACCAAGTGATGTTAATATTTGAGCTTTCATTGCATGAAAAGCTTTCAGCAAATTTCAAAATAATTCACATATTCCATTTGCATTTGATGAAATATGTAAATACGGCTGAAGTTTACATTAATTGCCACCACACAATTAGAAGCAAATACACAGAAAAAACTAAATTTCAATTTCAGTAACCAAATTCGTTGAATCAGTAAATATTTTATTTGAATGCGGTCCTACAAATAATTTTGTAAATTCTGATAAAAATTTTTAAAAAATTTAAATTAATCATAGTTCGGCTGAGAGAAAATGTTATTTCAGTGTGTTGGTGTTTATCTTGCTTGTTGATAGGAACAACGTGCTGTTGTGCGGTTGTTGTTGTTTAGTTGTTGTTTATTTTGTTTGATCGTGTTGTATACATGTAAATGCCGAAATGTAGCCGACAAACATCGTGGGCTGTTTCTTCTCTATACAGTCTTTTGGTACAAATTAATTTAGTGGAACAGTACAGAATATTTACTGAAACTAAGTTTGATTTCAAACAAATATTTGTTTAAAAATTTTTTGGGAATAATTTTTTCTGTGTACAAGAAAACAACATGTTGTTCCGTTCTGCTAGTATTTTTTGTGATAATTTTTCATTGAACTCTCTCAAGGCACTGTCGCAAAATAGTAAACGTATAAAGACTTAGCGGTATGTCAAAATTAAGCTTCTACTTAATTAGTTAATGAACATTTTCTAATTTACTTTTTATTTTGTTGTTTTATTTTATTCCCCAAAAAATATACATATACATATGTATAATATACATTATATATTAATGCATATATGTATGTATGTATACCTATTTTGTCTTCAAACTTTCCTAATAGTGTCTTCTTTTGCCCTTTCATTTATAAAGTTTTGGCTTTAGCGTGCTTTTAGACACTTTCTTGCCAATTTTTCTTGTTTACGATGTCCATATTTTTTTGGTGTCTAGCTAACTTCGAACTAGAAAGGAATAGTGTCAATTTTTTGTTTGTACGTTAAAGATTAATGTTTTGTTTTATTTGTTATAGAAAAAAAAAGAGTGTAGTTAATTTCTACAATTTTGTATTACTGTGATGGTCGAAGTATTGTATGTATTATTTTACTTTTTTATGTAATTTTTTTCTTTTTGTTATCTTCTATTTACTGTTGGTTGTTCTGACTGACATTTCTTTTGTTTAAATTTAGTAAGAATTTAGAAACTAGAAACATGTTAGAAAGTTATTAAAACAAATGTAAAAATGAATGTATTGACAAAAAAAATAGAAATAAAATAATAATAAATGGAATTCTTTGCTATTCTGGTGAAATTGATAAGGCTTTCTTTGCTTGTGTGAGGGAGAGGGCGGTGGGTAATTGAAACACTACAGTAGAAAAGTAAAAATTATTATTATTTTTTTTTACTTGAAGGGGTGTGTCTAATTTATACACAAACTTGTTTAGTAGGAAATAATACTTTTTTATGACTATTCAACATATTTACACATTTTGATTATTATTGTTTTTTTATTACAATTTTTGCCATGAATTTTTGAATTAATTTTAATATAACATATGGATATCTCTCGGTTTAAAATTGATAAGATTTTCTTTTCAATTAATTTATTTGAAGCTAGCGCTGCTTTGGTTTGACAAATGATTTTTGTTTTTTAAAAACAACTTTTAATGCAACTTAAAGATAAATAATAATTTTATCTTTTAATATGAATGAATATTTGATTTGATTTTTGGAAAATAACGCAATATTCCTAATTTGATAATATCCCATAAAATTATGAATAATAAAAAATAATTATCAAAATATGTTATTGTTTTTTGAGTGATTTTAGGTTTTATATCTATGCCGATATCGTGTATGTAGTAAAAAGATTTATTATCGGCTTAATTGTACTGCTATACGACTAGAGTCAGCCCAACAATTTAGAAAACCGTGTTTTTTAATTAATTAGTACTAGTTTACACTATGTAAGTCTTACTGGTAAGCTGATTAGTTTGAGGGAGAGAGAGATACGAGGGAGCAGAAACGTTTCTTTTCCTTTCCTCTCTCTGTCACCTTAGCAATAAGACTTGCATAGTGTAAACTAGGACTTAAGAAATTAAAATTTTAAATGATAGTTATAAAATTTTTTCTTATCGACCAAAATTATAGGAATTTTGAACTATTAGTATATGTTTATTATTGACTTGCCTAGATGCCATTTGATTTAGACAGTTATTTTAAGTAATCCTGTACAGAACTGAATTTTTTAGAGAAGCTAAAGTTGAATCCTTTTTTTTTAATAAAATGAAGTAACACTCCGGTAATCAGTGCCTATTATTATTATTAAGAGTTACCTTCTTTAAAAAGGTATAGTGATAGAGAAGACAGGTGGCGAAGGAAGAGATAGAGGAAAGCTTGATATTTTTTACAACACTGCTTTTTCCACGTTTTTAATAATGCAGAGTTGCAGCGCCTCTGGTGTCAATGAGCTGTATTAAAGTATCGAAGCTATGCCAACTAGTCATTTTATTGGTTATTTTACTTTGATGATAATTCTACTACACAATACCAACGTAGGAGGGCACTCTGGTGTTACACTAGGATTAGTATTTGCTGAAGTCTGGTAACACTGGTGATGTAAATATGTGAACATATCGTGCCATAACCGCCAAAAAAGCTTAAGCGACCTAATATTCAAACTTAATTTTTTTTTTACCAAAATAGATTATTCGCGATCGCAAACAGTCGATTTTCGTTAAAAAAATTAAGTCCAAGATGTCTTTCGCTTAAGCTATTTTAGAGGTTTTGGCTTGATGCATATATATATATATATATAGTATATATATAAGATAACATATTAACCTTAATTTCATTTTTGTAATAGAAAACGTCTAATATACATATGCGTGGAATTTCATGAAAATTAAGCTACTTATAATGTTAAATTTTAAGGGGCGTCGCCCCGCCCACTTTGTTAGGGACAGTTTTGTGTCAAGATTAAAGCTTAAAGCATATGTGTAGAAATCAATTGGATAGAAGTAATATAATGTAATATACATATATAAAAAAATTATATTTTAAGTTCTAAGTGTATGCCACTTTTCACTAGAATCGAATAAATACAAGCGCATAGTACTTTACATAAAATTTTTTTACAAGAAGCTTAAACGTGAGCCAAGTTACTATGGAGTCGCAGGTGCGGGAGTACATAAAATATAGAGCAATTCACCAATTCACAGAACTTTTTCTGTATACAGGCTGACTTTTTAGTAAAAATTTTAAAATGAAACAATAGTTGCATCCCTTAATATTTTTTTTAGATTTTAAGTAGATTTTGACAAAATATAGTGACAAAGTAGATTTTATTTTCCATGAGAAATCTATAAGATTTTGCCGAAAATCTCGAAAATACTAGATTTTGCTCAAATGTAAATGACACTGTAACATATAAAAAAATATTCAAATAATCCCATTGGGTTTAAGTAATCTACACAGAAAAAATTATTCCCAAAAAATTTTCAAACAAACGTGTGTTTTGAAATATAATTTAGTTTCAGTAAATATTTTTTACTGTTCCAGTAAATTATTTGTTCCAATTTTATTTTATGTAAAAAAAACTTTTTAGAATGAAAATTATCGATATAAAGTAAAATTTGTAGCAAAATTTTTTAGATTTATTTTTTCATATTTAAATTTGTTATTTTCAGTTAAATTTATTTTTATATACTGTAAAAAAATTTGTCTGATTTTTTTAAAATTTTTTTTACAAATTATTTTATAGATATAAAAAACATTTTATTTTCTTTAAAGATTTTTGTTTGCGGTTTTCAAACTTATTATATTTGTATATTGTGATTCTCAATATAGTATTACGAGTCTTACTATAAACATACGGAGTTGGTTTGCTAAATTCAAAAATTTTTTGGGTTGAAGTCTACTGACGAGTTCCAAAAGCGGCAACGAAATGCTTAACCATAAAAACAAGCCAATTTTTGAAATTAAAAAAAAATAGTTGAACCTTTTATTTGATTCAGTTATTTTTTTCAAATAAAACTTTTACTAATTTTTTTTTTTGTTTAAACATTGGTAAGAATTGTTATTGATTCAGTTAATTTATTTTCTGATAATACGAAAAATTTTAGTGAATGTGTTTGTAAATTAAAAAAAAAAATTTTTCTGAATAATACAAAAAAATCTGCAAAAATGTTTTTCTGTTCCTATTAATACATTTGACTGAAACTATTTTGAGTTTCAGTTAACTTTTTTGTCTAATGCCATAATAAGTTAACTAAAAATAAAATTTTTCCAGTTAACAGCCTGTTTGTAGAACACGACTCGTCAATAAAAAGCGCTAAAGTGTTAGCATTATTTATTTTTTGGGGTTTTAGAACACGAGTGTTGACGATTTTTGTTAAAAAACGTAAAAGATGGCAGTTTATTTGGGTTTGTACAAATCGATTTGACTCACAATAAACGTCAAGGAAGACGACTAAAAAATTGTAGTCGTTTCAAACAAAAAAATTCAAAAATAAACAAAACAATAAAAAAAATTAAATAATTAATAAAAGTAAATAAAAAATGGAACTTGCAACAAGAAATAGGTAAGTAAACTATAATATTAATAATGTTCTTGTTTTAATACTTAAATTTTTTGCATCAAAATTACTACAGGGCTGCAGTTTAGCCAATTGGTGGCATGTACATATGGAGCAATTTCCACACTTGGCCACGGGAGCGCCGCAGTTTGGTAGCAGTAAGTCTGTCATGCAGTACACATGGCACACGGATGCAAGTAAAATCAATGGTTACGGACCTCTAGTAAGAACTGTAAGCGAGTGGAAGAAGGTATGTGCATATTCTTAAATAGTTTATTTCATACATACATATGTATGTATGTGTGCACACACATGCTTACAGCCTTGAATTCACTTCATTTCAGGTCTGCAAGGATCAATTGAATAACAAAAGTCTGCAAGAAACTGGTGGTGGACCTTGCCGCCTTAGCAACTTAACAGGGCAAAACCATATCGGATGGCTACATTCATTCCATTCATAGTTCATTTTATGTATTATTATCGTACCTTTTGTTATGTTTTGTTGTCCAAAACCATTAAACTGAATTAAAATTTACTTATTTATTAAAAATCAAACAGTTTTTAATTATTGGCTGTTTTTTATCACAGGAAACATAACGTAATATAATAAATTAAAAATTTAAAGAACCCCCGACGTACAGACCAAATGACTACACCAATTTTCTACAAGTATAGGAGAGAAGATATTAGATCAAGTCACCTTTCAAATGCAAAAAACAAAATCAAAATCGGTTCAGCAGTTTGATCTGTACGTGGATTGGTACAGATACACAGACACACACTACAAACTTATAACACCCCTTTTTTGGTCGGGGTTTAACAATTACAACATAACAGAAACATTTACTTGAGTATTTGTTAATTGTTTGTGGTTATGAAACCTTCTTTTCATACATCTTTCGTACATTCGTAAAAACCTCAGGTGCAGTACAGCGAGCCATGGTACCTTGGGTACACATTATTAAAGCCTGCCACAAAGTAAGTCTATTGGGATCTTTGCTTAGCTAGGATTCCAACATTTTACTAACATCATGGGATGTATAGGCCTCAGTTATTATGCCAATATATATTTATGCTTTACATAACTACGCCTTGCCCGGATGGTATATCAAAGATTTATGAACGTAATCGAGCTTTTTATCAGCTAAATACTTTTAAGCGTGATCATTTCTAAAGACTATTCTTGACACTTTTCTATGGGTTTTGCAATTTCAGTCACCCATTTTTGATGCGTATTCGTTTTCATAACTTTGTTTACATATGTTATTATTAAATCATTAAAATTTGTTTTTATTTATGTATGTCAGATGTGTTTAACATGCCGACCACACGAGCAATAATCATGGCAATTATTGCCATGGCAACTGTCAAATTCGATTGCCGACACAAGATATTAGCGTGTGGACCGTATGAATATGTGTTCAAATATATATTCAGCAACAAATGTTAAAATACATTGCTGAGCAACAATCTCTTAACACATGCTGTCAAATACAAATTATATTAATTTTTTGTCAACAAAAAAGTAGAAAACAAAAGTTTTAACTACATAAAGTTAATAAAAGTTCAATTTAAACTTAGAAAAGGATAAAATTATTTATAATTTAAGTATTTATGTGAATAAAAAGCAAATATATTTGAATATACGTGTTCAACACCTCCAGATACATTGTTGAACACAAGCAATTTGACGTCATCATTCTGCATGCGTTATTGCTTGTATTAAGACACATCAAATTGCTCGTGTGGTCGTAGTGTAATTTATTCCACAAAATACATTTATGCACACGAATAGAGTTGCCGTTTTTTTAAGCTAAGAAAACAATTTCATATGAAAAAATATAAGCAACAGTTATTGTTGAACATGTGGGCAACAGTACGATTTAGTACATATTTGACATATGGGGGAGTTAACTAACGTAAGCTGAACGACAACGTCGAGTCGCCTTGCACAAACGCTTTTCATTACGTAGTCGTCCATGAACTGGCTCGTCGTGAGTCGCCTTTGTCGCGTTCTACAAACAAGCTGTAAATTTTTACAAAATTCTTATCAGAATCTACAAGTTTTTTTGTAGGTCCGCATTCATACAAAATATTTACTGATTCAATGAATTTGGTTACTGAAAACGAAATTTGGTTTTTTCTGTGTAGTTGATAGATGAAACAAAACTTCATGTATCAGTTACGGAATTGCTTGTAAGTTGAATTTTTATTACTATTTTTTTTTAACAAACACAAGCCGCGAAGCGAATAGCTTGTCTGCAGAAAACACCCAGGGTTTATGGCGGGAATTGAATGTACGACCTCTGTACTGAGAGCCTAGCGTCGCTATCACTCAGTCACAGGGGCAAATAAGTTATTTATCTAACGTTAAACACGCGCTTAACCGGTTTCCCAGTTTATATTTTGAGCCCCCTAATTGCGTTGGCTTCGAGTATACAAACATATAATTAGGAAAATAATTTGTTTCTTTATAGTCTGTCGCACAAATTTTATTTCAGTTATAAATAAAATGATAAATTTCGTTTTGTTTATATTGATTGCCAACTTAAAGTTTGCTTAAATATTGTATATTTCCATAGTAGAGGTCATAAGTCCAATTGTTGTATGTGAAAGAACTGTAGATATTTCCCCATTATGGACAGATATTTCATTGTTTAATTTTGTAGAATTTTTATGGTACTGATATTGTTCGATATGCATTTATCGCACTCGAACATGTGACAAACGAGAGAAACCAGATAACTTGTCATACTTTTTTTTTTTACAAATGTTGAAAGTCAAATAAGGGTTTTAATATATATAACAATAAAAATGTATCCAATATTTGGTCAAGTACATATTAGCAGGTGTCATGAACATGCCTTGAAATTTCATGCATCTGCAAGCTTTTTTTCAATAGACTTTTAAAGGGAAGACGATTGCCAGTGCACAGAAAATATTAGAACAGGTTCACAGAAAAAAATTATTTTGATATTTGAATACGAAAATCGTTGATTCAATAAAAAAATCTTTCGAATTTTCTGTGATGATGATTTTTGCATTATTGATAAATAAAATTGTATGCACGATTATTGAATATATTTTTTTTTCAGTCAACAAAGAAATTTAATGAATCAAAGAAAAAAGTTGTTGACTGAAATTTTATTTTCAGTGATAATTGTTATTTAATTAATTTTAACTCCTTTTTGTTTGCTTTTGCTTGGCTGCTATGAAAACTAAATGTGTTTGGGATGAGTCGAACCGGCAATCTCTTGACTAATAAACTAACGTACTTACCACTCAGCTAAAGAGCAAATCACTATTGAATAGTGTTGTCATTCGTACAACTTTTTATCATTTTTGTTCGAACGAACAAAAATATTCAATTTTCCTTAATTACTTTATACAGAAAGTATTTTACATTTCATTAGTTTTTAATTCGTTAGCAATATGATATTAAGTAAAAAAATTGCTCCAAATTATAAATACTTGTGTAAGCTTTGTTTGTATGTACATATGTATGTATACATACTTACATATGTTCTCTAAACTCATCTTTTTTCTTTCTGGCAAAAGGTAATGCTTCTTTCATGGAATTAGAAGGTGTCTTATAGTTTCTGATAAAGAGATTAGAAAAAAACTGATTTTCTCTAATCAAAAGCGTTAAAAATCGAATTATTGAACGACGTAAAAAAGCATTAAATACCAACTTTTTAAAATACGTCACAAAAGAGATAAAAAATTTATAAGTTTGTAGTATGTGTCTGTGTATCTGTTTGTTTTTACGAGTCCACGTACAGACCAAACGGCTGGACTGATTCTGATTTAGTTATTTCTGCTTGAAAGGTGACTTGATCGAAAGTTTTCTTAGTTATGTTTGAAGAAAATCGGTCCAGCCGCCTAGAAGGTATCACATCGTTTTTAGATATATTCTGTTAGATCTGTATGTCTTTGACGCCGTAGCTCCCGAACGGCTTGGCCGATTTTAATTTGCTTTGTTTTCGTTTGAAAGGTGACATGATCGTATATCTTCTAATTTATACTTGAAGAAAATCGATCTAGTCAATTGGAAGTTATCTTAAATTTTCTATATATTAATTTACTCTCTTCTTTTTTGCGATTCTGCTATTTCAATAGTACAGGGTGGGCCAAAAGAAACCAAGGGGTGTAAAAGTTTAATAACTTTTTTGTTTATTAGTTTTTTTTTATTTTTTCTTTCAGATTATATAGACAACACCTGGAGAATTTATAATGAATGAAAATAATAAATGAAAATCAGAAAATAAGAAATGAATAAATGAAATCAACTTTATTGAAAATTTTATTATGAGTGATGAAGCTCATTTTCATTTGAATGGCTTTGTTAATAAAAATCCAAGAGCCATTCATCAACGCCAATTGCACCCCATCAGGTGTACAGTATGGTGTGGGATCACATCTGAAAATGTCATTGGGCCCTAATTCTTCGAGAATGAAGATGAAAGTGCTGTAACCGTAAATGGAGAGCGGTATCGGTTTATGATAGAAAATTTTTTACGTCCTGCTCTTGAAAACAGACCTGGTATGTGGTTTCAGCAGGACGGAGCCACTGCCCATACTGCCCGAGACACAATGGCACTTTTAAGTCAAATTTTTGGAGAGCGAATAATCTCTCGAAATTCGGAAATTATTTGGCCAGCGCGATCGCCATATTTGACAGCACCCGACTATTTTCTTTGGGGTTTTTTTTGAAGGAGCGAGTGTATGTGAACAAGCCAGAGACAATCCTTGAACTCAAGGAAAACATTGTTGCAGAAGTTCGAACGCTACAGCCACAAGTTTTGAAAGATGTTATGGAAAATGCTCTAAAAAGAGCCCATCAGTGCGAAGCTGAAAACGGTGGTCATTTAAGAGACATCATTTTTCATACTTAGTGTAAAAAAATTTCCATTTTGTATATTATATAATCTGAAAGAAAAAATAAAAAAAAGTTAATAAACAAAAAAGTTATTAAACTTTTACACCCCTTGGTTTCTTTTGGCCCACCCTGTATTAGTGGAACATAGAGTTCTTAACTTATACTACAGCGTCAACTGCCGCAAAGGTTCTTACAATTTTTAAGTTTTGTTATTAATATTTCTAAATCTGTTATTGAAATCATATGTTTTTCGTGTGTAATGAATAATTCTTCGTTTGTTAATAAAAAAAATTAAACTAATACACATACGTGTCGTTTTTTGCAAACTTTTTTAAGATTATTCTAATATATTTTTTTATTTTTTGTTCGTTCGAATATTCGAACAAAAGTACAAAATTATTCGTCTGTTGGAACAAGAAAAAAATCATGAAATTTTATTCGAAAAAAATATAAAAGACGAATAATTAACAACACTACTATTGAACAAGCAAATAATGAATAGAAGCAAAACATGATTTCTTATGTGCGCATTGTCTTGATATAATCTAAAAATAACTTTGTTGAGTAAAAAAAACAAGCCACGACGTTCTTCGGCTTCTTGTCCGAACTCACACGTATACAACACAAGCAATCCAAAAAAAAAAAACAACAACATCAGCACATGACCAGGTTGAGTCAATCAACAAGCAAGGAAAACACCAACAAAAATAAATGATATTAAATCACTGCTGGCCAGAGAAGCACCAGAGTGCCGATATTTTAAAATGCGGGGAATTGATAAATACAATATTCAAGTTAATGACAAATATTATTGAAATTAAAAATTTTATTCAATAACATGGTTTTATTGAAAATAATTCTTGTAAATTTTTTTCTGTGTTTCTTTTGAACAAACATATGTATGTTTGAAATTGATTTTGAGTTTTATAATTGTCTGTACTTAGTTTGAGTAAAAAAAAAAATAAATTCCTTTTTCATTCTCTTACATTTTTTCGAATTTTGGTATTGAGTTTTATGATTGCCGTGGTTGGTCCTATCCACAAAAAATATTGTTTTATATTTTGAATTAAGTAATTGTATAGAAAATAAACTGTGTACATTTTTATAGTTTTATTATTTTTATTTTTTATGCTGGCTATTTAACAACTTCATCATTTGTTTTAGTGATTTGAGAAATTCTTGTTGTCTGAGAGCTTATATCGCTCATTTACTTCAATAGTGGCACAACTAAAAAAAAAACAGTTTTTCAGAAAACGCGTTTTAAGTTTTTAATTTGCATACAACTCAATGGAGAAATGAAAAAAAATTCTTCTCTCAGGAGGTGATGCTATTTATATGCAATTTTTACACAAGATAAGATACGAAATGCCGCATCTTTCTGCATTATTAACTCAAAAAACTAATTTTTTGAGTTATGCCACTATTGAAGTAAATGAGCGATATTTATAATTTTCTTACATTTAAAAAAAAGTGACCGGAAACACTGCCATAAAAGCTAAGAAGTAAATTTCGTGTTCTGCAATATATTCTAACGGAATCTTACGCACAATTGAATTTCTCGTATTTGAAAAACAGCGTGGCCACGCCCCTTTACATTTAATAACATATGTATGTTACATATTGCCATCAAATTGATTCTCAAGAAACGATGTCCACTCTTTGTGTTCTTATGATGTCACAAATCGTAAATGTATACAGAGAAGTGGGCGTGTCACACGTTTTTACAGTTCAATAAGAGACTTCACGTACTTCTCTACTCATATACCTCTAGCAAAACTTGGCATGCACCTTGGCTGCTGGCAAGGATACAGTTTCGTCTTTGAAGAGGTGGGACGATGAGGCGCCTCTTAATATGTAACAACATTTCGAAAAAGTGCTTTTACTCAACAGATTCTTATGAATCTCCTAATGACACAACTTAGAATTTAGAAAAGTGGGCGTTACTAAGCCCTTTAATCATAGCTGTAAAAGGGTTATTCTTGGGAGTTCATTGACACCCTCTAACCAAAATTTTTGTTGCACCTTCCACACCTGGACTATTAAAAATTGCATGTAATTATTTATTTTAATATTGCTCATAAATATCTCCAGTCATGGTGGCCCCCCTAGAAAAAAATTCTAGCTACGCCAATGATTTTAATATATAAAATTGTGTTACAAAACTTTGCATGCTATTATACTCTTGATAGATCGAAAATTTTAAGAAAGAAATCAATATATATTTAGATATGTCAGTGTTGCCAGATTTGTTTTTTGTTATTTTAATAAGTTCAGTTTAAATTGTTGATTTCAAATTGCTTATCGAAAATCTTAAGAAAGAAATCAATATATATTTAGATATGTAAGTGTTGCCAGATTTTTTGTTGTTGTTTTAATAAGTTCAGTTTAAATTGTTGATTTTAAATTGCTTACTGGCATGGCATGATAAAAGTAAAACCTTTCCAGAAAAAAAATTTCGACAGCTGTCAAATTAGAGACTGAAAGGCTAGAACAAAACTTATGGTCTATTTCATGATATAGAAAAAAAAACTTGCGACGAAAAATTTACATATTGAAAACAACAATAAAATATGAAAAATATATTTTGTTTTCAATATAAATTCTAGGTGAAAAGTTTTCTTTCGATATCGCTAAATAGGCACTTATATTCAGTTGAATAAAATCTTTTTATACAAGTCGAAAAAGTTGAGAGTGAAACTAGATTTTTTTTTGTTTTGGTAAAACTTTAACTTATGGAATATTCAAATCAAATCTTATAGAAAAAATTATTTATATGTAAAAAAAAAAGAATTTAGAACTCACACTGGCGTAGTCAGCAATGATTTATAATGAGTTTAAATTAACTTTATTTATTTATTCATTTTCTAAACGCCCTATTTCTATACAACACGAACGGTCTGTTTGAGTTGAAAATTTATATGAAAAGCACTAACTAATTATTGTGAGTGATTTTTATAAATTTTTTTAGACAAGTTGCCTGCCTGTCTGACTTGTAGAAATAGGTTATAAATTTTTCTTTGAGGTAAATTTTATTTGATATATGTTATTATTTCTATGACTGACTTTGTTGATAAAGGAAAAATATTTTTTTTAAATTAAAAAAATTCTATGATATTTTTTCTACGCTTCTGTGTGTGTATACTTTAGTAATAATTTCAAATGGGGATTTTATCAATGAACAATTTTTGGTAAGTTTCTATAAAATCAACAACTAACAATTAATCATCATATAAAAGATGTTCCAAAAAATTATTAACAAAACAATAGTTTTTTTCTCTGCTTACAAATCGCGCCTGAAACGCCCACACAAACCAACAGACCGCCAACATTAAGTACCCAACTTATTTTTTTGTTTACAAAACCAGACAGAGTAACTGAATCCAGTAAGTAAATAAAACACAAATCATAGTAATACTTTTAATAAACTTTAGAGAAATTATTGCATTAAAATCAAAACTGATGTTCACTCATTTATTAGTATTACAAGCTGCTTATGTTTCATTTCTGACTGCCTTTTGATTTGAAGCAAAAGTTAGAAATTATGAAAACCAACCTTTTTTTTCCATAACTCACAAATAAACGTATATCAGATTATTTTTCATATCTCTAGATAAATAAAAAAATAATTCAATTTAACACAAACATAATTAATTTAATTATAATTTTCATGGAAAAAAAACTATAAGTACACGTTAAGTATTTATTTGTTTACAGCAAGAAAAGAAAAGAAATAAATTCAATTATTTAAAAGATTAGACAATAACAGACATTAAACGTTAAACATGCGTAGGACGCACGACAATAATCACGCTGATGATCATGATATTGAATTGAAGTGGGGATCATTTTAATGATGAGAAGATTAATTCTTTAAGAGATTTTTGCGACCTTAAATGGAAAAAAATTATAGTTGGAAAAGTTATTTGCAATATATACATTTAAGTATTATAAAAAAATTGTTTAAAAACTTTGGGCCTGCTACAGAACTGACTCCAAGATTAAAAAGTGCCACCACTAGTAGCTCTTGGCTCCACACAATATTAAAAAATACGTGGTACAATTTTTTATTACAATAGATATGTGTCTTTAAGGCACTGTAAAATTAAAAAGGAATTGATTTTTATACCCTTCATTATATATATTCTGGGTCCTTATGAATAGGGAAGACGAACAAGGGTTGTACGTCTATCCGTCTGCCCATACGTCCGTCTATCTGCACATCAAATGGGTTCATCGAAGCTCCCAGAAAAGTCAGAGACTTCAGTCTTGGACCGCTGTGTTAAAAATAGTCAAAAATAGATTGGTATGGAAAATTAACAAAACCGAAAAGATGGCTTCAGAGCTGGAAAATTTAAATTTTCGTTTGGTATACAAAAATGACAAGCTAAATCTAATTGTGGTTTTTTTGTTAAGTAAACCTATTTTATATATCATTAAAAATAAAATTCGTATGCAAAATCAACAAAAATTAAAAAGACGATTCCAGGTTTGGAAAAATTAAATTTTTTTCTGGTTTATAAAAGTAACCAATTTAAAAATTTTTTTTACTATAAGTTACAACATATTTTATGCTTTTGAATGGATTATATTGGTATTAGAAATTAGAAACAAATTTAAAATTGTGTTCCCAGGGTTGGATAGCTTATACTTTTCCTGGTAATATAAAAGTAACTAGGTAAAATAATTTTTCCCCCTTTTTCTTTACAAATCAAAAAAAAAAAAAATAAGTTGGTATAAGAAATTATAAAAATAAAAAGGCATCTCCAGAGCGGGAAAATTTAAAATTTTTTTTGGTATATAAAATTAACTAAATATAAATTTGTTTATTTTCTTTGTTAATTAAACATATTTAATATTTTAGAAAGAAATAAATTAATAATAAAAATCAGAAAAATAATGAATATTTTTCAAGAGATGGAAATTTTCAAGTTTTTTTTTTAGTAAAAAGGTAACTAAATTAAAATATTTTTGTTTCAATTAATTAAATATATTTTATATATTAGGAAGATCTTTACCCAAGAACTTTTTTATATACATATATATGTTCGGTTTTCGGTATTTTTACAAATAATTAATTAATATTGCTGGATTTTTTTTCTATAATAAATATCCATTCTGTTATCTTTTCTGCTGCAGTCATGTTGCACATCTAATATATCCTCTTTTTATGTCTTGTGTTAAATTTAAATTCTTGTCTTATTTATTTTTAATTTAAATTTCTATCGGGCTTAAAAAAACATACGTAATACACATATGTAGATAATTAATGGCACAATATTAATTATTGCACAATAATATTGCGAGTGTATGATTATCTTAACATACTTTCTACATAGCTTTTTTTCAATACAAATAGTTAAACAAAACTTTTTTCGTCTCTTTTAAACAAGCAATTGCTATCAGCCGTCGGTTTAGCCATTCTGCTATGTTTAGAACATACTTTATAACTTTTAAAACAAAATCGTGCTGATAAACTTGAGAAAAGTGCTGTAATATACCCTAAACCTTTAAATATCTTTATATTCTTTTGAACAAAAGTTAATTAGAACCTTTTGTCACTATTAATCGACTCATTAATAAACTCTGAAAATCAAGGATGAATCAATAACTTAGCTGACATTAAAGCTTAGACCAGCACGCGTTGAAAACTAAAAAAAATCATCTTGATTACACATCCATACATACATACGAATAAATACCTGCATGAAGAATAGATAAATGATGTTCATTGGATATTGTTGCACAATTGTATTTGGTTTCTAAACTCGGTGTGAGACAAATTTCAATTAAACTTGAAACCCACTTAAGCGAACATAAGCTTGGAGATTCAATAACATTCATCCAAGTAAATAATACAAGCATATTCCAAAACAAAATACTTTACTACTATTGAGCGATCAACAAACAAATTTATATCCAGGTGTTGAAGGAAATTTATGTTTTTTAATTGTTTTTAGGTCAAATGTTAAAAATACATTAGAAATATAAAATTGAATGTGATGAGTTTTTTTTTTTTGGTGCGTAGGTGTTTGTACTACAAATTTATGAACATGATATTTTTTTGGAAGTTTTTAATTGAAACTTTTATTATTGTATGATTTCGTCTTGGCTATTAGACATAAAATAATAAATTTATATCTCATATACATATGTACATGACCCAATTTATTTTTATTTTGATACATCAAATAAATACAAAAAAAAAAAATTATTTTATATTAAAAAAATCCAATAATATTTTTAGTGGAATGCATAAAACAAAAAACCAAAATTCGTAAAAGTTTAATGGAATTAAAAATAATTTTTTCTTTATTAAAATAATGTACTACAAATTCATCTTACCAAATAAAAAAAATAATAAAACTTAAAAACTATTTCAAAAATCTGTTTTTTAAAACGAAAACTTATCATAATTTTTTCTGTGTAAATTGTAATAAAATTTTTTATTTAAATCAACGAAATGAAAGGGAATAATATAGTGTGCCTCAAAGTTTTATTTTAAAGCTCAACATTTGGTCTACTTACGAAATTTCAGGCAAAACAAAATCATCACTAGATTTTGTCAAAATCTACTCAAAATGTAGTAGAACTTAGTAATGCAGCTAGGTTTTGTTTTCTTCAAATTTATACTAAAAAGTCAGCCTGTGTGCACGAAAAGGTGTGTGAATTGGCTTCATTGCAGTTGTTTGGTTGTAATCTTGGAACATTTTCAGTTAATAGAAAATAGTTTAAATATACTAACTTTAGCCTATATAATCGAATATCTTACCGGTGCCTGGATTTAGTAACGTTTTGCGGACCGAAAACCATAATATTTATTCGTTTGCGGTAACGATAATGTGATTCTTAAATTTATATTTCACTTGCCATTCAATTGTGTATCATGCATACAAAATGTCAAAATAAGCGAAAAGAACAAAAAAAAGCATTACAGCAAAACTAAATGATTTTGAGCTTATTATTTTCCTTCTTTTACTTCAACCGACAGCAAGTATCGTTAGAATATGTTATTGAATAGCGAACTCGATAAATTTTCGTTACATTTATTATAGCGCTACGATTATCGTAATAAAAGTTACTGAATCCAGGTAGTGATGTAGAAATTCTTTAAAAAATTTTAAGTAACTGGTAAACTTTTTTTTCGGTGTATGGTGATTTTTTTCGGTTTTTGGCGTTTTTTTTAGTGCTAGCGTTTTTTTTTGTTTTGGGTTTTTTTTTGTTTGTGTGCTTTTTGTCGGGTCTTGGTATTTTTTTTAGCGATTTTTTGATTTTAAACAATTTATTTTAGTTTTAGCGATTTTTTTTGTTTTTTGTTTGTTTTGGGGATATTTTCGGTTTTTGGCTATTTTTGTAGTTTTAGCGTTTTTCTAAGTTTTGGAGCTTATATTCGTGTTTGGGAGTTTATTTTTGGTTTCTTGCGTTTTGGCGTTTTATTTTTGTTTATTGCGGTTTTTCGGTTTTTGGCAATTAAGTTTAGTTTTTGCAATATTTTTTAGTTCTGGCTTTTTTTCGTTTTGGCGATTTTTTTGTGACGATTTTTTTCATTTTGGCGATTTTATCGGTTTTTGGCGATTTATCTGAGTTTTATAATTTTTATTATTTTGCGCTTTTTTCGTTTTTGGCGATTTTATGGGGTTTTTAGCGATTTTTTCGTCGGTTTGATGATTTTTTGGTTTTGGGTTTTTATAGTTTTAGCGTGTTTAAAATATTCCAAGAGTTTGTTTTTTATGGTTCCTAAGATACAGCAAGTTGTTGAAATAACATAGTCAAAATTAAATTAACTAACTGAATAGCCTTTAATTTTGATTTTTTTAAATCAAATTAATAAAAATACACTAACTTTGAAAATTTCTAGTGTCTAAATGTAATTGTCTATATAATAAATTAGGATTTCTTCATGATTCGTTGCTCTCTTTTACTGTTATATATTTGTTGTTGTAGTGGCAAAAGTTTTTAATACTCCGAGATTTAGGTCGAGAGCTCTTAAGATTCTTGAAAAAACAGCACGCGACAGAGAGACGGACATCGTAGCAAAAACAATAGGGTTCCTTTTCAGCTTTGGTGTATGGAACCCTAAAAAGTAAATAAATAAAAATAATGAAAACAAAAAATATGGTATGAAATAATAGTTAAAAAATAGAAACTAATTAAATCTAATATTTTGAACTTCCTTTAAATAGCATTTCAAATATTTTTGTGCATGATGAACCAACACATGAAACTCATCAAAATGTGTCATCAAGCTTACCAAAAAATCAAAATCGTTCAATCTTTAATAATAATCGCAACACATTTTCAAAAACACTACCAGAGTGATTGATGATTATTTTGATAGTGGTAGGTGGACCTCAATTTAATTTAATTTTTTAGTATTTTATTTATCATTTTAGAGCTTAACTACTCTTCGCGATTGCAAAAAGCATATGTAGATTTTTAAATTAAACTTTTATAATTTCGCACTTTCCTTTCATCAAAAATCTCTAAATGTTTGCAATTATTAAAATGAATTTGTGTCTTAAAACAAAATATTTAAATATTAATTAGCATGTGTATATGTATTTAGATAAATACTTATAATACATATACATATGTAAATTAAATTATATTAACAAATGCCAGAAGTGGACAGAAGTGAGTAAAAATAAAGCATGTTTTTGAATATCAAGAGAAATTTAAATAAATAACATTGGGCTGGTTAAACTTATGGATTATACGAGTACTAACATTGAAAGTTTTTTTAATTATACGTGCGGTATATATTCTGTAGAAAATCCTTAATTAATTCTCTAAAAAAACCAGGAAGCAAGGGTCAACATTAGAGTTGAGCGATATTTGGAAACCTGTTACTTTTTCACAGCGATTGAAAAATCACATATCACAACTGTGACTGAATTTATCAAGTAACAGGTTTTGGAAATATACACTAAAAAAAAAGACATATACTATTATTAAGGAAAAAATTTTTCTAAATTAAAGTAAAAAAATTTTCTAAGTTTAAGTAATTTTTTCTAAGTTTAAGTAAATTTTTATAAAAATCTAGTACAAATTACTTAATATGATTAAAAAATAAAAAGTTCATATTCTCAAAAGTAGTTCATAAAAAAACACACAAAAATTCTCACATTCAAGGTCAAGTTTACGGATTTAAAGGAAATATTTACCAAAAATTGGAAAATGGTTTAAAAGTTTAGGGAAATTGTATCCTAAAAACTAGTCAATCTCGTTATAAATCAAAAAATAAATTTTAGCACATGACTTACTCCTAATTAGTTCATCAAATTTGACTAACTTGAAAGATATACAAATTTATTCTAAATCTTAGAAATATTTTTACCAGTTTTAAGTATTTTTTCTTTAAATTATAGAATATATTTTTTAATTGCATTAAGCAAAAAATTCAAGTACATTTTTCAAATATCCGACGAATATTTGAACTTGAAATAAATTTTTTTGAAAATAAAATAAAATTTTAAAACACAAAAATTTCAATGCTTATTCAGGCTGCCTGTTAGGCAATTGGTTAGAGTGCTTGCCTATCAGTCAGAAGGTTGTTGGTTCAATACTTGCCCCCTCTCAAGGAATTAATACGTATGTATGGTGAATTAATAAAGAATATAATATGAAGATATAATAAAAAACATACCATGTGGTATAGAATTTAATTAAAAACAAAAATGTACCAAAATTAAAGACAAAAAAAAACTTTGAAAAATTTACTAAATTTGAAATAAAAGATGAAAAACCTTTTTTGCAATTCTCCGGATTTTATGCAGAAATTTGACTTAATTTTAGAAAAATTTTATTTAAATATAAAAATATAATTACTATAAACTAGTTCATTAATGAACTAAAAATTTAGTAAATATTTTACTGGTTTCGAGTAAAAAACAGCTTTGACGCCATACGACAACTTTTTTTTACTCAAATTGAGAAAATTTTCCAAAGTTTTAGTTAGTTTTTTTTTGAGTGTAGTTCTTTCATACAAACTGTGAATGATCTTGTATGGTTACTTTACAGTAAATGAAGCTACTACATTAATTTTTTTTATACATTCAGCTTTTGTCAAGAAGAAAATCGTCAAATCGTGTCAAATCGTCTTTTCTGTCAACTATGTACAGCTCAAGGTGGCAACTCTGTGCTTCTCACATAGTTTTACAAAGTATTTGTCAAAAATTTGTATGCATCAAACAAGACACAAAAGTAATTGTCAAACGAATTCTTCGTTATAAACTTGTAAACAAAAAATCAGCCGATGAGCAATATGCCTGATACATGTACCTGTTTGATATGCCTTTGTACAGCTCACAATTTTATATTTGCAATTTTATTGTCTCTCTTTGCCTGTTATACGACAATTCACAATGTATGGATGGGGTTGATTGCTAATTGTTTAATGATTAAACAGAATAAGGGCTTCAACACATTTTCCATACAAATTAACACAAAAAAACAGCCGCAGAAACCGGTCGTGAGATAGAATCTATTTTATTTTGAGAGCGTTTTTTCTTATGCTCTCACATATAAATACTTATTCTCACAAAAATGTTACCATACTTTCAATAAATTTCATACATTTTGTAAACAAAACTACAAAGAAAAATAAGCACAAAAGAAAATAAAACAAAAATTAGAGAGCATTTGAAGTTACTGCCGTCGATGTTATTATGGGCTTGATTAATTTGTCAGCGATTTTCCTGAAGTTGCAGACTTTATTCTGTTTCTACATTTATTCTTGTCGCTCTTCTTATTAGTATTTATCAAGACACCAATACTAATAAATACTTTTAAAGCAGAAGAGCTGAAATGTGTTAAATCGTGATCACAGTCACTGTTTAATTTCACTGCTGTTCTTCTTATTAGATTTTCTCAAAGTAACAGAACTGCTACAAACAAAATATTGCTAAACTGTGATCACAGTCACAGTTTAAAAGAACAGCGATTTAGAAATCACGTTCACAAGGAGCAACATTATTAAAAAATCACGCTAGATAGAAACTATATATATATTTATAAATTCAATTGATTTACTTTTAAATTAAATTACTTTTAACTCGCTTGTGCATTTTTTTAAAGTTGGTTCAGATTTTTTTTTGCAAAGTTCTTTTTCTAGAAATTTTCTACACCATTTTATGTTATTTTCTATTTTGTTTAGAATTGATTATATATATAAAATAAAGAGGAGCAAAAATTTGATACTTCTTTTCGTGGTAAGTACATGCATGTACTCATTTCTATTGTCTGCTATTGAAACAAAATTTGCGTTGGCTTCAATATAAAATGATAAATCTGATTTACATATATGTAATTGAAACTATCGTTAATGCTATTTATTTCATCATTAGTGTAAGCATTAACTATTTCTTTAATATAATATATAATTATAATAGAATTTTTTCACACCTCAAGCTATTAACAAATAGCTTCAGTTTTTTTTTTTTTTGTTTTTTTTTTGCGCTAGTGTCATTTATTATTGCTGTTGTTTGTGGATGTTAAGAGGAAAAAAAAATATATTCAATTAGCATAGAATTTGCATTAAAACAGCCATTTTAAATAAGAAGACAGACACGAGCAGAAACTGAAACTCAAAATAATTAATGAAGTAAAAAATTAAAGGGTGACCAGAAGGCAATAGATGTCTAAAATATGCATATATTCAATTCTTTCGGGTGAGCTTGAGACCAGCAGCCCGTTTCTATAACTTTTCGTTATGATAACGAATGATTTTTATTTTTTTCATAACGAATGGGTCATAATGAAATTCTACAACTCAGAAAACTTACCTTTCGTTACGAGCGTGGCGAGTTATTATAAAGTGTATGAAACAGTGGAAACAAAACACTGTTCGTTATGTGTAAGAGCTTAGTTGTTTTGTTTACTTTAATTCTCCTTGTACATTTTACTTCAACATATTTGCTTAATTCACAAAACCTCTTGTATCTCTGTATCGATTGTATTATCATATTAAATACAAGAGTGTAACATTTGTTGTATGAAATTTTTATACAAAAATGAAATACACTATTACACTTTTATTTCATATGTTTTTAAAATGTTGTATTCAAAGAGAGGCTCTCTGAGAGAATTTGTATGTAGCTTGTTCTTCTTTTTTCATTTAAAATACGAAATACATTAATACACAACACAGAGGGTGTTCACAATTAAAAAACCAAAAGTGTATTTCAATACACAAATACACGATAAAGATTGTTGTGAATTAAGCAATTGTATTATTGCATTGATTTGCTTAATTATTCATTTAAAAAAGTAAGTATAGATAAATAAAGTAAGTGTGTAAATGTGAATTGTTTACTTATTTAATTTTTTTTGAAGCTTGTGACTATGCTTGCAGCTGCCGCACTAGCAATATTAGTTGACCAGCGAAATATGCTGCGTGTACATAGACGCTACCTAAGGGATTCAACCGACCATTTTCATTCCCGGAAGAGCGATTTGGAGAGCTTTTTAGATTTAAAAAAGATGCAGCAATAGCGTTGTTGCATGAAATACGCCCTTACATGAAAGACGCAGTAAGAATAACTTTTATTCCAAAACCATTGAGGATGGCAGCAGCATTGCGACAGGATCCTACTTAAGGGATATTGGGCAGAATTTGGTTTATTCGATCAGCAAGACAATGGTGCATCGCTCCATCCATGAAGTTTCCTACATCATACAAAATAAGCTCTTCTCCTTCTGCTTCTTCATCAGCTCCTTCACTTCCTCAAAAGCACTTGAGAAAGAGGAAGTGGCGATCCGTGCTGCTTTTGTTGTGTTTGCCACTTCGGTCACTACTTTACCAGGTGTCGCCAAAAGTTCCTCCAGTATTTCCTGCACTTCCATATCAGAATTATTCTCCTAAATTTCAAAAATTGTAATTAAAAATAACTTAACTTTTTAAATAAAAATATAAATTACCTCCTGGACTCCTCCTGGACTCCTCCCGACTATATGGTTCCACCATCGCCACCAACAAGAGCAGCTGGAAAGAAGTCCAGCACCTCCTTGTCCATCCCTTCTAGCGGCGGCGGACCTTCGGTGGCAGGACAATTCCCAGTGGCTTGGTTGATTCTATTAACCGCTGGTCACTCGTCTTACATGCTGGTCCGCATGCATTAAGCTCTGCCGCCACTGTTTCCTAAACAGCCCGTGCCGATTTGCCGTTATTTGGTCCACCAAACTGACCCATAGCCACATTTCTGTGGCCATGTAAAATTTCCGAAAGCTTTTGCTTTTGACCTTTGGAAATTTTACCAGTACGTACTTTCTTCAGTAAATAATATGTTTTAACAATTATAATTTGCACACAATAGTATAATTTTTCAACCTTACCTCACTCATGTTTGTTTTTGCGCAAAATATCACTACACTTTCTGTTGAACATATAATAACGAAAACTTTAACGAAAATTATAACGAAAATGAATACCACCACACTTATAGAAGCAGCGCCGTTCGTTACACCACTAAATTCGTTATATCGTTCGTTACAATGCGTGACGAAAGTTATAGAAACGGGCTGCAGCATTCGAGACTCTAATATGTCTGCTGTTCAATTATTTATATGCTCTTGCGAACTTAAAACATCATTGTTATTTCAAAATAGGCTGAAACTTATCTGGATGTCTAACATTGTAGTACCATATTTATATATATTTCAATATAAATTTTATCTGATTACCCTAAGATTCAACACTGATGATGGTGAAGATGTCTGGCCCAACAGTAAGAGAAGCAGATTAAAGGCCATTGAATATGAAATAAAAAACGTCTACTGAGTGCAAAAAATAACATAATATTGAAGGTATGTATTACTTAGCTTTGACGCCTCAAGTCAAAAATGTTAAAATATATTCTGCAAAAAATTAACATTTACGTGTAACACACAAACACACAGATGCATTGAAAGTAGGTTAATGTCTAATTTAAGTAACAATGATACTTAATCCATCATAAATATATTTAAAGGGTGTCCCACTGTTAGGTGGGCTTTTAACGTAATGAGCATGAAAACAGGTTTAGAGACTTGCAATAAATACTGTCGAAATTTTTGACAAACAAATTCAGGGCCTGTCACACGATATCGCACACTTACATTTGAAACAAAAAGAATAGTTGAAAATTAGTTTTGGTTTTTCAATTTTAGAATTTTTTTTTCAAATGTAAATGTGCGACAAGTCAAACGTTGTCGTTATCGTGAGACAGGCCCTTAGGCTTCCACGTGGTGGGAGACTTAAAGAGGTAAGTCAGATACATATATATTGTCTCAAGATATTGACTTTTAATTTTTCTTAAAATGGCTTATTGTCAGGTAAAATATTCAGGATTAACTTGAGTGATTTCTTATTTATTAAAAGAAAACATCGAACTTTGTCAATTTTGTGTGTAATTTCAGGTATACTGAGAAAAAATCGTTAATTAGTGAGCTTATGGATAATCTCTTCTTATTATATTTCATTAGAGCAGTGAATAGCAGCGATACCAACTTGGTGCTTTTGGCACTATTTTTAGTGCTTTTTGAAGACTCAAAAACGCCAAATTTTGAGTGTTAGTGCCAAACTAAGAAAAAGCACTAAGTAGTGCTTTTAAGAAATTTTCCTATTTCCTAAAATTAATTTAATAAAAACTTGGTGTATTTATTTGTTTAGGGTAAAGCACACCTTTTACCAGCGTTGTCAACTTTTAAATTTCAAAAAGCACTGAAACCAGGAAAAAAACGCGTAATTTAAGTAAAGAAGCACTAAATTAAAATTTTTTGTTTAAAAAAAAAAATTTGTATATAAAAAATATAGAAATCGGTTGACCTTGCATTTTATACCTAAAACTTCAAATTTGAAGCATCCGATACACATTTTGATTCTATGAGAATCAGTGAATTCTAAAATTAATTTGACGAAACCTTTTTAAGTTATTATAAAAAATTTTTTTCGTCAACGAAGAAACAAATCAGCTGAAATTAGTCAAATTAGCAGCAGTTGGCAAGTGTTTTTGACTTGCTGATTAGATTATGAACTCGATGGGAGTAGTTAATTTTTTTTAAAGTCAAAATTTGATTTTTATTTAACAATGCTGTGGAAACATTCTTTCACAGCAAACGCAATATTAATAACAAAGTTACAAAATTAAAAAAAAATAATTTGCAAGTTAACCAATTTATATGTATATATAAGCTTAAATTATATGTACTATTATTTTAGAAAAAAGGAACGAAGTAGGTTATAAATGTGTAACCTAAAACGCTTTTATATAAAGCCAAGTGTAAAGACAATTTTTTTACGCATTTGAGACTTAAATAAAGTAATAAAGGTAAAAACGTGATCATTTTCTGCGTTTAAACATTGAAGTTTGATGGGAATGCAATTTCGATAATGCCCCAAACGAGATTATATCAAATGAATCGTTATAAAACTTTATTTCTGCCTAAAACTCGATAGCGAAATCAAAGAAAATATTTCACTATTAGACTATACTTGCATTATGTCTTCTTTGTCGTGTGGCAAAACGCTGTTTCCATTAATTATGCTTAAAATTTGAAAGTTTGAGAATAAACTGCACGTATTTCATCAACCAAGTTTTGTACAATCTCATTAGAATATTTTGAAATGTTCCATTTAACTTCAGTGCTTATGTTTTTTAAATGTTAGACTTCTTCAAAAAAAAAAAAAAAAAATATATATATATATATATATATTATATAAGAAAAATTCTTTTGAATTTTGGGTTTAGTGCCACCGCCAAGAAATAAAAAGCACCAAAAATTAGTTTAAAAAAGCACCGACCACTAACTTCAAAATTTTTCGCTTCGAAAATTTCAAAAAGCACTAAAAACGGTGCGAAAAGCACCGAGTTGACAACGCTGCCTTTTTCGTCTGATATATTTCATTAAAAATGATGATAATATTGCCGAAATAGAGAATAGCTTAGAAAACATTATTAAACTTCATTCATTTTTTACGTTAGTGCTTTTTACGCTTTTTATACTTCAACATTACGCTTTTTAGTGCTTTTTTAAAATTCTGATGTGCTTTTAGGGCCAAAAAAGTTGGCATCACTGGTGAATAGTTCTATTTCCTGAATGCAACTAAAATGTAGAAACAGAATAAAGTCTGCAACTTCAGGAAAATCGCTGACAAATTAATCAAGCCCATAATAACATCGACGGCAGTAACTTCAAATGCTCTCTAATTTTTGTTTTATTTTCTTTTGTGCTTATTTTTCTTTGTAGTTTTGCTTACAAAATGTATGAAATTTATTGAAAGTATGGTAACATTTTTGTGAAAATGAACATTGATATGTGAGAGTATAAGAAAAAAACGCTCTCAAAATAAAATAGATTCTATCTCACGACCGGTTTCTGCGGCTGTTTTTTTTTTGTCAATTTGTAAGGAAAATGTGTTGAAGCCGGTATTCTGTTTAATCATTAATGATTAATCATTAATGATTAAACAGAATACGGGCTTCAAACACATTTTCCATACAAAGTGACACAAAAAAAAACAGATAGAATCTATTTTATTTTGAGAGCGTTTTTTTCTTATACTCTCACATATCAATGTTCATTCTCACAAAAATGTTACCATACTTTCAATAAATTTTAAATTTATGACTACAACATAATTTGTGTTATTATTTAAAAATAATATGATGTAAATAATAATATAATGTTATCCAAAACCATACTATGTTAAGTTTTTAAAAAAATCTTTTTCAGAAACATCTGACAGTTCAGCATTTCATTTTTAAGCTATCGGTAGTGCACGGGTGGTGTGAAATAAATGAATAAATAAATAAAGTATAAACAAAAGGGTAGACCAATAAAAATATATAAACATTTGTGTATCTTTTTATACAGACATGGCTGTATGTCGTGTAAGTATACATTTCTATATATACAATTTATTTCCACAATATTAATTTATTTTTATTTCGAATTTAACGCACAGATGTTTCTACAATAAATATATGATTAAAAAATAAAATAGTATTATTATATTAAATAATACTGTGGTCGTATTTAACAATATAAACATAATATTAGAACATAGTATGGTGAGTCTGAATTATATTTTAGTCACATCTAACAAAAGTGTTGTCATATTTAAAATACTAAGATTAGGTGTAACAAAGTTCATTGTTTTTGTAGATAATATTATTTTTAACTCAGATAATAATATTATAAAATTTTGCTTTTCTATTAACAATAATATGATTTGACTCCAAACATATAATTCAATCATAGTATGTTGCTGTTTGATTATGGTTACCTCAATCATATTTTTTCTTTGCGTGTGTATAGCAGATATCTCTCTCTTTCTCTTTTTTCATCCATTCACGTCCCTCATCTCAATACAAACACAAAAAGGTTGTGCCAAACATCTTATAAAGATGCTTCTTTTATTAAGATTTTTCTTTGATTCTTTTAAACTTATGTTTGTGTTATGTGATTCTCAACAACATTTTAAGAGTTTTACTATAAACATGTTCAATTTTTGGCTTACTAAAAGCATTATTTGGGTTGAACTCTACTGATGAGTTCCTTAAATTTTAACGGTCTAATTCATAAAAAATATTTCAGGTTTATTACAGGTTTATTTGACAAATTTCCCATAGAAATATGTCAAATAAGCGTTTAATAAACCTGAAATATTTTTTATGAATAAGGCAGTAAATGTTTTACTTTAATAAATACATAAATATGTACATATATTAACTATATGCATATGGATTTCTATATATTAAATAAAATAAAAAAATGTATATATTTTTTATTAAGTAGGTGGTTTGGAGGGGATATAATTTCATGTTTAAATAATAAATTTTCATTATTTTCTGCTTAAATTTCATTATATTTATGAAATTTTCTTTATATTAATGAATAAACTTCATTTATAGTATGTAAAAACTTCATTAAGTCAATGAAAAAACTACATTATATACATGAAAAAGTTTCATTGAACTAATGAAATAGTTTCATTCTATTTAAGACATAGCCGCCAAAATTAACTTCATAAATACAATGAAATATTCTTCATTGATCCAATGAAGGGCTTCATTAGCTGACTTTTAATCAAACATTTCATTAATACAATGAAGAATTTCATTGTCTGAATGAAGGGTTTCCTTTCAGTGCCCTTATAACTTTTTTCCTCTCAGTGGTAAAATTATGAAAGATATTGCCAAGTTATGTCGAAGTTTTGGTGTCAATAGTCTTGATGCCCGAATTTTTTTTATAGGAACTTGACCTTTTTAACATTTATTTTTTTAGAATATCAATTTATAGAGATATCAATATAAAATAAAAAGTGTGTAAAATTACACTAAAACCTTTTAGAAGATAAGTAATACATGAATTGAAATAGTTGCTTTTTAATAAAAGAACTGCAATATTTGGACTTCTAAAAAATCGTAAATTTTAAGGGAAAAATCGTCAAATCATCATTTCGCTATTTTTGGCACCAAAAATAATCAAAATGACAATAAATCGTCACAGCTGGCAGCCGTGGATGTAAGATACCCTAATCTGCTTACACTGCCTACCTACTGCCAATGTTAACTAATCTTAATATATAATACACCCTGTTTACTTAAATACAACATTTTATTTATAATGGATTATTAGTGTTAAGTAGGCGTTTGCTGTTTGTTCACATAGAGACAAGTAACTTGGTTGGCTGTTAACTACAATTAAAATTACAAGCTATTTTTTTTTCTTTTTGAAAAAAAAATCTGCATGAATTTAATTTTACTTGAGTCATATCAAAGATTTATTATTGTGTGTGGTAAGCAGATAAAAATTATACAAATAAAATTACACAAATATATATTTATGTTAATCATGAGTAAGTTTGAAAAAAAGGTCATAATACACCAGGGAGTTTCAGCCAAAATTGAAATTAATAAGAAACCTCAAATAATCTTTAATTAAAATTATTGTTGATTCCTAAGAAATTTATTTCTTAACAAAACAAAATTGCCTTGTAATGCCTTCTATAGTCACAAGATCAACATAAAGAAAACGTACAATTAAATTTTGATATTAGTTACTTTGTTTTTGGGCATTTAATTCATAAGAGGGTGACAAATCATATCTGCCAATAAATCTAAATGTAAAATACTTTATTTTTTATTTATTTTTCAAACATTTTAAACATTGCTTGTCCTTTATGATAAAACAAAATCGAAAAAATGTACAATTCTTGCATGTTAATGGAACGAGAAGATGAACAACAGACCAAAATATCAAAATAATTTGATTATTGATATTTAAAGAAATCAATCACAAAGCTGAATTATAATACCAAACAAACAAATATTGGGTAAGGGTGAAAGTAAACAGTAAGAGACTGAAGTTAAAATGGAGACATAATGGCCTATGGTGCAGTTATTTTGTGTGAATAGGTCCTATTTAATTTTAATCAAAAAAAAGGTAGAAAAATGTTGCTCTCATCAGTGTATATTTTTTATGTTCTATGTCTATGTGTAGTATATATTTTGCATATGTGGCAGCGCATAGAGAAAGGGACCTAAGGGTAAAAAAAAATTAATTTTCACTTTTTTTTTGTGATGTGCACAACATCTGAGCATCGAATGAGACCGATCCCATGCCCCAAAAGTGTTCCCTCCCAGAGATATGCGCGTTTTATGAAATTGAAGATACACCGAAGATACACGTATTTAAATCTTTAAAATGGCTCTCCTGAACAAAACCGATTTTTACCCTTAGGTCCCTTTCTATTTTGCATAACATACCAAACATGTAGGGTCCGCCAGATAACTTTTTTTGTTTTTTGAAAACAGGGCGCAAAACATCGAGTATAGCTTCGGCTGTGTGGCACGTAGCGCCGTCCTGTTGAAACCGAATGTTGCCAATATCCTCCTCTTCAATTTGTGTGAACAAAAATTCGTTCAACTTGGCCCGATAACGATCGCCATTGACTGTAACGGCCACTCCTTGCTCATTTTCGAAAAAAAAATGGCCCAATTATGCCTCTGGACCAAAATCCGCACCAAACAATGACTCGTGCTTTTCAATGTATGCGTGTGGGTTTTCTGTACCCCAAATGCGACAATTTTGCTTGTTTACATACCCGCCAAGATCAAAATGAGCTTCATCTGAAAAGATGATTTTTTTGGTCGATCGCAGGCCCACTTTCCCAGCGTTGTTGAAGCGTATACACAACCATATTCGTTCAGCGGAAGGAGAAAACTAATTATCTGTCAAAACAGACATGAGCTAAGTGTTACCATTCACGAAATAAGCACAAGTTGAAAAAAAAACGTTAGATGGCGGACCCTTTATTATCTTATATCGAGTTTTGATGACTGTTTCTCGTATCGTTTTTATGACGGAGTTTTTTTTAGAAAAGAAATAAACTTTTTTCCAACTAAATATTCTAGGGAGCTGAGATTCTCAAAATTATTTTAAAATTATCAAAACAACATCCAGACGTACAACTTTACTCAAAAAATAAATAAAATTTAAAGCGATACTGTCACACACATGCAGACGTATATAGAACGGCAGCCACTTTTGTCACAAAGCGTGACATTTTCATTGATATTGACATTAAAGAGGTAGCGATACACAAAGGAACACTTAAGAAAAAGATGGATGTCTTACGAGGTAATATTTTTTTATTTTCTTCTAAAAAGAGCAACGAAAAATATACACACAGCGAATAGAATGAACAAATAAGAAAGAAGGAAAAAAATAATAAAAAGTTGTCATGCATCTGATTCGTAATTAATCATTTGTACATATTGGAGATCGGAGACGCGGTCACACGTACTTCATCTGATAATAATTATTTATTTTTCTTTTTAGAAAAATTACTGTTCAATTTCATTGTACACTAAAGAATAGTGAAGGCAACAGCAGATTTAAAAAGTAGCCAGTCGATTAAATTAAAGTGTAACTGTGTGCGGCAACAGGTTCCTTGTAAAATTTTTAAATTCCGTCCGTTTGTCTGTCTGTCTTTTACCTCATTTGATTTGACGTAATTTGAACGAAAATGCATCTGTTGATTTAAAGATTTGTGCGTAAATTTTTTTTTCTCTTTATGTACTACACACTTGTGTATTCGATTTTGAACTTTCAACGGAGGAAAAAAAATTATTTTTATTGGTTGTTATAAGAAATGAAGTTAAAACGAATGAAATGCATAACTTGACGAATGTATGGAACCTTTAATTCCGGTGGCACCATTGATTAATTGGAGGATGAAAATTTACATAAATTCTCAAAATACTGTAATGATTTGTTTTTGAAATTCTTTTTCAATTATTTAAAAATGTAATAGTTGGAAATGTTAAAAATCTTAACTTTTGAGTTAGGGCCTTATTTTGTTAAACTAAACGCTAAGTGCTTTTATGTGGAAAAAATTTAAATTAATTTGATTTATTTAGTTAGTCTTAAGTCTAGTTAAAGCCAATAAGAGAGGAGAAATAATGCTAGAAATGTTGTACAAACATCAGCATATTAAAAGCAATTCTTGTGACTTCTAAATTTTTATCTTATAAAAGGAATGAAGACTTAAAGATAAGTTTATTAATTATTTTTCAACCACCTTATTGCTTTAATTTTAAAACAAGAGTATATAGGACAGCCTTCTAAAATCAATACCAAAGGCTCAATCAGACATGGCATAACCGTAGCCATAGAAAACAGTCGTTCGAACCAAACTAATGGGCAACACTGTATTTGATTGTAGGTGACGCGCCATAGCGCCATAACGCCATAACTCTCACCATAGAAACCAATTGAATTTTGGTTTAGTTATGGCTATAGCATTATGGCTATGTCACGTCTATTTTAAGCTTAAATCACTTTTTAAAGCTTAAAAAAATATTAAACGATTTGATCTTACTTACATGCAGGCAAAAATATACATAAATTACAAATTACTTAAATGTCAATTTATTTCAAATAAGTTCAATATTTTCATTACACTCAGACAATGTTTCTGTTCTAATTTTGTTGCAATACAAGCAGCGAACGACAAGAATATTACAAAGCCATTCATTTCATTCCATTCTTTCTGATCATTTTGACAGCTTAATGTACGCGAACGTAAAGTAAATGTCCAAAGTTTTGTCCCGTAATAAAATTCAATTAAAATGCTTTAAAGGAGAGGGTGTGTTTTTCTGCAATGTTAAATGTTGTAAAAAGACAGTGAGATAAAAATAATAATGCTGGTTGATATGATATTAAACAAAGTTGCAGATCTAACAACTAAATGCAAAAGATAAGAGGTTTTTTTTTAGTTTTGTCAAGTTATGTATGTATGAATGTTTTGGGGAGAAATAATGCAATTTTTTAGTGCAGTTTGTATATATGTATGTCCACTACATTTTATAAATACGTTAACAAGACTAGAAAACAATAGCACAAAATATATTTGCTTGAATTCTAAAGTTTCTTTCGAATTAAAAATTTACCTTAATTTTTATTTCAAAAGTTAGGGAGAAACGTTTTACATAGTTTACAAGCATATCATTAATATAACAAGGAGAATTCTAAGATTATTAATTTTATTTTTTTTCATTGGCGTAGTAAAAACAATTATGCGGAATTCACGGTAGGTCTTGTAGATCTTTTACATATTGTAGCTTTGGTAAATTGTTGTTGCTTTCCTTTAAATTTAACGAAATTTACCAAAGCTACAATATTTAAAAGATCTACAAGGCTAGCCGTGAATTTCGCTATTAACTCCTTAGAACTGACATTAGCTAATGTTCTGGTCAAAATGACTTTTGGTAGTAAAAACCGTCAATATATGTATGTATGTATATAATATTTGAGTCTAATAAAAATTAACTAATTCTCAACTTTGTGTTTCAAACAGACGCAAAATACAGAATTGTGTCTACCACTCAACATTTAATGTCATACCATCAACTGTGTGTAAACACACTATCTGATTACGCTTTGGCTAGTGTGGTGGACTTGCTTATGGCTTGCAGATGTTGAGTTGGTATCAACTACGCGTTCAATCTGTGCTTTTCGTTTTAATATTTGTTAACATGTACATACATATGTGATAATAGAAATAAAAAGAAATTTATTTTGTAAATTAAAGTGCAAATTATACAATTACAATTACAAAATTATACAATTAGTTGCCTTGCCTTGAATATTTATTTTTACAGAAATCCATAATATAAACAAATTGTCTTCTCAAGTCATCATCTGGATTATGTAAACATCACTTAAATAAAACTAAAATAAATAGAAACAATAAAAAAATTGCATATGATTTTAAGTAAAGGAAAAAATCGATATAAGGAATACAGAACCAAGTAGAACAGCACAAACTGTACGTATTTCTCTGCCACCAGAATAAGTGGCAATTTTACCAGAAGACGGAATCGGCCTGCTAGTGTTGTGAACGATTTTCGCCAGGTAAACAATACACGTAAGTAAAGAAAGCAAATAAGTTTGTCTGAAATAGGTGAAATTTAAATAAATTCAGTTAACCTTCATAGGGTCTTTAAAATCGTGGACGTTAACGATCTTCGGGTCAAATTTGACCCAAATTGAAAATTATGTATTGGTTTCATTTATTTGTGATTCATTTATTGCCAATGAAAGAGAACATTATTTCATATATTTAATTCGATTAATATATGATAGATAAAACCGTAATATTAAATCGATATTATTATTAATTGTACATAAAGAGTGCAGTTTTCATATCAAGTTTTTGCAAGTTATAATAGTATCTAATGGTGTTTTATTTTCTGCGTTGAGGCCTAACTGGCAACGACTTCTTTTGGATCTGTTTTTACCTTCTTCAAGCATTTTTTCTTTGGATTTAGTTGAAGTTTACGGCTACTCATTTACCTCACGTAGTTTTAGTGCAACTTTCTGTGAAAATACTGATATTGATAACCTCTTTTGGTTCTTTATATAAGGCATAGTAAGCTGCAATCCTAAATTTTCTAAGAAGTGTCGACGTTTTGCAAAACAGTTTATTTCCAGCCGCTATTAGCTGATGTAGATATCACAAAAGCATTGTAAGCTTATATATCTACCATGTTACTAACCACCATTTGAGAACATTGATTAGTCTTTCTTTTGCAAGTAAAACATGATCTAAGTTTGGCCAGCAAATAAACCCTTCCATTCCATTATTTATTGTAATCTAATCATATTTGCAGTTTCTTGTCTTGGTGATTACTAACTTTAGAGATATGGTGCAAGGTACTAAGAAGTTTAGGTTAGTTTAGGAAGGGTGGTGCTTTACCGCACCTCCACTTGGAGACCCAATTGGGTCCATTGTGATTCCCTTCTGTTGCCCAAAAAAGTAATATTTACCCTCCCATTTGCAGCCAGAAGTGACCATATTATACTAAAAAGATTCACAGACTTTTTTTTATCGGAATATATATAAGAAGGCTACGAGTACTATCTTTGGTGAAACAAAAATAATGATAAACACGCATGATAATAACACATGTATTATCTCTGGTAGTAACTCATTTATATTTTTATGTGTAGTTTGAACTAAAGTGATTTGTGATCTCAGTATTTATTGTTCAACCGATACGATGTAAAAAAATTATCTGCAGTCGTGTTATATTTTCAAAATCGTCTGATAATGTATGCAGGCCATTTTCTATTTCATTATCTTTCATTATTTTACAAAAAATACCAGACACAACACTTCCAAACTTTAAAACGGGTCAAATTTGACCCGAAGATCTCTAGTGTAAAATCTTGCATGCAATTTTCTTTGGCAAGTTTGCGGATATATAAACCTACTATATCTGTTAAGATATAAAATTAAATAAAAGTCAGAAAATATGACATAGATCAATCACTAGTTTTGAGAAAAAATCAAAGTTTTTTCCTGAAATGGGTCAAAATTGACCCAAAGACCCTATGAAGGTTAAGTGAGACTTTGACTCGCACACGAAGGGTTCGATATTGACACTACATATGTAATACTATACGAACTTTAGACTATATAATATATATGAAGAAGATATCTTTATTGAAATAAGCTAATGAGGCCTATCGTACTTTATAATAATAAAAACGCATAGTTATTATTACATATTTTCTTAACGTTTCGTGAATTTTTTGTTCACTTTCTCAAAGGATTCGTCTATTTTATTAAAAAAGAAAAACAAAACATTTTCAACACCTTTTTATAATTAAAAACAAAAATTTTTTAAATTTTAACTTACATTGTATGTTAATACATCATATTATGCAAAAAAAAACATATGTATATATATGGTTGATAAATTTCTTTTGCAACACACACACAAACTAAATAGCTAATATCACAGCTCATACTTCTATTTATGTTATTGCTACTCTATAATTTGCACTTAAATTATCCGTGTCTTCTTTTATATTCATTGTTTTATTGATTTTTTGTTGTATCCTTAAACTTTCCGTTATGTATATCTTTCTAGTATTATTAACTTTGTCAAGTATTTTTATGTTGTCAAAATCGGGCTGATGTTTAGTTTTTATTATATGTTGTGACAAGGCAGTACTTTCTTTGTTTCTGTTTATGTCAGCCTTATGTTCATTAACTCTTATCTCTAAATTTCTCTTGGTGGTGCCAATATAAATAAGATCACAGCTGTTGTTGTTATTCTCTTTACATGGGATTTCGTAAACAATGTTATTTTGTTGTAATTTGTCTATAGGAGTTTTAGTGTAGGAAAATATTGCACTAATTGTTTTGTTGGATTTATAAGCAAAGCTTATGTCATTTTTGTTTAT
This sequence comes from Tachina grossa, assembly GCA_949987645.1. NCBI lineage: Eukaryota > Metazoa > Arthropoda > Insecta > Diptera > Tachinidae > Tachina > Tachina grossa. Next base: position 21,812,966 of record OX465276.1, on the reverse strand, counting down.
TGCAGCTTTTATGTTTCTATTAACCGTAAGGCCAGGAACAAATTGTACACTGTAAAAATATTTATTTTCTTTATCAGTGTTGCCGTGTTTATTGTTGCTTGATGATTTATATTCTATGATGAGGGCTTTTATTAGTGATAAAGCAAAGCTATTGTTAGGTAATATTTTCGTTATTGTTTGTATATTTTGTGTGTGAAATTGTTTATCACTTATGTCTAGCACCCTATGAATAAAGTTTTTGGCCGTATTTATGATTTGCGATTTTGGTTGCGTTGAATTGAAATTAATAATTCTAACTGAAGATGTGTCTTTAGCATACCAATCGAACACTATTTTATCCTCTCCTCTGTATAGTTTCGTATCAAGGTAAGTTATTTTTCTGTCTTCTTCTATTTCAATAGAACTACATTACATATATAATATATAGTTTTGGCATTTTTTCTTTTTTGTGATTTTTCTGTTTTAAGCGTTTTTTTAATGTTGGCGTTTTTTCGGTTTTTTCGATTTTTTTTAGTTTTGGCCCTTTTATCTCTTTTTTATGATTTTTTTCGGTTTTTGAGGTTTTTAATATATTTTTTGGATTTATCTTAACTTTATAAATTTTTTTTATTTTGCGCTTTTTTCGTTTTGGCAAGTTTTACGGTTTCGGCGATTTTGTTTAGTTTTGGCTCTTTTATCTTTTATCATTTCGCCGACTTTTTTATTGTGACGATTTTTTCATTTTGACGATTTTTTTCATTTTGGCGATTTTTTTTATTGTGACTATTCATATTGGTGATTTTTCTGGTTTTAGGCGATTAATCTTAGTTTCATAATTTTTTTCCGCTTTTTTCGTTTTATAGATTTTTTCGGATTTTGGCGATTTGTCTTCGCCTTGGCGATTTTATAGTTTTTGCATTTTTTTGTTTTATCGGTTTTGAAAATTTCAAAAGTTTGTTTCTTACGGTTTCCAAGATACAGCAAGTTGCCAAAATTACATTAACTGATAGAACACCCTTTAATTTAGAATTTTTTAAATTTTAGTGTTGATTGTTATAGTCTATATAAAAATACACTAACTTTACAAATTTCAAGTGTCTATATACATGCAATTGTATGTATATTATATGGGATTTTAACATTTTTAATTGCTCGTTTTGGAACACCCTTTAATATTTAACTCTCATGTATTTGTTGTTGTAGCGGCTAAAGTTCTTCATACTCTGTGCAAATTTCAGATTCGTAGCTTTTACGGTTCTCGAGAAAATACCCTGTGACGGACAGACAGACGGACAGACAGACGGACAGACTGAGAGCATAGCGAAAAAATAGAGGTCCTTTTCACCTTTGGTGTACGAAAATTTCTAGATTAAAAAGCTTCAACACTAAATGGTGAATTTCAGTCAGTTTAATTTTTTAATACTTTCCGTATGCCTTTTCAATTCATAACAAATATCAGTTCTTTCTCAACATAACAAACTTCTTATTACTGCTTCTGGAAGTAGAGACAAACAAAAAATATATTTGCATCGAAATTTTAAAAATTCAGGTCCAAACCTGTTGTAAAAAGCGATAATAAATGCACACTATTATAGGAAATCGGCTTAGTAAATCAAGAAATGCTTAAATTAAGGATTAAGTAGGTGTTCAGCACATTTTTGTAAAATCTTGCTTAGAAAATTTCTGTTGGACATTTTAACTATTGAACTAGTAAAGTTAACTGAAAGTGTGTAGTAGAAAATAAAAGACAAAAAAATATATATAAGAATATAACAAATTAAATTCGTATGCATCCGTTTCAACCAGGGTGACCGATGACATTTTTCAAAAAGTGGCACCAAAAGGGGATTTATAAAAAAATGGGTAAAATTAAAAAAAACGAGAAAACTACACTAAACTTTTTATTTTTAATGTATTTTTATATAATTCACTTTAAAAAAAGGAAGACATAAAGTGGCAAGGCAGTCGAAAAAGTGGCAATTTGCCACTTTAGTCGGTCAAACGGTCACGCTGGTTTCAACAGCCATTTTTGTGACTAATACTAATAATAATTGTAGGGTAGTTTGTTGAAGTAGTTAGTGTATCGACTACAAAGCTAAATATAGTCTTCGATAGCATGACTTCGATAGCGGGCTAGACCCAGGATACTTAACACCAGAGACGCTGCAATGATGCAATGTTCAAATGAACAAAACCCACAAAATCAGTGCCTTACCATATGTTTAAATGAATTTATACATATTTTCAGACATGTAGGTTATAGTTTTTCAACATACATACTTATTTAAAAATCCATAGCACTATTAACAAATTAATAAAATTTTTTGATGGTAGTAAACTCAGAGTAATTAGGATATTTTAATTACGATAAAAATAAAATACAAATTTTTGTTCCGGCCATTGTACAGATAACTTAGTATTTGTGGTTTTTGATGTATAAGTACTTCTATCTAAATCGTCATCCAACATTTAAGGCTTAATAGATTAAAAAAATCTATTACTTGTTTGAAAGATTACAAGATTACAGATAAAAAATTGTTGACTTGTTGGGGTTCAAGTTAGAATTTTATAGGTTTTCTTTTTGCTTCACAATAGACAACAATTTTTTTCTAAAGAGAAATAACACTATTAATTGATGTTACCTTCTTTATGAAAGAGAACAACGCAAAAAAAATTATATATATATAACTTTGAACCCCAATAGTTCAGGCATTTTTTATCCGGTCAAAACAAATGTTTAATCCACATAGAAAAAGTTATTGTTGACGTTTTTTCAATTAAGTGGTTCCTTAGAACATATAATATTTCTGATTAATATTTTAATCAAATCTATGTTTGTTTTAGAAAAAGTATTATCATTAGAGTTTAGTTCAGAATACTATGAAATGTAAATAATTAATGTAAACAACATAACTTTTGTTTTTACCTGGGAATAGCTCTGACCTGAGAGGTATATGGATCAATTATTTTGAAATAGGTTGCAAAGTTCTAAACACCATTTTGCTCCATTCCTTGTAGAGAATGTTTAAATAATGTTAAAATTGAACATTGTACCTACATATGAAATAAAAAACTCTATATATTTTTGAGACTTTTGTATTCATGTCTCAAGATAAGCAAATGCAATAAATTTGTAATAAATGCATACATACATATCTACAAACAACCAAATGTGCATACATATTTTCAGGACATAAAGACATGAATGCGTGACCACCAAACACATTATGTTTCAACTTATAATTCCAGCAAAAGGTGAGTTATGTTTCTAATTCTAGAACATAAATAAACAAGAATGTTTCATTTAAAACTTACTCCTATTCACTTACAAGTTGTTTCTTGAGGAGCAAAACGGAAACAAAAAATATAAAACAGTAAATATTCATTTTGTTTTTAAGCCATGTTACTTACATTAGTGTTGTTATAAAATTTTTAAAATATTTATTGTTGTAGTTGTTACATTTATACTCACTCATTTCATTCATACACATACCCGGTATTATATTTCTCTGTTCATCTACCCTGCAGGTAACCATTGCTTTGGTATTACGGTAACTTTTTTTCTCTGTTTCTCTTATGGCTGTTGCCTAAGTTATACTCTGCTGTGATTGGTGCTTTAGTGATTGGCCGCGCCTTTCTTATTCATGTAGGGTTTAGTTGAGATGGTGTTTGTTACCTTGTTGGAATTAATGTTTTTGTTGTTTTTTTTTAGTATACACTGCTCTGGTATTAATTTTGTTTCAGTTTATAGATAGAAAAACTTAGTATTAAGGTTATTTTGTTTTTATTACATTTTTACGTAAAAGTTCATTATTACTTTTACATATTTTATCTTTTGGTCATGTGTAATTCTTGGCAGTTTTGTTTTTTTACTTTTATAATTACTTAGCGTGAATTGTAGTGATTAAAAAGGTGACTATAAAATTATTTTTATTTGCTGTTCTCATTTTAATGTTTTACAGACATGTAATTTTTATTAAAATACTTTAACAAGGCTTCAATAGTTTAAAGTTTTTATATTTTAATTTTAATAAAATACTTTAAAAATGCTTTAATCGTTTAAGGATTTTAAATACCTTTTTTATACAAACTTTTTGAATAGAAGCTTAATTGTTATGGATGAAATTTTAAATTTTAAAGACTTATGTATTAGAACTATTAGAGATTACTACCTTAAAAAGAAAGCGTCGTACACCTTCGAAAATGAAGTATATTTGCAAGGCAATTTAAAAAATTTATGAGGCACTTAGGATGGTCTTTTTAAAAGTTTTCATTATATCGTCGGCATTTACAACCAGATTTGAAATTATGATATATTCATGTTTTTGCCTAGAACGTTTTGCTGTATGGGCCACCGACCTCAAGTTCTTGCATTGACCGACCAGATATCCGTTCACGATAGTGTCAGAAACTTAAACCTCGCAAAAAAATTATTAATTAATAATTAAGTTGTTGCTTAGGAATTATTTCCATAATTGTAGCAGAACAATTTGAAAACTAGTTTTCGCCTTTTAAATTTGTTGTTATCTAATCTTTACTTACAAAAGGACCTTAAAATACCTTCAATATATACTTACATCGATGGTTTTGTTTCGAGGAGCCCAATTTTTTTGCTTCAAGTTGATCTCAAAAAACTTTTTATTCTATTTACAAAAATTATGTTAAAATGATATAATGGAAGTTTTTTTGTATTATATCTCGACTTGATTAAAGTTGTTTGTATATTTGGCGGCTCTCGACCTTAAAAATAATATAGCCCATTTTTTGCCGATCGGAGAGTCCTCCAACCATGGCAGATTCATGTTTTTCATGAAAAAACCACTGCGTAGAAAAGAAATCAATGAGAATAAAATTTAATAAAAAATATTTCGCAGACGTCTGGTGATTTATTTCCTTGTCATAGTAGACAATATATTAAAGCGAAATTCAATGACAGAGAAACCTTACAAACTATCTTGAAATATATTTTTAATTTTTAGATTTTTTTTTGAGAAAAATCTAGTAAATTTCTCATATAAATTAAAATCTACTTTGCCATTAAATTTTTCCAAAAACGACTTAAAAGCTAGTTGAACTTAATGACGCAACTATGTTTTTTTCTTCTTAAAATTTGAACGTCAGCATTTGTACATAAAAAGGTGTGCGAATTGGCTAAATGGCAGTTGTTTGGTTGTCGTCTTGGAACATTTTCAGTAAATGGGTTTTATTTTGGACAACAATTTTGATAAATGTCAAAAATACTTGGTGTAAACTGTATATATTTTCATTAAGATATTAATTGAAATCAGCTGTATTTTGTGAAGATTTAGATACTCTCTCAGGAGTATTTAGAGCAAAAGGAAAATTAATTTAACTTTCTTTTATATATTAACTTTTTTTCACAGAAGAGTATACATATTCCATATAAGTTTTTATTTTTACACAAAATAAGTTGCTATTAATATTTTATAAAGCCACCCTTGCTTTCTACAACTTTGTGTTATATATCTTTAAAATACTTGAACAATTTAGTTAAGATATCAGTAGAAATTTCAGCCCATTCCCTAGTAAAAAATTTTTTAAGCCTTGCTTATTTTTTATGGAATTTTTCAAGGCCGACGGCATAGCTCGTGACATAAATTTTCGATTTAAAGTCCGATGTATGGAGAAAAGTGTACATTTCATATGGAATATTATAAACCAACCACTCTCTCAGAAAATTGGAGTAAGTATGCCTTGGGTCGTTGTATCTTTGGAGGAACCAGCTTCCAGGAAGATCCATTTTGGCTACGGACTGTCTTAAATTATCTTTCAGCAAGTTCACATACATGAAACGGCTTTCCTAAGCGATTTATAAAAAAGTTTTAATTTTTTCCAATTGAATGGCTTCCAAAGTGATGGCTAGTGCACTTTCTTGTTTTAATGAAAGTCAAAATTTTTTTAGCTAACAAAATAAGTTAAATTATCTGATTAACTATTTTTTCGTCGTCATTTTTAATAAATTATATTTATTTGAAAATTTTCTGATCTTACGCTTAAAAGAAAATTTGCAACTTAATATAATTAAATTCATTATTCTTCAGTATTAAAAAGAACACTGAAGATAGCTCATAACTGAAGCTGATAAGTTAATCCATCAAATTTGACGTAAGATGTTGGAAAATCGCTCCTAGTTCCGTCGGAAGAAAATTACAACATTTATGAGAAAATTTTTTCTGCATTCTAAAGCTTTACTTTTAAAACTTCACCAGGTGTTGTGCCATTACATGGCTTTAATGTATTCCTGAAGGTCTTTAAATGGTATGATTTGCTGATTAGATAATTGTAAAAGTTTTCCATTTGCACAGTGAGCTAAAGTTAGAATATTTAATACATACGTTTCAATGCTTGTTTTTAATGTTTAGATCTTATTAAATGTTTAGAGTAATAAACCATTAAAAAAGCCTTAAAAGAACTAATTTAGAACTGACTGAAATAGTAAAAGAAAAATGCATTTATAAAGAGTGTCCCAACAAGAACGCAAGATTTAAATTTTAAATAAAACACAGATATTTAAAAAAAAATCGTGAAACTTTATTATATCGTAAAGTAGACAAAATGAGGTTCGTGTTCCACACGAACAACATATCGCGCAGACGGCCGCCGCGGCTTTCCTGGCACACATGCAGCGTCCAATTTCCTATTTTAAGGCTTGAGTCGTCGTCGGCTTATTTGCGTATAGCATCGACTTCAAAAAACCCCAAAGAAAAAAGTCTAATGGTGTTAAATCGCACGATCTAGGCGGCCAATTCTGGTCTCCAAAACGCAAAATAACACGACCGGGAAATGACTGATGTAGCAATTGAATTGTTTCTCTGGCTGTATGACATGTGGCGCCGTCTTGTTGCAACCACATGCCCTCCACATTCATTTCTTCAATTCTAGGCACGAAAAAACTGGTTATCATTTCACGATACCGAACACCATTGACTGTTTGCGCTTGACCTGCGTTTGAGCGACATCATCACGTACAGCTGCGACATTTTCGGTCGATCGACCTGGTCGAAGGCGCGTTGTTGTCTTTACATCACTAACAGACCCAGTTTCGGCAAATTTATCCATTAATCTCTTTACAGTTGACTCTTTTGGAGCATTATTGTGACCCCAAATTGATCGCAAATTTGCGAACTGTAGCCGCAAAACTTTCAACATTTTTGTGAAACAATTTCACAATGAGAATGCGTTGTTCATTCGTGTAGCGCTCCATTTTTACTAACCTCGTACCTTCTACTAGCAAATTTTGTTCAAATGTCAAACAATAACACTTCGAATGGCGCCAAATTTAAATCTTGCATTCTTGTTGGGACACCCTTTATGTAGACAAATTTTATGGATTTCTATATCGATTTCTAAATATATTTTATAATTGAATTTTAGCACCTTTTTATATTATCTGTTACATTTTATTTCTATATTGTTGGTATCTTTATCTCTGTTCCACTTTTTGAAAGCAAAAAAATGTATGACGCAAATCGTGTGTGGTCCATCATGTTTCCGAAAAGAATTAAAAAAATTAATTAGATGTCTATCACATTCATAATAAATACATACATACATATCTATATACGAAAAAGTTTTCCTTTCTTGGCATAAAACATTCGCAGTAGAAAAAGTATTATTACTGGATTTTCAGTGTTTTCTCATTTAAGTGTATTTTTATAAATTTTTTAAACATTTTTACATGCTTCACTTAATTAATTATAAAATTTTTCAATACAAAGTATATCTTCTGCTTATCTGATATATAATAATTAATTGAGATTTTAAATAATTATTTTTTACAAAAAAGCAACAAAAGGTGAAAAAAGCGAACACACGCAGCTACACACCTTATACATACATATGTACATTCATACATGCCTTGTTCTTCAAACCGGACTCGTGTAAGCAATCATCACAGTGTCAGAGTCATAGTTGGATTCATGGTGTTACTTGTATGTGAAGAGATCATCATCTTCATCATCATAATTTCTTTTCATCATTATTATTTTAATGATCATTTGAGGAGTTTCATTCATAACTATTTTTGACTTTTTTCAGTTTGGTTTTATTTCTTGCGCAGCATTTAAACTGAAATATTTAAAGAAGTACAACAATTACAAACACTCTTATACCTGTAACTTACATTTGTACGAGTATCAATGTTACAACTCTTCTTAAATGAGAGCCAAAATTTGAAGTAAACTATTGGGGCTTTTCTTATACATTTTTAACTTGCAGTCAGCGTTGCCATTTTAGTTTAATTGGAAGCTTAAATAATTTTAGTGGTGTTATAGCCTTCCTCAAAAATTGTAAGACTATATATATATATATATATACATGTTTAGGTTTGTAATTACCACAATATACATAAACGAGGCGTTTATAGTGTATTTATGTGTAGCGTAGTTGTATAAGTGATGTCCGTCTATCCGTTTGTAGACGAAGTCGATTTTCTAAAACCCCCAGGAAAAGCTAACGACTATGGTGTTGGACTAATGTGTTAGGATTTGTTTTAACTCGATTGGTTTTGACATTCAGTGAAATCCAAAACACGGGTTTCCACATTAAAATTGTTTTATTGTTATTGATCAGGGCTGGAAAATTGATTTTTTTTTGTTAATATATCTTTCTTTTATAAAGTGAAACTAATTTTTTCTTTCTAAATTAAACATGTTTTAAATTTAAGAAAGATCTTAGCTCAAGATTTATTCCCTGTAAAATTAATATTTTTATATAAATGTTAATTTCTAGGTTTGAAGGCTTTTTGAGTCTTGCTTAAGGTATAAAATTCCAGCGTAAATTAAGTGTCACGTTACGTCACCAAATCACCTAGCTTGTAGCTTAGAGCTATGCTGTTCTATATGCATCTAAATAACAGCTAATAGTTTTTAGACATTATTGTGCTTTATATAGCAAAATTTTACCGGCGAATTTGTCATGTTGACACTTTCACTTGCACTTATTGTCACATTTTTTCCGACCTATTTCACCAAATTGATTTTAAAAATCGCCAAAAGTTGCTAAAATTAAATTAATGTAGTTTTTATTTAAATATATTTGATAATAAATTTGATTTTATATAACGATTTTTTCGTATAAATTTGTGTAAAAATAAATAAAAAATTCATCAAAAAATTGCTCAAAGTAGAAATAAAATCGAAAAAAAAAATATTTCTTGCAAATTTTTCTCGTCCAAATTCAAAACGCCTTAATTATTAATAATAATTAATGATCAACTTCAAATTATTTTAATTTCTTGCAGATGAGCCTTACTAGGATTTATGGTAGTTTTCCTGAATTAAAAAAAAATTTTGAAGTTTTATTTTGTTTTTATAAAAAAAAAATAGCCATAAAAATCGCTAAAAAAATTTTTTATCGCCAGAAAAATCTCCATAGCACCAAATCAAAAATTAAACGCCAAACAAGTTTAAAAATCGCCACATTTGATGAGAAATCACCTTATTGATAATAATTAAATATCATTATCGCCAAAAACATATTTGCAATCGCACACAACGAACTGGAGATGGGCGCAATACGACATGACCGACCCGAACATGAATAACAAGAAAAATAGGCAAGAATTCGAGGAAAATTTTCTCAACACGAAACGACACAACACGCCCGAATTCAAATTCAATAGCAAAAAATCACTTTCTGTTCAAATATATAAATTTTTTTGCTTAATTTTAGAACTTTGAGCTTAAGAGGCCCCTACACTATCAACTAGTTTGGTGGTATTGCTTGTTTGCGATTCGAAATTTCCGCTACATAACCAAAATTAAAACGCTTTTTGACGATTTTATTTTAATTTTTCGGAAAAAGCTTCATTTAAGCGACACTAATACACTTTGACTGATTGACGCTTTCATTTGATCGTCTCATGTTCACATTAGTCATTTTTAGCTAAATTTGTTCTTAAAAAAAAATCACAAAAAAGGTATTGTGGATTTACATATGCACATATGGATGTGTGTATATATATGGATGTGTTTATTTACTTGTGTGCTATTTGATTTTGTTAACTTTTGACGGTTTTTAAAAACAAAGTTTCCTATCAACAAATTTTTCTTGTTTGTGGCAATGCTCTACACACACTGTATAAGAGAGTTAAGTTTAATCATTATTAGCGATCGATTATTGATGAGAGAATTACATAACTCTCAGGTAAACTAGAGACTTACTAACACATGTTTAAGGCGAGGGAGAAATCCTCATCATCACCTGCATGTTTGGGAAGCAAAGGCACACAAACAATACGACCACAAGCCGTACATGGAAAACAAAAAAACTACCATAAAAGCACAAACAACAAGAAATACTCGTACAATCATCTAGCCAGCCAGCTTAAAACTTGGCTGAATGGTTGAATATTTTATGAACAATAACAAAGTTACTGGCTGTGGCTCTTGTGGACTGACTGACTGACTAACTGGCTGGAATATGGTGTTACCCAGTCGTTCGTATAAGACAATAACTAAAAAGCCATACACTGCTGATTTGTTGGTTAATTGTGGTAGTAATGGTATTGGTACTGGTACTGGCACTGGGACTGATAGTGGTGTATGATGGTGTTGGTGATGTTATATGTATGTATGTATGTGGTATGAGTAGAGTATAGTATGTAGTAAATTTTATGCACGTCTGAGCTGAACCTTTGCTTATCCAGTCATTCAGTCTGAACTCGGTTACCGACAGCGCAAGAAACACGGTCAGCACACGCGTAATAAAATGTTTAATAAAAATTTTTATAAAAGATACAACAATATTTATACAAAGTTAGCGATCATATGAATATAAATTTTATTTTGTGTGCGTGTGTGTGTGTGTGTGTATATATTACTCTATTTTTATTTTGCCTGTTTTACTTACATACGTACTTACATACCCAAACTACAACTTAATAAGAATAGAAAAAAAAGTGGTAAAGAAAATAGCAATAACAACAAGGGATACGGCAATACGAAACAGTTCTATACGATACAAAAATATTTATCTAACAAATACATACATACACATGTACATAAATATACATATGTATGTGTACATGCCAAATTGTCTGTGGACTGATTGACGTGCTTTTTTGTATGTCGTGTTTTTCAAATGAAAAAAAAAATTTGAATTTGAATTAGTGAAAAGCGGACGGATTTTTAATGAATTTTTTTTTTCATAAAATACCTATTGTTAATTTGTAAAAAAAAAAATAAAAAATTAAAAAAATATTCAAGTAATTTAAAAAATATGTTTTCAAATCTAAAAGCAAACACAAGTATTTATAAGCAGCAAAGAGAAAAGCTATTAGCCGACGCTAAACACAAAACGAAAAAAATCCAAAACTTCCTAGTTCTAAAATACAAAAAATCAAAAATGCTGTTTTATTAATAGCATATAACGCATAAAAACAAGTGCCTTAAATATGTTTTTAACAAAATTTTATAAATAAATATAGATAAGTATAAAAAATTGCATTAAAAATTTTTTTTATAGCAAAGAATAAAAAAATGACTTGCTAAAGAAAAATGTGCTTTAAATGAATGTGCCATTTTCTTTTTAAAAAGTGCATATATTAAATAAATTTTTAAAAAAGCTTTTGGTGGTAAATAAAAAAGAAATAAATTTTGTAATAGAAAATATTTTTAAAGTAATCTTATAAATATTAGCTTAAATGCATACGGATATATTGATTGGAGATCAATTTGTAGCATCAACAAATTATTGGGTAATGCAGGTGAGTTAATGAGTTAAGTAACAAACTTTTGCAATTATAAATAACTGAGAAAGAGAAAGAAAGAAGTGTGCTAATAATGAATGTGAGAAAAAATAATTTACAAATAAATATTCGTATTCACGGGAAAGCAAAAAAAAAAAAAAAAAAAAAATAAAGAATACTGAAGCAACTTTTGGGAAATGGAAAATTGCTGCGACGCTAGTTAGCTTGAGTTTGAAAAACAGATTTATGGAATAGACAAGTTTATGCAATCATATTCAAATATGTAATTGATTGATTGTAGCGGATGTAGTTCTTGATTGTGTCTGGTTATGGCCCATTATGGAAGCATGTACATTTTCCAGACTACTTTTCAGCAATGTTCTCGGCCAATTCATTCAAAGTTTCCCGTTTGTTCCCGTAAACCAAGAATTGAACATTATTTCAAAGAATACAGACAAAAGTCTAGGAATCATATGATATTGTGGTCAGTGACTTAATTCAACAATTTCTAATATTTTTCCTTCAAGAAAATGATAGTTTGAGTATAAGTATACATATACCATGGCTCTATATGGCTCTCACTTGTCTTATTTTCTAAGAATTGATAAGAAGTCCAGCCCATAAAGTGATCCAAGTAGGAAGAATCTATCCTAGTCGCTGAACGTAATATTGCGATTAAACTGAACACAGAAAGAAAATAATTTTCCAATTCAAACACAAAATTATCTAAATCAAATATTAATTTGTTCAATTTGTGTTGCAGAGGAATTTTTAAATTCCAATGCAAAATTTTTTAATAATTCGTTTGAAAAAAGATGCATTACTTTTGAATCAACAAATAGTTTCATGCAATAAATTTTTTTCACTGAAATTAAGGCCCTAATTTTGTAAAACGCAATGCCACGCGTTGACAAATCTTATGTGGAAAAAATTTAAGGGCCTAATTTTGTAAAACGCAACCCTTAGCGTTAATAAATTTTGTATGTATTTTATTTTTGTAATTGAAATTTTTTCCATATAAAATTTGACAACGATTGGCGCTGCGTTTTACAAAATTAGGCCCTTAAAACAAATAACTGATGTGTACAGCATGCAATTTTCATATTTGATTTCTGTTCTCTAAAAAATCTATTTATATAAAAAATCTATATTAATTATAGGAATTTGAATTTTTCGCACTATATATTTTTAAAATTGGAACAAACAAATAAACTTGAGCATTAAAAAAATTCACTGAAACTAAATTTTATTTAAAACAAACGTATATGTTACACCCCTTTTTAACAGCTCATGCAGTAGACTCGTATAGTAAAATTTGTATAAAAGTCACTCAAAAAAATTAGTAACTTCCACATACATTCTCTATCGTCGATCGCCTGAGTTGTGGAAACAGGGAGTTAAAAATTTTTTTTGTGTACATCGTACAAAGGAATTGATACTAATAATCTTACGAAAAACATTTTACGTACAATTTAAGTGTAGTGAGACTGTGAGAATTGGTTTTTTATTATTATCAAACTATTAATTATAATTAATCGGATCGGATGTATGCTAGAATTTCACGTATAATAATTATTAATAATAATTATTAGTTCACCATCGGCAAATACGTGAAATTCTAGCATACATCCGATCCAGACAATAAATGATGATTTACTGTGTTCTTAATAATTAAAAATATTTCTTAATAATATTTTATGTTTAATAAATTAATTCAGCATAACCCCCTGTTTCTATAACATCGATAGTCTACTTGTTAGGAATGAAACGATACGAGTAAATACAAGTAGGTACTCGATACTATTTCTCATAATCCAATTACTTTTCGTATCGATAATTTACTACTGAGTACCAAGTAGGTATCGTTAAAATGTACTCGTATCGGTCAAAAATACTCGTTTCTTATTTGCCACAAAAATATTGAACATGACGTTAGCTTAACAAAATTTCATTTGTTCGTATTAAGTTTAAATTTATGTTTAGAATATATCTGTGGCAAAAAGAAAAAATTGCTTAAGTCGGGATAAGCTGTTTTTAAGTTGACGGTACCCATGTAATCTCCGTATTAGAAAGTACACCTGGGGAAAATTTCATTTATTTTGTGCGCTTTTTTAGAAAGTTATAGCGCGATGGCTTACTTATCTTTTTTCGTTCTTCAATCTTATATGGAATATTACTTTACTTTAGCTTATACTTTGGTATATTTCAAATCGAATATGCTGTTTATAGTGCAGAACGAAATTTTCTAAAAGAAATTTAAGTGAATACCGAATTTCCTAATTTAACTGCAAAAGAAATACTCGTGGATTTCCGAAAATCGACTTGAAAGTTTAAAAGTGCTCTTGCAGTAGAGCAGTAAACTTTGACTCAAGCACTTTTTCCTTATTGTATTTACTTTTGTTTCATTACATCAAATCATATGAAGAACTTGACCGATACAAGTACGTATCGATGCTTTTTATTCGATTCTGAGTAGGTATCGATACTTTTGAACCGATACCGTATCAAGTAAAAGTATCGATACCTTGGTGGTATCGTTTCATCCCTACTACCCTACTACTTGTGTATACACTTGATATGAAACGCACTAATTTTTGGAGTGATTTTCATACAAAACTGCAAGACGAGTCATTTGCCAGATTGTGTTTCATTTAGTGAATTTAAGTTTGGCATTAGCTTAAATATTGGATTGTAGAAAGCAAATTCAATTGAAAACTATTGGTAATTGATGACACGAATATCATGCCAGGTTGGAATCTTAATTACAATTAATTTGATGGTGCGTGTTTTCTTATTATATTCTAAACAATTCAAGTACATATATCGTCGCTGTTTTAACTAACTGACCTAACTAACATTTTAAAAATTTAACAGAAGAGCAGGTTTTATAGTTGTTTTATACATTAATTCTTATGCTTTATATATAGGCAAAAAAGTAATGCTTACATTCATGAAAATTGTAGACAATGTGTATTATGACTTATAAAGTCCAGTAGAGGACTTAACTAATTAAAAAAAAAAAAAAAAAAAAAAATGTCAGTTAGGTCGGTTAGTTAAAACAGCGACGATATGTGAACTTAATTATAAAAGTGGTCTATGTCATATATGTACATCATGTATCGATATATTTATAAGATTATGTTTGACCAAAGCAAATATTATTTTTATATTATGCAATATTTAAATTTATATTAATCGAGACTACATAGAAAACAAATATTCCTGCAATAAACAAATTTAATTGAAAACAAAACTAAAAATTAACTAAAAATGTAATTGAGTCAATTAAACTTTGTAATTAATAAAATTTTTAAACAAAAGTTTAATTGACTTAAATACATTTTTGAATGATTTTTGGTTTTAGTTTTTAATAAAAGTTGCTTATTGCTGGAATATTTTTTTCTGTATAGTCTCGATTAATATAAATTTATTTAATATTTTAAAACTATTTATTTAAATGCATGAAATACCGAATTATATATATTTGACATAAAGTCTTTAATTATTTAATTTGAAAATTTTGATTGTTTTTATGGTTGTCTATATGCATTTTGTTCCCGCTTTTGGAACAAGCATTAGTAGACTTCAACCCAAAAAAAATTTAGAATTTTGTTAATGAACTTCGTATGTTAAAATTAAGACTCTTAATACTAAAAGATTGAGAATCACAATATACAAAGATAATAAGTTTGAAAGCCTCAAACAAAAATCTTTACAAAACAAGCATCTTTATTTGATTGTTCATCTATTTTATTTTCTGCTAACTTTTTAATTTCATAACCAAGGGCTCATACATATGTCCAGTCGTAAAACAGAGCTGGCCACCGAGAGAATTCGTATAAGATTTGTATAAGAAGTTTATTGATGTTCGGCACTCTGGTGCTACTGTGGGCAGTGTGGTCATAAGGCCGTGGTCGGCAAAATAAGGGCGCCGCGCATTTTAATATACCCTTCTATTATGAATGTGTACACACGCATTGTTGAGAACAAGTTGTATTTGTCTCATACTCTTAAGAATCAGCGTTGTTAGAGAAATTTTTTTCCTAACAATAAGAAAATATGTGTGATGAGAATTTACAAAATTTCTTATTTTCAGAAAATTATTATGTTAAAACAGAAGGTTTGGTTTGTCAACGTGCGTTGTCATGCATGAAAAAACAAAACGTGAAATGCAAAGGCATTTTCAAGCATACATTTGTTTAAATTATTTTAGGAAAATTTTTTACAAAACCATCTTTTTAATCACCATTACATTGACATATCACCAACAAAAGATGCCTTTCTTTATACACAAAACTTGAGGGCTTCTTCTGACTATAATGAAATCAAGCTTGCCTTTAGAGATATAAAATTTCAAATTTGTGAAACAAAACGAAATTTCACTGGCAACACCGCTTTCTGGTGAAAGTATAACTCATACAATTGTAAAATATAATGGTATATGTTGCCGACCACGGTCATAAAGTATCTCTGGGCTGAAGAAAAGCTCTTACGTCATCGCAATTATTTTTAAAGTGCGGTCTGGTCTGGTTTTTGTGTATTGTTTGTTTGGCCTTTGAGTTTTGCGTCTAACGTGAACGAATTCATAGGTCGTTTGCAGCTCCCGAAGCAAGCTAATAAGCTTTGGATACCCTGGCTATTTGGCTACGTGACTTTGTCACTTTCTATTCAGTTTAGAACACAGAGTTCAAAAACTCTTTTAATAATTTTTATATTATAATACAAAAAAAATTAATATCATAAAATGAAATTAAATGATTCATATACATCATACATAGCATCGAGTGATAAGATTATTTTTTTTTTTTAGAATATGAAATTAATTATCTGAAAAGAAAACCGAAATGAAGCAGTCATTGCTAAGTTTTGATGAGCAATTAAAAGAAAGTATTTGATATTAATAAAACAGTTAAATTAAGAGACAAATATTTTATTGCCCAAGAAAATCATATAGTTTGGTTATTTTTTGGAGACAAACATAAATGTTATCAGCCTTTAATACTTTATAGTATTTTGTTTTTAGCAAAATATTAATAAAGAAATTATATAAAACTATATTTTAATGAGCAACTTTATAGCTAATTCTCCCCTTATAAAATCAAAAGTTGATAAGCAAAAGTTGTTGTGTATCGACTGAAGCTATGGTCAAACTTGTCAAACATTTGCCCAAAAAAGCGTAACCAACAAACACTAATAAAAAAAGTTTTGATCCAGACACTTGTTTATCATATTAAACAGTTTCAAACATAACTAATGCATAATGTTATAGGCGCATATTCAGAAATTATCACTAAGTGTTAACTTTTTTAAGTACCTATTTAAGTTATTCATAGTTGATTACTTTCAGCAGTAAAAGTTTACACTTAATTATGGGTAAAGCTGTAACTAAATGCCAACTAACTAATACATTCAAAGAACAGCTGACTGACTTCATTTACAATTTATTTGAAAAGTAAAATCAATTTGTGGCTCTTTAAAATGCACAAAACAAAAAATACTCTTTATTTTCTAAAATTTTTCTATATAATAAGCTTTCCTTTTTATCTTTACTTCTTGCATTTATTTCTATTGCGTCCAAAACAATATCCATATAAAGCAATAAAATAAATTAGAGATGTGTTTTTGGTCAACAAAAATTCTATTGAATATTTTTATTTTTGCAGGCCCATATTTTAATTGATTTGTATAAGGACTATAACCAAAAAATTACTTTTATAGATTTTGTAAATTTTTTTTAAGGAAATTAAACTGTTTTTTAATAGATTCATAAGCTTTTTAATTAATTACAGAATTTATCGTTCAAAATATTATCGACATTTTATGCTCTCACATAACAATATGCAAGGTTGCATTTCGTTTACCAGCTGAAAGCAGTTGCTGCACTAGTTATGAATTGTGAATAAGAGCTATAACTATCTATGAACTATATATTAGTTTCTGTTTTATTAGTTTCGACTTTGGTTACGATTTCTGAATGTGCGCCATAGAATCCAACAATATTGGCTCCTCTTTAACTTGACAAACTTTTGTCTGAATTGAAAGATTTTTCATTGGCATTTAGTGGTTACACTTCTGTGGGCAAATGTTTGACAAGTGTGACCGTAGCTTTAGTTTAGTCAGGCTTGCCATTTTAGCATTTTTAGTGCTAGACTTAGCACTTTTTTTCTTCGTTTAGCACTAAAGATTTTGAAAATAATGCTAAGTGCTAGTTTAGCACTTTCTTAAAACTATTTGGCATTTTTTGCACTTTTTATTTCATTATATTTATAAATTTTCCATAGATAATTGCTTAAGAAAAATTGCTATCCAATTAAATTTATATGTTTATAAAATTTATTTATCTTCATTACGTGTTTAGTATGACAGGAGACTGAAACGCTCTGAGATACACATATGGGTACAAATATATTAAATTAAACCATTTGAAATACTAAATTAAGAAAACTTGTTTTAAGTTTTGTTCTTTTTAAGAACTTATAGTGTTAATAAGGTTATTGATCTGCTTAACAACAGAGTCAAAGCTAAAGTAAGCCCGAGACTTAAGTTGTCGGTTATACGATTATGTTTCAGTAAAACTATAAAACGTGTGCAATTGGTATATCTGTTAATTAAATCGGTCCATCTAATTTATTTATGTAGAAAATAAATATGTTTTTACTTAACTACTCTATTTAACACTCATAAAGATTTTTTCTTTCTTGGTATTGCATTCGCAGCTGGATTAAAAATTTGTAAATTAAATATTTCAATCGCCCTATATATAAAATTTTTTTTTGAATATGTTATTGTTTAAATCGTTGGGGTTACGTAAAAAGGTCAAATCTCGGACAATTTACACAACACCATCGATATTATTATCGGTTTGATCCTTACTTTCAAATCTTTCAAAAAATATGGCGAAATTTTATTCACAGTAAAAAACTTAACATAATACTATACAATTTTGCCAAAAACATTATACAAAATAATTGTCTCTTCTCTGTTATGAAAAAATGTATTGTGCCACCTAAGTATATGATTGATATACACGTTAGCGATGATATAGAATACAAAAAATTCACAATTTCATTGCAAGAGAAACTAAAAATTATAACAGGATTTTACACTTTGTTGTGTGTGCTGTAGAACATTTTAGCACTTTTATTTCTGCAATCTAACACTTTTCCTCTTACATCTTATGGCAACACTGAGTTTAGTAAAAGAAATATATTTAACAATTGTGAACAGTATGGTACACGGTACTGAAGGAATATGCTACATTGCCTTAAAGCTTAAAAGACTGAAAAAGTTAAATGAAACACTAAGGTGTTTCATAACATTGAACTTGTTACAAAATGTCTCTTCAAAATTATTTTTTTTTTTATTTTATTTTTTCTATAAAATAATTAATTAAATGAAATTAAATTATTTGGGACAAATTATTATTAAATTGAGCATTGAAACTCACATACAAAAACAAAATGTGGTTAAAATATGAGTAAAATATTTTTTCATTTTGTGTGAATTATTGGAGTCATAAGCATCACGTTCATATAATTTCTTTCTTTCTTTTTGAAGATAAAATTTTCTGCATATCTGTATTTTTATTTCTTATCATAAAAATCAAAATTTGAGCAACGAATATTGTGGCATGTAAAATCGAACTAAGTTTTACTATGGTGTTTACAAAAAACAATACAAAATATTAATGAAGGGGCCCTCTTTCGCTTTCGAAGGCCACTAATAATGTTATATATTATAAAAGTGGACTTAGCAGATTTGCACTGTAAGCTGACGATATAAACAATTACTAACTGCTATTTCCCAGAAGTATATTTTATTTTTAATATAACTATGTATTTAACTTAATGCTTCTAGTCATTATTTTATTGTCGCAAGGGCTTTTTCCACAATTTGTGGTTAAATAAGAAATAATTTTTAGCCTTTGTTACCAAAAAAATTCTACATAAAATTCTCTGAATTCCATAGAATTCATAAAAGTTTCGTGACATTTAGGTTTGTATTAAAATCAAAAGCTCTAGTTTCATTCATTCAAATCCATCTACAACTGAAGAGAAGAATGCCATAATATAAAATATTTATTTAAAAATAAAATAAATAAACAAATTCAAAATGATAGTCAATATCTAAATTCTAAGAATACATCATAATTACACGTGTTCTATATTTTTTTCTAACAACACTGCTTTTACTTTGAAAGATAGCGGGCGTGGGAACAGAACCACTTTACAATAGCTGCATTCACAACTAGGCGGCGCATACAAACACATATACATAAATGTGTATATACATATCTATGTATGCATAGAAATTATATGTAAAGAATTTTAAACCAAAAATTTTTATTAAGTTTATCTAAGAGTAAATAGCAACAATTATATTTTTTGGGCCACTGAATTTATTTTCAAAGTTGCATTTCCAATAAAATAGTACAACAAGTAATAACAACAAGAATATTATTAATAATATAATTATTATATGCTAAATAAACATTATTGACTTATGGTGAAATTCCCCTTCTTTTAATACTAAAAACATAAAAGCATAAAATACGGACAGGATAAGTGAAAGGTTGATCAAACATATATGGGATACTCTTATTCCCCACTTTCGAAACTAAACATTTCATGAAAGCAACTCCACCGTGAGTACATACATACATACATACATGTATACATACTTGTTTATATATTATAGATACCTGTATGAATGTCTGTTGAAGTTGTATGTCAATGTTAAATTCAATAAAATAAATATGTAACTCAGAGCTGGAAAATGGTTATCAAATAGAAAAAATTATGTGGCAGATGTATATAGTTATGCCATTCAGATAAGTTGTGGCTCAAGCGTCAGCGGTTTAAGTTATTATTTAATAATTAAAATAGATTTCAAAAATTTCTGTGGTAATAAGGAAAAAATGCTTGAGTCATACTTTACTGTTATGTAGGAGAGAAGTTTTAAGCTTTCAAGTCATTTTTCAGAAATTTATCTCTTTTACAGTCGAGTTGGAAATTTCGGTTTTCAATTTCCTTTTTTTTTGTTTTAAACATTGCTCTACATATTAAAATTAATATATCACATTTGAATTTTACCAAAGCTATATTAAGCCATTTTCCATATAATATTTTAAGTCTCAAAAAGAAGATAAGCAGCAAGTTATTGGTCATTGCGCTGTAGCTTCCTGAAAAATAGGATAAAATAATTGGAATTTCGCGCAGAGATACTTTCGAATACGAAGATTACAAAAGAATTACTCAAAATGAAAAGATTACTCAAAATCAGCTTATTTCGACTTTAGCAGTTTTAGAGCTATGCTTTTTATGCCAGACACAAGAGCTAAGACGTTAGCTTTGTGACAAAAATAATCGACACTAGACACAGTCATACACTTATTTTTATTTGGAAGTGAGTGAAAAAAAAAGAAGCAATGCAACGATTTATGATTAATTGCAAATATTCTGACAAACACAGATGCAGAAATCTACATCAACTGAAACCACACACAGTGTACCAAAACACAAAGAACGCTGATGATGAAGGTGTAGTGGCCTTCGAAAATAGCTGGTTGTTCCGTTCTACTACGTGTTTGGCAAAATATTTATTTCGGTGTTCTTTCTTCATGTATAATTCTCACATGTAATTTGGCTTACAAAGCCTGATAAAATCATAAATATAGAAACAAACGATGTTCGAACAATAATAATAAAACTAACTAAAATGAGAACGATTATTCAATTTGCATTTGTATCTAGGCGGTAGTGCGCCAGGCCAAGTTCTGGCCAATGCACGTAGTGTGTATATTTACACAAAACCATTCGAGCTGTTTTACCCCCCTCATAACTTTGTTCCCCGCAATCATAAAATTATGATATTTAAATCATAATTAGAATAAATTCATATAACCTCATATGCGAAGTTTGAAAGTTTTACAATGAAAGCTTCCGGAGATATAGAGGTACAAAAATTGCATATTTTAAGACATACTCACTGACCACTGACCACTGACCACTGACACACTCATCAAATTGATGAAGCACTTCCGCTATAGCTAGAGAGCTAAAAGGATCTAGGTGAGCAATGAACCAGACAAATCTGAGAACCCAAAAATTTTAGCCAGGAGGGCGGGGCTACGCCCATAAAAATTAAAGTTTGTGCTATTCAGCTGAAATTCGATAGAGAGCTAGGTCTAGGTGAGAAATAAAATAAAAAAAATTTGAAAACTCGGAAATTGTGACCAGGAGGGCGGGGCTACGCCCATAAATGTCAGAATTAAAAAAGCAAATCTAAGGCGCTTAATGGAAGCTTTTTTTATTGAAATTCGGCATGTACACTGCGATAATGCAAGGCTATACAATTTTTATTAAAAAAAATGGGCGTTGACACGACCATATAATTTAAACCTCATTTTAATGCCCTGCGGCTCAGCATATTTAGATATACTATTTATCTAGCTATCATTATCCGCTTGTAACGAAACTAGACACGAATAATTAGCACTGGCCCAAAACAATTTTGACCTTGAAAAAGTGGGCGGGGTTACGCCCATAAAAATTAAAAGTTAAAAGTTAAGCTAAGGAGCTGAAATTTGATATACAAGTAGGTCTAGGTCAGAAACCAACTAAAAAATTTAAAAACTCGGAAATTTTAGATAGAGGGGCGGCAGATTATCTACAAATTATATGACGACCTTACGATTACAAATTTTTATCATACATAATATATTTCTGTGTTAGTTATTGTGGCAAAGAAGAACTTGGTAAAAATTTATATCTCACAACTTTTAATGGCCGAAATTTTGGATAAGAACTTTGCCGTTTTTCACATTTATGTTTTTGTGAGGATTGTTTTTACACATGAACACCAATAAAATATATTAATTTAATCCTACGCATCTAGAAAAGAATACAAAGGTAGCTATATGGAAACGTTTTAAAATATTTGCTGCGCATTTTACATCATCATATAATATAATTTTATTGCATTGTTATTTCATACAAATTAAATTTGTCTTATATGCTCGTAGCTGAGCAGCATAGCTCTAACCGAGTGTCATAATACAGCTCTGTCTTTTTTTTTCTTTTTTTCCACAGATTTAATGCTGACATACCACAGCAAATCGGCGAGATACACATACAGGGCAATTATGAATAAAATTTCGCGGGGAATATCTCCCTTTTCCAATTAGAATTTTTTGTTTTCGCTATTACTTGCTATTAATTGGAATTGTTCCCAGGGACAAATTTCCCGCGGAATTTTATTCATAATTGCCCTGGTAATTTTTTTTAAATATTACTTTCGCAATACTGTACAATACTAGATTATAACTAGATGAATCTGGCATCTTAACTTCTTTAGAATAACGAATATATTCTTTAACAATGCAAGATAAAAAGAAATTCAAATTTCTTACGAATATTTGAAAACTTTTTCTTGCCATCCAAATTTAAAGCCGAAAGTAAAATTATTCGTGTACGAGTTGTACGTGTACCGCGATACTGGCTTTGGAACACTAAAAGTATATGCTTAACAAATTTTCCAGCCCTGAGCGTATGTAAATATTTCGTACAAATTCATGTTCTTGTTG
This sequence comes from Tachina grossa, assembly GCA_949987645.1. NCBI lineage: Eukaryota > Metazoa > Arthropoda > Insecta > Diptera > Tachinidae > Tachina > Tachina grossa. The sequence goes on along the minus strand of OX465276.1, from coordinate 21,789,693 downwards.
TACATTTAATGTTTTGTTTATTTTCTGACTGTGTGGGAATTCGTGAGAGTTATTTGAAGTTTAGCGACAATTTTTTTTTTAGCAAATACTCATATTTAACTATTTGGGCTTAATTAGTTCATAAACGAAATGCAAAGTGTTATAAGTACACGCCACATACATACATACATATATGTGTGTGTGCATTTAGACATCAATGTTTACATACACATTTACATAAATACATATGAATATGCATATGTAGACATTTACAAGAAAGCAGAGTTGTCAATGATATCGAACGAAATTTTAAATAATTTTAAAAGAGTTAATCTATATAATTAATAGGCAAACATGTTTTTTGTAATCCCTTTTACGCTGGTACCACTGTACTGATTTTAAAAAGATTTATATGGTTTTAAAGGATTTTTTATACAGATGTGCAGAGTCTATATTTTATTGAAATCGGTTTAGTATTTTGGGACCTACAAGCGTTTAAAGTTGCTACTACTACATGCAAACATATTACACACGCATTTATTAGCTGACAAATAAAGGCTCAATCAGACGTGACATAACCATAGCCATAGAGAGCAGCCGTTCGAACCAAACTAATGGGCAACACTGTATTCGATTATACGTGACTCGCCATAACGCCATAACTCTCACTATAGAAACCAATTGAATTTTGGTTTGGTTATGGTTATGGCTATGTCACGTCTAATTTAAACTTAAAAAAGAAACAAAACATGAGTGCGTGAGTGGGTTTGTAGTATTTCTCTTGATCTAACAATTTTTTTCTCTTATTTGTTGTTGTATGAAAGCCATAATACTTAAAGGAATAGAATTGAATAAAGTGAATTAACTTGGTTAAAGGGATTTTGTTTATGTTTTTTAATTTCATGTATTATTTAATTATGCTTGCATATGTATGTAAGTTTGTGTGTGGTTGTGTTTTAATGAATTTTTTATGAAGTTTAGATACATTTTCTTTGAATCTTAAATTATTTACATTTTGATTCTAGAATACGGACGAGTGTGTCGTCCGTTTGGTATATCTAGTTTTAATTATTATACGAACTCCATTCGTTTCTATATTTGTGATTTGAACGGACTAAGGTTCGTATTGCTTTTAAGCCAAATTACATGTGATAATTATTAATGAACAAATAACACCAAAGTTTGTTGTAAATATTCTGACTAACAAGACATGGTTGAACGGAACAGCTAGCCGTTTTCGAAGGCCACTAAACCTTCATCATCAGCGTTCTTCTGTGTTTGGTCCACTGTGTGTGGTGTCATTTGATGTAGATTTCTGCTTTATATACGAAACTTTTTTGCAAATAGAATATGTGAATTGTTTTGATTCATCGTATTTCAATTTGCTGAAATGTGTTTCGTAATGAAAGCTCAAACTTACCATCTCTATATTTACAACAGTATTACCATTAAAAGAGTTTATATGGAAATTAACTTGCCGCCGGTTTTTTGTATTAAGCAATATTTTTTGTTAAGATAACATATGACAAAATATATTAAACTGCCACACCGTATTCACATCTGGCAACTCAATAACATACATATATACTAGTGTTCTGCACAAGACTATTTATAAGACCTTTCAAGACGTGAGAGATTTTTTCAAATGCTTTACTAAGGCGAAATATTCTAAAAGAATCGCTTAGCAACACTGTTGGCAAGATATTTTTTTCGGTTTTCTGTCTTGCCAACAACACTGTTGGCAAGATATTTTTTTCGGTTGTCTGTCTTGCCAACAGTGTTGTTTAGCGATTCTTTTAGAATATTTCGCTGTAGTAAAGTATTTGAAAAAATCTCTCATGTCTTGAAAGGTCTTATAAATACTCTTGTGCAGGACACTAATATATGTATACTATATTTTATTGCTGGAAAGGTTATAATGCATAATAACCAGGTTTTTTCATACGGAATATCCTGGGAAAAAATTCCCCGAATCCTTTTCATTTTCCGGGAAAGAAATCCCGGGAAATTTGTGCGGTGGTTCTAGGGATTTGTCTATGTTTCATTATGGCAAATTTAGTTTGTACTCGCATATTTCTTGATAAGTGCCGTTAATCACTTTACGAATGCTTTAAATTTTAAAGTTTGAAAACATTGCAAAAATATTCTAATAAGAAAATGGATTTAAGTATCTTAGATTCAAAGCTAGTCAGAAATGGTGGATTTTCGGTAGAGGCTCTATTGCAAGTCCATCATGAAATGAAGTAAATAAAACTAACTGAGAGTTGTCAAATAAAGCAATGTTGCCAAAACAAAGTTGTGAATCCGGGAAAAGCAGCCATAATTAAAAAAAAAAATTTTACTAATTAGAAAATAAATAAATTTTAAAAATTTTTGCCAACTCTGATGATTGATATAATAATTTTGGTAATTGGTGTTAAATTTAAAATTTTTTTTATTTACTCCAGCAATTTGATAATTTTACTCCGTTTTTTAACTCTTCTGCAATTTCTACTTTGTATTTGTACCCTTGATCCAAAATATGGTAAAGGATGTACATATGTATATAGTTTTGTCAATACGTGTGGAATTTCCACATGATGTACAAGTACATATTGCTGGGTCTTTATGAATAGGGAAGACCAATAAAAAATATCCGTTTGTCTGTCTGTTCGGCCGTATATCTGTTCATTAGCCCATCCATCTGCCTGTACGTGAAATCAGTTTGCCGAAGCTCCCAGAAAATAAGATACTGCGGTCTTGAACTGATATATCAAAAAATGGCTCAAAATAGATTGGTATTAAAAATCAGCAAAATCAAAAGAATGGCTTCAGAGCTGGGAAATTTAATATATATTTTTTTTTTGGTATAAAACTAATTTCTTTTTGTTTGTTAACTAAACATCTTTTATATTTCAGTAAGATTTTAGTTTTAGTTTTAAATATTAAATTCTAAAATAATATTATTATTTAATAATAAATTAAAAAAAAATCAAAAAAAAAAAAGTTTTAGCCTTTTCTGTTATATAAAAGTAGCCTTAAATTTTTTTCTTCTACAAAAAATCAACATATTTTGTATTTAAGAAAGGATAGAAAAATATTAAAGCATGATTCCAGGGTTGGAAAATTTAATTTTATCTAAAAGTAACTAGGTCAAATTAATTTTTGCTTTTTTATAAACTTAATATATTTTATTTTATATGAAGAAATAGTTTGTTATTAAAAATTTAGAAAAATCAAAAATACAACTCCAGAGCTGGAAAGTTTTAAATAATTTTTTGAATTAAACCTATTTCTCTTTTTCAGTAAGATTTCAATATGAATTTTTAATATGAAATTTCAAAATAATATTATTATTTAATATTAATTTGCAAAAAAACAAAAAAAAAAAAAAAAAAAAAAAGACGATATCAGGGTTGGAAAATTTTAACCTTTATTGTTCTATAAAAGTAAGCTTAAATATTTTTTTCTACAAAAAATCATCATTTTGTTTATGAGAAAGAATCGGAAAATATGAAATCATGATTCCAGGGTTGGAAAATTTAATTTTTTTGTATATAAACTTAGTACATTTTATATTTCAGGAAGAAAAAGTTTGCTATAAAAAATCAGAAAAATAAAAAATACAATTCCAGAGCTAGAAAATTTTAACTTTTTTTGTTACACAAAAAACAATTTTTTTTCTTTAATCAAATTAATTAATTCATTTCTTTTTTCTTTTAATCAAAAATATTTTATATATTAGAAATTAATAAAAATTAGTATTACAAATCAGAAAACTAAAACATATGGTTTCAGGGCTGGAAAAAAGAAAACGATTTGGTATATAAAATTTACTAAAAAAATATATTAATTGAAATTTATTTGCTGGTAGTTTAGCATGTCTATATACGTATTTCATTGGCGCTTGAACCAAATCATCAGTAGACTTTGACCACAAATTTTAAACAGTCACAAGCCTCTTACTTTATGCAGTGACTTTCAAAAACTATATGAGAACCCATAAAATAATAATACTTTTGAAAATCACAAAAGAAAAAATAAGCTTAGTAGGCTTTGAAACTGATACAAAACTCAGCAAATAATTTATATCCAGGTGAACCCATTTTATTTTTCTACATCCTTATACAATTAGAAATCCATTGGATAACAATAAAAGTATTTACAAGGCTAAATGAAAAATAAAACATTAATTGAACTTTAAAGAAAATTTATTATTTGACATATTGTCAGAAGTGTACATAAAATAATTGAAATTTATTTGCTGGTAGTTTGACAATATGTCAAATAATAAATTTTCTTTAAAGTTCAATTAATGTTTTATTTTTCATTTAGCCTTGTAAATACTTTTATTGTTATCCAATGGATTTCTAATTGTATAAGGATGTAGAAAAATAAAATGGGTTCACCTGGATATAAATTATTTGCTGGGTTTTGTATCAGTTTCAAAGCCTACTAAGCTTATTTTTTCTTTTGTGATTTTCAAAAGTATTATTATTTTATGAATTCTCATATAGTTTTTGAAAGTCTATGCATAAAGTAAGAGGTTTGTGACTGTTTAAAATTTGTGGTCAAAGTCTACTGATGATTTGGTTCAAGCGCCAATGAAATACGTATATAGACATGCTAAACTACCAGCAAATAAATTTCAATTATTTTATGTACACTTCTGACAATATGTCAAATAATAAATTTTCTTTAAAAAAATATATTTTTTCTTTGTTATTAAACATACATATTTTATATTTTAAGAAAACCTTTACTAAAAAATTTTGTTATATATCTAAAATTTTGATAGGAAGATATAAACTAAGCATAAACATGGGCACTCAGTAGTCTTACGAAGTTTTGTGATATTGTGCTTATTATGATCTCAGCAAAACTAAGTTTCAAATCGATGGTTATGCGTTGAAAATTGTATTTTAAGGGCTGTCAAAATCTTACTTACGATTACAAATAATCGGCTTTTTAAAAAAAATTTAGTTCGTCAATTATGTCACTTAGTTTTTTTGGCGTTTTTTTTTTATAACAAACACGAACACAACCCGGAAAGCGATTAGCTTGTCTGCGAAAAACACCCAGGGTCTATGGTGGGAATAGAACCCACGACCTCTGGACTGAGATGCTAGCATCGCTACCACTCAGCCACGGCACGATATATATATATATATATATATATATATATATATATATATATATATACATACGTCTGATTCAAGTAGCTTTAGATGTTTTGGAATAAATTGCATTAGAAATTGCTTATATCTGTTAAAGGCCTGTCTAATTAATAGAATAGGGAAAATATCAATAATGCAAAATAAAAAAATTCTTTAATGTAGAGTGCAAAATATACAACTATTGTTAACATCCAAAATAAAATCTTTGAATAAAATTATTTAGTCAAAATGATTTCTTTTTTCACAACATAAATTGCATATACATACGTACATATATACACATACGTACGTCGGCGAAGGGTATATAAAATTCGGTACAGCCGGATATAACACTCTTACTTGTTTCATTTAAAATTTCCAAGCGATATTATAAAGACATCAAAATAATATCATTCAGATTGCTGCTGGCCACCGAGAGATTTGTTTTCGTGTATTCATTTGCATCAGATGCCACTTTGGCCGACTATGATTCAGATGTTAAAAAATATATAAAGTGATATTGCTTTGGATTAAAATCGCATAAAATTTTAATTTTCGTCAATAATTTAATATTCTTGTTGTTTATTGTATTTGATTTAAAATTTAACTTTTTCAAATTATTTTTTGTTAGCTTGTGCCTTACTTTGGACACCCCTGGCTATTTACTTACAATTCAGCACCAAGAGATAGACCGACAGACATTCAGCCAAGATAATGTTAAAGTTAAATAATCTAAAAATTTTCTCACTTCTTAATGAGTTAAAAAAAGACAAATATAAATAATTTTTCTTTGTTAGGAAGAACTTATATAGTTTTATTTGATGACACTTCACGATTAACAATAAAGATAATGACAGGAAGTATTTTTACGTTTGTGCAAGTAAATAAAAGCAAAATAATAGGAAAATTAATAAATGAGATCAAAGTGTCGAGTTGTTTTTATTTTTACAATGAAATCACATAATATTAAATATTTAAAGCAGTCTTATTAGGAAGAGACATCGGAAGTTTTAGAAAGATCTTTAATATTTTTCATGATGATGAACTGAAAGTATTCAAAAGATTTTAAAGTATAAAATATAAAATAAAAATATTTGTATTGTTTTTGTTTTTCGAAAAGATATTGGGAAAATTTTATATATTTTGATTGCAAAAAACAAACTAAAAATAATAAGAAATAATGCAAATATTTCTATTTCTCAGATTTATAAAAACAAATTATCTTTAACTACTTATTTCTTTTTATGATTTTTCTTACTTCCTTTTATTATTTTGAATTATATTCTAAGCTGCACAAGAGCTTTAAAGAGCACTAAAAAAAGTTCAATAACGAGAGAAGATTATTGGAAATAACAAGCTTCGTCATTATACCCACAACACTTTTCCATACAATTGAATACAAAGTAAATATTTTGTTAAATTAAAAAAAAAGAATTTTAACAAATGTATGAATAAATGTATTTATGTGTGTTTATGCATACATATGTAAATTTTTAAAATATCACAAGCAAACATTAAGCGAAAAAAACACATGTCCATCATCAAAGAGTTCCAGCTATAAATAAATAATAAATAACCCAGCAAACAATAGGCTTTATATATTTTAGGTATGCATGAGTATATATCGCTACTTTATTGTCTTATAGTCACAACTCAAAATGTAATGAAGATATAAAAAATTTTCTTAGTTCAAAAGAAAAAGCTCAAGAAAAAAAAACAACGATTTTTTATGACTTGAACGTATTTTTTAATGAAACATAAGTCCGAGGGCACGAAATGAGCAGTAAAACGGCAAAGCAGCAAGCGACGTAACATACGGTAGCTTATCGCTTTTTTCCTTTAAGTGGCAGGTGGCATATTTAGGGTAATTTCTGAATTAATATAAATATTTCTAATCGGAGTTGAAACAAATTATATTTATCTATCAGATAATCACAATAAAAATTTAAAAAATAAATAAAATAAAAATAAACTTAAGTATTTACTCTTAATTTTAGTAGCTCTAACAATGAGTACGTATGGTCACGAATTTTCTTTCATTTAACTATAACTATAGTTGATTGCAGCATTCTTTAGGTCATTTATGTGAAAAATTTAAATACTCTACAACTATAAATAGCAAAGCATATGCGTATTATGCAAAGCGTAGTATTTGTTATACTTACACTCAGAGTATGATTATACTTGGAGTATGGATATTTATTCGGACAAAATATATGCACGCATGATACTCAGAATATTTATTATACATTTATATACATTTATGTGTATAAAACTGAATGGAAAATTTGCTTTCGCAAATCAGATAATTGGCAGGTAAAATTAAAATAAATATAATTCAAATATTTATTAGTGTTTGTTATGGGAATATTTATATATAACTGAAACTGAAACTGTTTGTTGTAAAATTTGCAAACCAAAATCGTTAGTAAACTAATATTTTGTAATTCGTAAGGTTCAATAAAAATTTCCAAATGTGAACGCAAGGTTAAAAATTGCTACAAAAAAAGAAATTTTTATCTAGCCTAGAACATAACGTTAACAGTTTTGTTGGTTGTATCTAGAAAAATAAACAAACTCAAGTAGTGTAAATATTGAGAAAATAGTTGACGAAAAAAAGCGAAAGCGAAAATTCCCAAACATGAAGATCAACAAACCAAAAAAAAAAAGAACAAGAACAAGAAAACAATAAACCTTTCTTTAAACACCGCCTCAATCTTAAGCAAATACGCCGAAAAAACACACACATGCAATAGTAAGCGTCCAAAGGAATGAGCGTATCTGGAACTTAAAAAACCCAAGAGATGAAAAAAGCTCTTGTTTTCATTTAACAAAAGGTTCTGTTTTTTTTAGCGTAATGCCAAAACTAAAGTGCAAGTGAATAAAACATTTACAAATCGTTTGCAACAGCTTATAAATTTATGGTTATTCGTGTGTGTATGTGTGTGTGTATGTGTGAATGCTGGCCAGAGATGGAAAAGTTAGCGCAATGCCACTTTTGTTTGTTGTTTGGTGCAGCTAATAATACAATAAAAAAACGGAATTTTCTTTTCTTTACGTCTGAATAAAGCGCATAATAAATTGCGATGGATTTTCGTTACATTTCATTTGTGCACCCAAAGAAAAAAAATTTTAAATTAATAAAACTCACATAGATTCAATAAAAACATTAACGAAAGTCTAGTCATGATGAACATTTTTATTTCAATATTAAACAACATTAACCTATTTTGATAATTTTAATATAAAATTATATATTGAAATAATATTTTTCGACATTCAACTCTTATGGAATGGCATTGTTGTCTAATTGATATGATATTTCTTACACATTCATTTACTGCCTGTCCCACGATGTCACTCGCAAACAACAATAACATTAGAAAATTTGTTGTTTTCAATATAAGTTGTCATTCGAACGTTTTCGAGCGACATCGTGGGACATGCAGTTAAAGTGGTGTCCCTTAGATTTTAATATGCTTCGCATTAATTTAATATTTTGCAATTTAAATATCAGTTTAACTGAGAATGTGATGAAGTAAAAAACTTAAAATAATATGTTTAGATTTTAAAGCAATGTTGATTCAATGTAATTCAAAAAATAAATCGAAACAACATTAACTAGAAATTTAAAATTATTGATTTAAAATATATATTATCTATATAAAATCGTAGTGTTTGTTTGTTCTTAACGCATGATCTCTGGAACTGCAAGAGCTGTTCGAGACAATACCCTGTAGGTTATTGTTTTTTAACCCAACAAGTGACCACAGGGTGGAATAAATTGGATTTGTAAAAAATAAATTATTGAGGGTACGACAACGTTTGCCGGCCTTATTTTCTTATTACGAGTATATTGAAATTTATTGAATTAATATGACGCGTTCTTATAAATCAGTTCCAGCTTTTCCCTGAATGTAGTTATTATTTAAGCTTAAGTAGCTAATAAACATTTTAATCGCGTCCAAATTCAAAACTCCCTTTCCCTTTTTCCTTAAATTACTTTTCTTGCTTTGATAATTTGATGATTTAATTAAGTCATACACGAAAACTCTTTAGATTCAATATGAAGAAAAATTTTTCAGCTTGTGATTGAACAAGTGAAAATATTTCGAATGGGTTAAAAGCTCTAGAAGAATTTCAAATAAATTTTATTAAGAGAACTTTCGTGTTGGTTTCCATTTGGGACATGAAATATATACATCTTATTTACCGCCGCGGCTCACTTTTAACGAGTATTTGAGTGATTTAAAGTACCACACAGGCATTGTGAGTGGGAGTTGTACACTAACAAATGCAAAAGCTTAATGCAGAGCTATAAAAGAATTAAATTTGTTCTTATTATGCAAAGACAATTATAATAAAATTATTTCTCATTTGGCAATAAAATAAACTGAAATGAAATTGGCTTTAATTTCTGTGGCCTTCAAAGCTTAGCATTGCTTTTTGGTATTTTAAGAGTATGCATATGTTTACTTTTACTCTGCTATGCTTCCATAGAATTAATTCTTTTCACACTCTGACGTATTTACTAGCCAAGGGCCTGCTTTATTATTTATTCCTTGCTTGTAACTTTCCATATATTGTAGTATACATCCATCCTCCGTTGTTGTTGCTGTTGTTGTATTGTCTTCCAAAGATGTTGCATGCTTGATTTGTTTATTTGGTTTTTATTGTTGTTCTTGTTTTTTTTTGTAGATGTTATTGCCTGTTGAGATTCTTTCATGTTTTGTAACAAATCATTAGTGCATTCGTCATTATCATAATGACCATCATCTCATCAATTAATTTACTATTTGTGTTAAAAAGGTGTTAATTCTTCAAGATGATAGCAATGACTATACATTTCAACAGCAACAACTTATTCATGGCTATTGTGTTGCTTAAAGGGCCCAAAGATTAATAAGCAAACAAGATGAAAAGGCACTAAGAAGAAAAATATTTATTTTAAAAATCATAATATTTGTACAAAAAAAAATATGATTTGATGTTGATACATATTTTTATCATGCTGTTAACGATTTTATTGAAATCCTTAAAGTAAATGGATATTATTACATAAATAAATAAAGAAAAGCAGTCAGTAATTTATTGTAGGAGTTCGTCAGAGGGTTTTTGTTTTAAGAATTTGTTATAAATAATGTGATAACTATATTAAGGAGGAGGATCACATCAATACATTGCGCTTAATTATTGAACAGTGCGTGGAGTTCAACTCCACACTCCATATTCTGTTTATAGACTTTGAAAAAGCTTTTGACAGCATCAACCGGGAGTACATATAGTCAGCATTAAGAAGAAGGGGCGTACCCGAAAAACTTATATCATTAATCAAGGAAAGTTATAATCAGGCCAGATGTTTTGTGTTACACAAAGGGAAGCTCTCAGACCCATTTTATGTTCAAAATGGAGTGCGACAAGGATGTATATTATCACCTCTATTATTCCTGGTAGTAATGGAAGATGTCTTGAGTGCCATAGAGAACAGAAGAGAAGGAATACAATGGCAAATAAACCAGAAATACTTAAACTACCTGGCATATGCAGATGATATATGATTCCTTTCGCACAGACTCTGTGATCTTAAGCGTATCACACTGGACCTCCAAAACAAACTCCAACATACGGGCTTGAGAATAAACACCGGCAAAACAAAATCGCTAAGTGTAGGAACGGATGGGCCAATGTCACTAACTATAGCGGAGAAAATATATAGCTGTACTCCCCGTTTTTGCTACCTGGGTTGTGAGATTGATGCAGATGGAGGATCTGACTTAGATGTAGATGGCAGAATAAATAAGGCAAGATGGTATGTTAGCACCAGTATGGCAAAGCAACAAAATCAGTTTGCGTACCAAACTACGAATTTTTGAAGCTACTGTAAAATCGGTGCTGTTATATGTTTGCACAATATGGAAAGTCACCAGTAGCATCACACATCGCCTGCAAACCTTTGCCAACCGCTGCCTTAGAAGAATACTTCGTATATTCTGGCGACAAACAATTTCAAATGCCGAACTATTGTCGAAATCAAATCAAGTAACCCTGGCAGTAGAAATTCGTAAACGTAAGGGGCAGTGGATTGGACATACGCTACCACGTAACGATAATAACGTGGCTAAACAAGCTATACGTTGGAACCCCTTTCATCAGGCAGGAAGACGAGCTGGCCACGTATAACATGGCGGCGCTCCACTGAAAGCGAAATGAACACCCTTGGCGTTTGCTGGAATGAGTTAAGATTAATCGCACAAAATCGGGTTCGATGGCGATCGTCTGTTATTGGCGCCCTATGCTCCAATGGGAGTTAAAGGAACTTATATATATATATATATATATATATATATATATATATATATATATATATATATGTTAAGGAGGAGGTATTTTAAAAGTGAAGTACTTAATATTAAAAGTTTTTCTGTTAAAAATATCGATTTGAAAATATAACAGAAGAAAACCCTAATATTGGGAAGCAGGTCAAGTATAAATACATAAGCCCAATTCACAATCTTGCCCAAATGGTCTTATATCGTTGCATTTGCAAAATGGTATAGTAAATTGATACTCACCACTAAGAATTGTTAAGGGGTGAGTATATATGTATATATTCACCATTTCGCACCTGCTACGATGTAAAACCATTTGCACAAGTTTGTGAATTGGGCTATACTTCTTTCTTATAAAAATAAACTTACTATTTTAAGATGTAATTTAAAAAAGTAATAAATTGTTTATTCGCTAAAACGGAACTCTAGTGTAGATACAAATAGCCTTCGAAATGAGTTAAACTGGGCGTGTATTTAAAAAAACAAAAATTTAATCCAGACCACGATTTAAATAAAGCTAAGAATATTTTTCGCATTTGAATTTATATCTTCAATTTATATCAGGCATTTCACTTCATTTGAATTTAAGACATGTGATATGTTTTCAATTAAAAATAATAAAGCGTAGAAATATAATATTTTTATACCCTATGAATTGAAATTAAATACAAGTTAACAATCGCAAATGCAATTGACACTTGTTAATAAAAACTTAAACTAATCTTATCATTTCACTTCAATGAGTTTAAAGAATTCAATCAATTATTAACCAATTGGAAAGAAATTCAGGAAACAATTAATTTTTTTTTATAAATTTATTGGCTGTCATATAAAATTGTAATAAAAACAAGTAAGAGTGCTATATTCGGCTATGCCGAATCTTATATACCCTTTACCAAAGTGTTTTTATGTAGTATAGAGATTCATACATAAGCACATACATAAAGTATAAACAAAAAGAAAAAAGTAATTTTATCTAGTTACTTTTATGTACAAAAAAGAAAATAAATTTACAAACCCTAGAATTATTATATTAGATTTTTCTGATTCCTTATATCAATCTAGTAGTTCTTAAAAAAATATAGAAAGTGTGTTAAGTAAAAAAAGAAAAAAGGAAATTAAAAAAAAAAGTTTTATTTAGTTACTTTAATATACAAAAAAAGGTCAAATTTCCAGCTCTGGAGCTGTGGTTTTTATTTTTATAATTTTCTACACCAAACTTTTCTTTCCAAAACGTAAAATATGTATAATCTATAAAGGAAAAGATAAAAATTAATTAGACTTAGTTCCTTTTATATATCACAAAAAGTGTAAGTTTCCCAACCCTGAGATCATTCTTTTTGATTTTTCTGATTTGTTACACCAATCTCTTTCTTTGAAGAGTCTAAGATATGTTTAATTTATAGAGAAAAAGAAAAAAATTTGTTTTAGTAAGTTACTTTTGTATATGAAAAAAAAAATTAAAGTTTTCCAACCCTGGAAACGTCTTCTTAATTTTTTTAACTTTCTTTTTTAATTTGAAACACCAATTTTTAATTTGTACTGAAGTATAAAATAAGTTAATTTGATAAAAAAAATATAAAAATTAGTTTACGGTAGTTAATTTTTTATATCACAAAAATTTTAAGTTTTCCAACCCTGGAATTATCCTTTTTGATTTTTCTGATTTTTTAACCCAATCTCTTTCTTCTTAGAATATAAGATATATTTAATTTATAGAAAAAAGGAAAACTTTCTTTTAGTAAATTAATTTTGTATAATTTTGTATAAAAAAGTTAAAGTTTTCCAACCCTGGAAACGTCTATTTATTTTTTTTAATTTTTTTTAATTTATTTTTTATTAAGAAATATTAATTTTATTCATTCTGAAGTATAAAATAAGTTTATTTAATAAAAACAAAATAATAACTAGTTTTCGGTAGTTATTTTGTATGGCAAAATGAAGTTTAAGCTTCCCAGCTCTGAAAGCATCTGCTCGATTTTGCTGATTTTCAATACTAATCTTATTTCGAGCATTTCTGACACACCAGTCCAAGAACGAAGTATCTAGCTTTTCTGGGAGCTTCGGAAAACTGATTTCACGTACAGACAGACGGACAGACGAACAGACGGACACCGCTTATTCGTCTTCCCTATGCATAAGGATCCAGAATATATATACTTTATGGGTCGCTTATTAATATTCTAGAAATTACAAACGGAATGACAAACCTATATATACCCTTTTACCATTTTTTTGGTAAAGGGTATAAAAATCAAGGTGGGAGTTAGATTAAAAATTATTGATTTAAAAAAAAATTATTATTTTTACTTACTGCTCCCTCCCTCTGCTGTTTAAGCCATTTCCTAAGAGTGGTCAAAACCCATAATAAATAAATTTATAACATATTTTTACTTTACAGGATTTGAAATAATAACTATTGATGGTTGCTGTTTAAATACTGCTCAATTATTGATTATTAATATATGAATGGTGAAATAGTAGTTTATGATTCAATTTTAACTAAAACTATTTATTTTTATAGTTCAATTACTGTTCCATAATAAACAAAATCATTAAAAAAATAATAAATTAATTAAAACATAAAGAAAATAAAGGAATGGCTTGACAAATCAATTAAATTTTTCAAAGATTAGTGATAATAATTACAGGTAATTGATTAGTTTCTCTTAAAGCTGGTGGGCTGAGTTCTAAGTTAAGATTAATTCATCAAAGATTAATTAATCATTTAGCCAATAAAATAAGATAAAATATTGATGTGTAAGAAATATGTTGGAATTTACAGCCAGCATTCCTGGCTAAATTTTAGCCATTAGAAATAAATAGTTAATTAAATTATTTTAAAAAATATGAGTCATTGTATGAAAAAGTTTAATTCAAATACTGTTTGATCTCTTTTGATTTCATTATTGTGTAATGTACGAGTATCTTGTTATTTTAAAAAAGAAAAAAAAAATTGTTAGCAGAAATTAGGGCAAATTAAACGCTTCTTTTCATTTATAAAATAATAATTAATAGCAAAATTAAAATGTTATTGAAGGCAACGGTAAAATTTCAAACATTTTCAACAAAAATATCGATATGTGTTAATAAATCATATTCATGCAAATATTTTTTGCATAAAATGATGAGGAAAAAAAGTATAGCGGTGTTAACACAGTGGGATAGAAATCAATTAAATGGTAATTTAAAAAAATATACGAATACATACATACTTACATACATACATAAATGTATATTGATGCACATGTATTCTAACGAAAATAACTAACTCAATAGAGCAATTATGTATCACATCAATGGTCATTTTGAAAACTTATGAACTTCCTTGTATCTTTGGCATGTTTAAACCTGCAAGTCAGATTTTAGAAATTTGTTTCTTTTGCAGTTAAATTATCAAATTTGGTGTTAACTGAAATTAAAAAAATAATATTCCCGCTTGTCCGCGGATACATTCCATAAGTCATTATACCATTATGCACAAAGCAATGACCTATACTTGCACAGAAAAAAATAGACAAGAATTATTTTCAATAAAACCATGTTATTGGATAAAACTTTAGTTTCAATAATATTTGTCATTAACTTGAATATTGTATTTATCAATTCCGCACATTTTAAAATATCATTTAATGTCATTTGTTTGTGTTGGTGTTTTCCTTGCTTGTTGATTGACTAAACCTGGGGGCAAATCGTCACATCCGTGAACGTACAACTCGTCACGTAAAAACACCATTTTCGGATTATGACATACGTGAACGTATGGAATTCCCATTCAGTTTATACGATTGACGTAATACTTAATTTGTTTTCGTACGATTGCCGAAACGATCACGTATGTAACGATTTGCACCCTGGTCATGTGCTGATGTTGTTGTTTATTTTGATTGTTGGTGTTGTATTCGTGTGCATTCGGACAAGAAGCCGAAAAACTTCGTAGCTTGTTTTTTTTTACTCAACAAAGTTATTTTTAGATTAGAAGAAACAAAAGAAATCATTTTTGCGTGTATTCATTATTTGCATATCCAAAAATGATTTGCTCTTTAGCTGAGTGGTAAGTACGTTAGTTTATTAGTCAAGAGATTGCCGGTTCGACTCATCCCAAACACATTTAGTTTTAATAGCAGCCAAGCAAAAGCAATCAAAAAGGGGTTGAAAATGTGACATTCATCCACACACACAACACAGTAACAATTATCACTGAAAATAAAATTTCAGTCAACAACTTTTTTCTTTGATTCATTAAATTCTTTTATTGACTAAAAAAAAATATATTCAATAAACGTGCATACAATTTTATTTATCAATAATGCAAAAATCGTCGTCACAGAAAATTCGAAAGATTATTTTATTGAATCAACGATTTTCGTATTCAAATATCAAAATCATTTTTTTCTGTGTGCTCGGCAATACCTACGCAGTGCGATTGAGTGACGAATTTAACATGGAGATGTCATTGGAAGTGTACAATCGCCACCCTCTCGCTTACATTCGGTTGGCGAAAACAGTGACGAATATTCATCATAGTTTTCATTCACAAAAATACTATGACGAAAAGAACATTGAAGCCGGAGTTAAATAATGAATGGTCATTAAGACCGCTTCTGAAATAATTAAAAATTTATTGTCAATTTACATTCAGTCAAAATATTAAGTGTTTTTTACCTGAAAGTACTGAAAATTTTTTTTTGTGTTCTTTAAAGCCCTTCTTCCCTTGAACACCATCATGCTTATGCTAGAAAACTATTGTACACATTTTTGTTTTCAACGTAAGCACTAGAATATGACAGAAAAAGAATTTTGGTCGCTTGCTTATATACGATCAACGAATTCATATAATATATTGGTACACCAAGTAAGTACTGCCAACTGTGAGTGATGAATTTATTACAAAAAAAAACATCAATATCAGTTTTGCCGAACAAGCGGGTTGCTTTACACAATATAAACAATATATTAAATTTTAAACATACCAAAGTATAAGCTAAATTGAACTATTATTCCGTATGAGACTATGAAGCTATGTACAGACGGTTGTCAGATCTTACAATATTGCCAGTAAAATGTGCTCAAAATTTCTTACAACCGTGTGAACTGACAATTTTTGTCAGGCGTCGTTGCCAGAAAAAGCATTGTCAGTCCATTGCAAGACTAGCATCTGACAAAAAATTGTCAGACATCTTACAATCATGTGAAGACATTGTAAAATTATTGCCAGATATTTGTCAGACATTTGAATATTGTCAGATGTGCGAAATTTATGCATCTGACAATGGCGTCATTGTAAGAGAATTCTTTCTATGGGCAACACTGCACACGCTTGATTTTAAAGAAATTTATAATAAAATATATGCAGATAAAATCACTGCAATTGCTTCTTTATGGTCCATAATAATTTATACTTTAACTTTTAACACAAACACAAACTATAAATATTTAACAATTTCTAACAAATGATTTAAGTCTGGCAACGCATAACAACAGATCTAACAATTTGTTCATATGACATCCGTGTGAACTGACAATTTTTCTACTGACGATTTTGTCAGATGATTTTATTGTCATACAACCGTCTGGCAATTAATTGTAAGATTTTCTGACAACCGTGTGAACTGACAAGGAATATTGTGCTGTAAAATTTCGATTGCCAGTACATTGTCAGCACATTGCCAGGTCTGACAATATTGTAAGATCTGACAATCGTCTGTACATAGCTTGAGTCGAAAAAAATCGCACAAAATAATTCAATAAATATGGAGATTATAAGGGTGCTAATAACTCAAAATCAGCTTATCTCGTCTTAAACACTTTTTCATTTTTTCCAAAGATATATCAAATTAATGATAATCTTTAAAACATATAAATTCCCTTATTCATTATCTTATTAAACATATTAGGATTTCTTCTGTTATTAATAAAATTGAAAATCATGTTCATTGCATTTTTTTTTTAATTTTGCATTTTTTCGCTTTGCTATTTTAACAAAAGAATGGCACGTACTCTATGAAATATTAGAGGTCAAAATATTAAAATTAAAAAATAAAGAGAAATACATGTACATTCATACATGCATATGTATGTATGTGCCAGCAGAAAATGAAACTGAAGACCATATAGTGAAAATAATAAAACAAAAAAAAAAAAAAAAAAAATTTTCTTAAAATAAGATTAATGAACAATGACTTTTTAAGCAACTGCCACAAATTATATAAAATTCAATCACTCACACTTTCGTTGCGGTTACTAAAGCTTAAGATATTGACAGGTAAGCGCAACAAAAACAATAACAACAGCGACAGCAGCAGCAAGAAATACAGAAAAAATATCAGAAAAAATAAATTCATTGCCACAATGCAGAGAAACAAGTCGACCGGCTCGAAGCCGACGGCGCGCCGCCGCCGGTTATTTTTCTTGATACACCGATTGTATCGGCTCGCATCGGCTCAAAACCAGCCGAAATTTTATCTGCTCCAAAAGAGAAATTTCGGAGAAAAAATTTTTAAAATCAATTTTCAGTTTCAATTTTTATTTTCTCTCTAAATTTTCATATGCTTATTTAAGCCGCCGAAAATTCTCTCGGCGCGCCGCCGCCGGTCACAAACCTACTGCTCCGTCGCCGCCGATAATTTTGCTTCGACTTGTTTCTCTACCACAACGACAAAACAACCAGGCAAAAAAAAAACAACAACTTCAACAGCCGAAACCATTTACCTAAAGACACATGAGGATAAAAACTTCCCCAAATAATTTAATAAACTTCAGAATAATATGATCTTTTGGAGTTATTAAAGACCTTATGCATAAAAAACTAATATCATAAAAATACTTTATACTGAAAGTAGCGAATAGCCAGGAAATTTTATTCATTAGAAAAGAAAATTAGTCTAGGAACCGCACTATTTGTAATTGATGTGTTTTGGTAAATTTTTTGTCCAAAATCCGAAATTGTGGTAAAAAAATTATTTCCAAACGATCAAGCATCATAAAACTTCATGTGGAGACCCCTTTTGCTAAAAATAAGCATTTAAAGAAAGTTGGCAGTAACCGCGATCCCTTTTGGCGACACCAAAACACAATTAACTAAATATACATACATATATCATCGCTCATAGAAATGTGAAACAGGCCTGCCAACTAGTACAAATTTTTGGTATTAATGTCTTCTTTTTCAAAAAGCAAAAGTTGAAAATTTGAATTTTTGCACTCAAAAAATTTAAATTTAACACACACAAAAGTCTCTTTAATGTACACTTTTTTTTGCCATTTTAATATGTATATAGGAAATATTTAGGATTTTTGTTTGAGGACTATTCTTTTTAAATTTAATTTCTGTGATTAAATGGGGTACGAAAAAGTACCAAAATTCGGTTTTCGTCCAATTTACTACGAAATCAAGTAGTACCACACACCTGCCCACTTAGTTTTTAGATTTTTGTGCCAGCTTTGCTCAGAATATGTAGCGATACCGATTTAAAATCACTTCTTAGTGGACTTACACAGAAAAAAAGAATTGTAAATACAACTAATTTATTTGTGAATACAAATAAAATATTATTTAAAAAATTACCTACAACGATTTTTGTAAATACAAACAAACATTTGTAACATAAGAAAACAAAATCAAATCAATTATTTCCATTTATTGTGTATTATTGTGTTATTCACAATTGAGTTGTTAACAGAAAACAAAAATTTTTATTCAATTTGTTTTTCAAATTCTAATGTGTTGTTTCGTTGCTTGTTTAATTTTTTTTTAGAACTTGGTTTTCTATTAAATTTTAATTTAAAGATCTTTGGGATGAGTCGAACCGGCAACCTCTTGACTAATAGACTAATGTACTTACTAAAGGGCTGCGTAAATGGTTCCAAAAGTTTTGTATTCTATTTCACACTACTGCCAAGCAGTCAGTTTTAGTGCAAACATAAATAACAAAACAAAACTAACAAAACATGACTCTCACTAAAATCAATCAAGTATCATTTGAATAGTTTTTCTCTGCAGTTTTGTTAGTGGTTGTGTTCTCAAAACAAGTATAACATCAAAACGAAAAGCGAGAATGAAACAAAACAACACTAAATCATAGCAGAAACAACGAGTGCACTAGAACACGAGCGCAAACATGCAAACTATGTATGTTTATGTATGTATATATGTATACATATATTGAAAATAAAAATTAACCAAATTTTTATATATAAATGTACATAAGTATGTATTATATTCTTTCATAGTAAATAAAACCTCTTTTCAGCTTTAATATTCCTAACGAAGCGCAATGTTTCTTTTATATGGAAAATTGTCTTTGCTATCAGAACATTCAAGCACGTTTTGAAAGTTCTGTGTGAATTTTGATGTTCTATTTCAGTTTTGTTTTGAAAGGCTTGGTTTTACTTCAACATTGTTCTATTGCAGTTTTGTTCTGTACTGCAGTATTCTTATCGTAAAGCAAAACACATCTCTTTTGAAAGTTTTGTTTTAAAATAACGACGCAATATACACACACATTTTGAAATTAATGAGAGTGCTTGTAAGCCTTTTTTTAAGGCTTTTGCTACGCTCTAGTAACTACTTACCACTCAGCTAAAGAGCAAATCGTTATTGGGTACGCAAATAATGAATACACGCAAAACAAGATTTCTTATATTTCTTCTGCATGGCGCATTTCGTTGATACAATCTAAAATTAACTTTTTTGATTAAAAAAAAAGCTACGACGTTTTTCGGTTTCTTGTCGGAATTTACACGTATACAACATCAACAATCAAAATAAACAACAACATCAGCACATGACCACGTTGAGTCAATCATCAAGCAAGGAAAACACCAACACAAACAAATGTAATTAAATGATATTTTAAAATGTGCGGAATTGATAAATACAATATTCAAGTTAATGACAAATATTATTGAAATTAAAAATTTTATTCAACAACATGGTTTTGTTGAACATAAATCTTGTATATTTTTTTCTGTGTACACATCGGAAGAGATGCCTTCATACAAAACATAGATTTTTAAATGTTCAAAATTTTTACATATTTTTGTATGAGAAAAGATTCAGCAGTTGTCGCAGTGTCGGTCTTTGGACTAGATCTTTCCCCCTATTCTATTCGATGGAAAAATTCGAAAGGCATTTTCTCGAGTGAAATTTACGCTACATTTACACATGAAAGTACACATATTATGAATAAAAAATTTAATGAAATAAATGACTTTCATGAAAATTTCTTGTTAACTTTCATAGGAACGTGAAAGTTCATTTTAAAAATGTCGTCGAAAAGTAAAGTTGAAAAAGAAAATGTCTTGTTCACTTCTCAACTAGAGTTACCCAGAAAATCACCTACACAAATTTATATGGCAATTAATTGGGAATAAGTATTATTTTTAATATTTTAATAATATTATTGTTTTCAAAAGGCATGAATTGTTTTCTTCATATACATTTGAACGCAAGATATTATAATTCTTTAAATATTTATACAAAATAAGGATAATTTATTATAATTTTTTGTCATAATCCTGCATATTTGTACAAATCTTTAAAGTGGGTAACACGGTAACACTGTTAACCCTTTTTCATTTTACTTTCTGAAAACATCATTAGGAAAGTTTCCTCTTTTTTTTGGACAAAACGAAAAAACTTAATATTGAAAATTTTAATTTGTTTTTGCTTTACTGGTGCATTAGGTGAATTAAATTTAAGTTATTGAAGTGACCATTAGATAAACTAATAGAACTATCAAGTGTTTTTTTCATTTGGATTTTCAAAAAAAAAAAAAAGTTATAGCAATTACACCATTACATTTCTCCAGGACAATTGATAATCCTCCGAATTTGAAATATTTTAGCTAAAAATATTTGCATTTGCATATTTTTCCAGGCAACTAAAACAAAATATCGACTATACAGTGAACAAAATTGGAAGTAATTATTGAGAAACTACTTTTCTATACTTGCAAAATATTAAAAGCTGTGTATTTTGAAATTTTCAGGAATTGATTATTAAGAAGATATTTCTTAATATTTTGAGGCAAATCTATTCCATGCCACGAAGTTTTCACAAGGCACAACGACTGCGCTTTAAAGCTCTATAAGATCATGATTTTCTGGCTATATTTAAACTTTTCAAGGGTGGTGGTGAGTTTTTACTAACTCTCTAAAAGTAATGAAAAATTACTAAATTAAAAATCAGATTTGCTAAGCATAATGGGAGTTATTTCGGATTCACTGAATAGGTATCAAAAAAAAGTGTACTTCTTCCAATGACAATGATATATAAACATCATTAGATATAATCCAGATTTGCACTACTTCCGGATCACAAGTTCGGGCTTTTAGTGACTTCATTGGAAGCCCTTTTGGGCTTAAACAAAAAATTTTTTTTAATGCAGACTTAAACAAAATTTAAAGCTCCAAAAAGGAGTTGTTAAAAAATTGCCACGCATAAGAAGGCGTGAGAGTGTGTGAAAAAATATTATTATTTTGCTTTAATATAAAACGAAAGCAACTTTTTTTAAAATTTTTTTTCGAAAATTTTGATTTACTGTCACTTTATCGAGTGTTTTGTGAGTGATTTTTAATAATGATTCAGTACTTGTAGTAGAGGTTTTCAGAATAAAAATTTATTTACTTATATGAAAATTAAAATTTTTTAATATAATGTCGAAGGTAAGTCTATTATTAATATTAGTAAAAAGTTGTTGATGTGAGCGTTTCTTCTTCTTGATATTAAGTGATAAGGATTTTAGAAACGTTAAGAAAAAGACTTCCGATGCTTGAATCCACACAGAGAAAACAGTGCCTAATAATTACCTCATAAAATAGAACAAAATTAATAAGAAATCTCTATGGTTTTTTTTCAATAAGGAAATCTTATTAATTTCGTAGAGAGGGAAAACCTTTTTGAAAAAATCAAGAAGAAATCTTGTAGTTTTTATGAGGTTATCGTATTGATTTTTTTAATAAGGTTTTCTTCTTGATTTTATGAGGCGACCTCATAAAATAAAAAAAATATGTCTTTCTTTATTCTTTGTGCTTTGCTTATATATTTTCATTTAAATCCTATACCATATACTTTGAAAGGAGACAAGTATTGAACCAGCAATCTTCTGACTGATAGACAAACACTCTAACCAATATGCTAACAAGCAGTCTGAATAACCATTGAAATAATTTTGCAAACATGCTTATACAAAAACGAAAAAGATCATGAAAAAAATTGTCTGTGTCTATTTATAGATATGAAATAACAAGACACCTCATAAAATCAAGAAGATTTCCTTATTAAAAAAAATCAATAAGATGCTTTACACATAATCATATAGGAACCCAATAAAATCAAGAAGAAAACCTTTTTAAAAAAATCAATAAGGCAACCTAATAAAATCAATAAGAAATCCATATAGCTTACAACTTATAAGAAAACCTAATAGAATCAAGAAGTTTTTCTCTATTGATTGTTTTCTTGGTGCCAAAAATAACGGAAATTGAATAAAAAAAGTTGGGAATAATGAGATTTCTTCTTGATTTTATGTGGTTTTCTTATTGATAAAATTAATAAGATTTACCACATAAAAACAATAAGGAATCTCTATGAAAAAATCTTCGCTTCTTTCTGCTGGGATACCCCTTAGCCTGAAAACGTTTCATAGAGAAAATCTTATTGATTCTATGAGGCAGTTTTTTCTCTGTGCAAAAAATCACTTCAATCGTTTTCGCCGCATTGCTGTAATTATTTATGGCCACAAGTTGGGTAACAATTCCACAAGTGGAATGGACCGAATAGTCCTGAAATTACGAAAAATTGATTACTTCTTAAAAAAGTATTATTTCACCATTTTGTATTTTAGCTAACGAGATTTTTCGATAAAAATTAGGATCAGATGCCAACTGTTTGAGAGATCATTCAGCGAATACATGTCTTTATCTATGGATGGCTATCAATTGTGAATTTCCTATTAGAAGATCCGGTATAGTTGTTAGATATTAGAGACCTGCGTAAATAGTCTGGAAATGTAAAAACGTCATGATTTTTAAATGTATTCCCGTAGCATGTATTATACTAAACCAATAATAAATGCTGTCGTACTATAAACGAAGCACGATTGATATATTGGTGTACGTGTATATCAGTGTTAACAAACGAAAACGCCAAGACAGCTTGTTTGTAACAAACGCTCAAAGGAAGTACTGTTGATTAGTGTATGCTTGATATTTTTCATATTGTACGTTTGAGTGTGTGTGTAATATGTAGATGGTAAGCTATTATGTGATTAACCGCATACAACTAATGTTAATGCATGTGTGTGCCTTTGCATGTGCGCAGAAAAATAAAAGATCATACACACATACATGCATGACGTTTGTACACGCGCTCATGCGTAGAAAGAACTAAATATCACAAATTCTTCCGTCACGAAGTGGTTTCTTCTTTACTCTTATACCTACAATAATCAAACAAATTTCTTGCAAACAGTGTTGTTAACGTTAGTTTTATAAGATTTCGCTGTAGTAAAGCATTTGAAAAATCCCTCATGTCTTGAAAGTTCTTATAAGATGTCTTCTGTAGGCACTATTAGATATGTGTATGTATATGCATATGTTTGTAAGTAGTTCCATGGAATTCTTTTACACTTATTTTATGGCATTTAACAGTTTTTTTTATTAAAGGTCTCCGAACAATAATAATTAGCCACGTTAAAGATCTGCCTTTTGAACTTATGCTCAAAAAGCTGAATATATTACTCATACTTAATATTAAAGATTCATGAAAAAAAACAATAAGGGTTTTCATGGAACTCTTAAAATTCCCATTTGTGCAATTGGGCAAATTTGCGACACTTGTTTCATGAAGCCCCTTTTCAACTTTTACGCAAACAGTTAAGGAAATTTGAATGAAATGTCAAAAAAATTATTAATCAGAAATAATTTTTAGTCAGGCTTTAGTTCAGTAATTTCAATTCTTTTTATTGAATGAAATATTTTATTAATTAATGTGAGTTTCTAAAGAAGAGAAGAAAAATTAAATTAGACTTTTAAGCTGGGGGAAATACCGATATCAAATACCGATGTCAAAAAAATTAATATAATAAAAATAAAAAATTAAAGTTCAAGCAGTTTTTAAATTAAATACATATTTATATATTTCTATAAAAATAAAAAGTGTGTGTGTATCTAAAATGCCTCAAGGAAGCAAAGAAACAAAAAAGTTGTAGTTAAATAAATGCACAATTGCACAGCTTAAGTTTACAAATGAAAATTGTTGGGCAAAGTAATCAGGTTTGTGTAAATAAATTTCCATACAATTTTTGTCATTTTATTTACGAGAGTGTAAAAATGCACAATTGCACAGTTTGTGAGATTTTTAAACATTCTAATGAAAACCCTTAATGTTAAAAGTTACTTTTTGATTATATTATTTATATAAAAATTATTTAATATTACTTAGTCATTAAAACGTAAAGCACGTGATTATTGTTTGTTGTGCGCTTTCATTTAAGAAATACAAATACAAAAAATTTATTTATTTTTATATATATATATATATATATATATATATATATATATATAAATGAGAAGAATAAGAAAATATTATCTGTAATTTTCAATCGCTAATGATCAATATGTGTGACTGAGTGACTGACTAAAAGACTGAAAGGTTGCCTTTAAGCCATGAATATGAGTTCATAGGAATTTGTCCCAAAATAAAATACAAACATACATGCATGCACACATACATACTTATGCATAAAAAACTTATTAAGAAACGTGCTTTTGTTGTTAAAGTTTTAATTAAAAACATATTTATTTTTTGGTGTCTATTTTTCAATGAAGAACTGTTTGTAGGAAATAAGAAAAAAAAACTCACTGAATTGGAAACAAAAATTATAAAAATGTTACAGTTTCTTGTTGTTTGTTGATGGCTGATGTGACGAAACGAAACTTGAAAATGTTTAGATTTTTTTTCTATGAAAACATTAATGTTAAATTTGAATCAAGTTTATTATGGTTGATGGGGTGTTGTGATGTCTGTAACGTTTGATTCAAACGAAAAGAGAACCCTAATCAAGCAATATTTTGGTGTAAAAGAGGCTTTACTGTCGCTATAAATTGAAGGCGCTAAATATCATACCTTCTTGACAATTAAAGATTAAAATTGAAAGATTTTATTTTTGTGATTAAAAAAATATATGTATGTATGTATATTGTGAAATCAAGTTTGAAGGGATTGATTTCCAAATCAAGACTTTAAAATATTTTGATGTGTGTGTGCGTGTAAAAATTTATAGCTTTCTCATGTAAAAATACAATAAATTTTTAATATAAAATTTATTATATCAAAAATTTGAAGATTATGTGAAGCGAACAATGACATTATTTCAATAACAAATATTAGTCAAAAAACAATATTTTTTATATGAAGATATTTTTTAATTGTAATATTTTATTGCTTTTAACTTCATCCCACAATATATTTTTTTAAGCAATTTTTTTAAACAATTAATTATGTTCCTAAAGCTGCGATCAGAGGATTGGCACAATGTACCAATTTTCGTCGGCTCACTGAAATAAATTCAAAAGTAACAAGGTAAATTTGCATTATTTCTCAACTAATTGAAATATAATTATATAATTGCACCACTGCACTACACTGCATTGGCAATAAAGCCATATAGACTTATTCAAGAATTAATTAAGAAATAATGTCACTTTGCTTATTACCTATGACTTCATTGCGGTGAGCCGACGATAATTGGTTCATTGTGCCAATTGTGTGATCCAGGCTTAAGCTACATAAGAGTACAGTTATAATGAACTCTGCGGCATTCGATAGCTTTGTCCGTTGAAGGCGAAACAAAAATAATTTTGGACATCCTAAACGCTTTTGTTTATATATTTAAAAATATATTTATAAGAAACATATGATGCATAAACTGAAACAAAGTCTACAAGTAACTCATCATGTAAGAGTTTTTCCATGTTTCTTAACCAAACTCAACGCATTTAGAGTTCGGATTGCTTTATCAACTTAATCAATATCACTTATGCGCCAGATTTCGTTGCCTGGAATTCTTTTCTATTACCCAATTTAAAATAGAGGCCCGGCGGCAAAATATTTGCCAATAACGAAGAGGTGGAATGTGCTGTTGATAGATAGTTTTTTTTTTTGGGCGGTAGTAGTACTCAGGTAGTGAATGCTTACTACTGTTACTAGATGTTACCTTCTCTAGGAAAGCGATATTGATAAAGAGATAGAAGAAAGCTTCATTCGGTTACAACTCTGCTTTTTGCACGGTTTTTTTTATATAGCAGTGTTGCAGTGCCTCTAGTGTTAACTGAGGCATATTAAATTTTTTAAGTTGTGTTTATAAGCTTTTTATTGGTTATTTTACTTCGCCGATGATTCTGCTACATAATACTGTCGAAACAGGGCGATCTGATGTTACATTATGATTAGTATCCGTTGAAGCCGGTGTAGTTCAGCGATAATTGTCTATGCCTTCATAACTTGAACTTTTCTACAACAACTGATACAAAGGGACGCTAATGTCCATCAGAAAAATGCGTGGTGTTGTCATTTAATGAGTTTCGAGTTCGAGCTAAGGACCTTCGGTTTTGTAGTCAACATGCTAACTACTTTAGTTAGACAGTTCATATTATAAACAGGGAATCGAAGGTATTATTGAATGTTGCTGGAGAAAGTATAACAAAGAGATTATGTTGAGACATAAACAAAAATTTTCCCAATTTTCATGTGTTTATTTTTTCAAGTGGACTGTACTTATAGAATGGAATGGATTTACTCTTGTGCGCATTTTAAGCTTTCTATAATTTCTTCTGTTTAATCTTATGCTCTCTTACCATACAAACGCAATTGTTAATTTATTTGCTTTTCTATAATATACAATACCTGTCATAACTCTTTCCTATACAAATATTTTTGTGATATATTGATAAATATTATTTATATACATAGGTTACATTTATTATAACAGTCTACATTAGTTTTTAAAATTTTCACCAAATATTTTATTATAAAGTTTTGTTATATGTAGTATTATATTATGTAGACAATTTGTTAACTTGAATTGAATTGAATTGAAATTACAAAATCTAAACGTTGAAAAAGTGGGCGGGGTTACGGCCATTCAAATTTATTACAATATATGACGCGGTTGTACTTAACAGATTTTTACAAAACTTACCACACACCTTAAGCTATAAAATAGATACAATCCTCCATTGAAAAAAAAGGAAGGGCAGAGTTACGCCCATTAAAATTTAATATTTTATTTAAAGTGGTTCTACTTTACCGATTTTTAGAAGACTTAAAACGCACCCTGAGCTCTGAGAAACACACAATCTGGCGCTTAAAAAATAGGCGGAGGCACGCCCATTTTTTTACGTACTTTATCTAATATTTTTTTTTATCAGATCTTTGAATTGAAGTAGGTGTTTTTGGCAGAAAGAATTATTGGTGATATTTTTCACCTACACCCAGAGAAAAACAGCTTAAAATCAATGAAAACCATATTGAATTAATAAGAAACATTAACGAAAGCCTAGTCATATTGAATTATTTTATTTCACTATGAAAAAATATTAATTTACTGTATTGATTTATTAATTTTATTTATTTTTAAGTATCTCAATATACATTTTCTATTATATTGAAAATTATTGAATTAATGTGACGCGTTCTTATTTTTAAGTTGCGGCTTTTCCCTGAGTGTAAGTGTTTTTTAATTTTGTCGATTTGTTGTTTCGGTATTTTTTTGATTTTGTAGTTTTAGTTAGCTTGTTGTCAAATATACATAGTCAAAATTACATTAACTAGCAGAATACCCTTTAATTTTTGAGTTTTTTAAAATTTCTTTGTTAATTGGTGTAGCGTTCATAAAAATACACTAGCTCTGAAAATTTAAGAATGTCTATACATATTAGTCTTTATATTACATTATCATTTCGATATTTTCCGTTGCTCGTGGCCAAAGTTTTACATATTCTGTAAAAATTTCAGATCCTTAGTTCTCGAGAAAACACGCTGTGACAGACAGACAGGCGGACATTATAGCGAAAACAATAGGATTCCTTTTCACCTTTAGTGTACGCCAACCCTAAAAAGGGGAAGATGAGCTCAAAAATTCTGTAAAATAAAGTTCAGACATAAACTTCCAAACAGCCGGTACACGTGTATTTCTGCTTGGTCTCTTCTACTAGAATAATACTTGAAAAACGTATAACTTTATACAGAGAAAAAACTGCCTCATAGAATCAATAAGATTTTCTCTATAAAACGTTTTTAGGCTAAGAGGTTCCCAGCAGAAAGAAGCAAAGATTTTTTCATAGAGACTCCTTATTGTTTTTATGTGGTAAATCTTATTAATTTTATCAAGAAGAAAACCACATAAAATCAAGAAGAAATCTTATTATTCACAACTTTTTTTTTACTTAATTTCCGTTATTTTTGGCACCAAAGAAACAATCCATAGAGAAAAACTTCTTAATTCTATTAGGTTTTCTTATAAATTGTAAACTATATGGATTTCTTATTGATTTTATTAGGTTGCCTTATTGATTTTTTTAAAAAGGTTTTCTTCTTGATTTTATTAGGCTATCTTATTGATTTTTTAATAAGGAAATCTTCTTGATTTTATGAGGTGTCTTGTTATTTCATATCTATAAATAGACACCGACAATTTTTTTTCATGATCTTTTTCGTTTTTGTATAAGCATGTTTGCAAAATTATTTCAATGGTTTTTCAGACTGCTTGTTAGCATATTGGTTAGATTGTTTGTCTATCAGTCAGAAGTTTGCTGGTTCAATACTTGTCTCCTTTCAAGTAATAATATGTGTGTATGGTGAGTTAATTAATTAAGAATACAATATAATATGTATGTATCTATGTAAGTACCCTGCAGGAGAATAGGCGATAATTGTCTAAAAGCTACTAGCATAATTAGTAGAATAGCAAGAACTAGTGCAAAATGGGTTAAAGTTGTTGTGTAAAATTATAAGTGCGGATGACTACTAGTATATGAAGTAGTTCCAAGGCACCACATTGAAAAATAAATTTTAACTGTCTAACAGAGCTCTTGCACTGTATGAAAATTGGTATCATATAATTACTAAAATTTTAGCTTGATCTAAAAATAATTATAATTAAATAATTATAATTACCCTTTTGCATTTCTGAATTTTGATAAATAATTGCAAATTTTAACTAGCGTTGTCACTGGGTAACAAAGGAATAAAACCACCAATTTTATAGAATTTTTCTTTACAAAAGAACTGGTAATAAACTATTCCTAAACTAGTACCAATGGTACTAGTAGTTTCCTAAACACACACAATGCTAATTTGAGCATTAAGATAGTATAGGAAGGGTTACAGTTGGGAAGTAGTGGTGGTGATTTCTGTACTACTAAAATACTAGTTGGACACCAGTTCGTTCTCCTGCAGGGTATGTATAGTATGTATAGTATAAATAAATAAGATCTACATATACTACATACATACATAAGTATATGGTATAGAATTTAAATGAAAATACATAAGCATAGCACAAAGAATAAAGAAAGACATATTTTTTTAATTTATGAGGTCGCCTCATAAAATCAAGAAGAAAATCTTCTTAAAAAAAATCAATAAGATAACCTCATAAAAACTACAAGATTTCTTCTTGATTTTTTCAAAAAGGTTTTCTCTGTGAAATTAATAAGATTTCCTTATTGAAAAAAAACATAGAGATTTCTTATTAATTTTGTTCTATTTTATGAGGTATTTATTAGGCACTGTTTTCTCTGTGTAGAAAAGATTTGTAATATAAGAAATATATTCGGACTATTTTTTTAAAAGCTTGCAAAAATTTATTAAGTTGTAAAAATATCTCCAACACTTCTTGCCTATTAAATCCATTATTTATTTTTAGTACAAACAAAACCCAGAAAAAAGAAAGAAAAAACAACACTTTAACAACCTTAACCCAAATACTTTTTTCTATCTGACTTTTTAAGAATTTTAAGCAGTCTTTTTTATTACTTTGTCTTGAGCTCCCACTGTTAATTGAAACATGTTTTAATATCTTCTGCTCGGTCTTTAAGGCTCATCAGTACCGTAACTTTTTTTTTTTTTTTTTTTTTTTTTTTTTTTTTTTGCTGAACAATTGAGTTTATGATTCCTGGCTTGGCAATAAAATCAAACTCAGCAAATATTGAAGAAGAAAAAAAAGTAAAAATAAAATGAAATAAAAATTTAAATTATTTATTGACACACTAAGATCGTCATAAAATTACAAAATCGTGTTTGTTTTTTTTAAGCTTCCAGCACTAAAATTCAAAAGACATCAGCAATAAAAAAAATCCAGAAAAAAGAAACACATTAAATTTAATTGATGGCTAATAAAAAATGTGCCTTAAACTACAGTTAAATAGTTACAAATCAATTAAGTTGTTTTAAAGATTTTTGAAATATACACATTTCTTATGTTAAGACTATTAATAAAGAAGGAACAAAATTTTTTAAGAATGATTGCATGGAATAACAACTTTGTTAGCAAACAAACAGCGTAACATCAAGGTTAAGAGATAAAGTGAAATTTTTCCATTATAGAATCTATAGTTTGTTTTCTTCCAATAACAGATAGTTATAACGCAATGACTTGCTGCTTATCTTTTTCTGGCTTATAATCTCATGAGGAATAATAACCACCCGCAAATAAATAACTAAATTTAGCTTATATTTTTACGGTCTAATTCATAAAAAAATATTTTAGCCTGTATTAAACGGCTTATTTGACAAATTTCCCATAGAAATATGTGAAATAAGCGTTAATTTAAACCTGAAATATTTTTTTTATCAATAAGGCAGTTAGAATGTTTCAAATTAAATGTAATAGTTGTACTATGTAGAACGATATTTTTCTGAATAAAATAAAAGTGACATCCAAATTTGCTAATTTAAACGCAAAAGAAACAAATTTCTGAAAATCGGTTTAGATGTGCTCTGCCACAAAATAGCTAAATATGACCTAAGCACTTTTTCCTTATTGCCAAGGATATAAATTTTTAAGACACAAAAGCACTTTTAGAAAAAAATCTTTTACAAAAAAAAAAAAAAAAATGTGCAAAAAAGCACCTTTTCGAAAAAATATTTTTTTAATGTGGTAAAAATTCCGAATTAAATAAATACAGATGTATTTTTAAAAATAACCTTCTCAAAAAATATAAATTTTCAAAAACTCGTTTACAAAAAGTACGTGTTTCAGAAAGTACGCTTTAAAAAAGGTACCTTTTTAAAAGTAACAATTCTGAGATGGTACCTTACTAAGCAAGTACATTTTTGAGAAAGTACTCTTCTAAAAACATATATTTTAAAGAAAATACGTTTTTAAAAAGTACCATTTTAAGAAAAAAAATTAACAAGAAAGAAAGTATCTTTTTAAGGAAGTACATTTTTAAGAAATTTCCTTCTGAAAATATATCTTTTAAAGAAAATACCATTTAAGAAAGAACCCTTTTAAGAAAGTACCTTTTTTTTTACAAAGTACACTTTTAAAACGTGCGTTTTTAATATATCACCATTTTAAGAAAGGACGTTTTTTAAAAATTACTTTCTTAAGAAGGTACTTTTTTTTAAAAGAAAAACATTTTCAAGAAAGTACCTAATCTAGAATGTACCTTTTTTATGAAAGTAAATTTTTAATAAAGCAAGTTTTTAAGTAAATACCTTTTAACGAAAGTACGTTGTTAAGAAAATACCTTACTATTACTTTTTTAAAAAGGTAGTTTTTTAAGAAAGTAAATTTTTTAAGAAATTAATTATTTTTTGTAAAGGTACTATTTTATAAAATTATCCTTTTAAAAATAACGCTCTGAAAAATATTCATATAAAAAACTGTATTTTTAAAATAATAAAATTTTTCAGAGAGTACCTTTTTTATATAAATGAAATTTTTCAGAAAGTACCTTTTTTACAAAATTATGTTTTTTGAGAAAGTACCTGTACCATTGTTCAGAAAGTATCTTTCTAGAAAGATACCTTTTTGCAAACGTAACTTATTAAAAAAAGTACCTTTTAAAAAGTACATTGTTAGAAAAAGTAACTTGTTCGAAAAAGTATACTCTTTGAAAAAGAGTAAAACTTTTGACAAAGTACCTTTTTATTAAATTACTTTTTGAAAGAGTACCTTTTTATTAAAGTACTTTTTGAAAAATTACCTTTAAAAAATTTGTTTTTAAAACAATAAAATTTTTCAGAGAGTACCTTTTTTATATAAATGAAATTTTTCAGAAAGTACCTTTTTACAAAATTATGTTTTTTGAGAAAGTACCTGTTGAAAAGCGTTCATTCTTTAGAAAGTATCTTTCTAGAAAGGTACCTTTTTACAAAAGTACCTTATTAGAAAAAGTATTTTTTTTTTAGAAAAAGTACATATATTTTAAAAGTACCTTGTTAGAAAAAGTACCTTGTTCGAAAAAGTATACTCTTTGAAAAAGTAAAACTTTTGAAAAAGTACCTGTTTATTAAAGTATTTTTTGAAAGAGTACCTTTTTATTAAAGTAATTTTTGAAAAAGTACCTTTTAAAAAAATTTATTTTTGAAATAATAAAATTTTTCAGAGAATACCTTTTATAAAAATTTAGTTTTTTTAGAAAATACCTTCTTACAAAGTTATGTTTTTGTGAGAAAATATCTGTTGAAAAAGTTAAACTTTTGAAAAAGTACGTTTTTATTAAAGTACTTTTTTAAAAAGTACCTTTTAAAAAAATTTGTTTTTGAAATAGCTATGAAAAAGTTCTTATTAAATTATTCTTATGAAAAAGTACTGTTTAGAAAAGTATAATGATTTAATTTATGTTGGTTTAATTTAAAGAATAATATCTTAAAATAACTTTTTTAATAAGTTCCCTACAAATAAGCTACGCTTGGAAAAGTACCTTTTTAGGTAGAATAGGCTTAAAAACATCCCTGTGTCAAAAGTAACTTTGTAAAAACCACTTCCCACAAAAAGTTCCTTTTAAGAATTCTCTTTTGAAAAAGCAAAATCTTTAAAAATATTTAACTTTTAGTAAAGAATTTAAGTTTCTACTTTCTTGAAAAGGAAGTACCTTTTTAAAAAACGTAATTTTTTTTAAATCGGCGTATTTTTCATAAGTTACTTTAGAAATGTGCTTTTTAAAAAAAAGTATTGCCTTTTAAGAGAATTTGAAAAAGCTTTTCAAGTTTTTTTTTAATCATATATTATCTTTTTCTTGCAAAATAAAGTCTTAAGAAGGCACTTTGATTATTTTTCAAAAGTAATTTATTTTTAATAAAACATCTTTTGTGCGGTGTAAATCTTTTAACAAAATTGAACAATTTGCTGAACTACAAGCTTGTTTGTGGCAATTCATAACATAACTCTATGATTAAACTGACTCTGCCTGATTGATGGCTGTTGGGCATTAGCATTGTTGCATTCAACAATTGGGTTCACAACACTGGGTCATCAGCAACGGCGATCAACCAGTGGCTGCAAACTAACCCAAACAAGCAACTTTGAAAAAAAACAAAAATGCTGCTGTGTTCAGTGCACACACAACATCACACACTCACGTATACAGAACCGAATTGGCCGCATTTTTTCTTCTTGTCGAACACTATCTGGAAAATAATAAATGGAACAAACAAGTTTTCCCTTCACACTGAGTGCTACAAGAAAATCTGAAATTTGATTAATTTATTTGTTCATACATAAATAAATAAAAAAAAAAACAGTTTTTTGCACATTTTTTATTTCATAAAAATTTTTCTGTGGTTTTTCCTTAACTTCTGTATGGTTGGCGGGGTTAAGGGTCACCAAATGCGTATGATTTATGGATATTGGTGAAGTAACACGTACATAAATTGTATTTAAACATTTCTCTACACACACACACATAGATAAATATGTATTTACACTTATTATATATTTTTTTAATATGAAAATAAAAATGAATAATTTTTATCATGGGAAAATCAAACAATGATATGAATTATGGAAATTATTTGTATGTTCGATTGATATTTGATAAATTTTTCACATCATTTACGAAATTCAAATGCATTTTTGAACCACAAGTCACCCCCTCTTTTCTTTATTTTTTTTTTTTTTTTAGTACAAGAGTTTATTCATTTAAAACGTTCAAATATAAACCATCCGTGTTTATTCAAGCCTGAAAATACTTCACAAATATTTTTCCAATATAAAAAAATTTCCATAATGTTTGTTTATCTTGCTTACAATTAATGTGTGTATGTGTGTATATTTGGTTTGAAAAATAATATTTTAAAATATATTCTAAGTATTAAACGGAAGTAGGGTAAATTGTTCGTTATTTTTTATTTTAGTTTTCTTATTTGCAAATGATTTCCGATTAGAGTCTAAGTTTAACTGACTGGTCATATTCGTAGTTTTGCTGCTGTCATTAATGTGTTGTTTTTTACTTTTTAATATATTAATGTTCAGTGAACCTTGAAATTGTTCCAATATACTCTGTACCCGTTCTCGTACGCAAATGTTTAAATGCTAGTGCAGGCAGGCAGACAAGCAGTCAATTCAATTCATTAGTTTCAGTTATTTGTATTCAACAGTTTTTATTTGTTGCTTTTAGTGCTGTAAAAATTGTTGCTTATAAAATTTAAAATCAATTATAATATTTATTTCCTACTGGACGACAGGATTTGCGGGCAATTAATTTATGTTTATATTCAACTTTTAAATCGAAGTTGAGAAGCAGCAATTTTTATTGTACCCTGAAAAATTAATTGGCAGGGGTAAATAAAAGTTTATCTTTATTTTTAATAATTATACGAATTGGACTCTATTAAATGATGTACATACGTTTATTTGTAGTGAAAAATATTGGCTTCAGTGATATCTTCGACTTTTCTTGAGCAAAATTTTCTTATAAACTGCAGGAATGTCATGTTTATTTTTTTTTTTATTTAATGTAATGAAGTCTATTAATATCAAAAGTCCGTGACTTTTTTTTAACCTTCACAGGGTCTTTGGGTCAATTTTGACCCATTTCAGGAAAAAACTTTGATTTTTTCTGAAAATTAGTGATTGATCTATGACATATTTTCTGACTTTTATTTAATTTTATATCTTAACAGATATAGTAGGTTTATATATCCGCAAACTTAACAAAGAAAATTGCATACAAGATTTTACACTAGAGATCTTGGGGTCAAATTTGACCCGTTTTAAAGTTTGGAAGTGTTGTGTCTGGTATTTTTTGTAAAATAATGAAAGATAATGAAATAGAAAATGGCCTGCATACGTTATCAGACGATTTTGAAAATATAACACGACTGCAGATAATTTTTTTACATCGTATCGGTTGAACAATAAATACTGAGATCACAAATCACTTTAGTTCAAACTACACATAAAAATATAAATGAGTTACTACCAGAGATAATACATGTGTTGTTATCATGCGTGTTTATCATTATTTTTGTTTTACCAAAGATAGTACTCGTAGCCTTCTTATATATATTCCGATAAAAAAAGTCTTTGAATCTTTTTAGTATAATATGGTAACTTCTGGCTGCAAATGGGAGGGTAAATATTACTTTTTTGGGTAACAGAAGGGAATCACAATGGACCCAATTGGGTCTCCAAGTGGAGGTGCGGTAAAGCACCACCCTCCCTAAACTAACCTAAACTTCTTAGTACTTTGCATCATATCTCTAAAGTTAGTAATCACCAAGACAAGAAACTGTAAATATGATTAGATTACAATAAATAAAATGGAAGGGTTTATTTGCTGGACAAGGTTAGATAATGTTTTACTTGCAAAAGAAAGACTAATCAATGTTGTCAAATGGTGGTTAGTAACATGGTAGATATATAAGCTTACAATGCTTTTGTGATATCTACATCAGCTAATAGCGGCTGGAAATAAACTGTTTTGCAAAACGTCGACACTCCTAGAAAATTTAGGATTGCAGCTTACTATGCCTTATATAAAGAACCAAAAAAGGTTATCAATATCAGTATTTTCACAGAAAGTTGCACTAAAACTACGTGAGGTAAATGAGTAGCCGTAAACTTCAACTAAATCCAAAGAACAAATGCTTGAAGAAGGTAAAAACAGATCCAAAAGAAGTCGTTGCCAGTTAGGCCTCAACGCAGAAAATAAAACACAATTAGATACTAAATATTATAACTTGCAAAAACTTGATATGAAAACTGCACTCTTTATGTACAATTAATAATAATATCGATTTAATATTACGGTTTTATCCATCATACATTAATCGAATTAAATCTAAAGTATTTATCGAGCTTTTCATTGGTTTTACTGACGGTTTTTTTTTTTCAAAAAATAATGTTTAATGAGCACACGAAATTAAATTTTTCCATTTTCTTCTCAAAAGGTGAGTTAGTCAGGATTCAGCTGACAGTTGCAGTGATGTAATTTTAATCAAGAGGCGGGAAATTCAAAAAGACACTGAGTTAATGATCCACCCTCTATGTTATCCCTACAGACCAAGAAATGTCATTATTTATGTAATTTTTGAGTTGGTTTTAACTCCAAAATGTGGAAAAGCTTAAATAGAGCTCAAAAACTATTCATTTGCCAACAAACAATTTTTACTTTTTCTCCAATTCCTTGTATATCCTTGCATGCTGCCCTCACAGGTAAGATTTGTACCAGTAGATTGTCTCCAAGCACGTTGAACAAATCACATTACAATTAAATGACAAAAAATAAAAATAAATGAAAGTCATAAATATAGAAAGTCTTTATATTTATCTCTTTCATTTTGCCAAAAGGCAATAAAAAATATTTACTACACATTTCTGGAGGCGGAAAAAATTATTCTTAAGCCTTAACTTTGACGTTTAGTAGCAAAATTTAAAATGTATATGATACAAATTACAAAAAATAGGAACTTTTCTAAATTATTTGGTTTAAACGTGTTCAAATCCATTAAGTTATAACAATACATTGAGCACTTACAAATTATTTGTGTGTGGATATGAATAAATTTTTCATCTATGAAAACGACTCAAAATTGCTTACATTTGGTGGCAAATATCATCTGTATAATTAAAAGAAAAATAATTCGAGAATTATCATACATTTCTAGCTATTTAGTTATACTATCATAGATACATAATCAAACCAGCAAAGAAATTAAGAAATTTAAAATGTGAAAATGTTTTGTTAGAGTGCAACTAGTTTGAGGAACATGTGGCTTATGCCAATAGTCAGCACGGGTTTTGTGAACTGAGATGCTGTGGAGAGTTTATTGGGGCTGGACGGTGCATTGCGCAGGCAAAAGTTTCATAAAAATATATTGTCATTAGGACACTGTAGAACGTAGAAGATTCAGAATACGTCTGATTAAAAATATGGATCAGAAAGTTTTGAATGAACAAAAACATCAATAATAATCTGTTTGTTACAATCCTAATATTTTAATTAGGAAGAACACAGGTTTTACTGAAAAACCTAAAGTTGCATGACTACAAAATTCAATTAGTGAAAAATTGAGGTCCAGTAGGTTAGTAAGAGTGTTACTTTGCAGTCCGCAC
This sequence comes from Tachina grossa, assembly GCA_949987645.1. Taxonomy (NCBI): domain Eukaryota; kingdom Metazoa; phylum Arthropoda; class Insecta; order Diptera; family Tachinidae; genus Tachina; species Tachina grossa. Next base: position 21,751,677 of record OX465276.1, on the reverse strand, counting down.
AGTCATTATCTGACATCTATGAAATTTCTGTAAATCAGCTTTTTTTTATGTATTTATAACTAAAATAATACAAATTATTTAATATCAGTTTTTTAAGTAAACGAAAAATATGCAAAAGTTCAAAATTGTATAAGCAAATGTATTCAAATAAGTAGTTGAATATATGCAGCCTAATTTATAAAAATTATTGAGGCGTTTTAAAACAGTTTTAAAACAAATTTTCTAGCAACATTTTTCTAATTGAGCCTTTAGAAAGCCTTATTTGAAGCTTTCACAAGTCGTCTAGAAAATTTTTATGCAAATCATTAAAAACAATGAATGCTGCTTGCCATATAAATTTCATGGTCAAATCGCTCGTTTAGATTGTAGAAAGAGGGGTTAGTAATTTTTTGTCAAATTTTAATTTAGTAGATTTTTTTTATTTTGAAAAAACCTTGATTGATTTTGTTTTAATTACAATTTTTGGAGACTGACTACTTGAATGGTTCCATAACTTTTGTTAAGAATGAAACGAATTCCTCTTAATTATAATAAATATATACTTATGTATGTACATATATAAGTAGGTAGTATGCATCATTTTAATGTTGAGGGCAGAAATATATATTCCTAAAGAATTTATTTCTGGATTTTTATCCTGCTCATCAATTGCAATATCCAATAATTCAATTTGATGTTACAAAATCATTAATAAATCAAGATATGAATTTGATTTTGACAATATTACTTTGGAGGCACGAGGATTTCCTCAAAAAAAAAAAAAAAATAATAATTTCTTATTGCTGTAATTGTCAGATTTGAACGGAAATAGTACTTAAATTAGAATAAATAAAAAATTCCGAAAAGTTTTAAAGAGCATTTATATCTGTACAAGATGTAACAGATTTAAGTTAAAATCGTTATAAAAATCTATATCGTTTACACCAAGTTTTATTTTGATCCAAAATAAAAATTATTAAATCCAAATTTTTCAAATTTTCAAATAAATATATGAAAAAAAACGATAGTTGTGAGGAAATAGATTTAGTTTTGTATGCGAAATCTACTGGATTTTGCTTAAATTCAAACGTACTATTAAAGTGCTCCACTGAAAAAGTACAAAATCACACTCAAGCGCTTTAAAAAAATTTAGTTTATATATGTGACGGCGCATAGAGAAAGGGACCTAAGGCTAAAAAAAATCAATTTTCACTTTTTTTTTGATGTGGACAACATCTGAGCATTGAATGAGACTGATCCCATGCCCCAAAAGTGTTCCCTCCCAGAGATATGCGCGTCTTATGATGTGATGGTACACCAAAGATACACGTATTTAAATCTTTAAAATGGCTCTCCTGAACAAAACCGTTTTTTACCCTTAGGTCCCTTTCTATTTTGCGCGTCACATATAGTAATTTTTTGTGTATAAAATTTTATATTTAATTATAATTTTATGTGTACTTACACGCGTACATACATATATTTATTTATACATATGAACATAAATTCAAAATATTATATATCACTTTTTTATAATTAAAAGATAATAAAAAAGTGACAACTAATTTAAAATAACGATAAAAAGTTTCTATTGCTTAAACTATAAAAAATTTAAATCGCTTGTCACACAATTCAATGAAAAAAAAATGCTTTTAACTTATTTTGCTTAAAATTCGAAAACTTAATGGAATAAGGAATAAATGAATTAACCAGCAAATAAACATTTAAACTAATTAAAAATGGCGGCATATGAAAATATATTTTCCATTAATATGTATGCGCATACACACATGCATACATACGAGTGGTTTGCAAGAGTATGAAAAAAATGAGAGATATTATTTACTCCATTAAAACATTAACACACACACACACACACACCCACACAAAAGAAATAAACGGCAACTTTGCATACACAAACGTATGTACATATGCATGTGAATATACTGACACATGCTTTAATACTTCTCTGCATCCATATTTATATACATATCTATGTACATTCATACATACTTTAAATAGAATCAGGCATGCGCATAAGCATATTTCACACAATTTTTGCTATTTATTAAAATAAAACAAAACAAAAATAGAATAGCAACTGCAGCAATTATTTATATACACATAAATTTGTACCCAGCAAAAAAATAGACATTACCATCTGAACTACTTGCCATACAATGCCTTACATTTTTTGATTGCCAAATTGAGGTACTAATCACATTTTAAAAATAAGAAGCAGAAGTTCATAGTGTACATAGTTATTTTAAATAAATTATATATATGCATTTCTTAATTGTTTACTTATTTGTTTTAAACTAAAAAATAACTACTTACATTTTGGAAAAATTATTATTTAAATATAATTAGCTCCAAATAATTTTTTTTCATTTTCGGCTTTAATAAAAGGTCATCAAACGAAAGAATTTAAATTTTTCTAAATATAGTATTTACAAGTAACAATACAGGCACGGATGCGAATAAAATATAACCCATTTCAATTGAGTTTTTAAAAAACAATAGTTTTTTAATTTTATTTTTATAAAAAGTTATTATTTATTTAATCAATTATAATTTTTTTAATCAAGATCTTCCATTTACTCAAACAACGGCATATTTCATACGTTTGACTAAAATAAGTAGTTCCATCAAGAGAAAAATAACTATTTCCCACAACGATAAAAATAATTAGTTCCTACAATAAACAACATTAGTACTTCTCAAGAAACGATTATTTTAATCTCACGCCTTGATAAAATCATTAAGTTGGTAATCCAGTAAAGGCCATGATACACTATCATACAAAGTCGTGCGATCTACGAAAAAGTACAACGCTGGTATGATGGAGTTTATGAAAATTTTCAAAAGGCAATAACAATTCATCACACCAGAGTTGTTTATTTTCGCAAATCGCACGACTTTGTATGATAGCGTATCACGGCCTTAAGGAATAGATTTCAACAAAAATGCTTAATTCCAAGCTCGATTACCGTTGTTGAAATTTTTTGCTGGGTAGTAACAACAAATGATGGTAACTAAACACAAGTCTACATAGCCGAGTACACACTGTGGCTTTTTGTGACATCGAAATAGTGTGTACTAGCGACAACGTTTATCATTACCGATATTTATCGTTGTATGGCATTGCTTTTTATATAAAAGAACATAATGTGAACGGCGTTGCACACATTTTGAAAATGACAACACATAAAATGCCGGATTTGTACTCAGCACTACATACATACGAATTTGTGTAAATATACATATATGTTTGTATGACTGTACATAATACTCGTAGTTATTCTACAGTCACTCCAAGCCAAACTCGGACACTAAAATAAACTCAATTTATTGGTTAAATTCTACCGATTCTAAAAATAAAAATAAAATATGAAACTAAATTTTAATTAAGTATATATTGAGCTACTGAAAACATTAAAATTATAATTCGTTGTACATTAGTAGCAGAAAAAATAATCAAAATACATCAACTGGTATAAAAATAATGCACAAGCTAAACTCGGACAATGGTAACTATGCCATAAACAACAGCAACCCTGGGATTTTTATGCAACCAACTTCACTTGAACGCGTAATATACTTAAAAATATATCCGTTAGGTCAGTTTTTGATAATTGTGAACAAAAATTAAATATCAAATCATAAAGATGTCGAGACAAAGAGGGCAAACCAGTATTGATGTCAGAGAATTAATAATTGAACATGCCAAAAAAGGGAAAAGTGTTCGCGAAATTTCCAAAATGGTAAACAGAAGCCATTCAACAGTACATGATGTCATAAAACGCTTTAAAACCTTTAAGATGGTGCGAAATAAGCCAAAGAAGGCTCACAACAAAATATTCACCGAATCAGAGGAACGTTTTCTTGTAAGAAAAGTAAAAGCGAATCCATTTTTAAGTTCTCCAAAACTTGCTGTAATAGCTGAGTCTGAGTTAGGAAAAAAAGTAAGCTCGTCAACCATAAGAAACTTGCTTCACAAATATGGATTAAATGGAAGAAAAGCACGGCAAAAGCCATTAATTAGCAAACAAAATCAAGCTGTGAGACTTCAATTTGCAAAAAAGCATGAAAGAAAAGACTTTTCTTTCTGGAAAAACGTGTTATATACCGACGAAAGTAAGTTCAATATATTTGGAAATGATGGGATACCTATTGTTTGGAGGGGACGAAATCAAGAACTACGTATAAATAACCTAAAACCAACTGTAAAACATGGGGGCGGTTCAGTGATGGTCTGGGGCTCATTTTCTGCAGCAGGGCCGGGATCGTTGCATTTTATTGATGGGATAATGGATCAAAACGTTTATTTAGAAATCCTTAAGGAAAACATACCAAAAAGTGTCGATAAGCTTTCTCTAAATGACAGCTGGAATTTTTATCAGGACAACGACCCCAAGCATAAGGCCCACAGAGTGCGATCCTGGCTACTATACAATGTTCCCCATGTTATGGAAACCCCACCCCAGAGCCCTGATCTAAATCCCATTGAAAATTTATGGGACTACTTGAAAAAAAAAGTTCAGGAACGCAAGGTTTGTAGCAAAACTGAGTTAAAAAACGTTTTAGTGGAAGAATGGGACAAAATACCACCAAGCTATTGCCGAAAGTTAGTCGAATCAATCCCTAAAAGACTCCAAGAGGTTTTAAAAAGCAAAGGGCTACACACAAAATATTAATTCTTTAAACGTGCGAAAAGTAATATGAATTTAAAATGCTGTCCGAGTTTGGCTTGTGCAACATTTTTGTACCAAATTGAAGTATTTTAATTTTTTTTATTCCTGAAGTATAATTAAATATAATTTTGTTTTATGATTTTAATATCTAAATATATATGTAATAGAAATTAAGTTTAAAATTTTTATTTATTTTTGCAATCGGTGTAATTTTACAAATACATTTAATTAAAAATAGTGTCCGAGTTTGGCTTGGAGTGACTGTATAAAGCTTTTTAAAGTATATAATAGAATCTAAAGTTAAGCTTCTAAACATTTGTGAGTACATAAACGATACAAAACTACTCGCTCTCTTTATTAAAGAAGCAAAATCTTGCAAACAAAAGTAAAAAAACTAATTTTTTTTGAATGAGTGAAACAAAAACCTTCCTCAGTTAAGAAGTAATGTGGTCAAGATAGCAAATATGCATACATCGATGTATGTATGTATGTATGTATGTATGTATGTATATGTATGTACATATGTTTGTATAGGTTGTATATATGTATATTTATAAAAGAATTGATTTTTCTATTCGTCGCAAAAAAATGGAAGGCATTTATAAGTTTATTATGCCGCTTACAATAATTGTCCACTATTTGAATTGCAAAGAAATTATATGAAGGAACTGTGTACATCAAAAATGTATATCGGCTCAAAAGGTTTAACAGACAGGCTCACATTTTACGAACCGTTGTATTTAGGGCCCAAAAATTACACTAATCTGAAGTCTCCCAGATCAATTTTTTTTACATAACTAACTAAACCGTATTTACATATTTTAATAGGTATCAGAATTTAAAACGAAAAAATTAACTAAAACTGAAATTAAAAAAAAAAAATTATAAATTATATATTTTGCCAAAAATACATTAGTATGTTCACATTTGAAACTACTACAAAATTACATAAAAGCATACAAAATTCTATATCCAATGATATATAAAACGTCTGTATATTTGATTTCTAATAACAAAATAATAGTCTCCAATATTTATATTTTGTCAATTTTGGATTGTATACCCGAGCGTGTGAGTGTTACGAGTACAATCAGTAGATTCTAGAGGTGAGCATTAAACATTTGCTAGCTTAATCTGCATGATGTACATAAGTACATCGTCGCTACCATGTCAAACTATCCAATATGTAAACGTTGTTTTTTAGATTCATTATCCACCCTTGGTTCCAAAATGCTGAAATTCTCATAGACGATACATAAATTAATAAGAAATATTTTGAGCCTGGCAGTCATCAAGAATACGCTGACTTTTAAATAATTACAGGCCGGTGCATAATGAATCCATCATATGTTAAACTTCGTATTTTTCAGCTGACATTAACTCAATTAATCAGTTGTTTTTTATCGCATATTTTTTAACAGAATTTTGTTTATTAAGGATGAAGTTCGAAGAATCTCCAACGACTTTCACACGGCTCAACTACAATTTTGTGCAATTTTTAAGCAATAATTCAATATGTATGTATATAGACACATAAAAACCTTACTTTCCTGTTGCACCTGTTGCATATAGTTACTACAGAAGACTACGACTTTTCCTTTTTTAATTTATTTCGGTACTCCACTTTAATTATTAAACTTAAGTTTTTCTTTAATTTGTTTTATTTCTTTTTGTATTCTGTCAATTTTTGCTGTCACAAAACACAAATACAGAGAAAGCAAAAAGACAACTGGTAGCTGTCAAAATAATTAGGTGCGTTAAAAATTAAAAGTTTACAAAATTTTGTACTTTGGGTTGACGGAGACGTACAGACTTCATAATAAATCATGTATTTGAACTTAGCTGGCAATTGAAAAAGGAGAAGTTTAGTGTATGCCCCTGCCTTAAAGGATCATTGCGCTCTCCTGAGAAGTACAAATTTGCATATTGGATAGTTTGACATGGAAGGCAGGGTGACCGATGACATTTTTCAAAAAGTGGCACCAAATAGGGGACTTATCAAAAAAAAAAGGGGCAAAATTAAAAAAAATCGAAAAAACTACACTAAAATTTTTATTTTTAATGTATTTTCATACAACTCACCCTAAAAAAAGTGGGACAAAAAGTGGCAAGGCAGTCGAAAAAGTGGAAGGGCGGTCGAAAAAGTGGCAATTTGCCACTTTAGTCGGTCAAACGGTCACGCTGATGGTAGGGATGACATTATTTAGTTGTTCTCTTTTTTACTGCTGTTAATTTACTGAGAACACTAACACCGCTATTCTCTTTAATCAGAAACATGTAAGAGCATTTTTTTATCTGCCAAGCAAGGGCCAGAGACCTGCGCCGAAGGGTTTTCATCGGCGGCGGCAGCTGGCACGAACATAGTCGGCGGCGGCTCAAATTCGGCTGTCAGCCGACAATTACATCGGCTAGCCGTTTTTTGCCTGGCTAGTACAAAAAGACGGCTAAGCCGGCTTATGTAGTTTTTCTTTATTTAGTTATTTTAACTAAAAATATAAGTACATACACATGTATGTATATTGATAAATAGTTTGCAAGATTTTGTGTATAGTACATACGTAGCATAAATGGAGAAAGAAGTAACGAAATGAAATACTTGAAGTGAATGAAATAACCTCTTCCTATTATAGCTTATAATTTGGCAGTTACTTATGACAGATTTTTAAACATTTGTAGATACAGAGAAAAAAATATCATCGAAATGCAACCAACAAAACAAATTTTTCACATTTAATTTAAAAATTAACAATCATCATTATTGATACAACAAAATTAAGATTTTGTAGTCAATTAAATTACTTTACAAAATTATTTGTTAAATATCATAAAGGAATGCGCACATGTAGAAGAGAGATAAGAAATCATGTTTTGAGTGTATTCATTATGTGCGTATCTAATAAAGTGTTGCTCTTTAGGTAGGAGGTAAGTAAGTTGGTTTATTAGTCCTGAGGTTACCGGTTCAACTCCGCCCAAAGACATTCAGGGCCTGTCCCACGATGTCGACAACGTTCGATTTTTCGCATAGTTACATTGGAAACAACAACAAAATTTTAAAATTTTGTAGCTTGTACGTACCATCACCTTCTGAGAGAAGAATATTTTTTCATGTCTTCATTGAGTTGTATGCAAGTTGAAAGCTTAAAACGCGTTTTATGCAAAACTGGGTTTTTTGAGTTGAAATAAATGACTGATGTGTACTTGAAAAATAACTGAAAATAAACTTGAATGTTATAACTTGCTCGTTATAACCGAACTTAACTGTATATATTTTAGCAAATATATTTCAATCGGTCTTGCAATTGTTCGTTGTAGACGATCATTTATAATACCGATGTTTGTTATAACCGAACTTAATTGTATATAATTTTCTAAGATATGTGATTTTCTTTTATCTTCCATATAAAAATTTGTTTAAAGTAAATCAGCTAAAAAAAGTAAACAAAAATTGACGGCAAATTCTAGTCGATGTTCGATATAGCCGAACTGTAGTGCCAACATATTTTACGACATTTGATTTTGATTTATCTTCCATATGAAAGCTTATTTAAAGTACATTCAGCATAAAAAACGGTCCAAATAAAAAAAAAATTAAAAAAATCGGCGGCTACTTTTAAGCCGATTTTTAGCTGAGATACTAGCGGCGGCGGCGGCTCTCAAAAATCGTCGGCGGCTCGCTTTGAGCCAGCTAAGTCGTCTCGGCGCAGTTCTCTGGCAAGGGCATTGTCTGTCGAAGCAAATTTCACTATTGCATACCTATTGACAATGGTGTCAAATGAAACGCAATATTGTTTTTAGGGTGACAATATGTGTGTATGTGTGAAAGAAAAAAAAAACAATATCGCAAAACTTTTGAGCGTGTTAGTTCATATGTGATGCTGTTTTTAGCTGGATAGTTTATTAATTTCCTACTTTAAAGAGTAAAGAATCAAAATAGTATCTTTCATCATGGATGAATAATAATATTTTATGAAATGTTTAATTTGTTAAATGAAGTATGGTGCATTTGAAATGTATAATATATAAATGCATGATTTTAACTTTATTTAAAAAAACGTGGTGCAGCTAGAAAAGAATAAAAGTTTAATTTAATATTAAAAAAAACGTTTCACAAAAACTTTTCAGCAATTTCCTCATTTAAGAGAAAGCCCATTAGTTTGTTATAATGTGTAGTTTTGCTCAACTTATGCAGAAGTTTTTCTGAATACATCATTTAATTATTTTTTGAATTAACTAAATATCATATGAAAATTACAAACAAATATAACAAATGTATTTAATACAACAACATCAGTTTTATGCTCTGATCATGGTTATTCTTTATATCAGCTAAGTCCAAGCCATATGCACAATCTGCAAGCTTTTACAAAAGAGCTTTGTGCTTTCACACCGACAAGAGCACATGAGTCAATCAGTACCTGGATTCAGTAACTTTTATTACGATAATCGCATCGTTATAATAAATATAACGAAAATTTATAGATTTTGCTATTCAGTAACATATTCTAACGATATTAGGTGTCGGTTGGAGAAAAAAAAATTAAGTCACAAGATCTAATTTGTTAAGTTTTTTTTAAATTATTCTTTGGGCTTTTCGCTTGTTTTCACATTTTCTATACAGAGATACCACATAATATTGAATTCAATAGTGAATAAGATAAAGCGAATAAATATGTCGATAAATATTACGATTTTCGGTTCGCAAAAAGTTACAGAATCCAGGTACAGATCTCGGTGACAACAATGCTTGCTGGTTACTTTACAAAGAAATAGGAACAAATTGTAAGAGCTTTCAAAGTTGTTTACCTTTATATAAATACATATACATATAGGGTGTTTTTTTCAGAGGTATAGAACTTCGAATTGAAATAAAACACAAGAAAATCGTTTTAATGTCCATCAATTTGGCTTTATTGGAAGGATAATTTTATGCCATTAATGTTTAAATATGAATTCGGGCATGTGGCCGCCGCGGCTGGCTCGAATAAAGCCAATTCTACAGGTCCAATTTTCAACCACTTTTTCGAGCATATGGGGCCGTATGTTGGCAATAACGCCACGAATGTTGGCTTCCAAGTCCCCTAACGTTTCTGGTTTGTCGGCGTAGACGAGCGACTTCACATATCCCCAAAGAAAATAATCCAATGGTGTCAAATCACACGATCTTGGTGGCCAATTGACAGGTCCATTCCGCGAAATTATGCGCTCATCGAATGTTTCCTTCAATAAATCGATTGTGACGTGCGCTGTGTGGCATGTAGCGCCGTCTTGTTGGAACCACAACTCATCTACATTCATGCCATCCAATTCGGGAACAAAATAGTCGGTTAGTCGGCTCCAATTGCTGTGCACGGTGGCGAATCGATTCATTCGGGTCCTCTTCAACACTTTGCTCTACAGCGGCAATTGTTTCTTCGGTGCGCACTGTTCGACGTCTCTGCGGATGCGTATTATCACATAGAGTAAACGTAGTGCGAAAACGATCCATGGTTAACCGAATTAATTGCTCTGATGGACGATTATGTCGACCATAAAATGGACGGAGCTTGCGGTAAACTTCGCGAACTGAACCATTATTTTCGAAATAAATTTGCACGATTTGCAAGCGTTGTTCTTTTGTCAACCTGTTCATGATAAAATGGCAAACCAAACTAAATATTAATCACTTGACAGCTGACAAAATGGCCGCCAGTTAAAAAAGTGATGCCAACTTAAAGTTCTATACCTCAATAAAAAACACCCTGTATGTTCTTATGAAGGGTGTAATAGATTCGCCTAGCTGAATTAAAGCATACATTTATTTTTCTGTACTACAAGTACATTGATTTGTTAATCATAAAACATATTTTTTTTCTTTGTAATTGTTTAGATAGATATATACAAGTGCATACACACATATACACATGCGGCCATAGCAAATGAAAACAGCAAATCAAATTTTATTTTACAAAAATTAAACCTCATAAAACTTAACAATGACAAATTGGTTATAAGAAAATTGTCTAATATGGGAAGTACTAGAGCAAAGCACACAGCACATAGCAATCAATTTTTATTATTAGACTGTTTGTTCATTCATTGTTTATGTTAGAGTTCTGAGTTATATTAATATTATAATGCTGGAAAATAAAATAACAATTTTATATGTGAAACAAATACCAATTTGTGGAGAAGCAAAAATAAACTTAAAAGCCTTCTTTGAGCAAAGTGAATCAGAACTTCTAAAATAATAATTTAATGCTAAGGAAATGGAGAAAATTGTATTAATAATTTGCGGAGTCAACAAAATTGTCTGAAAATAAAAGGGTTTTATAATTATTATAGTTGTTTTTTCTTACTACTATACACATACATACATATGTGCATATCTGCACATCTACATACATACATAAATATCTCAGTCTATGTCTTCACCATAAAGATATTTCCGATAACTACAAAATACCAGCCAATTTCTTCGTTTACTCTAATCACGTGATTTGAATATGAAATCTGGTTATTATATGTATGAAAGATTAATAAGCTTGATAATTAATTTTGATAAAGAGCTTTAAAAAAATACTCGAGAAATAATTGTTGTTCATTTGTTAAATTATATACAGACATAAGTGCTATATACTATATTCAGCGTCTTTCCAGTTTTTGTTATTCAATCTAACTAGTAAGATTTCTTAAGGGCCAATTTCACCAACTCTATTTAAATATCAATTCATATTTAAATGTCGATTTTCATGAATTTTTGTATGAAAAAATTACTTTTGAATATGAGTTGATATTTAGATAAGTTGGTGAAATAGGCTCTAAGACACTAGACAGAGGCCATTTTTTCAAATTTGGAAACAAAGACATCGCCATACAGAAAAAAAAGAATTGTAAATACAACTAATTTATTTGTGAATACAAATAAAATATTATTTAAAAAGGCACCTACAACGATTTTTGTAACTACAAACACACATTTGTAACATAAGAAAACAAAATCAAATCAATTATTTCCAATTAAAATTATTGTGTTATTCACAATTGAGTTGTTAACAGAAAACAAAAAAATTTTATTCAATTTGTTTTTCAAATTCTAATGTGTTGTTTCGTTGTTTGTTTAATTTTTTTTTTAGAACTTGGTTTTCTATTAAATTTTAATTTAAAGATCTTTGGGACGAGTCGAACCGGCAACCTTTTGACTAATAGACTAATGTACTTACCACTCAGCTAAAGAGCAAATCGTTATTGGGTACGCAAATAATGGATACACGCAAAACATGATTTCTTATGTTTCTTCTGCATGACGCATTTCGTTGATACAATCTAAAAATAACTTTTTTGATTAAAAAAAAACAAGCCACGACGTTTTTCGGTTACTTGTCGGAATTTATACGTATACAACACCAGCAATCAAAATAAACAACAACATCAGCACATGACTACGTTGAGTCAATCAACAAGCAAGGAAAACACCAACACAAGCAAATGAAATTAAATGATATTTTAAAATGCGCGGAATTGATAAATACAATATTCAAGTTAATGACAAATATTATTGAAATTAAAAATTTTATTCAACAACATGGTTTTGTTGAACATAAATCTTGTATATTTTTTTCTGTGCAGGAGTTAATACTGAATAGTATGCTGGTAAGAGTAGAAGTTTTGGGTTAAATTCATAGAGTTTTTCATAATGACCACAGAAGTTTTCACCCGTGCATTGTTCTGATGGAATAACACTTTTTTGCTTCGTCAGATGAAGTCACTTTTGCTTGAAATCTGTCCACTAGATATGGCCACAAGCTTGTTGGCCCACAGGCCCATCTTAGCCCTTTTCTGTGCCCGTTCAACTGGAAAAATTCACTCTTTGGTGTCTTGTGTACTTTCATGAATCCGTGTTCCCAAAATTACAAGAACTCGTTTGGATTTCGCCTGAACATTGCTAAACACTACTTTGAAAGGCTCACACGATTGCTACTATGGTTCTATATGCACGATTGCAACACTCTTGGCACGTAGAGCTTTTTCATATCCAAATATTCATGCAAAGTGTCATATAGTCAATTCAGTAAGATGCCTACAGCCTCACATCATTCCACGCAATTTAATTTTCCCGTCCTTTAAAATCATTGTATGGATTTTAGCGATTCTTTGTGGAGTGATGACAGCTTTTGTGATTTGACCATTTGGCGTTATTTGTGCCTGGGAGGACGACAAATAAACTTAATTAAAAGGCAATTGAAATTTATGGTCTATAGTCCCCATAGTATTTACCAACCATTTCTTAGATTTTGTTGATGGTTTTCTTACGTACAAAATAATTTTTAATCAGCAATTTAATTTGGAATGATTTTCCATCATCCTACGTCAAATTTGATTGATTAATTAGAACACGAAATTCACTTATTTCCATTTTTGCTGACGCAGCTTTCTTAAACTGCAAGATAAAAGTTAGCAGGGCCAGTATGAGAGTTAAAGTAACTGAAATGTTAATGGAAAAATTAGCTTTATTGTCTAGCCACGCTCTTGACGAATTGCCCACAAAAACCAGCTTAAAACTAGTTAAACAAACAGAACCGAAACGAAAATTATCATAAGCAGCTCAAAAATGTGTTTTTGAGAAGAAAGTCGTATCAAATATAAAAAACCGGTTCCAAGCCGGATAATATATATCCTTTATTTGACGGTGGAATTGTAGCTTGCCATTGATTAAAGAATAATCGGTTTAACAAAAAAAAAAAAAAAAAAAAAAAACTCGCTTTCTTATTTATAACATTAGTAATACTACAATTACATTGCCTCAAAATTTATTATATTTGATATGAAATCCCTATCGAAATCTATAACGTTCACACTAAGCTTTTTTGACATTTGTCAAGATTTTGTATCCAAGACAAAATATTTGTCTCAAACTGTAACCCAAAAAGTTCATTCAAACATCTTCAATAGAAAATTGTGTACAGCGTAGCTAATTCATCCACCTTTTGTATAAATATGTTGCATAGGGTAGTAAAAAAATAATAAAAATATTAGATTTTTCATAGATTTCCTACAAATTTATTGACAAATTAGACTATGTTTTATAGGGGAATCTAGAAAAAAGCAACTAGACTTAGCTCGAAATCTCATAAGTACTAGAATTTGAGACAATGTTAATTAAAAATTTTAAAACATTACAACACCCTGACACTTAAGGCTACTTTTTGAATCCTCCAAATAATTTGTAATCAGAACAGACAGTAGTTAGAAAGATATTAATTTTTATAATTATTTTCGTCTTACACGCCAATGTGCATTTTTAGCTACATTTACAAATTTTTGTTAAATTATAACCATCTAAATGGTTAAAGCCACTTTGCGTCAATGGTTAAGTGCAGCGTTGTCGTTGTGATATTAAAGTATCACTTTTCACTATTTTTGTGCCGATGACACTTTTTATGATCCTTTTTTTAATTTATCCCTTTTGTATCATTTTAACAAAATATATGCTGTAGGGCAATCACATGCTCAAAAATTGGATGAAGCACAGTCTAGCATATCGGGTATTGGGAAAAGTGCTGTTCGTCCGGTTGGCGATATTCGGTTCGATGGTGTCGATCATTTTACTGTTTTGGTCGAAACAAAAGCCAACAAATGGCGGAAATATTGCAATAAATATGACACCCAAATTCCTGTTTCCAAATGAAAATTATTTCTGGAAGTATCACAATTAAAAAAATATGTATTTGAACTTACTTTAATTTTCAATATTAATATATTTGTTTATAAATAAATTTCAAATTTGATTTTTCATTACTTGCAAACCGGTAAGACCACCTGTAGACGGTCTTCACTATTCTTTACCTGGTGTTCGTTCCTAATTTTTCTTACCTGTAAATTAAAACTTATGGTTCTTTTACTATATCAATTTAAATAAAATATTAGCTTCATCCGATAATTTTTACGATCTGACCAGTTAGAGGGTTAACACTGATTAATAATTTAAGTAAAGGGTCCGCCATCTAACGTTTTTTTTCAACTAGTACTTATTTCGTGAATGGTAACACTTAGCTCATGTCTGATTTGACAGATAGTTAGTTTTATCCTTCCGCTGAACGAATTTGGTTGTATATACGCTTGAACAACGCTGTGAAATATCGACTTACAGAAGATGCCGATTTTGCCAAAAAAATCATCTTTTCAGATGAAGCTCATTTTGGTCTTGGCGGGTATGTAAACAAGCAAAATTGTCGCATTTGGGGCACAGAAAACCCGCACGCATACATTGAAAAGCCGACTCACCCAAAACGAGTCAGTGTTTGGTGCGGATTTTGGTGCAGAGACATAATTGGGCCATTTTTTTTTTCGAAAATGAGCAAGGAGTGGCCGTTACAGTCAAAGGTGATCGTTATTGGGCCATGTTGAACGAATTTTTGTTCACAAAAATTGAAGAGGAGGATATTGGCAACATTTGGTTTCAACAGGACGGCGCTACGTGCCACACAGCCGAAGCTACACTCGATGTTTTGCGCCGTGTTTTTGAAGATCGCATTATCAGCCGCAGAGCTGATGTCGTTTGGCCACCTCGGAGCTGCGATTTGACACCGTTGGACTATTATTTGTGAAGTGTCGTCAAAGATAAGTGTTAGGCTGACAAGCCAGAGACAATTGACGCTTTAGTGGACAATATTCGTGAAGCCATTGGTGAAATATAGCTGCACACAATCGGTAATGTGCTTAAAAATTGGACCGATCGTGTAGGCTACTGCATGGCCAGCCGAGACAGCCATTTGAATGAAATTATTTTTCATTATTAACCGGAAGGATTGTACTTTCAAATAAAAAAAGAAATTTGAGAAAATATTCAGCAGTTTTTTTTATCGCTTTAAAAAAAAAAGTTTATATATGTTAATTAATATTATTTTAGTCTAATGTATTTAGTTAATTGTTAAAATTCGTGTTTCTTTTTGTAATTGAAATAAATGTTATTTTTTTGTTCCAAAAAAAAACTTGACCCTTTTATTGACCCTTTTATTATTTTGTTAAATACCTTTTTTATGATACTTTTTCGAAAGTTTCAACGGCAACCCTGGTTAAGTGGTAAAATCAATAATTAGTACACGCACAGTTATGCACACACTCAAATAAAAAGAGAGTGTATAACGGTATTTTTTGTACATACATTCATCTGCATATGGGTATGTCATTGCCTATGTATTTTATTATTTAAAAGCGTTTTTTCTTTCCTTGCGATTGTATCTCTGCAGAGACTCCATTATTTTATTTTATGTACATACATACATACATACATACATATATAATTTGTTTTTCTAGCTGCTCATGTGCGCATGACGAATGACCAGAATTTTCTGTCATTTTGTTTTAAATTTGGCTTCCTCTATTTATTAATAGCAATTCAAATAAGCCGTTTATGTCTTTAGTTTAAAATTAATCAAGTTTTTATGGGCATCAATGATTTTCGTTAAATTTATATCCATCGATTTTAAAATGTTAATATCATCCATTTATGGTAGATAATTACAAACACATATAATCATATGCGCATAGATACATATGTTTGTCAATTGCTGCTATTTTTAAATCAAACATCTACATTCACAATTTCCATTTTATTTAATTTTAAAAGATATTGTATGCATTAAAAACAAATGCAGTTAATTTTGGGGCTTTTTGTTAAATCGAGCTTTTGTTTAATATATTGAGCCACTGTATTTTTTTTTATCAAACATTAAGAATGCTTTTAAAGTTTTTTTAACGTTTGATTGATTTTTATAATGACTTTACTAATTTGTTTAATTAGTTTTTTATCGATAAATAAGAACAAAGACAATAATGAAATTTGACTTTTATTGCTTGTAGATTTAAAAAAGAGATATAATACTTTATTTTTTAGATTTATTGCTTGCTATTGTATTAACTCTGAGAACTGAAAAAGCTTAAAACAGTTAAATAACTTTATATACATATATATTCAATGTAATTCATTGAAAACTAATTTTGTTACGAAATTTATTGACATCTTGTTATTTATATTGACATTTTTAAGCATCACATAAAAAAATATTATAAATTTTTTTTATATGCTAGATATAAAATTGGAAGCAAGAATATTCTAAATTTAAAAATTAAGTATCCAAATATTTTACACTCAAATAAAAAAAAAAACAAAAAAAAAAAAAAAAATTAAAAAAAGTTTGAAAGGCCCTTGGATTTATAGACACCAACCACGGTTTTTCATCTTCTATATTAAGTACAATATATTAATAAAATTAAATAACTTTATTTCTTATCTGACTTACGTCCCTTTTCAAAATGTATGATTAAGAGTTAACGTGAACTTTAAATGACAGTTCCTCATACAAAAATTGCCGTTAAAGTCCCTATTAGCTTTTAATTGTACATTGTGAAAGAGGCCGTTAAGCGGAAAAACGAAATAGACTAATATCTATCTAGACAATTTTCTTTATTGCAAAAAAAAAAATTAAAACCACACACAACGGTTTTGTAAATATATATAATACAACCTATATATATATATATATATATATATATATATATATATATACATATATATTAGGGGGCCCGTTATTTTTTTTATTTCTTCTACTCTCACCCACCAAATCAGTTCAGTTTTATGTAAAAAAAATACAAAAAAATTTCATACCGATAAGTTGCGTTTTAGAGGGTGCGTCCGGTCCTCAAATTTGGCCCTCAAGCCCATATATTCAATGCAATTTTGTTTTGTTTTTTTTGTTTAGTTTTATTTTGACTATATGTATGTATATGTATGTAATAATTTAATATATATAAGCTCTTATTGTACACCGAAAAAACTAAATTTCGTTTTCAGTAACCAATTTCATTGAATCAGTAAATTTTTTGTGTGAATGCGGACCTACAAAGAAATTTGTAGATTCTGATAACAATTTTGTAAAAATTTAACTGGGAAAAAATTTTTTATTTTTAGTTAAATTATTATGGCATTAGAGAAAAAAGTTAACTGAAACTCAAAATATTTTCAGTAAAATTTATTAATAGGAACAGTAAAACATTTTTGCAGATTTTTTTGTATTATTCATTTTTTTATAATTTACAAACACATTCACTAAAATTTTTCTTATTATCAGAGAATAAATTAACTGAACCAATAATAATTCTTAAATTTTTTTTTAAATTAGTAAACGTTTTATCTAAAAAAAATAACTAAATCAAATGAAAGGTTCAACTATTCTTTTTACTATCAAAAATTGGCTTGTTTTTAGAGTTAAGCATTTCGTTACCGCTTTTGGAACTCGTCAGTAGACTTCAACCCAAAAAATTTTTTTATTTAGCTAACAAACTCCGTATGTTTATAGTAAGACTCTTAATACTATATTGAGAATCCCAATATACAAACATAATAAGTTTGAAAACCGCAAACAAAAATCTTTAAAAAAATAAAATGTTTTTTAAAATTAAAAAAAAAACAGACAGATTTTTTTACAGTATATAAAAATAAATTTAACTGAAACAATTAAAAAAAATCAGACAAATTTTTTTACAGTATATAAAAATAAATTTAACTGAAAATAACAAATTTAAATAAAAAAAATAAATCTAAAATTTTTTTTACAAATTTTAGTTTATATAAATAATTTTCATTCTATACAGTTTTTTTTACATAAAGTAAAATTGGAACAAATAATTTACTGGAACAGTAAAAAATATTTACTGAAACTAAATTATATTTCAAAACACACGTTTGTTTGAAAATTTTTTGGAAAAATTTTTTCCGTGTACATGATTAAAATAAAAAAATTTCCATTTATGTAAATATAATTTTGTTACATTAAATTGTTGGTATTTTGTTGGTTGTTTTCTTCATTATTTTCTAAAATATTAATTTTCCAAATTTTTGGGCCGGATGAACCCTCTAAAACGCAACTTATCGGTACGATTTTTTTTTTGTATTTTTTTTGACATAAAATTGGGCTGATTTGGGGGGTGAGAGTAGAAGAAATAAAAAAAAGGTCTCGATACAATTAACGGCCACTCTAATATATATATATATATATATATATATATATATATATATATATATATATATATATATATATATATATATATATATAGATATAATTTGTTAGTGTGTCCGTATGTATGTCCTATTCTCTTTCCGCAACTCCCTGAAGCCATTTGATGATAAAGAAATCGGTGCGAACGATTGTGACGGAGCCAGATTTTTAATTTTTGGTCTGTGGGCTGAAGCCAAGGCAGGAACAGGCTTTTTAGCCAGTATTAAAATATTTTCTTATGTAAACATAGAATTAATTTAAAAGCCATAATATTTATTATTCACCTACTTTTAAAATCAGTCGAGTCGTAGCAAAAAAATTCCATACACATCAATATATATTTTGTTTATTTTTGTATCGTATCAAATCGACTTGCAATATATTGACGAGTAAAAAACTATTCGTTATTGTTTCTTTCGTTGTTGCAAATGATTTATTGGCAAGTGCATGTGATTGACAAATTAAATGCTGAATAAATTTAAATTTATATGTATGTATATAGAAACTCACTTTTAATGAACTTGTCTATTGTTTTGTATTTTAAGAGATTATATTAACTTATACTCGTATGTTATTTCACTGCTTTATTTAATTGCTTATTTTCATATTGTTTTATAGTGAATTTAGTAAAGACAATATTTAACTAAGGTGTCAATGAATAGTCTTGTCAACTTATAACTTTTGAATGTAATGATTTAAATCTGTTTAGGTTTGTGAAAATTCACTTATTGCTCGTACTTAGATTTTTATGGCAAAGCTTAAAACTTTTAAAAGTTAATTTTTTTTTACTAAGTCTTACCCCGCGTTGTCAAATGCCAGTAATTACTTGCAAGTAGTGTGTATGTATTACTAATGAAAATCAGGAGAAATTTAAAAAACACAAAAATTTTTTGAGTGGCTACACAGCACAGTGCAAGTTAAAATGTCGTCAACAAGTAAAGTTCTAGCTAACAGCGTTACTTCAACTGTTAGTGCAGTGTTGCCAAGAAGTCAATATTGAACTTTAATTGTATTGTTAATATATTTCTTTTATTAAAACATGAAATTTATGTTCAAACTTAACTCTAAAGTGAGTCTATGACATTTCTCAATATCCTTTTTATATGTACAAAACATCAGCTATAATACTAACCAAATTAATGAAATAACTCTCTACTCGGCAACACTGTTTTTCGTTTTGTCACTTTACTTGCGACAAGTGTGAAAATTTGCTTGCTTCAAAATTTCATTGCAAGCTGACTCGCAAGTGGAAAAAGTGTGGCTGTATTAGTAAAAAATGTGAGTGTATTGAGTTTTTTTTTCACTTGCACTTGCATGTGGCAACGGGGGGTTAATTTTTAAAATTTATTTGCTGTTGGTTCAGATTTGTCTATATGCATTTCATTGTTGTTGTAAGAAATCGTCAGTAGACTTCAACCACACATTTTTAACAGTCACAATGAAATGCATATAGACAAAGCTGGAACCATCAGCAAATTAATTTCCAATTAAAATATACTTATGACAATATCTCAAATAATAAATTTCTTAAATTTACTAATTTTTGTAAATATATGGAATAATTCTAAATAGAATATAAACAGAGTATTAAGCAGGGGAAAAAACGCTTCAGGTGAGCGAACAGTTTTCTAAGTCTGTCTTAAGTGATATAGTGGCGCATACTCATAGTCAAAACAAAGTATACTTTTATGTATTTAAAACCAGTATTACCATACCAAATACTGGTTTTAAATTTTAAAAGTATACTTTGTTTTGACTTTGAGTATACCCCAATGAGTATTTAAAATGATATATAAAATTATTTTTTGTAATATATTTTGTATAATAAAAAACGAAAGAAGATTATGGGTCTTATGCAAAAAACTTCATAAACCTTTGCCAAGCAATGTTAAGTAAAGTTGTATTCTAAAAAAATTATTGTATAAAAATTCTAAAGTAAGCACCCACGTTTGTTAAGACTACTTTAAGTTGATATTTCCAAAATGTGTGTTTTGTACCTCAAATATTTTTATTAATATAGCACATACGGATTCATGTTACATCTGAAAATGAAGCTGGAAGTGCCTGCTCTTATCTTAAATTTATTATTTCTGTCATGTAATGGGAAACATCACCAAATTATCCAACTGATTCGAAATACATAGCAAAATCCAAAAAAAAAATATTAAAATAAGTAAAATTATACAAAAATGTTTTAGTGATGTACATACAATCAAAACAAAACGAAAAAAGCTGGATATTCAAATACTCGTTTCATTCGAATAAAACAAATTGTGACAATTTTTCACATTTTTTTACTTTTACTTCATAGTTGTGTTTATCTGTTTTCCTATTAAGTCAGGAGCTCATATTTTTTAAATAAGGTTGCTTTACTTCAAGATAATGAAAATTTATTTAATAAAATAAAAATTTATTTGAATACCCGAATGAAATTGTATTCGATTTTGTACATCATAAGCTGTGAAGTGGTTGTTGAACACGGTGGTATTACCAGTATTCATTATTAGATAACAAAATAATTAAAGTTGTCTTTTGCATATGATTTCTTAACAAAGCTATGTTAGCCTTAAAGTACTTGGCAACTAATATGAACTTTAAAGCTAAAGTAAAATATTTTTTTGCATAAGGGGGTAATAAGTTAAAAAAAAATTAACTAGAAAGAAGATTAATGTGCGGTTTCCACAAGTCAGGCAGACGACACGTCTAGAAAATTTTTATGAAAATCACTCAGAAAAATTAGTACTTTCTATACAAATTTTGTACTCAAGTCCACCGTCTGCGTTGTAGAAACAAGAGTTAGATTTGTTTTATACAACAAAATAATTTTTTTTTCGAAATTAGAAGGCTGAGCCAAAAAAAACAAACTATGGCGCAGTAATATTTTCTTAAAAAAATTCAAGTATGTCACAGCACACTTTTTTTTTTTATAAAATTTGAGTGTCTAACAAAACACTTTTTTTTTTGATAGAAAACTCGATTGTGTCAAAGTAATATTTATATAAAACTAAATTTTGTTAAAGCAAGGCGAACCCATACTAGTTGTCGCTAGGGATCAAGTGACTATTTTCGCCACTTGTAGTTTGAAGATACATACTTTGGATGTCAACACACATTCTTCAGTAAATTTTTTTTGACATTTGAACTATAAATTTCCCAAAAATTTCTTAAAGCGAATTGAGCTGAGTAGACCTGATAAAATATTGCTTTGCTGTCTTAGCATATTTTTACAAAAGATCTGTTTTATAGCACAATTTTCTGATAAAAAAGCTAGCTGCGCCACAGCACACTTTTTTTTTTTAAGGAAAAGTCGACTTTGCCACAATTTTCTTATAGAAAAGTCGACTGTATAGCTGCACACCATCTTCGGCATTCCTTGCTTTTTTATTTGTGATGTCTCACGAGACTTGCAGACATACCGCCAGGTATGATTTTCTTTCTGCTCATCCTATAAGTTTTAAACTCATAAGTTCGGGTGAGCATAAATTACATAAACTTTTTCTTCTGATTTTTCTTATTGAAATCAAATCTTTCATTCTTATAAACTCATGCCAACAGTTGGTGCTTCATTTCTTAATTGATTTCAAATGCAGCAGAAGCTGTTTGTTCTCACCATGTGGCCGTCATGTTATCTTTGAATGATTTTTTATAAACAATTTTTATATACAGCCCGTAAGTGTATATTTGTTTTTATCTTGTAACAATATTTTTTTGTCATTTTATTTATTGTGTGAAAATGTCTCTTGTAAGTCTCAGTGACAAACTTGAGTTTGTTTTCATTATAATTTTTTTATTTGCTGTTTTAAAGTGTGTAAATGTGGGCGTTTTAGTTAATGGTTTCTAAGAAAAAAATTAAAAAAAAAATTGCAATAACAGCAAAAGGCATGTAAATTTGTAGAAAACTTGGCAAAAAAAAAACATCTTGAAAAATTACCATCAAAGTCAAGTTTTGCTTTAAATTGTTGATTTTTATTTTAAACTTTTAGTTTTATTTTTTATTGCGTCTAGTGGTTTTTGCTTAAGTCATGATATTAAAAACAAAAACAGATAAAAAAATATTATGTAAATTGTGGACGTGTAAGAATTTTTAGGTTGTTGCAATTTCCTCAAGTCATTAGTTGTTAACTAAAATTTTGTTTTTTTTTTGTGGCGCACATTTTTTACAGTTGACGACGCAATGATCTTAAACTTTAGAAGATTATTATGATACAAAATATTTTTTTTTAAAGATTTTCTACTGAACTTAAACTACAATTTAACAAGTTATCGAATATGAAGTTTATTGTGGATTACATATCGTGCTATGACCGCCAAAAGAACTTAAGTGACATAATTTTCGATCTTAATATTTTTTTTTTTTTTTTAGCAAAATCGATCATTTGCGATCATAAATCATCTTTTTTCGTCAAAAAAGAAAAAAAAAAACCAGGTCCAAAATATGTGTCGGTTAAGCTTTTTTTCGGTTATAGCCCGATATTAGTATTTATATATGGGGGCAAAATGGGAACAGTTTTTTTTGAGAAAAAATATACTATTTTTTTTCAAAGTTAAAATATGTATAGTACTTTCAAAAATTTCTCAGTTTTATTTAAGAAAATTTCAAGTTTATTTTAAAAGAGGAATAAAGTTGTTTATTAGCACAAATTGATCTGTATATATATCAGATTCACTGAATTGGAATATAATGGCTTTCACCTTTTTAGGGTTCCTTACATAAAAAATTTAAAATGAACCCTATTGTTTTCGCTACGATGCTTCTTTGTCTGACGGACTTGCTGACACAGGCTATTTTCTCGAGACCCGTAAGAACTACGAGCCTGAAATTTTTACTGGATATGAACAACTTTAAGCGCTACAAAAGCACATATATGAAAGTTAAAAACTAAGGGGTGTTCTAAAGCGAGCAACGAAAAATATTTACTAAAATATTTGTAGACAGTGGAAATTTTCAAAGTTAGTTTATTTTTATGCAGAATACTCCAATTAACACTGAAATTTAAAAAAGTTAAAATTAAAGGGCATCCTATTAGTTAATGTAATTTTGACTATGAAATTTTGACAAACTACTGTATCTTGAAAACCGTAAAAAGCGAAATCCTACAATTTTTAAAAACAATAAAACTAAAAAATCCCACATTTAAAAAAAATGCTGAAAAGAAAAATCGCCAAAATGAAAAAGCACTTAAATGAAAAATACTACCAAATTTTATTTTTTTAATGCATGTATTTATTTATTGTATCTTCATGTGTTAACTAATAATAAGTATTCAAATCTTAAATCTAAAATATAATTATTAGGCCCGACCAGTGTCGAACATAAGCTTAGTGATAGTTATAAATAATACATAAGTACCCAGCAAAAAATTTCAAAAAAGGTAATCGAGTTTGGAATTAAGCATTTTTGGTGGAAGCACTTCCCTTCCGGACTACCAACTTAATGATTTTAACAAGGCGTGAGACTAAAATAATCGATTCTTGAGAAGTACTTCAATTTTTTTTATTTTTCAACATTTCACGTAATCTATTTCGTCTAAAAAAATCATTCTCTTCATTTAGCAACTTGTACGTCATTTTTTGTAATTTTAGGTAATGTGATTTGTAAGCGAGTAATGAAAATTGGCAATCAGAGAAGTAAGTCATTATATGGCAAGTAGTTCTAATGGTAATGTGTAATTTTTTGCTGGGTAGTGATAATCAAAATGGAAAAATGAATGTATTATCAAGCAGTCCCATTTGGAGTGTTTAGTATAAAAGCCCTTATTTTCCTCTTTTTAGGCGGATGTGTCCAGTAAAATTCAAGATGTTACGAGCAAGGGAATTGGGATCTGACTCGAGTTTAGTTAAGTATTGCGTATCTTGCAATTTTTTCAGTCACTAGTGGCATATTTAAATCACGATGTAAATTTGAATTTTTAATATAATACGCGGCAGATGTTATTAACCTTAAAATTTTGCTTTGTCTTCGTTCGATTCTCTCAACACTGGAAGCCCCATAAGTGTATTTTGTAGCAGCATATTGGCTTCAAAAGCGACTTGTATAGTAAAATTTTGCAGTCTAGGCTGAGTGTTGAGTTTCTGCCAATCAACAAATATATTTGAATTAACTTAAGTTTCATCTGAGTTAACTTAGAGTCAATATGATGTTTCTATGTATACCAAGATATTTCACTTGAGAATATTGAGGAATAGTTTGATTGTTGATGCGAATGGGGGAACAAGTATCTCTTTTTTGGGTAAACGTTATATGGATACACTTTTGTTCATTTACTTTAATTCTCCATAAGTTCAATCATATTTCCAGCTGGGTAATATGTTCCTGGAGATTGCGGAATGTATCATAAGGGTTTTTGCTCATACTAAGGCAGGCTGTATCATCGGCAAATGTAGAGGTGTGGATATTATTGCTCACAGGCATATCACAAGTATATATTAAATACAAGACTGGACCCAGAATACTACCCTGTGACACACCGGCAGATATAGATTCGGGCACATTCATGAAGTCTGCTTCCACAACAATGAACCTCATATCAATAATATAACTTTCCAAAAGTGTTTTTGTATGTTTATTGGCAGATATGTCTTCAATTTAAAAAATAGGGTTTCGTGCCATACTTGATCAAATGCCTGAGAAACATCAATACATAGAGCAGAACAATACTTCTTTTCTTCAAATGTTCTTATTACAATTTGGACCAATCTATGCGTTTGTTCAATGGTACTATGCTGAATTCTAAAACCAAATATACCAAAAATAAAATAAATCGCTGAAATGAAAAAAGTATAATTAAAAAGGTTGCCGAAGAACTAAATAATCTGCCAAAGACCAAAAAAATTTCCCGAAACGGAAAAATGCCAAACAAAAAAAGAATTGCATATATGAAAAAGTGCTTAAATAAAAAACATCACCAAAAATTAAACAAATCTCTAAAGTGCAAAAAATTACTAAAAGTAAGAGGCCAAAACTTAAAATTTTCAAAAACGCTAAAACTAAAAAATAACCAAAACCAAAAAAATTACCTAAACCGATAAAAACGCCAAAAATAACCCAAAAACTATAAAAATTATGTTAATAAATTTTTCCAAATATTTTTCGGAAATTCAATTATTATTTTGGAATATTTGTGCCGTTTGCTTTTATTTCATATTTGTATTATGGAAGTGCTTAAAAATATAGTTTATTGATATTCTATGACTGGGTTATAGCGCCAGTTACCAGCACCAATAATAAATCTAATTGACCAGCAAAAATACATGCACAGAATTTAAATAAAATCGATCACGGTTTTTTCAGAATTTTTATACACCACCCCCCACCCCCTGTCCCTTCTTTCCAATTGCTTATTACAAAATTTTCTATGTAAATTCCCTTCCCTTTGGAGTGTTACGTAATATGTGAATACCACGTAAGATTGAGTTTGTAAACTTTTTCTAAGATTTTGCCAATTTTTGAAAAGAGTATTTTCGAAAAAAAAAATTATTTTAAATAAAGCTTAATAGGGCATTTACATTACCTCGAAATCTTGTACTTACGAGATTTCCAGCTAAATCTTGCTGCTTTTTGCTAGATTTGTATTTTTATTTATTTTTACTACCCTCTACAACATATTTATGAAAGAGATGAGTGAATTAGCTACGTACGGTCTGCTTAGCTACATTGAAGTAATTTGGTTGTAGATTTGAAAATTTTTTAGGTAATGGGTTTTCTTTTGGATAAAAAGTCGTGATAAATGTCGAAAAAATTGGTCTAATTGGTCGGTATAGATTTTCATAAAGAGTTTCATTTTAATTATCTAGATTTTGTTTGTGTAAATGGCCTGTAAGCAATCATTCTGTACGAATTCCATATATAATAAATTTTTAATTTAAAAAATTTAGCTTTGACTGCTTTCAATTTTGTTAATATTGATTGATTTCCTCCAGGGATATCGTTGAGAGAAATTTTGGAAAAAATCAAAAAATCCAATTTCAGAATTCATTCACCTTTTTGAACATGAAAACTTGCTTGGAGTGCTGCAAATTTGATCTAAGTCGGTTGATTGCTTCAAGAGATATTGTTTAATGAGGTTTCCATAAAGTCTGGAAATTCTATGGATTTTTCTTATTTAGAAATTTTGAAGTTATTTGTTGTCATAATGACATTCTTGAAGTTTGAATTACCAATAATTTTGCTTTTATTAATTACTCTTTGTGTTTTAATATTTATTACTCTTTATTTCTTTAAGAGTTTATGCAAACTTAAATCATATATTTTGGTTTGATTTATTTTTTTATACCAATTTTTTGTTTGAAATTGGAATTTAAACAATTTAAATTGTTTTCGAGACAAACATAGAGAATCACGTTTTTTTTTTTAAATTTTTTATTTCATATAAACTAATTTAACAAATAACAATTATACATATAAAAAATTAAAACATACGTGCATGCATATATGTATGTTTGTACATCTATAGATACATATGTATTTGTTCTACCCTGCAGTTCTGACTTCTGCATTCGCAATAATAATAAGATCAGTGCTGTTGAAAATAAACATCTCGAAACTTTAAACTAGATATTCTGGTATACCCTTCGACTGTCTTATTAATAAAGGAATCATAAATATTTTCTCAGGGTCCAAAAACTTAATTTTTTAACTGCCGGGCTTATCTAATATATGGTCTGTTCATGTATTCACTATAAATTTAAAAAAATTGTCTATACATGTAAATAATATTGCAGACATGTTTTTTTTTATTGTTTATTTCTTTTTTAATTCATGACAGCCTTAAGCGAACATTTAGCAACAGAAAACTGTAAAAAATATTATATACAAAAAAAACCTAATCAATAAAAGAATTCCAATTTATAAAAACAACAGCCAAAAATGTTCACACACAAATATTAACAGCTTCATGTGTAGTGTGTAAGTAAGACAAATAATAAAAAGAAAACCAATTTTATATCAATAAATCTAATAGTAAAAAAATATGCAGAAACTCCTACTGCCAGCTTCTTTCCCCTTCACAAAACTACAGACTAGGTGACAAACAGTTAAAACTACGTTCAAATTGAACTCTGAACTCCAACTAATCACATAACAAATTTCTTAAAATTAAACACATACATGCACATAACAAATCGCTAAAAATGAGAATTACGCTCAACTGGTTTTTGTCCTGAAAATCATTCTTGTCTTGGGAAAGAAAAAAAGTAATATTTAAGAAACAACACGGCTTCAAAACTGAATGAAGTGTGTCTTTTGATTAGACTGAATAACATATATTTTTTGTGTTTAAATGAATTTTAAAGATAAAATTTATATAAAAAACATTTCGTTTTAGCATAAACAGCAATTTGTTGACACCTAGAGTAGTGGTCAAGTCAAGTTACTAATAACAAAAAAAAAAAAAAAAAAAAAAATAAATAAAACAAACTCATTCTTAAAAAAAAACCAAAAACTCCAACGTTAAGAACGAAAAATTATATGTTTAACTATTGACACTTTCTTTAGGTTATTTATTTATTAAAAATTCAAATTTTTTAGTTAAGAACATTTAAAGACACGCGTTAGAAAAGAGGAAGAGATATTACTACCGCTGCTGCCATCAGCCTCTGTGCTTGAAAGTATTTAAGCTAATTTTTGTTTTATTTATATTGTTACTATTTAAATGAAAAAAAAAAAAAATCAATAAAATTATGCAAATTAAATGATTTTCATTCAAAGAATATAGCACAAGATGATAAAAGAAAAAAAAAACAACAACAAAAAAAAAACATGTCAATGATCATCATATTCATTCACCAAATATATCTACCTAGTGAACTTTTGAGGGGAGCCGCAGAGAAAGACGCTGCAGGAAGCTTACGTGTGGCTCTTTAATTCAAGAAAAAAAATTCAAATGACCAACTTAATAATAAAAAAAAAAAAATAAAAAAAATAAAAATATGTGCATACATATGTATATACACACACAAAAGGCCGATAAGCCAGTGAAAAAACGGCCAGTTTACTATAAAAGAAAAGAAAAACAAAACTAAGCAAATAAATAAATTATACTCAAAAGGTACAAGATATTTTAAAAGATAGTTTTGACGAACGTGAGGCACTCGTGCAGACTTTTAAAAGTATGCAGGTCTTTTTCAAATAAAAAACTAAAGCTATTTGGAAACTAATAGTCTCTTATTTTTCTACTTTGAAATTATATTTCAATAGTTAGACAAAAATATCCCACCATTTTCTGGAATAAAATTTTTTATTTCAAAATTTATCAAAATTATTTTACGAAAATTTGCAATTTTGAAGATAATAGCTAACTTTTATTTTATACCTTTAGGTTACAAATAATCTTATGGGGGAAAATTTTCTCAAATATCACACACGATATCAATATTTTATTTTAGTAAAATATTTCTATTTTTAACATACCAAAATATTTAAAACCTTCATTTAAAGGGAAATTTTTATATTCAAGAAAAATACTTATGCCAACTAACTAAATTTTCAAACTAATTTAAAATATTAATATGTTGTTGAAGAGAATAAAATTCCTTGGAAGGGACTCAAAGGGAAATATTTTATATTCAAGGAAAACTTGAAAAATATTTATGGCAATTAACTTAATTATAAAAAAAATTAAAAAAAAAACAATAATATGTTGTTGAAAATAAAAATGTCTTTGGAAGGGACTCAAAGGAAAATATTTTATATTTAGGAGGATTTAGAAAAATATTTGTGCCAATTAATTATATTATCAAATTAAGTTAAAAAATAATATTTTATTGAAAATAAAATAATATCCTGGAAGCTACTTAAAGGGAAATATTTTGTATGTATTTAGGGAAATTTTTAAAAATATTTGTGCCAATTAACTAAATTAACTCAAAAAATTATTATTTTGTTGAAAAGAAAAAAATTTCCCTACAAGGGATTTAAATTAAAATATTTTATATTTAGTTAAATTTTGAAAAATATTTTTGCCAATTAACTAAATTTATATCAAAAAATTTTTATTTTGTTGAAAATAATAAAATTTCCCTAGAAGGGATTTGAGGGGAAATTTTTTATGTTTAGGGAAATTTTTAAAAGTTTTTGTACCAATTAACTAAACTATCAAATTAATTTAAAAAATTAATATTTTGTTGAAAATAAAAAATATCCTGGAAGGGACCCAAAGGGAATTTATTTATATTCAGGGAAAACTTTTAAAAATATTTATGCCAATGAAATAAATTATCAAACTAATTTACAAAATTAATATTTTGTTGAAAAGAAAAAAATTTCCCTAGAAGGGATGTTAAGAGAATTTTTTTTATTTTCAGGGAAAATTTTAAAAATATTTATGCCAGTGAAATAAATTATCAGACTAATTCAAAAAATTAATATTTTGTTGAAAAGAAAAAAATTTCCCTAGAAGGGATTTAAAGGGAAATTTTTTATATTTAGGCAAATTTTGAAAAAATATTTGTGCTAATTAACTAAATTATAAAATTAATTTAAAAAATTAATATTTTGTTAAGGATAAAAAAATACCCTGGAAGGGACCTAATGGGAAATTTTTTATATTCAGATAAAATTTTTAAAATATTTGTGCCAATGAAATTAATTATCAAACTAATTCAAAAAATTAATATTTTGTTGAAAAGAAAAAAGTTTCTCTAGAAGTGATTTAAAGGGAAGTTTTTTATATTCAGGGAATATTTTAAAAATATTTATGGCAATGAACTAAACTATCAAATTAATTTAAAAAATTAATATTTTGTTGCAAAGAAAAATATTGCTCTGGATAGGAAATTTAACAATTTAAGTTATTTACTATTTTGTTGAATTTTTTTTTAAATTTAAATAAATAAAAGCTTATAGGAACAGGAATTATTTGTTGGGTTTCTTCTTGGGAAATTTTCAAAAAGCTAATGTGTATAATAAATATGAAAACAATTATTTTTAAACAAAAATTTCCTCGAATTTCTGTGAAAAAGAAATCCAGGGAAGCTTGCCAAAATAGAAAAGTCGTACTAAACAAATTAAAAATTTGTGTAAATAAATTTTTAGTTGAATGGAAATTTTTTAATTCTAACTACATTGAGAGCAGGGAACAACTTTTACGAGGAAAATCTTTCTGGAAGCGAATATTTTAAAGGGAATTTTTTTTTCAAGGGAATTCTGCAAATTGTGTTAAAATTATCACACATGCTACAGAAAGCCGTAGAACCATCTTCATATATAAAAATTTCCCTTAATAGAAATTTTATTATTCAGTTAAAATATTGGAAAGTCAATTAAGTTATTGCAACAGGACGACTGGTTTGGAAATTTAATAATATATTTAATATTTATTTATAGAGTAGGGAATAAATAACTCGTGCAAGTATTATTTTTATATTGTAACTACTACGAGAGTTATTGCCGTCAATGGAATAAGCATAAGAAACAACTTTGTTGAAAATAACAATTTCATTGAAGGTACTGAAGGGACAAGGCAATTCTTTTACTCAAGGAATATATTTTTAATCCTAACTCATTATTATTATTTTTTTTTGATATCGAGTTTTTGTATATTTGGATAGAAGAGCATCTACTGTATCGAAAAAAGCAAAAATCTTGATTTCAAAAAATATCTGAGTTAGGGGCTTGCTATATTAAGAAAACGATGTTATAGATTAATATAATAAAGTAATTTTCAAATCATTCCTTTACAATCTGCAATTTTCTTCTTCTTGAAATAACTTTAAAGTGGCTTCAACAGGCTGCCTGCTGTGCGTTTAACCACATTTCATTCGGTGATTTGTGTTGTTGTGCGTAGCAAATGCTTAATACCACACTTGGATAAGCTTTTATAATCAATTGATGCCAGTCAAGTCAGTCTGTCTATAAAGCACACCAATGTTACCAGTCGTTCAAAAAATGCCATCGCCTCTGAAGAACTCTATGCACCTCCGAGTTGGTTTATTAAAAAAGAAATATTTACTTGAACAATGATTTCTTCATATAAATTAATCTTTTATAGCAGAAGCTCGTAAATTATCGATTCTATTGCCTCCATTAAGTATTTGGATCAACACAAATTCCATTGCTTGTCCAGTGTATTTAGTCACAATATTTAAGTGCTAAAGAAAAAAAAATAATACTTTTATATATATATTTTTTTTGAGTTAAAAATGTAATAAAAACTGAAATTCCATTTAATTTGAAATGATATATAGCTCTAGATAAAATAACCTGTAAATTGGTCATCCATAAGGAAGTTATATATTAAAGTCTTAGATAAGGTTAGATATTTCCATTGGAACAGCTCATGATATATTAAAACAACTAATAATTTTTAGTTTGTTATTAATCAATTTTGTTTTAATTTAGAAAAGAGATTTTGATCCTCCCGGACATCATTAAAGCAAAACTTCCCACTTAACTTCCGTATATTAGTTTTATTGTAATTTTTTAATTATATATCTCTATGTTTGCAAAAAAATAAAAAAACTTATATTTTAATACTAAATCATTAGCTAAAATTATATTTTACTCTCACATTGACAGTGTGTTTGCTATGAATTGTAAATATAGATGAATAAATTTGTTTTAGATTTCAGCGCGATTGAGTACAAAAGCATTGGCAGTTTATCAATGTTTTATTCAAATTGAGAAACATTTTTTCCGTCTATACATTTTTTTTTTTGTAGAAAAATGTAAGTTTTGTAATATAACACTTTGGATGTTTTTTGTTTTTAGCTTATTTGATGTGTACGTAAAGAATATCACTACAGACAAGTCTGACAAGTAAAAGTCAAGTAATAATTACAGCAAAGATCTTAAAAGTTTTTTTTTTTGTTGTCTG
Source organism: Tachina grossa (assembly GCA_949987645.1). NCBI lineage: Eukaryota > Metazoa > Arthropoda > Insecta > Diptera > Tachinidae > Tachina > Tachina grossa. Next base: position 21,719,160 of record OX465276.1, on the reverse strand, counting down.
AGACATATGGATAGACAAGGAGATAAAAGTGTAAATACATCACCGATTAAGAGATTAGAATGGCAAATAATTTATTTGTTGTGAGATGTGCGGAATTAATTTTATTTGATTATTCAAGATAACATTTAACTTAGTTTAATTGTAATGCATTTGAAATATTTTTATATTTGATGCATAATTGAAGTGCCTTATTTTCGATTTAATCGCAAGCGACAAAAATTGAATTTTTCAGGAGAAGTTTTTTTTTATTATTATATTCAAATATGTTTACACATGAGTAAATTGTCGCTTGAGATAAAAACTTACAGCATTTTTCCTAAAAGTTGTCAAAAATCATGGTGTTGTGATCATTTTAAACTATTAGTACACCCACAATATTTTAATTTCAATAAAAAAGTTAAGTTTTTGCTTGATGCCGCTTACGAATAAATCTCAATATTCATATTTATTTTTTTATACATACAGTTGTTTTTCGATTTAACGAACTATATAATGTCAGCCCTGTTCGTTAAATTGAAAAATTCGTTAAACCGAGTACTATTTATGACAAAGTTTGTCTAATCAAAAACTATGGAAATAACAACTCTAAAATTTTTGGAGTATGCCTTTATTATTATTTTAATTATAAACAGAGTAATAAATAAAATAAATGCAATTCATATGAATTTGTATTAAGATCTTGCTTCAGAATTGTGTTAACAAAGAATAACTAAACAAAAAGTTCATTTTTAATCTTACAAAAAATAATAATTTTTCAAGCTTATTTTTTTGAGAACTACTACTAATACAAATCTATTTTAAATGGCTTCAACGAAAAAAATTGTTAATTTTTGTTTGTATTTGTTCGTTATATCGAGTACAAAATTACGGTACAAAGTTACGGTGTTCGTAATGTAAGGTACTCAATTCAAAATTTTTATGAGTTCGTTAAATCCCGAATTCGTTAAACCGATGGTTCGTTAAATCGGAAAACTACTGTATAATAAAATATGAAGTTATTTAATTTTTTTCTTAAATGTTATAGTATAAATAACAATTTTGTTATTTATAAAAAAAATTAATTCGTTTTTTCGGCTAAGAACATGTTAATGGTAGCCATCAACTTTTAGCACTTAAATTAATTGCCACAATTAAATATTTAATTGCATATCTTAAATTCTTGTTTTGCAATTAATAAAATTTTTAATTGTTAATAGTGTTATTTGAATATTTTCTTAGTGCTGTGATAGTATAGTGACTATTTCGCCGTATATTTGCTCACACAAATCAATTTTATTGTATGTGTCTTAAGTCTTTTTAACTAATAATGTAGGCAATTATAATGTATGTGTCTTAAGTCTTTTGATATAATTATTAAGATATCGCACTGTATGTGCCTAATGTGCTTAGATTTAACTACACCAGTAGCGAATAATCCTGTATGTGCCTTAAGTCTTTGGTTTAAGTCAGCGTTTACAGGATAATACTGCATGTGTCTTAATTCTTCTGATTAAACTCATCTATAGATCAATGATAATGTATGTGTTTTAATTCTTTTGTTGTTGACATTAGGCAATTGTACTGTACGTGTCTTAATTCTTCGGTTTTAAGTCGAACATCAGGGGCCTAATTACCGCATTCGATTGCGAGCGAGTTATTACTCGAATGTGCGAGTTTTTTAACTTTTGGGATTTTCGCATTCGGTTTCGAATAACACATATCGAAATTTCTAATGACAGCATTCGATAACGTGCATACATTCGAATGCAACCGTTCGTGTTTTTACTCGCACGCAAAAAGGCGTTCGAAATCATGTTTAACATAGAAAAAGCGGAAAAAAAGAAAACGCATGTTCAATATTTGACTTATTTATTTATAAGTGAATGAATGCACAAATGTAAGTACAAAAAAAAAAATACAAATTAAAGAATTTCTAGTTGACTTTAAATATAACAAAACACACTGACTTGGCAAATAATGTTTTGCCTAAGAGTTGTTGGGGAAAATAAAAAAAAAATCAACCAACTCTGGGAGCATCTAAATAACAAATTTACTGCTTCTGGTCAACCAATAAAAGAATCTAAAATATGGCTAGTGCTCTATTCTCTAACCTTATAGCCTTTTCACACTTACTCACATCTTTCATCTTTCATCAATTTGGCAAGATGATAACATCTTCCCATAAGAATTATACGGGGCTGAATGTTCAACATCTTTCAACATCTTCAAAAGATGTTCCTATCTCACTTTGTTCCGTTCAACATCTTTCGATTATTTTAGTGTCATCACTAGAAAAAATGTATACAACTATATACATACATGCATACATACTATAAAAATGTATTCATATGTTTGTATGTATATCTACATATGCATGTACATATGTACATACATTCAAGGCTACATTTTGGAATATCCTTCCCAAAAAGAGATCCGTAATTACTCCAAAATTTTATTATATACACATGTATGTATATTCATGTATATAATTAAATCTTGTATATATTTTTCCTAATCGAAATAAATTACATAAAAGTAGTTGCAAATGTCTACGCGAAATCTTTGCGGATAAAGTTCATAATATTTCTTCATCATCATTGTCCGCTGGCATAGTTTCTACTAATTCTGCATATTGTAGCATTATTTGTTTCTGCTCCTCAGGAGCCAGCAATTAAATCAATTTCTAGTGAATTTTTAAATTGCATTTTATTATTTAATTTTTAGTTGCTCACACTCGTAAAAATAGTATTATAATACATGACAGATGAAAGATGAAAGATGTTGTAATGTGAACAGGTTTTTTAAATTTTCAACAAATTCCACGCATTCCTCAAAGATGTGAGCGAGTGTGAAAAGGGTATTACACTACTTTTTTTTATTAAGTTATTAATTAAATTAAAATGAAAATAACATTTAAGTATATTCGTTTCTTTTTTCTGCATATAAGTACGTGTGTATGTACGTACATACATATGTTTTTGCACACATACACATATACAAACATATGATTTTGCTTACAATTTATTCAGTGTTGTGAAATGAATTTATATATAAATATATTTGCCTTTTTCCAACACTGAAACAAAAACTCGATTCGTTTGGTAACGAGTGACATCATCGGAAAATTTCTTGCCATCGAAATTCCGATCACGAGTGCAGGAATTATGCCCCAGAATATTATACTGTATTTGTCTTAAGTATTTAGTTTTATTAAATTAATATGCAATTAATATGATATTTTGAAATAAGCACAAGATTTTAACTTTTTACTTTTTTAAAATAGGAAAAATTTCAAATTGGTCTCAATATTCTTAAAATAAATAACACAGATATAAAAATCACATAAGATTTACTTAAGTTATATTAAAAATTATTTGAATTTGAAACTTTAGAAAATGAAGAGCAGCAATACAATTTTTTGCGCTTGAAGAACTGATATAACTGAAAGTTAGACTTATTCAACTAATATGTAATAAAAAAAATTAAATTAAAACAAAGCAGATATTATATACATATACAAACATTTTTATAAGAAGATGTCAATAAATTGCAAAATAATATAATTTTTTCCCCTGAACAGTATTTTTAGAAGAGTGAGAGTTTGCTTTTGCTAATTTGTCGGAGATATTATTAACAGTATCTGTCAGGTGTAAAATCATTATTTAAAAAAATTTGCTAGTTCAGATTGGTTTGAAATACTGCCTAGTAATTATAATGATTGAACAGCACATTATAACATTTGTAAAATTCTCAAAATAATAACTATTTAAGAAATTTATTATTCAACATATTGTCATAAATATAGTTTAATTTGAAATTTATTTGTTGGTGGATGACCCCATTCAGAAAAATTTGTTAATTAAAGTTTAAAACCTCATTCAGAATTTGTCGCATAGCTTCAACATTTGGTAGGTTTAGTTTATTGCTGAATGCGAAAGAATGGCAAATGCTGCTGTCATTCGCAAAAGAATAATATAAAAGGTTGAAAGCTTGACACAGATGGTCATTTAGGAAAATAAGGGAGATCACGGAACCTTGCGGTACTCCTGGGCTTATCTTGAATTCGTTTGATGAGATCCCATCTATAACAGCTCTTACAGTGTGATCCCTGAGGAAAGTTAATAAGAATCGAGAAAAGTTATCGCCGACACCAAGGGGAATATATTTTGTGACTGACTACATAACTATATGACCTATGCATTCACATAGAAAGCAGCAATGTGATATCGACTTAATTATCAACGCGTTATGCATGGCAAATCGGTCAACGAGAGCAAGCGAGTCGAATAAGTCTTGAAGGCCAAAAAATACACACAAGCCTGACCTCACTTAAAAAATAACTACAAAGACGTGAGAGCTGTTCTTGAGACCAGAGCTGCTTATTGGCTCGAGAGTCATATTCATGTTATAAGCTAATTTTTTAAGTGTCATAAAATTATAGAAACTTGTAGTGGCTCTGAGCTTCTTTTTCAGACTTTGTGGACCCTGTGGCTTGCTTGAGTCTATATGGCTTTTGTTAATTAATGATCAAAAAATATTCCAACTTTTTACATTTTTAAATACTTTGTAAGGTATCTAGAAATTTTAGGAAAACTTTCCAAGTTTCTACCTTGTAATAACTAAACGAATATTGATGGATGGCACCATATGTTAATTTTTAATGCACAATGGTCCTCAGCTATTGAAACGCAGAGGGCAAATCTTTATACAAAATTAACTAGTGAATTGATACAAATAATGTGAAACCCAACAATACAATAAAAATTAACGTTTGGTAAAAAGTAGTTTTCACCAGCATCCTCGAAAAAATAAAGAAGTTCTATTTTACTTGCCAGAGAAATTAATATAAAATATTGAATCTTCGAAAAATAAACAAAAGAAACTAATTTCATACATAAACCTTATTTTCTTATTTAGAATGTTCCTTTCAATACTTAATTTACGCTTAAAAGCAAAAAATTAAAAACAAATTGCCTTTACTCAGAAGTTGCTGCAGAGTAAAATACAAACAAATATAAATATTTTCTGTTTAAGATTTTTAATTTTTTTCAGTTCTCACATCACTAATACTTGATGACCGTAAAATATTAGTGATGCTCGCTTAGTAAAATATTTAAATGTTTTTTAAAACCGTGCGAGCGTTGAAAAATTAACAAACTAAAACAAATGTAAATAAATAAATATTCCATACAACAGCCAGTAAAACAACGATGAAAACAAACAATTTCAATTTATATCAGCAGCATTTTCAATTATTATTATTAGTATTACTTTTTTTCGTTTGTGCAATGACCGCAATATTATTGTTGACTTTTTATTGGTTGCTTTGCAACGTATATAATAGACATACTTACATAAACACAGATGTTTAACATACATACGCACTTAAAGTGAGAGATAGATTTTTAATACATGTGCTTATAGGCTACCCAGCAAACATATTGAAAATGAATTATAATATAAAATTGAAATTTTGACAAGAAAAAAAAAATTAAAAAAATTTTTATAAATATATTCAGCAGTTTTTTTTGATATTTCAACGTTAATGAATTAAGGCTTACTGGAACCCTGTGCTCTATTTGGAATTAGAGAAATATAAATACATATCGTTACCTCAATATAGAAAGGCCCTATATAATTTTTTTTTTGAAATCGAGTTTTTTGTATTTTTTGATAGAAGAACATCTAATGTATCGAAAAATGCAAGGGCCTTTCTATATTAATAAATTTATGTAATATATTATGTATATTATATGAATATGCCTTGGTGTAAGGTCATTTTCGATAAGAGTTGCTTTTTAACGCCTGCTAATAACGAAACAAAAAAATATTTATGCTATTTATTTCATAAAACATTTATTTTTGTAATTTCAGTCTAAAAAAAAATTTAAAAAAAAAATTGAAACTTTTTACAATTATATAAGAAGTGAAAAAACAAAATGTTAATAATAAAACTAATAGTTTAAAACAAAATAAATATATATATATAAGCTGGTTGATTGTTAGTTTTTCATTCTTTTTGGAAACCATGCAGATTAGTTTTGAATTCAAAAGATTACTTCCTAATGATTTGTCTTTAAACAATGCTTCTGTTTCTATAACTTTGGTATTTGGTATTTATAAATCAACAAAAGCTTGCTTCGCCAAATCTAACTTTAAGGCACGTGCTTTCTTTTCCACTGTTAACAATGGAATTGAAATTTTTTATTTTGGTTTTTGCTGAAGATATTATTGCAGTCTTTTTGTGAAGACAGAAACCATAACAAATTTGGTTTGAATTTATGAATAGTTGTGGCTTATGATAATAGAACAATAGAATAAAAATCATTGTATAAACTTTATGGCCGAAAGCCAAAATGATTTATTTCTATTTTAAAGCCACCAGCAGCTTCTTTGGACGAAAAATCTTGTTTTATTTTATTTTGAGCAAATTATTTGTAAATATTTTCAAGAAAGAGAAAGTTATTATAAATAGTTTTAAACTGATTTTATGAACTTTTTAGTTGTGCTTTAAGCACATGACTCAATATAATTAAAGATTTTTATCTTCAAAAAAAAAGAAGCTCGTGGGGCGATTAAGTTGACCCTTATCATAGTTCATTAAAAATTTGTTTCGAAATTAACAGCAATAAATATAAACATAAAAGTAAAAAATATTTTCGGTTCAAATTTCTATTAAAATTTATATTTATATGTAGGTGGGTGGTCTGAAAACTAATCCACACAATGCTAAACCAACAATTATCCAAATTTAATTATATATAATAGTTTACTTCAATAATGTTAAGTTATTAAGATTAACGTAAAACCTTTTATACATCTAATAAAAAAATTCACAATGCTACATTAGCATTTATTCGGTTAGTTCTGAGACCACCCTCGCACATATGATTTGTGTCATTCATAAATATTTTTTATGTTTCTGTTACTGTTATAATCTTTAAGATTTTACTATTCACATATACACACTCTCTTCTACAAGAAATTCTAGCAGTCAGTCTACTTTACATCCATGAGTCATATAAACAAAAAGAAAAAAAAGACCTCAACAGTTTGCATTTAAAAATCATTTGCAATCATTTTATTGGTCTCTATGATCATAAATCTTAAATAAATTCCTTAAAAAAAATACATTTATCTAACAGAGAAAAAAAACTTGTACAACAACACTAAAAGTTTTCTATATAAATGTATGTATATATGTATGTATGCATGCTTATATGTATGTATGTAGTAAATTTTATATAAACATGAATAAGGAAAAAGATTTAAGAAATACACTGTTTTTATGCTTCGCAATACCGTTTCTACTGACAATATATTCGCATAAATATATGTGACATTTACATTAAGTCATTCTTAAGATTTTTTCTTCAGGTTTTTAATACAACTGTCATTTGTCATTATTTTAAACGTCTGTATTAGAATGATGGTTATGGGAGAAATAAATACCCAGGTAATATCAATAATTATTTTTCAGTAAATACAAATGACACGATAATGACCATTTGTCTGGGAGATCTAAGGATTGCTTTCAGCTGTTTGTTATTATATAACTACAAATTTAAAAATTGAAACTTATGAGAAAAGTGCATTTATTCAAATAACATTTTTTAATAAAAAAGCATATGTTATATAAAAAGTACCTTTTTTCAAAGTACCTTTCATTTAAATTACCTTTTATTTAAAGTACTCTTTATTTAGAAAGTATTTTTCATTTAAAAAAACATTTAATTTAAAAAGTACCTTTTATTTAAAAAGTACCTTTTATTTAAAAAGTACCTTTTATTTAAAAAGTACCTTTTATTTAAAAAGTACCTTTTATTTAAAAAGTACCTTTTATTTAAATAGTACCTTTCATTTAAAAAGTACCTTTTATTTAAAAAGTACCTTTTATTTAAAAAGTACCTTTTATTTAAAAAGTACCTTTTATTTAAAAAGTACCTTTTATTTAAAAAGTACCTTTTATTTAAAAAGTACCTTTTATTTAAAAAGTACCTTTTATTTAAAAAGTACCTTTTATTTAAAAAGTACCTTTTATTTAAAAAGTACCTTTTATTTAAAAAGTACCTTTTATTTAAAAAGTACCTTTTATTTAAAAGTACCTTTTATTTCAAAAGTACCTTTTATTTAAAAAGTACCTTTTATTTCAAAAGTACCTTTAATTTAAAAAGTACCTTTTATTTAAAAAGTAAATTTTATTTTTAAAGTATCTTTTATTAAAAAAGTACCTTTTATTCGAAATTTACGTTTTATCTAGAAAGAACCTTTTATTTAAAAAGTATCTTTTATTTAAAAAGTACGTTTTATTTGAAAAATACGTTTTATTTTTCACAAAGAACTTTTTATTTAAAAAGTACCTTTTATGTATCGAAAAGTATATTTTAATTAACAAAGTACGTTTTATTTGAAAAGTACCTTTTATATTTCGAAAAGAACTTTTTATTAAACAAGTACCTTTTATACTTCGAAAAGTAACTTTTATTTAACAGTAACCTTATAAATATTAAAAAGTATCTTTTATTTAAACAGTATCTTTTATTAAAAAGGTAGCTTGTATTTAAAAAGTACCTTTTAATTAAAAAGTACCTTTTATTTAAAGTACCATATATTAAAAAAGTACCTTTTATTTAAAAAGTATCTTTTTTTTAAACTATCTTTTATTTAAAAAGTGCCTTTTATTTAAAAAGTACCTTTTATTCAAAACGTGCCTTTTATTTAAAAAGTACTTTTTACTTGAAAAGTAACTTTTGTGTAAAAAGTACCTTTTATTTAATAAGTACATTTTATTTAAAAATATCTTTTGCTAAAAAAGTACTTTTTGTTGAAAAGTATATCTTGTTTAAAAAGTACCTTTAATTTAAAAAGTATCTTTTATTCAAAAAGTACCTTCTATTCAAAAAGTGCCGTTTGCCTAAACATTTATTAAAAAAGTTCCTTTTACTTAAAATGTACGTTTTATTAAAAAACTACCTTTTATTAAAGAAGTACCTTTTTTTAAAAAAGTACGTTATATTAAAAAAGTACCTTTAATTATTTATTTATTAACATTGATATTATAGATAAATGTAATAGCAATATAAGAGGGGGTAGAATCACTAGCTGCTAATACTACTATCGATAAATATCTTTTATTAAAAAAGTACTTTTTATTTGAAAACTACCTTTTATTAAACAATTTATTTTATTAAAGAAGAACATTTTGTAAAAAAAAGTGCATTTTGTTAAAAAAGTACCTTCTATTAAAACAGTCTTGTCTGTTAAAAAGCTACAATTTATAAAGAGACCTGTTACTCGTACCATTTAATAAATACCTCTTTTAAATAAGATAAAAATACCTTTTTCTGGTAATTGTTACAATTTAAGTTTTAGCATTTATTAACGCACTAATAATCCCAAATTTTTATTTAATTATTTGGTAAAATATTTTTTTTTATAAAGATACATTGAAATTGATTATTGAGGGGTTAAGCTAATGCAAAGCATCAGGAAATCTTTTACGCTTTGTTCACGAAGTATCTTTTTTGAAAATAACTAGTACAGTTTGCTATACAAAAGATTATTAAAAATAATATTTCACAATTTTTTCCCCTATAAAATCTACAAATTGAAAATTGTTTTACAAAAAATTATTTAAAATTATTTTATACATCAAAATAACTATTTGAAGACATTTTTAATTTAAATAAATTTTCGGTATTGGCTTTGACCAAAAGTTTCAGCAACTAATTGGACGTAATTTTGTTCAAACAAAATTTTTTTTTATCGTAATTGACATACATTTTTAAGACTAATTTTAAATTTATTTAAGTGAAATGAATATGTTAAAAAATCAAAACAAATAAGAGTGTAAAATTCTATTAATAATTGGTAAATTTTATTGAGTGGAGATAGGGAAATTCAGAAAATTAAAAATAATGTATTGGAATTTGCTAAAAAAAAATTGATTTTTAATTAATTTCAGAGCTTTTTTTTTTGTAATCAACTTGCAATTTTTTGCATCTGTAGTATAGACTTGGGATGCTTGCACAACTTACTAACATAAACATGGTACTTTATTTTGCACACAAGAGTGTAGAAACACGTTACAAGAATTTATTATACAGTTGTCAACTGTTGTAGTGTCTTAAGCTGAGTTTACATATGGCATTTCTTGTGTGTCATTTACCCAAGATAGCGTAACCAACTAATTACTAATAAAAAACTGTTTGATTCAGACACATATTTATTGATTTAAACAGTTTCCAATCATGTTGGATTCCTTAAAATTGTCTGTTAGTTATGTATGAAACTGTTTAAATTAGCAAATACGTGTCTGAATCAAACTGTTTTTCATTAGTAATTAGTTGGTTACGCTATTTTTACGCTTGTGTGGCACATGTCACACAGATGAAAATCCGGCCTTAGAGTGTTGGTTATGTATGAAAAATAGTGGATTTAAATAATATTTAAAATTTAATGAAATGAAAATGGTTACCTTAAAATTGAAATGGCCTAACTCATTATTTTTTTGAAATCGAGATTCTTTGCATTTTTGTATACATGAGATGTTCTTCTATCGAAATATACCAAAAACTAAAATTTAAATAAATAAGGAGTTCTATATTAAGGTAACGAAATTCATTTAATAATGTTATAAATTATTTCCTGAATGTGTTTTTTTAATTTGCTAGTTTGTTAACTATTTTAGCCAGAAAATAAGTATAAATATAAATGTTATTATTAAAGTTACTTGCTATAGTTTAAGGCTATTTATAAATACTTATAAATATTAAATGTAAAATTAACATCCCAGCTAAAAAAATATGTATGGAGTATATATGATATCCCATATAGGAGTATATATGATATCCCATATAGGTTTGGATACGAAAAATTAGGGTATATGGCTATAAGTATATGATTATATATATATTCATAAATTTTCATACATGTACGTGTAAATATTCCCTCTACAGTTCATATTCATACTCTCTTGATTCACAAAATCGCACTGTTGTGCAATAAATTAAATTACTAAAATTACTTTTTTTTTAGATTTTGAACAGGGAGGTTGGATTTAATGACACATTTGTTTGGTTAAAATAATTCAAAACGAACGAACTCATTTCAGTCATCATTTTAAGTCAAAAGGTGAATAAATTATTTCAAAAACAAAAAACTCATATTCGTACATAAAATTTAATTTAAGAAATCAGATTAAAAACTAATGCAATTAATTATAAAAGAAAAAATAATCCGTCTAACAATATTTTTCAATATAATTTCTTCAGTAATTTGAAGTTTGTTTCTTATCTAGAAAATTGTTTTATTTTCAATTGCATACCGTATGTATTTTCTAATGGATTTCCAATTCACCAGTGATAAAATACCAAGCTTTTTTGTGAGATATCATATATGCATACAATATTATATGTCTCCATATATTAAATCTTATTTGTAATATCTTCATATGTATGGATCCACATATGAAGAGCTTAACAATGAAATTTCTATATATGAACTCATATATTATAATACAATTCATATATTAGTTCATATATAATAGTTTTGCCATGTATAATCTCATACATTTCCATACATGAACTCATGCATACTCATATATAGTTATATACATTCATATATTAAAAATATATGGACCATATATAATTTTTTTAGCTGGGATGATACATTTTTTAAACTCAGTATAGAAGAATGCTCAAAAGGATTCTACTTATAGAAGACAAGAAATATGCGAATATTTTTTTTTTACCTATTATGGGCAAATGATGTGCAATTTTTTTAAATCCTTTAAATCAAAAGGCTTTTCGCATTAAACAAAAAATCAAATGTAATTGCTTACTTTATTAAATAAATCTTACTTTAAAATTTCATAAATTCTTTTCTTTGAAGACTTTCATGCACTAATATTTATTAATACAAACTCTTATCGTTTCATTACTTAAATACTAATTAATTTTTTTTTCTATCTCCTAAATATCTAAAAAATAACGTTCGTTAGTGTGTTAAATGTAAATTGTTACCATGAATTGTACGCCATGAATTTTTTTTCAACTTAATATTAAAATTCATAGCAGAAAAAAGAATGAGAGAAAACGTACGACAGTCATTAACCGTATGTCATACGCATGTCAACTTATATTTTTTGTTTTATTTTTATTTTGCAAAACACCAAGGACTACTTACTACCCTCTTGTATATGACTCTGTCTTATCTATGAGAAAGATATGTTAACTTAATAACGATTTTAACCTAATTGACCTCTAGCCGAAGACTAACGGTAAACAACACTCTTTAAATACTAAAACCAAACACATAAACTAAAGCTTAGTGTTGGAAAAAGTCGCGTGCTCTTCTATAATTTATGATGCTTTTGGCTTAGACTATTTTTTGAATTTATTTAATTTAGCATTTGGCTAGCAACATCATATTATTTGGCAAGTCCAATTTTAGGGGTAGACAAATTTATACAGACTATTTCTCTTACTCTGAGGTTGTTAGTTGTTATGCGTGTTTTCATTAATACCCTACTTGTAGAACAAGTAGAGAAGGAATTTTAATTATATTTTGATACTAACTGCCACTTCCACTATGTCGAAAGAAAAACTCTTCGAAAGAAACCTAGTCGCTCGAATTCTAATACATTTTCATTCCACTATGTCGTCATCTTTCTTTCGCTTTTAATTACGTATGTTATTTTTTGTTTTACGTATTTATAAATTAAAGTAGTGCCAATTTGTATATTTCAAGTATTTCTAGCGATTTTTTAAAACTTACTAACATTTGCATGAAAATAAATACAACCATATTGAACAACGAAAAAAAATTCAACAAAATAGTCGCACAGCAACAGCAAGTTATTGCTGTTTTGCTTTACAACTACATTCGTTTTGTTTAAAATGTGCGAGTACTTTTTAGAATGATCATAAAACAATAATCAAAACAAAAGTGTTCAGTAATATTTTGATGAATATATTATGACTTTTCTCTACAAATAAAAGTAAATTGAAGAAATAGGAATAAAAAAAAATATAATGTGATAAATTAATAATTTTACAAACTTTAGTGAATTCTTTGCGAATAAATTTTACTACACGAAAGCAAAATAGCAAGTGAGTGATTTTGACATAGTGTTTACTTTGTTGACGACTCATTCGAGTTAGTGGTATGAAAATCTGTATGAAAACACTTACGTTTTCTTGCAACTTGTCGCTCGAGCGAATGTTCGTACAGAAGTAAGATAGAGAAATGGAAATAAGTTTTCTTTCGCTTAGAATGCGAATGAAGACCTTCTTTCGAAATAGTGGAAGAGGCAGTTAATGTTTCCAAATAAATAACTAACTAAAAACTAATTGGAGGTCACTAGTTAGAAATGTAAAATTCCCAAAAAGATCTATAATGTCATGCTTTCGATTTTTCAAGAAGTCATATGTTTTGTATACTGCACTTACTGTTTGTAACAATAAATGATATAATTCTCATGTGGTTAACATTGTAATTATTATAAGTATGTGGTACTTAGAATTTGAACTTTTTCACCTTTGGTGTACGGAAGGGAAATGAGACTTCGACTCATATCTCCTCTGTCCAATGCCTGCTATTTGCGAGACTTTCCAGAGGTAACGAAATCTGTTCTTAAGCTCATTTCTGTTAGTTCTTGCTTTTGTTTACTTTTAATTTTTAAAGATTTTTAACTCTAATGCTTAAATTTTTTTTTTATATTTTTAATATAAATATTTATAATTAATGAATTAAAAAATAAGTTTTAGATGAAAATCCTCCTATATTGCAAACCAACTGGCAGAACAATAATATAATTATTCGACTGTAGGGTATCACAAGCATTATGAGAGTCATAAAATTGAACATCACACCATTCATGCATACGGTTATTAACAGTGTTTAAACAGCATATAAAAAGTCATTAAAAATTTTTTTAAGGTGTAGTAAAGAGACTAAAAAAACACACACAAAACTAACAAAATAAGACACACACACATACACACACACACACACACACACACACACACACACACTCACAATTAAGGGTCATTTGTTAAGGATTCGTTTTTTCTACATTTTAATGTTTGTCCTGGGTAAAATTAAACAGACTCTAAAAGCATACTCATACTTACCTTAAAAGGCACAAGGCAGGAAAGGTGCTAAATGTAAAAAATTTATGGTCAACTATCAGTTCAAAACTAAATGTGTGATGTCAGTCATTCAATAGTAAAAGAAAAAAAATTAAAAAAAAAACAGCGAAATGAAGGTGGTGTTAACAATTTATAACTTTTTTGGAAAAGGGTCAAAAGGCAACAGCCACACACACAATGAAAGAAAGATGAGTAAATTTCATTTTAACGAACGCATGTCATGATTATTTTCCTTTTTGGTGGAAAACAAACGCCAGGACTAAATATTTGCTCTTGTTTATAGAACCATGCGTGTCTGCTTGTCTCTAAGTAGTAGAGGCGATGAGTTGGATTTTTTTTTTACTTTGTGTTAAATGTTGATTTTGGGTAAAATGATGTCTGTATGCTTTAGTTTTTTTTCCATCAAGGGCTCTTCTTTTTTATTTTTATTTATTAATGAAATGGAATGAGTGGCGCGTGCGGTTAACATTTGCTTTGTAATCTTTTTTTAGTGTCTTCTTTTTTACGTTTTTTTTTTGTTGTATTTTCTTTTGTATGTATTTAACTTTAGTTAGTCATGCTACTTTGTATTTTTAATAACTTTGGTTTAAAATCGACCATATGCCAGATATTTTCTTTAGCTGCAGACATGTTATAGTGTAGTATTGAGGCATGAATTTATGATTTTTAATGGATTATTTTTGTTTTAATTTTTTTAAAGGAAAAATAGGAGGAGTAGCATCTAAATTAAGGTGATAAATAAGAGTGATTTAAATGGTTATTTATGAAATAAACCAGCTGTTGCAATTATTTGCTTATGCTGGCTGTAATTACTTCAAGCAGCTGTTTAATAAATCAATTAGCAAATGTTAACTAAAACTTGCTTAAGTTTGATTGATAGTTTTCAATAACAATATATATACGGTCTAATTTATAAAAAATATTTAAGGTTTATTACTGGTTCATTTCACAAATTTCAAATAGAAATATGTCAAAAAGCGTCTAATAAACCTGAAATATTTTTTATGAATAAGGCAGAAAATATTTATAATTTTCTTAACAATTTTAGAATTAGGAAACTGCTCTAATTTCAAACAAATTATACAACCAATTCAATTTGATTTTTCTATTATTAAAACACCTACATTATCTTTTTTGGCATACATCCAGCTGAACCCTCGAATTAATCAATAACACTCTGAGAAGCAAATTATTTATAAAACAAGGAAAAACCACAACATTAAAATCATGTCATTTAAAAACGATTTGCAACTTTGTTTTTTTGCCAGAATAATTTTGCATAATCATCATTATTTTAAAGGAAATAGTAAATGCTGAAGAGTAAAAAAAAATCAATGAACATCTGTTCAATTACTCCAATTTTATAAAGTAAGCATGAAGTTAGTATTGCAATCAAATTATTAACTTCCTCATAATAATAAAAAAACAAATAAAAACAACGAAGAAAATAAAAACAAATCATGCAAATTTCCTTTTTTTATTGTTTCTTTAGCATAACAGTTGTTGATGACGGCATAGGAAGGAAATCATGGTGCGTAGACCAATCGGAGCCTACGTACAAATACGACAGTATAAACCTTAATGACTTTAATGACAACAGTTTAGTATGGGCGATAATAAAATCAAATAGAAGATTTAGAAGAAACAAATCATGTTTATAGATAGAATAAAGTTTATTGCAAGACAAAAAGTGAACAAAATTTTCTGCCGCGAAGTGGAGTTGGAAAATTAATTTTAAAAATTTTTGTAAAATATTGAGATAAATACCTGATACGCATTCTTGTTGCTCTCAAAGGAAGCGGTATCAGCACTCTTGGCAGACTTTGAGATAAAAACATGAAAAAATTTTTTCATGTGATGAAAAAACAATATCCTTTAAAAAAGTACATAAAAAAACACATTTATAAAAAAGTACCCTTTTATAAACGTATTCTTTTAAAAAGTAAGTTTTAAGAAAATAAATTTATAAAAAGTACTTTTTAAAAAATTACCTTTTTAAAAAGTACCTTTATTTCAAAAAGGAATCATCTAGATCCTACTTGAATGCCTGCGTGTAGGGGGCAGCCACGTAAACCAACCTTTATCAAAAAGTACTTTAAAAAAAAGAACCTTAATGAAAACGCGGTTTTTAAAAAAGTACCTTTAAAAGTACTTTTTAAAAAAGAACATTAATAAAATCGTACTTTTTAAAAAAGTACCTTTATAAAGAAGTTTTTTTTAATAGAAGTAGCTTCTTAAAAAAGTTCATTTTTAAAAAAAAATTTAAAAATTATTTTTTAAACACCTCTTTTTTAAAAAGGTACTTTTTATACAAGTATTTAAGATATTTTTGAAAAAAGTAAGTTTTAAGAGAATACTTTGTACAAAAGAATATTATGAATAAGAATATTTTTTCTAAATTTTATTTAAAAGCATATCCTGTGAATTTTTTTTTTAAATTAATTTAAAAAGTGTGTTTTAAAAAATTGCATTTAAGAATGTGCATTTTGAGAATTTTTTTTTTATAGAAAATTATTTTTTCAAAAGTAACTTTTTAAAAATTAACTTTTAACAAAGTACCTTTTAAAAAAGTAACTTCTGAAGAAGTACCTGTTGCAAGATCACGTTTTGAAAAAGTACCTTTTGAAAAATTACATTTTCAAAAAGTACCTTTTGCACTATTACCTTTTAAAAAAGTATCTTTTTACCTTTTGAAGAAGTTCCTTTCGAATAAGTACCTTTTGATTGAGTACCTTTTGAAAACGTATTTTTTTGAAAAAATAATCTTTTGAAAAAGAACCATTTGAAAAAGTAACTTGTGAAAAACTAGCTTTTAAAAAACTACCTTTTGAAAAAATACCTTTTGAAAAAGTACCTTTTGAAAATGTTACTTATGGAAAAGTACTTTTTGAAAAAGTTCCTTTTGAAAAAGTAGCTTTGGAAAAATAACCTCTTGAAAAAGTACCTTTTGCAATATTACCTTTCGGAAGAGCACCTTTTTACCTTTTGAAAAAGCTCCTTTCGAAAAAGTAGCTTTTGATTAAGTACCTTTTAAAAAAGTACATCTTAAAAAAGTATCTTTGGCAAAATTAACTTTTGAAAAAATTACTGTTGAAAAAATACCTTTTGAAAAAGTTATTTATGGAAAAGTACTTTTTGAAAAAGTTTCTTTTGAAAAAGTTTCTTTGAAAAAATATTTTTTGAAAAATAACCTTTTGGAAAAGTACCTTTTAAAAAATTACCTTAGATAAAGTTTTTTCTTAAAAGTTCCTCGTGAAAAATGCATTTAAAATAGTACCTTTTCAAAACATACCTTTTGAAAAAGTACCTTTTGATAAAATTCATTCTTAAGAAATAGCTTCTTTTTAAAAAAGTTCCTAGCGAAAAAGTACACTTTTAAAAAAGTACCTTTTGAAAACGAAAGTAAGAGAGTATTTGAGATAAAGTTATTTTTAAAAAAGTTGGCTTCTTCAGTTTGTGTTAGCAAAAATTTGTATATTAATAATAAATAATAAATAATTTTTTTTAAATATGTACCTTAGTATGAAAATAACTTTAAAAAATTACATTTAAAAACACGACTGCTAAAAATTAAAAATTTTAAAAGGCAGTATTTGAAAATAGTATGGTTTAAAAAATACTTTTCAAAAAATAACTTTATAAAAAATTACACAAGATAATTAATAAAAAAAAAAATATTTTAAAAAAGTGGCTATAAATTTCTTAAAATTGTCTTTTATATTAGAAAAGGAATTGCTTCTCTGTTCTAAATTAATATTGAGCTTTTAGGAAATGTAAAGTATAGAAAATTTTCAAAAATATGATAATTAAAAAACCATTTTCAGTCCACCTTGCCATAAAATACCTTCTTTCCAACCTAGAAGGAACTTTTATATGTCTGAGTTTTTGGTAAGAATTTTAAACCTTTCTTTGTGCCACAAAAACATTGCCCTGATAATAATCTTTAAATCTCCTATTTAGTCTTAGTAAAATTTTAGCTGCTTCCTTCAGTCAATACAAAGTTATCTTGGAATTTAGAATAAGCTACATTGTCATTGAAAGGAATATTTAAGTAAAACAATTATTTTAAAATATTTTTACCTTGACTTTAACTCCTCAATTCTTCCAACTATAAATGTCACTTTAAGCCAAGAAGGCAGCATATGAAATGATGTAAAGAAAAGAAAATGCAAGCAGCAACATTATTTTCATTAACAAACAATTGAATTTGTAAAGCAAAATTCTTTTCAAACATTCTGACTGTTTGTATAAGCAAGCGGTATTTGAAATCCCAATGCACCAATTTATTATAAACTACATTCCTTTTAATAAAACGGGTGTTTGTTCAATAAGCAACAGCTTCAATGCCCATATGCGGTTAAAAAAAAGATTTTTTGTTTGTTTTATAAATACATATGTAAGTACATATGTACATATTTCAATCCAAGACTTAAAAGGCCTATTTTTGAGATTACTGATGTTAACAGGTGAAATGAATGCAGTCGATGGAGGAGAAAAAAAAACGTTTTAGTAAGACTAAAATAGGCAAAGCAAGAAAATACACTTGTCTCCTGATGATGTTTTAAAAGAAAATTGTACAGAAATACCTTAAAGAAATTGTTTGGAAAAAGTGGTTAGAGCCAATTATTAAATTAATATGGTTTTGCTGAGTGCGCAGTGTAACGGCAAGAAAAAAATGCAAGAGGAAAATTTAAAGCTTAAAGCTGTTGGATTTTCTTGCAGACATAAAACTACTTTTATTTAAACGCATTTTGGTATCATTATTTTATAATTTTATGCAGCAGTTTTTTCTTCTGTAGCTCGAGGAAAAAAATTAAGGTCTATTAGGTCACTGTTGTCACGTTTATTTGTGTTGTGTTTGTTTTTTTTTAGTTTTTTGCTTAGGCAACATACAACAAACAACTACCAACAGTTGTTAAAACTACTATATAAAAAAAAAAACCTAACAGTTAGTAGTGTCGCATTTATATACTGTGAATGTTGCTGTGGCTATAAATTGCATGTCTATCTTTTTTTTGTCTGATAAATTTTTTCGCTTTTTGTCTTAAACGAAATTGAATTTGTTACCCAAGTTTGCCCCATCACTGTTCAGACTAACTAAGGTATTAGTTTAGGGTCATTTAAGTTTACCATTTACAGCAATAAGAAGAAAATGATCTTTACTATGTGTTTTTACTTAAAGCCAACTGCCACAGTAAGCCAATTGCAAATGGCTGTTAGACATTCTTGCGCTTTCTACAATTGTGCCATAATATTGGCGGACAAATGCTGCTGCAGTAGTTGTACGAGGACGACGTAGTTGGGGATGCTGGTAAATGATGTGAGACTGATGATAATGTCATTAAGTGAGCTGAGTGCCAGAAAATCCGTATAAAAAACTCAACAAAAAACAACTAAGACTAAAAGTTACATAAATTGCCAAAGGCACGATTTCATTTTCTTCCTTCTCAAGAAACAAGCAGAAAACTAAAAAAAAATAGATATCAGAAATATTTTAATAGAAAATAAAAGTGATTTTTATTTATATAGGAAATTGTTAGTACGGTCCATTAAAATTTGAATTATTTCGTTGAGTAATTATTTGTCAAATAAACAAAACTCAAATAATAAATAAAATTCCTAAAACTGTCTGTTGGAAAATTATAAAAAAAGAGAAAACGTCTTTATATCCAAAAACTTGGAAGTAAAAAAGTTCGTTTCCAAAGTCTTTCGTTTGTGTGAGCATGAAGAAAATTTAAATTATTTGCGCCTTCTTAGCTTAAAAAGGAAAATATAAAAGAAGTGTATTGAACTTGTTGTATAATATATATAGGGTGTTTTTTTAAGAGGTATAGAACTTCGAATTGAAATAAAACACAAGAAAATCGTTTTAATGTCCATCAATTTGGCTTTATTGGAAGGATAATTTTATGCCATTATTGTTTAAATATGATTTCGGGCACGTGGCCGCCGCGGCTGGCTCGAATAAAGCTAATTCTACAGGTCCAATTCTCAACCACTTTTTCGAGCATATGGGGCCGTATGTTGGCAATAACGCCACGAATGTTGGCTTCCAAGTCCCCTAACGTTTCTGGTTTGTTGGCGTAGGCGAGCGACTTCACATATCCCCAAAGAAAATAATCCAATGGTGTCATATCACACGATCTTGGTGGCCAATTGACAGGTCCATTCGGCGAAATTATGCGCTCATCGAATGTTTCCTTCAATAAATCGATTGTGACGTGCGGTGTGTGGCATGTAGCGCCGTCTTGTTGGAACCAGAACTCATCCACATGCATGTCATCCAATTCGGGAACAAAATAGTCGGTTAGTCGGCTCCAATTGCTGTGCACGGTGGCGAATCGATTCATTCGGGTCCTCTTCAACACTTTGCTCTACAGCGGCAATTGTTTCTTCGGTGCGCACTGTTCGACGTCTCTGCGGATGCGTATTATCACATAGAGTAAACGTAGTGCGAAAACGATCCATGGTTAACCGAATTAATTGCTCTGATGGACGATTATGTCGACCATAAAATGGACGGAGCTTGCGGTAAACTTCGCGAACTGAACCATTATTTTCGAAATAAATTTGCACGATTTGCAAGCGTTGTTCTTTTGTCAACCTGTTCATGATAAAATGGCAAACCAAAGTAAATATTAATCACTTGACAGCTGACAAAATGGCCGCCAGTTAAAAAAGTGATGCCAACTTAAAGTTCTATACCTCAATAAAAAACACCCATTAAATGCTAAATATAGTAATATAATATTAAGTAAAAATATTTCTTTTCCAAAAACTGTTCAAGAGACAGAAAAATTAAAAAATTTAAGCAGCAACTGATACTTTCCAAGCTTTTATGTAAGTTAAAAATAAGAAAAAAGAAATGAATTAATTTTTAACCTTTAACATTACATATTAAGCAAATAAATGCGGCATGTCGGCTAAAAGTGCCATCGAACTAAAAACACCTTGTTGAGAAAATTTTTTATCATATAACACATATGAAACTCTTCACGAGCTATCTTCTGAAAAAGTACATTCCCCAACTCTTCCTATGAAAAAAGTATCTTATTGGGAAGTACTTTCCAAAAAAATACGTTTAACACATTTCAAGGTTCATTTAAGTGCCTTTTAACAAAGCTCCATTTGAAAAAGTATCTTTGATAAATAAAGAAATATGTTTTAATAAAGTACCATTCGAATAAAGTAAAAGTACATTTCGAATAAACTATATGTACTTTTAAAAGTACCTTCTGAAAAAGTGCCTCTTGAAAAAGTGCTTTTTGTATAAATACATTTCGAAGAAATACTTTTTGAAAAACTACCTTTTAAAATAGTACCTGTCAAAAAGTACCTTTTAAGAAAGTACCTTTTGAAAAAGTAACCTTTGAAAAAGTACCTTTTTGAAAAAATGAGTTTTAAGAATGTACCTTTTAAAAAATTACGTATTGAAAAAATGCCTTTTAAAAAAGTACATTTCAAAGAAGTTTCTGTTAAGAAAGTACCTTTTGATAAAGTACCTTTTTAAAAATTACCTTTTAAAAAAGTACCTTTTTGAAAAAGTAGCTTTTAAAAAAGTACCTTTTTGAAAAAGTACATTTTGAAAGGGTACCTTTTAAGAAAGTACCTTTTGAAAAAATACCTTTTGAAAACGTGCATTTTGAAAAAGTGCCTATTGAAGAAATACCTTTTGAGAAAGTACCCTTAAAAAAAGTATCTGTTAAGAAAGTACCTTTTGAAAATGTACCTTTGATAAAGTACCTTTTGAAAAATTACCACTTGAAAAAGTACCTTTTGAAAAAGTATCTCTTGAAAAAGTACCTTTTGAAAAAGTACTCTTGAAAAAGTACCTTTTGAAAATGTACCTTTCAAAAAATTACCACTTGAAAAAGTACCTTTTGAAAAAGTATCTCTTGAAACAGTACCTTTTGAAAAAGTATCTCTTGAAAAAGTACCTTTTGAAAAAGTATCTCTTGAAAAAGTACCTTGTGAAAATGTACCTATTGAAAACGTGCATTTTGAAAAAGTACCTATTGAAGAAATACCTTTTGAGAAAGTACCCTTAAAAAAAGTATCTGTTAAGAAAGTACCTTTTGAAAATGTACCTTTGATAAAGTACCTTTTGAAAAATTACCACTTGAAAAAGTACCTTTTGAAAAAGTATCTCTTGAAAAAGTACATTTTGAAAAAGTACTCTTGAAAAAGTACCTTTTGAAAATGTACCTTTCAAAAAATTACCACTTGAAAAAGTACCTTTTGAAAAAGTATCTCTTGAAACAGTACCTTTTGAAAAAGTATCTCTTGAAAAAGTACCTTTTGAAAATGTACCTTTAAAAAAAGTACCTTTCAAAACAGTACCTTTTAAGAAAGTACATACCTTTCGAAAAATTACTTCTTGAAAAGTTAACTATTGAAAAAGTACCTTTTAAGAAAGTACCTTTCAAAAAAGTATCTGTTAAGAAAGTACCTTTTGAAAATGTACCTTTGAAAAAGTACTTTTTGAAAAATTACCACTTGAAAAAGTACCTTTTGAAAAAGTATCTCTTGAAAAAGTACCTTTTGAAAAAGTATGTCTTGAAAAAGTACCTTTTTAAAATGTACCTTTTAAAAAAGTACCTTTCAAAAAAGTACCTTTTAAGAAAGTACATACCTTTCGAAAAAGTACTTCTTGAAAAGCTAACTATTGAAAAAGTACCTTTTAAAAAAGAACATTTTGGAAAACAACCTTTTGAAAAAGTATCTTTTGAAAAAGTGCCTTTTGAAAAAGTGCCTTTTGAAAAAGTGCCTTTTAAAAATACCTTCTGAAAAATACCTCCGATAATATGTAAATACGTATTTAAAAAAACTCAAGGAAATACACGGGTTAGTTTTTATGAACTTTTACAGATGATACCGGTGTTTGTATTCAAGCTAAGATCTGTCTAATTTGCTTTTAATTATTCAGTCTGCTTTGCTTAATCATCATAGGTGAATATATCACATACAAATGATTAAATGGTTTTATCAAAATGGGTGATCTGTTCCTGAAACGCTTCACTCTCTTCGTTCATTTTACAATAAACCCCTGTAAAATGCCATTTAGAAGAACTTTCAAGACATGACAAATTTTTCAAATGCTTTATTGCAGCGAAGTCTTTAAAACAAACGCTAAACAAAACTGTTGGCAAGACATTTGTTTCAGTTATTACAGGTATAGGAGTAAAGAAGCAAATATTTCGTGACGAAAGAATTTATGATGCTTGCTTCTTCACATGCATGGGCGCGTATGAAAACCCAGCAAAAAATTTCAAAAAAGGTAATCGAGTTTGGAATTAAGCATTTTTGGTGGAAGCTGTTCCTTACTGCATTACCAACTTAATGATTTTAACAAGGCGTGAGACTAAAATAATCCATTCTTGAGAAGTAGTTATGTTGTTCATTGTAGGAATTAATTATATTTTCCGTTGTGGGAAATAGTTATTTTTTTCTTGATTGAACTACTTTTTTTAAATATGCCGTTGTTTGAGTAAATGGAAGGTCTTGGTTAAAAACTCAGTTTGATTAACGTCCCTTTTCACAATGCATGGTTAAGAGTTAAAGTGAACTTTAACTGCAAGTTCTTCATACAAAACTTGCCGTTGAAGTCCCTGTTATCTTTAAATCATACGTTGTGAAAAGGCACGTAAATATACATATAATAACTTTTAAGAAAAATTTAAATAATTTAAAAAAAAAACTTATTGCTGTACTACGAAATACACCATTTTGTAAAATTTCTTTATATTTTATTCGTATCACTGCCTCTATTGTTACTTATAAATACTATGTTTAGAAAAATTTCAATTGCTTTCATTGATGAACTTTTATTATAACCGTAAATGAACAAAAAACAAATATTTAGAACTTCTCATATTTAAATAAATATTTTCCGAATGTGAGTGAGTATTTATTTTTTAGTTTAAAATAAATAAGTAGGCAATTTAGAAATATTTATAATTTATTTAAAATAACTACTTATTATGGCAATATTTTCACGTCTTCTTTTAAAATCCAAAGAATATGTTCAACTTCTGCTTCCTATTTTTAAAAATTTGCGTAATGTGTTTTGTAAGCGAGTACTTCAATTTGGCAATCTAAAAAGTAAGTCATTATATGACAAGTAGTTCAGATGGTAATGTCTAATTTTTTGCTGGGAATCAATACCATCGAACTAATGCACGGACAGTTTGACATATCAGATGCGCGCTACCCAGTAAAGCCACGATGGAGATTTGCACGATATTATATTCTATATACGAATATATTGGCCTCAATATGGTTTTAATATTTTATTTAAATTGAGAAATATAAAGCGCTAATCGATAGACACAATATTAGGGTCTTCATTTTTTGTGCATTAAAATGTTTGATTTACAATTTATAAATATTATGCTTTAGTGCTAATTTGTGTGATATTTTTAGCACAAAAATTGCCAAGCATTAATTTCAAGAATAAAAGACGTACGTGTTAGAAAACCGGATCCCTATTGGCAAACACTTGTAGCTAAACATTTTGCATAATATTTTCTTGTCCAAGATATACGTATGTACGTACAATTGGACAATCAAATAACTTAATTGAAATTATTATTGCAGATACATTCATATATATATAAGTAAGCAAATGCATAAATAAAAACAATTTATTTAAAGGCTTTGCAATTAAATTTTATTTAAGCTAATAAATCACCCCAACACTGGTCAACAAACTCTCACTGTAGGCTTAAAATTTTAAAGCATTTTGTGGGGAAAATAGAAGAAAAAGAAAATAATTTATAAAAAAATAAAATAGAGAAGAGTACATTACATTAACCAGCATTTACATAAAAAATAAACGTTTGAAAGCAGAAAATCCCATCCAAAAAAAAAAAAAAATAAATAAGACAGACAAACAAATATACCGAGTTTAATAACAATAAAAAAGAAAACAACTTTTTAATAAATTTTTATTAATAACGTGTACAGCAAATGCCTTGAATATCAATCATAACTGAAAAGAATATAAAAAAACAATAAAAACTATATAATAAATTAGTAAGGAATAAAATTAAGTAAAACTTCTGCTGAGTCGTATCTTAATGAAGTCACATACAATATTTGTAGATTGTTTTTTTTATGCGAAAGCATACGTGAAAGTGACAAAAAAATAACTAAAGTAGATTTTAAACTTAGAGATAATAAATAATGTCAAAAACTTCCCAGAAGATAAGAAAATCTTTAGAAGATGTTATTGAAGCTAATCAAACTCGAGATTAACTGCCTGTTCACTGATACCGCAAGAAAATCGAAGCGATCGAAAGCCAGTCACTCGAAAGCGAGTCAATTTGGATTCAACGATGTCAGCAGTGCTCGTTCGCATGTACTTACGTTTGTCAGTTTATGTTTATTACGTGGTAATGCATTAAAACATTGCCAGACAGGAATTTTCATTATATTTAGTAGATTTTTTTAAAATTTAAAAATAATAACTCATTTGCATGAGAATAAATACAACCATATTGAAAAATGAAAAAAACATTCAACAAAATAGTCGCACTACAACACCTAGTTATCATTGTTTTGTTTTACAATTATATTCGTTGTGTTTGAAATGTGCGAGTACTTTGTAAAATGAATATAAAGCAATAATACAAACAAAAATGTTCAATAATATTTTAATTCATACTTCTTTATGTCTATTGTGAAAAAAATAAAAAAAATAATTTTAAAAATGTGAATCAAAAAAATAATAAAGTTATAAAATGATCTTTTTGCCAACTTCAATGGCTTCTTGGGAGATAAATTGTACTAGTCGAAGGCAAAATAGCAAGTGAGTGGTTTTGACATTTGAGTTCGTATTGTTCATAGTCTTGTCGACGTAGCTGAACTGTATTTTATATGAAAACACTTACATACGTTTTCTTTCCAGTTCCCGTTTGAATAAATGCTCATTGTTGATTAACCCAAATCAGTTTACTTTCGCTTAGAACGCGAAAGAATGCCTAGCTTCGATATCGTTGAACAGGCTGTAAGAACTTGTTCAGGCTTATAGTGATTTAACTTAAAATTTTTTTGTATAGAGTAATTACAATACGGCCTTCGCATATTCCAAAGTTTGTTTTTTATTCTACCAAAGTAAAATAAAAAAATACATAGCAAAGAAAAAAATATTTACATAAACCTAATAACTGCGAAACGTACTATTATTTGTCTTACCACTTTTACAAACACTGTCCATTATATTGTTCAGGCGCTGTGATGACTACAGGCATTTGAAAAATATAAAATATTAAAAACAAATTTTTCAAAATACCCAAACGTACACGCTTACACATACTCCTGGTGGTAGGTAGTATGTAATAATAAAAACACATGGAAACAGATTGGAAAAATTCCAACCAAATATTAAAATTCATACTTTGTACATATAAATAAAAATACAACGTCATTTATTTTAACGCGAAATACCGTTCTTTTGTGGTAAAAAAAATATGTTTAAAAAAAACAATATAATAAATATAAAATCACAACAAAAATCTAACAAGAACTTAGACAAAAAAAAAAACAAAGTTTAAAAGAATTATTTTTGCTTTACACTTGTAACTCTTTTAACAAGATAAGACTACACTGTTTAAGCCAACTTCAAATTTAATTAAAATTGCAGAATTTGAATATCACAGTTTCGTGCTTAATATAAAAAGGCCCTAACTCATTGTATTTTTATATCTATAATTTTACATTGTGTTTTTTATTGAGGTATAGAACTTTAAGTTGGCATCACTTTTTTAACTGGCGGCCATTTTGTCAGCTGTCAAGTGATTAATATTTAGTTTGGTTTGCCATTTCATCATGAACAGGTTGACAAAAGAACAACGCTTGCAAATCGTGCAAATTTATTTCGAAAATAATGGTTCAGTTCGCGAAGTTTACCGCAAGCTCCGTCCATTTTATGGTCGACATAATCGTCCATCAGAGCAATTAATTCGGTTAACCATGGATCGTTTTCGCACTACGTTTACTCTATGTGATAATACGCATCCGCAGAGACGTCGAACAGTGCGCACCGAAGAAACAATTGCCGCTGTAGAGCAAAGTGTTGAAGAGGACCCGAATGAATCGATTCGCCACCGTGCACAGCAATTGGAGCTTTGTCCATCAACTTTATGGAAGATTTTGCGCAAAGATCTTGGCTTGCGACCTTACAAGATCCAGCTTGTGCAAGAATTAAATCCGCGAGACCATGCAATACGTCGTGATTTTGGTGTATGGGCCGAAAATGAGATTGATCTCGATGCTGATTTTCATCGCAAAATTTTGTTCAGTGATGAGGCTCATTTTTGGTTGAATGGCTACGTCAACAAGCAAAATTGCCGCATTTGGAGTGAAGAGAATCCACATGAGACCCTTGAGACGCCATTACATCCACAAAAACTGACTGTTTGGTGTGCTCTATGGGCTGGTGGAGTCATTGGGCCATACTTCTTCCGAAATAATGCTGGAGAGTCAGTTACCGTTAATGGAGACCGGTATAGAGCCATGATAACCGACTATTTTGTTCCCGAATTGGATGGCATGAATGTGGATGAGTTGTGGTTCCAACAAGACGGCGCTACATGCCACACAGCGCACGTCACAATCGATTTATTGAAGGAAACATTCGATGAGCGCATAATTTCGCGGAATGGACCTGTCAATTGGCCACCAAGATCGTGTGATTTGACACCATTGGATTATTTTCTTTGGGGATATGTGAAGTCGCTCGTCTACGCCAACAAATCAGAAACGTTAGGGGACATGGAAGCCAACATTCGTGGCGTTATTGCCAACATACGGCCCCATATGCTCGAAAAAGTGGTTGAAAATTGGACCTGTAGAATTGGCTTTATTCGAGCCAGCCGCGGCGGCCACATGCCCGAAATCATATTTAAACATTAATGGCATAAAATTATCCTTCCAATAAAGCCAAATTGATGGACATTAAAACGATTTTCTTGTGTTTTATTTCAATTCGAAGTTCTATACCTCTAAAAAAAAACACCCTTTATTACATGTTACTCTATCAAAATATACAAAAAATCGAATTAAAAAATACAATGAGCTAGAGCCTTTCTATATTAATGTAGCGATATTTTAGTACCACCTATACACACACACACACACACACACACACACATATATATATATATATATATATATATAGATATATATATATATATATACATATATATATATATTTATATATATATATATATATAAATGTATATATATATATATCCATCCACGTTTTTCCAGGCTTAGATGTATTCCTCTAACAATTAGCATTAATATAACTGACATTGAAACAGACTGACTATTAAGTGACTGACTGACTGAGTAAGATGTGTGTGTGTGTGTGTGTGTGTCTGTGTGTGTTCGTTTAACTTAAAGCCCATAAAGCATAAAACAATCCCTATCGGAAATTTGGCTAACTTTAAACTAACTTTAAGCTAACTATTTCGCAACTAGTACTGACTACACTTGGATTACTTCGTAATGTAATCAACTGACCATTTTAACATTGCGATGTCCTAGGCGGTATTCAATTGTCTCACTATGCACTACTTTAAGCTAACTTAAAGTTGACTTTTTCAAATCACCTGGTAGTCAGTAAATTAAAAAAAAAATTCTGGGGGTCGAACATGTAACATCACACGTTGTGTACTCAACGCGCTACCACTCGGCTAAGCTGCCATCTAAAATCACAAAAGCAAAATGTTAATATAAAACTGAAATGAGCTTTGAAGTAGCTGTGAATAAATTTGTTTGCTCTCAACAATTTCGATTACGTACTCAACTTTAGAATTAATTTTGGGTTTGTTCTGGATGACTTTGCAGCTAGCTTTTAGTCAGTCTAAGAAAAGTTAACTATAAGTTAACTATTTTTGTAGTCAACCACACATTCTCCGACAGGGATCAAAGTGACCAAGCACACATACCAACACAAATTTTCTCTCACATACTTGAATAAATTCAAAATGACTTACATACATATAGACGTACATGCTCACGTACTAGAGCCCTGCAAAAAAAGGACCACTTACAAGAACTTTTAAAACATGACGGATTTTTCATATGCTTTACTACAGCGAAATCTTCTAAAACGAACGCTAAGCAGCACTGTTTCTCAAGAAATTTGTTTTAGTTATTGCAGTTATAGCAGTAAAGAAGAAAATACTTCGTGACGGAAGAATTTGTGATGCTTGCTTCTTCATACGCATGTTATAGCTTATACAAACGTCATGCATGTACATACGCACACATGTTGTGAGTATGATCTTTTATTTTTTCGCGCACATACAAACACACATATGCATTTATGTTAGTTGTGTGCGCTTGCTTTAAAAAAGCACCCTTAAACACATAATAGCTTACCATCTACATCTTACACACACACACACACACACACACACACACACACACACATATATATATATATATATATATATACACACATACACAATAAAATGTACAATATGCAAAATAACAAGCATATACGCATCAACACTACTTTTTTTGATTGTTTGTTATGAACAAACACTCATATACACAAACATCAATACATCCTTCGTGCTTCGATTATAAAACGCCCTAATTTTATATTGGTTTAGTATAATACATCCTACGACAATAAATTTATAAAACAATACGTATTTACTTCACAAGAATGTTTAAGCAGCCCTCTATTACGTACTCATGTATGTTTTTAACAAATCGTCACTGATTGTATTGCTGGCGTAGTAATTGTTGGTTTAAGCCATAACACTAAGAATAAACGTTTAGCTTTTAATTTTTATGGAAGCATTTAAAATTCTTGATTGGTTCTATGAACGATTCACGTGTTACGCATGCTTATGAGGTCATTTGCGTGATTTTGCAAAACAAGTGCAAGTTTGAAAATTTTTTCTTGTACCTTAATTGTATTTTCCATAAAACTTTAAATCTTGTGAATTTATAATAGCTAATAAATACATGTATATATGTATATATACGCCTGTATTTTTTATGTATACATTTATTTTATTTTTATTTATTGCATTTCTTATTCTGTAAATTAAGCGACTTTATTAGCTTTGAGTGTGTGCTTTGAAAAACTTTTGTAATTGAAGAGGAAAAGGAAAATGTTTTATGGGAAATACCTTCGTAAGGTAATTTTCAGACTGATTTTGAAGCAGGTTAGGAGAATAAATAAAAGGAAGTTTTAACTTTAGTTTTTTTTTTGTTCTTTCCTCCAACGAAGATCTAATATTTGTTTATTTCTAATTAGTTGCTAAATAATGCCAACACGAGTAAAAAGTTACTATATAAAATTTATCCTGACGAAAACCATTACCAGCTATAAAGAAACAGAGTCCTTGGCGCAACACTATACATTAGGCTACAGGGGTGTTCAATTTCAAATCTTAAAATTTAATTAAAAATATTAGAAGATAAGTGAAGGCAGAGGTATATTTTTGTATCAATATTATACCAATAATTTAAATTTTTTAAAGCACTAGTTAAATTAATTAAATACAGGCCATAAACTCTTAAGGATAAGCGTTATAATTTTATTTTTTCGCCAATTTATGACCCTGTTGTATTTCGAATGAAATAATTTAAATAAAGCCTTTTTCACACTAATTAACACCAAAAATATTCAGGAAATAATTAAACTAGAAAATAAAGTATTTTAAAGTCACACACATAATCTCTAAATTTAGTATTTTATTACAAACAATTTACAAGCAACAAGTGTTTAAGCTTCATAGAAATTAAAAAAAAAACAAATTACTTTAATGCCATCACAATATTTGTGAAAATCTTAAAATGTCTTTGAGCTGTGAAAATTTTAAAATCATTTTTAAATGTTTTCGAAAATTACGCCATAAACTATATCAACATAAATGTCTGCTGCTATTTGGTATTTTAACACTTAAATGCGTCTGCAAACACTAAATAGCTTAAGCTTCAGACTTGATCAGACAGTCGCATGCTTTCAAATATACAAACATACATATGTATATGTATGTATGTACGAGAGAATAGTATTTATAGAATAAATAAACAAGCAATTAAAATGCATATACATAGGTATCTTTATATTTAAGAATTGCGTACAGAAGGCTTTTTTAATAGATGTAAGCTTAAAATTAACGAAAGGAGGCAGTGAGAAAATATTCATACTACATTTGGAGTAAGCAGTATACATACACAGAAAAAACTAAATTTCGTTTTCTGTAACCAAATTCATTGAATCAGTAAATATTTTGTCTGAATGCGGACATACAAAGAAATTTTTAGATTCTGATAACAATTTTGTAAAAATTTAACCGGAAAAAAAAATTTTATTTTTAGTTAACTTATTATGGCATTAGAGAAAAAATTTAACTGAAACTCAAATGTATTAATAGGAACAGAAAAACATTTTTGCAGATTTTCTTTGTATTATTCAGCAAATTTTTTTTATAATTTACAAACACATTCACTAAAATTTTTCGTATTATCAGAAAATAAATTAACTGAATCAATAACAATTCTTACCAAATTTATTTTTTTTAATTAATAAAAGCTTTATTTGAAAAAAATAACTGAATCAAATAGGTTCAACTATTTTTTTTACTTTCAAAAATTGGCTTTTTCTTATGGTTAAGCATTTCGTTCCCGCTTTTGTAACTCGTCAGTAGACTTCAACTCAAAAAACTTTAGAATTTAGCTAACAAACTCCGTATGTTTATAGTAAGACTCTTAATACTATATTGAGAATCACGATACACAAACATAATAAGTTTGAAAACCGCAAACAAAAATCTTAAAAAAAATAAAATGTTTTTTATATCTATAAAATAATTGGTAGAAAAAATTAAAAAAAAAAAATCAGACAAATTTGTTCACAGTTTATAAAAATAAATTTAACTGAAAACAACAAATTTAAATATAAACCCCCATATTCATAAAATTTGAAACGAATTTGAAATGTATTTTATTTCAAATTTTCCATACAAAATTTTCCTGAAATGAATTTCAAATTCATTTTAGTTTTTTATGAATAAGGGGGAAAAAATAAATGTAAAATTTTTTTTTTTAATTTTACTTTATATAGATAATTTTCGTTCTATACAGTTTTTTTTTACATAAAATAAAATTGGAACAAATAATTTACTGGAACAGTAAAAAATATTTACTGAAACTAAATTTTATTGCAAAACACACGTTTGTTTGAAAATGTTTTGGGAATAATTTTTTCTGTGTAGACATAACATGGGCCCATAACCTAAAATTAATATTTCTGAAAGTTCTATTTCAGTCCAAAATTATATCATTCCTGCTTTGTCAGCAAAAGGACTACAAGAGCGTATACATATTCGGTTGCGTCAAATTTATATTCTTCTCTCGTTAGTTATTGCAACCTTGAAAAAAAACTAATGCGCACTAACACGCACATACATACGTATATATGTATATATATGAATATAATTACATGCACAAACAAATTTCTGCTAGAAGAATTTCTTCCTGTGAGCATCAGTTCTAGTTAAACGAATTAATTGAAAAAAAGCTGCATGAAAACTTTCATCATCTGCAGTGGAATTAAATGCAATGATTCAATTAAAACTTAAATTTTAACTTGAATAAAGTTACTGAAACAAGTAAGAGTGCTATAATGGGCTAAGCCGAACTTTATATACCCTTCACTGACGCACGGTGGTTCAAAATCAATTTTCATTAACCAAAACCTGAAGTTATTGCTAAAATATATTCTTAAAGCTTTTACGCCATCATAAAGGAAACATATCTTAACTATGGCAGCCACAAAAATTAGTTCAAAGTATTAATAGTAGTGGGCGTGGCATGCTGCTAAAAATACAGAATTTATTTTAATTAAAAAAATCAAAAATTTTATTATATTTGATCTGAAATAAATTATGATTCCTCGAAAACTATTATCACTCAAGGGCATTCTTTTTTTTTTGTCTGAAAAGAGTTTCCTTACTTTTTTTTTCAAAATCGGGTTGGGGGGGGGGGGTAGTGGGGGGAAAGGCTGAATCATGCATAACTTTCCAATTTGTAAAGCGATTTGAAAACATATTTTTTTGGTTAAAATTTTTTGTCCGTAGTTTGGTTCCAAAATTTACTTTCGACATTTTTCCCCCATTAAATAACGCTGTCATATCGTCGTTCGTAAGTTATTGTGTTCTATATGACAAAAATGTTTTTTTGGGAAATCGCTGTTAAAGTTTAGTTATTAGTTACAAAAAACTGAACCGAAAAAGTTGTCGCAACCTTTTTACCAAGAAAACTTCTAGAGTTTCTGGGTTTTTCTGTAAAAAATTTTTCATCCTTGGAAAAGATTTTAAGAGTAAGAAGATGCGTTTAAAAAAAAATCGCTTTGTTCTATATGCACTTATTTACGAAACTCCCATTATTTTATAGCATATAGAACAAAATGAAAAAAGTGTTGTGTTTTAAATACTTTAAGTATATGCTGGTTATTTCCCTGCAGGAAATGGAATTAACAGAAGGCTAGTCACGTGATCGGTCCCAAGTGATAGAGACCAGTCCGAGCTCTACCCCTTCTTTTGATGCGGACCAGTCACTTTTACATGGGGATGGCCTAGGATGGCCCAGTATGGCGTTAATTAATACTTTATATGCACCTTGTGACTTGTCACTGAACTATCTCATGGGGACATAATCGGTGTGGAATAACATAAATTATTTTAAAATTTTTAGATTTTTTAATTGAACTATAGTGAATTTTTAATCAGAAATAATTTTTAGTCAGGCTTGAGTTCAGTAATTTCAATTCAGTTTATTGAATGAAATATTTTTATTAATAATTAATGTGAGTTTCTAAAGAAGAGAAGAAAAATTAAATTAGACTTTTTAAGCTGGGGGAAATACCGATATTTTCTGTGCAGCAACGCACTTCATCAGCACCCTAGTCTATCTACTTGGGTAGAGATTGTTATTAACATCAGCTATTTAACGTAAATTCTAATGAAACGGAATGTGAGAAATGATTGTTGTGTACAATTATTGATTTACCTTTGGTAAATACATATGTAAGTATCACTATTTATTTCTCCTGTTTTTCCATTTTTTCATTTTTCTATTTAGGTTACCACGAAGTTATATTGCTCTACCTACGTAGGTTTAACTATTCTTGCTTATCTTTTACGATCATCACATTAATTATTTTTACTTATTCGATGTACCGTCGGTACATGCATATAAGTATTATAGTAGTGGATATTATGTTACTTTTGTTGTTGCATTCACCCGTTTATTTGGTTTTCGAGCATTAGTGATTGCCAAGTGAACAGTGATTGCCAAGTGAACATATTTTTGTCACGTGCCCATGCTGAATTGAGACATTTTTAGATTAGATTTAGATTTTATTTAAAAATGTCATTCCGACACAGCGTTACCATATGTGAAGATTTATCTAATTTTTCGGGATGTTAAAAATGCTAAAAGATTTCTTTGTTAAAAATAAAATTTTTAAGAATATGGTACTTTTAGTATATTATTTAAGGACCTTTTGACTAAAGTACTGACATATTTTCTTATTTCCTTCATCAAAAGCATGAATTATATGCATTCATGTATTTCTCTTATACATGTTCTATTCAGCAAATATTTTGTGTTATTTATTTATCTTTACGTTTATTAGTTAATTTGAAACAAAATGAATTTTTCTTGAATTCTAATCCAGTAAACTCAATGGATATTAATATATTTTGAATAAAAAAAAAAGATTTTTGTGTTCGACTTGAAGGTTTTTGAGAAAATAAATATGGCACCGCTGTTCCGACACTTAACTGTAACAATGAAAATTTTTAACTTTTTTTTTTGTTACAAATGCAATTATAATTTATTTTTAAACAGATATTTTTTCGGGACTCGAACTGCTTAAGCTCAGGTTAATATCTAAGAATAGTTACGGGACTGGTTCCATAGTGGCTTGGCGGTGCCATTGGAGGGAACAACGAACATTATGTTTATACTGTTTGATAGGTACTGGACCCAACCACATCGAACTGAGCCTTTTGCCATAATACTAGACAAAATCACTATTAAAATGACAAAAGATCATGACTATGCATCAACACAATAGTGAATATATAACCATTTACAGTATATGTCCTTTTTTCACAATACACTAATACTTACTTTTGGTAACAATCCCATTTGCTCAAGTCATAGGACGAATACGTTTGTATCAACTGTCATCAAATTTTTTGCAGGGTATTATCATTTCAAGCACCTTTGCGATGCGTTCACAAGTGTTGTGAATGAATTACAAAAGGGCAAGCATGTTGAGCATGAGCCAGTACATCACGTCAGTATTTGAAGGAATGATTAGCAATTAAAAAAACGATTCGTTTTTTCAACAGAAATTTTAAATTTTGACACAACACATTAACTTTCGGCAAAATCGAGAAACAGCTAACAGAAAATTATATGAAGAAAGCACATTTATCCTATTTAGCAACAAAACAAGACTAGTCACTTAGTAACAATAACATTTCATTGATATAATCAATAAGAAAACACATTGTTATTTTTGTTTTCTTTTTTGTTTCATTTCATTTGCCAAGTGCAATGTGAAGACACAAAAAATAAATAAAACTAAAACAGATATTGTAAAGAGATCCAAATTAGTACAAACTTTATTTAGTCTTTCATATAGAACAAAATAGGAAATTATTTTTTTATTTAGTATTTATGGTGCGTTTTTGTTCTATATGCACGAGTTTTTGCAAAGCTTGTCACTAAAGAGTTGTATAGCTCAAAGTCAATGTCTCATATTTCGAAAACTATAAATGATAGGAAAAAACTGATTACACAAATCGACAGATCTCTAAAAGTTTTCCTAAAAATCAATCTTATCTCAATTTTTTATATTTTGCGGTATAGAACGCAATAACTTGCGAACGACGATATGCCAACTGACTTTTAAATTTCTTTTTTAGTTTGAAAATCGAAAATCGATAAGAAAATTTTCTGCCCGATTTTCGATTTTCAAAGTTACTATTTTGAACCCTATTTTTTTTTCTGTAAATTGGTAGTTAGGTTTGCAAATACAACTCGAAAGTTTAACTCTGTCCTTTAATTTTTCAAAAACCATAGTACTGATTCTGATGAAACTAAATTTGGATAAAAGCTACAGATAGTATCTGGTAAAAAAATTTGTTATAAAAAAATTTCGATTAATTCAAAATTTAAATTTTTTTTGCCCCACTGTGTGACGTACGTATGGAGTTTATACTTTATAAGAGGTCGGCCTCCATACAAAATAAGTTGTCTCAAGCTACTCATTGGAATATAAAATATGTCAAAGAAATTATTTGAACAAAAAAT
Organism: Tachina grossa; assembly: GCA_949987645.1. NCBI lineage: Eukaryota > Metazoa > Arthropoda > Insecta > Diptera > Tachinidae > Tachina > Tachina grossa. The sequence goes on along the minus strand of OX465276.1, from coordinate 21,682,666 downwards.
AATTTTTTTTGCCACACCCCAAAATACAGCATTTTTTGTTTTATATATCTGTGGCAAAAAGAAAAAAGTGCTTAAGTCGAGATAAGCTAATTTTGAGTCAATGGTACCTCCATAATCTGCATATTAGAAAGTAGCCCTGACAAAATCTCAATCAATTTGTGTGATTTTTCAAGAAGTTATAGCACTATGACTTGCGACTTATCTTTTTTAGACTTCTGATCTAATTTGGAATAATAGCTTAATTGAGGTTATACTTTGGTACATTTCAATTCAAATATATTACCTATAGTCTGCAGAACGACGTTTGATTAAAAAAATTAAGCTTAACGTAAAATTTCCCAAATTACCTGCAAAAGAAATAAATTGCTGAAAATCGACTTGAACGCTTAAAAGTGCTCTCCTGCAAAACAGTAAAATATGACTTAAGCACTTTTCCCTATTGCCACAGATATAGTGTCGCTGTTTGATTTCCCATATCAATATGTTACATATCATTGTTCATGTATTAACTATGGCTTCATTTTTGCCTTTGATAATTTCTTAATCCGACATGTACTAATTCTGGGCATTACTTATGCCATCTCGTATCCTTCCCCCAATGTTACATTTTTTGCACGTGGCAAGAAAATTTATTTGAATGTTTGTCTAGATTTTAATATACTCAATAAATCAGTCAATTCCATTATAAAACATTTTTTCTACCATTTGTATCCTAGAATGAAAGATGTATCAACGAAAATTTTAAAGCAGGAAATTTGAATAAGCAAAAATATCGAGTTGGTATTCTTGCAAATCTTTTTCATAATAGTGAATTAACTAACTAACTTTTTTCTGTAGAAAATATTTACATTAATAATTTTTTTTATGAAATAACTTGCATGAAATTTTCTTATTTGTCAATAAAAAATCTGGAGAAGCAACTCAGACCAAAAAACATTGCCAAAAATGCTTGAAGGATTCATTCTTCGTCATTTTTTATATATCACGCTCTTTTTTAGCGCTGCAATCAGCAAATAAAAAAAGTTTCGTGCAACAAAAGTATGAAATTTGATGAAAAAGTGCTTAATTTAAATTAGATATTAGTTGTGCATTTTTGAAGCCAAAATTTTTCCATTGTTACGAATTTTCTTCTTAATTCATAATAAGTTTCCTTTCCTAAATCGAAAAAGATTTCACTTCTCCATTAATAGAACAGTGGACCATGGTTGGTAAAAAGCCAAAATTGTAATTTATTTTTCTCGAATATTTCCTAAACTGTAAGCGAAAACCCATAAATGTAGCAGGCTTTTTTCTAGCACTTGGGGAGAAAAAAAATCCACTTGCAATAAAATTTTTTATCAGATCAAAAACATCAGCTTAGCATTAGTTTAAATTTTTCATTTACCGAAGTTTTTTCCAACCCCCCCCCCCCCCCCCCCCCCCCTAAAACTTTGTTAAGCTTCCTAAAATGCGAAATGAAATTTCATAATAATTAGATGGACGTTTAGACACTGCAGAATTATTTCCCCTCTGTGTATTGGGTACTTTAGACCCCACTAAGCACCAAAAGGCACCGTTGGATCGAGCTAAAAGCTTAAGACCGCATTTATTACAAAAAATTTTATAATTTACATAGTGCAAATATATTAATAAAATTTTTGCGGTCAGTCTATTGAAGAAACATAATATATTTACTCTGTGAGGAGGGAAATAATATTATGGAAGTTACATAAGACACGATAAACTTATATATATATATCCTTATAGTTTCTAAAGGAGAGTACATAAAAGTAGATACAAATAGGATATAGCTATTTTTGAGATTAAAGTTAAAACGCAAAAATTTTCAAGAATAATATGGTAATGGGAGGAATAAATGTGTGTTCCTTCATATACATATAGCAGATATTCTTAGTAGCCTCACGCTCCTTTACTAGTTTTAAATTGTACGTAAACATTTAAAGCACTTTCACTGTGCCGTATTTTGAGGATACCTGCATAATAATATTATATGATGGACTTAAATTTAATACTTAACTTTAAGCTAATCAATATATGCACACACACACACACACACACACACAAGAATTTGCAATAACACAACTTCATAAAGAAACTAAGATAATTTGTTGGATAGTAAAAGAAGCGCTGACAGTTGGCAAGCAAACTGGACAAACTAGAATAACACCAACATGTTAATATCGCATTAAAAGTTTATTTTATTGAAAATAATTAAAAAATATTCTCTCTATTCTTTGCAGTCGCCCGAATTAGACTATCGGCATGAGCTGATGGGTCGTTTGCAAAAAATTGAACCAGATGTAGAATTGGAAGTTTTAGCCGCAACCAGCTCAGATAATCACCTTCATCATCATCATTTGCACCATCATCATCATCATCACCTGCTTCATTTGTCGCCGCAGCAGCAGCAGCAGCAGCAGCAACAGCATCAGTATCAGCAGTATCAGCAAACCAACAACACTACTAGCAACAACAACAACAACAACAGCAACAGCAGCAGCACCAGCAACAACAATCAACATTTTCAACATCAACAATTAACCACACAACTTAGCAACAGTAGTAATATTAGCAATAGTAGTAACAGCAATAACAACAACAACAGCAGCAACAACAACAATAACAGCGTTAGCAGTAGCAATAGTATTAACAACACTGACACCAGTAACAACAATACAACAATCAATAATAACAATAATAATAGCAATACCACAAACAATACAAATAATTTAACAAATACAAATCAGCTAAATGATCAGTGGCAACATCCCAGCAATCATGATCATACAACATCCCCAACAGCAGCGACAACAACGAGCTCATATGCCAACAATTCATGTGGCGAAACAGCACAACCCACGGTATTGGTGGTGGGTTCAACGGCTGCTACAACAACCAACTCGATAACGCAACAACACACAACACCCGCCGATGCCATCAATAGCAATAATACTTTAGAAAATCCTCCTAATCGTTCGCCCATAACTCCCGCCGCCTCCACCAACTCATCATACAACCCGTATGAGGCAGACGTAGCCAATTCATACTACACTGCAGTCACAACGACAGCGACAGGCGATAAAGAATATTTGTTTGGTGAGTTTAATGTGCAAGCAAAGTTTTTATCTTCTTTTTTTTCTCAACTTATTAAAATTGATTTACTTAACTTATATGTATTTTAAACGCTATTTGTTGTGTGACGCAAATTGTTAATATATTAATATATTCAGCGTAAATTTTAACGCTAGATTAACATTTATGTAAGCTTGGAATAACTGAATAACATTTTAATTTTCGGAATAACACAAAAATACAAAGATGCTTGCCTGCTACCAATTTATTTTCATACATATTTACGTATTTGCATTTCAAATTGTCTGCCATATTTGGTTTGATGTGTTGAAAGGCTGAACTAATGGTATTTATTTTAACATATTCGTATGCTCATAAATTTCATTTGCTTAAATATTCTCATTTGAATATGAAATTTTTAAAATATTTATAACTCATATTTTTAATGACGTTTTATGGAACGAATGTCAGACTTAAGTAATTTGATATTGTTCAAGAAAACGGCACGATACCAAAAGATTTTAAACGTTTTAATAGAAAAAGTTTTAATTTAAGTGCAGCTTAAGATCTACCAACATACCTTAATACGAAACTGATAAAGAAAACATAATATCATTAATAATTTGTTATACAAACAAAGTTCGGCTTCTTGCGAATTACGACTGATTCTTGTAGAGGGGAAAACAAAATCACACCTCTGCCTTTGTTTTAAAATTTTTTACAAATGTTTGAATGCCGGAGGACTCGAAATTCTATCCTGAAAATTGTAAGAAAAAGCTGAGAGTAAATTTAAAATTTTTATCAGTGGAAACGTTTCTTATAAATGAAAGTTATTTGGCATCACACATGTTTTTGATTATTTTTATACATAATTATATATAACTAAACATAAACGAAGATACATATGTGTAAGACTCAAAGGGGAGCGGACTTAGTCTCACCGACGCTGAGATTGGAGATTGAAGAATCTTATTTGAAATTTGTGTTTGAAAGAACATTTATATGACTAAATAGAAACTTTTTTTCAAAAGAATATTATTATCTTGTGCTCAATATTTTTTTACTAACTTTTTACGCTTAAATTAATATGAAATTTTTGCTCTCGGACAGAAATAAAAATTAAAGTCATTGATTGTATTTCATAATCGCTGCAAAGAAATACACAAACGTTTGAACTTATTAGTTTTCCCTCCCTGATCTGTAGCAGTTACATCTAAATGTAAATCCTTTCAGATATTGATTTTTAGGAGACTCTTTCGAATAAGTGATTTTTTGGAATCGTACTATTTGAAGAAGTACTTATTTATTAAAGGGTAGTTATTATAAAAAGTATTCTTTTAAAAGGTAAAAGTATAAAAGGTACATTTCATAAAATGTATTTTTTATAAAAAGTGCCTTAAAAAAATACTTTTTCAAAAGGCGCTTTTTAAAAGGTACTATTTTAAGAGATACAACTTTAAAAGGTACTTTTTTAAAAGGTGTTTTTTCGAATGTACTTTTTAAAAAAGCACTATTTTAAAAGGTATTTTTTATAAAAGATAAAAAAAAAGATTTTTCGAAAAGGTACTTTTTTAAATGAACTTTTTAAAAGGTGCTATTTTAAAAGCTCTTTCTTTACAAGAGAATTTTTTAAAAGGTATTTTTTGTAAAAGGTTTTTTAAGGTATTTTTTTAAACTTTACTTATTGAAAAGGTCCTTTTTTAAAATGTACTCTTTAAGAAGGTCCTTTTTTAGAAGGTCCTTTTTTAAAAGGCAATTTTTAAAATGTATATATTTAAAAGGAACTTTTTGAAAGGTACTTTTTTAAAGAGTACTTTTTTGTAAGGTACTTTTTTAAAAGGCACTGTTTTAAAATCTCCTTCTTAACAAGGTAATTTTTAAAATGTATTTTTTGTAAAGGATCTTTTTATAAAACGTACTTTTGCAAAGGTCCTTAAGGCAATTTTTTAAAATGCATTTATTTAAAAGGTACTTTTTGAAAGGAACTTTCTTAAAAGGTACTGTTTTAAAAGTTCCTTCTTACAAGGCAATTTTAAAATTTTTTATGTAAAATATTTTTTAAGGTATAAAAAGTACTTTTTGAAAAGGTCCTTTTTTAAAAGGCACTTTTTTAAAGGTCCTTTTTTAAAAGACATTTATTTGAAAGGTGCTATTTTGAAAGACACTTTTTTAAAATGTACTCTTTTCAAAGGTACTTTTTTTAAGAAGTACTTTTATAAAGAATATTTTTTTTAAAGGTAATTTTTTAAAGGTACTTGTTTAAAAGGTACTTGTTTAACAAATATTTTTTAAAGGTACTTCTTTGATAGATATTTTTTGAACAGGTAACAGGTACTTTTATAAAAAGTATTTTTTAAAACGACCCTTTTGCGACGAAATGCCTTTGAAAGGTACTATTTTAAAAGATAAATTTTTAAAGTATTTTGATTTAAATTTACTTCCTTGATAAGCACTTGTTAAAAGGTACTTTTTAAATGTACTATTTTAAAAGTATTTTTTTGAAGGTACATAATTCTTCGAAATACACTTAATATTTTCAAGGTGCTTTTTAAAGGGTTTATTTAAAAGATTGCTTTTTTTAAACTACTCACAAATTTAAATTTTCTATCACTCTTTTTTGCAGAATTAATATTTTACTTATTTAGTAAAATATTAATTGTTTCTTTAATAACATTAAAAATCATTATGAAGGATTACAGCGATTAAGTATTAAAAAAAATATTAAACGTTAATCTATTAATTTAAAAAAAAAAACTCACAAAATACTTGAAAATATTGTTTAAATCAAACTTAAACAAAGCACTATTTGTAACAAAAGCTTTCAGTTTTAAGATTTTTTAGAGAAAAATACTTTACATGAGATTGAATTTACAAGTCTTTTATAAATAAAAAATACTTGTTATCAACAATCTTTTTCCTGCGACGTCCATCTTTGCAGACACCAAAAATAAAGAGGCTCTTTGCAATCCCTACCACCATATTGATGATCCCTATGGACGCCCAGCTTTATGGGAAGAAATAGCTAGCTCAATACAAAACATTGATCCTGAAAATGCTCCTATACTAGGCTCAAATCCAAATGCAATGCATCAGCATGTAACGCACGCACAGCAACAGGAAGACCAAAATACAACACCCACTGCCGACAATGATGCTCTGCTAACGCAGGTTAAAATGGAAGCAATTGATGACAGTTTACTAGAAACATTATCGACACCATTACTCAGTCCTTTGGAGATAAAGAAAGAAAATGTTTCGAGTAGTCTGTCCATGCAACCGTTGACACCGCAACAAACACCCACGCATCACTATTATGGCCAACACCAACAGCATCAGGCTTATCAGCAACAACATCACTCAATCCATACACATACTCAGCATCAGCATCATCACCACCATCATCCTCTACATCATCAACTACAGCAGCAACAACCTCAGCACTTACAACAACAACAACAACAGCAACAACACCACCACCATCATCACTTACAACAATCGCAACATTTATATCAGCATCATCCCAGCTTAACGGAAGAACACCATTTGACAACCATGTTTACCAATTTAAACTCCCATACCCATTCTCATGTCCATACTCTGCAACATCATCAGCAACAACAAAATCTATTACTACACAGCAATAGCAATAGTCCCTCAAATCGTTGCAGCAGTACGGCAAGTAGTCACAATGCAGATATTCCTCTCAGTACAGAATCAACAAATTTATTGAATTTAAATGGTTCTACGACAGATCATGTTACCGCCTATCAGCAATACGGACACAATAATTATTTAAATGATAGTCTAAGCATAAATACCACAACAACACAACTGGCTCAAAATACATCAATACATCATCATCATCATCAGCAGCAACATCATCCGTCTCAGCCCCACCAGCAACAAAATCAACATCATCTAACACCTATAGCTGCCACAACGCCAACAATTGGGTCTCAGCAAAATTCCGCCACGATTGCATTACAAAATCTTAAAAATCTTAGTAATAACAATAACAACAACAACAATAGCAATAATAATAATAATAATAATTATACAACTGCTGCAACAACCACATATCCATGGCATAGCAGTCAGGTGAGTTTTGTGGCCGAAATGAAATAATTTATTTAATTGCATTTGTTTTTTATTATCATTATTTATACACATTCATTTGCACATACGAGTACGAACGTTTGTTGTGCATTTTGTGTTAAAAAATGTATTAAAAATAAATAAGTTGTCTTGATTAGAGCTTAAGTTTTTTTTTTTTTTTTTGTATAAGTCGAACATATTAAATGTATTTTATACTTTATTGACGTAATATTATTATGTTTGTTGCTTTTTTATATTTAATAGCCTTTTCATAGTAAATACCAAATACCCGCTCCACCGCCGCCACCACCTCATCATCTACAAACTGCACAATTATGTCCACCTGCTCTAATGCCAACCGCACAATCACAAAACAGTAGTGGCAGTGGTGTTGTTGGTGCGGGTAATAGTGGTTCAAGGCATATGTTTGTACCGCCACTGACACCTCCCAGTTCTGATCCCGGAAGTCCGGGTAGTTCAATGGCAGCAGCAGCCGCACATGCTATAGCTCAAGCTAATCAACAACACCAGTACCCACATCAACAACAACAGCAGCAACAGCAACAGCAGCAAAGCAATCGACGTACAACACCTCCGCCACCGTACCAACAACAGCAGCAGCAGCAGCAACTGCTGCAGCAACAACAGGGTCATCCACTTTCCTCCATCTGCCCCAACATCATAACACTGCATTCTAGTTCACCCACAGCCGTGGGCCATCTTATGAGTCCGGGTCGTTCTCTAACCGGATTGGGCCAAACAGGTGCTCAGGTGTTGGTTAACTCGTCGGCCAATAGCAATTCAGCTGGAGCAGCAGCAAGTCATACAAATTCAAATTCCAATAGCTGCAGCAACAATATTAACAGCTCAACAGCGAGGGGCGTTGGCCATCCAACGGCAGCAACATCATCCGCATCAGCTACGCCGGCGCATTTGGCAAATTTAATTTTGCCTGCTGTGCGTACTGTGCGCTATAATCGTCGCAATAATCCCGAGCTGGAGAAGAGACGTATACATCACTGTGATTATGTGGGTAAGTTTTGTCAAAAATAATATTTTGTTATTAGAAAATTTAGGGAAAGTTATTTAAGCGTGAAGTTGGGTAATTGTGGCACAAAGATTAAAAAATAAACGTTTAAAATAATGCAAAATCTTAACTTGAAAAAAATTTCGTAGAAAAGGTCTTATTCTGACTCATTTAAGAAGTTTTTATTATGGACTGACATGAGGCCAATGTAATATCCCTATCGGAAATTATGTTAACTTTAAACTAACTTTAAACTAGCTATTTCGCAACTAGTACTGGCTGACACTTGGATTACTTTTAATGTAATTAACTGATTATTTTAACATTGCGATATCCTAGGCGGTAGTCAATTGTCTTACTCTTCATTACTTTCACCTAACTTAAAGTTGGTTTTTTTGAAATCACTTGGTAGTAAGTAAATTAAAATTTTTTTTCTGGGGTTCGAATATGTATCACCCCATATTGTGTACTCAACGCGCTAGCTGTCAGCTAAGGTATCACCTAAAATAACAACAGCAAAATGTTAATATAAAACTAAAATGAGTTTCAAAGTAGCGGAGAATTAATTTGTTGGCTCTCATCAAATTCGATTACGTACTCAACTTAAGAATTATTTTTGGGTTTGTTCTGCATGACATTGCAGTTAGCTTTTAGTCAGTCTAAAAAAAGTTAACTATAAATTAACTATTTTTGTAGTCAACCACACATTCTCCGACAGGGATTTTTCTTTCATAAAACGAATGTTGATATAAAAATGCAGAGCTAAATGATCAAAAATTTATAGTAGAGTAACTGCAAGTATATGTATGTTTCAAGTGAAATAATGGTCGCACTGAAGGAAAAACTACACCTCAAAATCAACAGCTCCTGTGGTCAATATAGTAAACTGGGCTGTTACTTTTGTTAACATTGCTAGTAGTCAATTTCTGCACGGATGTGTGGCAGCTGACAACAGTACGTTTTCAAGCTTTGATTACTGACAAACTCTGGTTGTCAACTTGTGCATGGAGGTATATAAACTAGACCCCTGCAAAATATCATTCAAAAGAACTTTCAGGACATAAAGGATTTCTCAAATGCCTTACTGTAGCGAAATCTTTTAAAACTAACTTTAAACAACACTTTTTGCAAGACATTTGCTTCAGTTATTGCAGCTATAGAAGTTTATAAGCATCCACGTACACGAATATTAATAGATGCATCGTGCTTCGCTTATTATACGACAGCATTTATTATTGGTTTAGTATAGTACATGTGATGACAATACAAGACGTATTTCAAGACTGCTTACGCAGCCCTCTAATCTGAACTAATATATGTAGGTTGTTAGGTTTTATTTATTGTTAACTTGTCGTGTCTGTTAATTTGAACAAAACCTTTGTTAATGCACTTTTAGCAGCGAATATGGTCTCAAAGTTCTCAAATGTTTATTATGAGTTTTTCTCTGAATCTCGGAAATTGAACAGTCCACCATTTAGACAGTTTTTCCAACTCAAGCTGTAACTACTTGGCAGATGAGTAGCAATAGCTATGCAATTAATAAAAATGAAAGTACAAAAACGTTTTGAATTTATTATTAATTAAGAAGTAACAATACCATCTATCTTATGCCTGTAAAGTGTACTGATCCTGGAATTTCTCAGAAGGCAATCACAACTGGCCATCAAGGTTCGGTGATTTAACATTTATACTTTTTTCCTTGAAGCTACATTAAACATCAGGTCTATGCCAATGACCAGTAATCAATTTAAGACATCGAAGACATACGCCAAATGAAATATAGCTTCAAATATGCGAATTTGGGAAAGAAAATTTCATGAAAATAATGTGATCCTGCTAGCGCAGCTATGACATTAATTTTCCTTTAATAAATCTGGTGCAAAAAGAAAAAAGTGCTGTAATCAAGATAAATTGATGTTGAGTTAATAACACCACTATAACCTTCATAGCCAAAAGTACCAGTGGACAGAATCTCAATTATTTTGGTTAATTTTTCAGGAAGTTATAGCACAATAACTTGCAGCTTATTATCTCATTGGGAGTTATAACTTAATTAAGCTTATACTTTGGTAAATTTAAAATTTAATTTATAATATGTAGAATGACGTTTCTCTAAAAAAAATAATGAATGGCGAATTTTCCAATTTAACTGTAAAAGAAACAAATTACTTAAAATCAACTTGAAAGCTTAAAAGTGCTCTACTGCAAAACAATAAAATATGACTTAAGCACTTTTTTCTTATTGCCACAGAAAAGATATACACTACTCTTTACAATTAAATCAATGTCCAATGATGTAGTTTAAAAATGCTGTTTTTTTACATATCGAAATGAAACCAGTTATTGGTATTGTTATCGTATCGTATCGTATCGTATTGTTACTAATCCGCAATTTTTTAAAGAGAAATTCTATGTTTTTCAAGAATAACAACATTTGTTTTGTGTTTTTCATATCGATTTTTTGATGCTTCTTAAAAATTCTTAAAAAATTTTCCAAAATTTGGTCAATTGTGCATAATTTTTTTACATTTAGTTAAAAAAGCTTCAAAAATAATTTTTTTTGGATTTATTAAGGGTATTTAATTTTTGGACATGCGCTGTGATTCCTGAAAACCATAGACAGAATTACGTTTCTGGTGTAAAATACTCAAGAGTAAGTGTGAAAACCACTCAAGAGGGTTAACTTTGTAAGTTAATTTTTGTTTTGTAAACTAAGGTTTAAACTAGAAATTTTATAGTCGACATAAACAAAAGACTTAAGACACGAACTATCTTTCTTGTCCTTGCTTTATGGTAAAGTAGTTCTGAGCAAATTTCAAATTGTTATATGGATGGATCAAAGCAATTCACATATTTCATGTGCACTTAAAAATATGTATCGTAGTCACAAATTTGCATCAACTAACCACATACACAGTGGACCAACCACAAGAACCCTGATGATAAAGGTGGAAAATGTTGCTTCGTTTTGCTACTAGTGTTTGAATATTTGTAATTTGGCTTCCTAATTAAAATAAACATATCCATTTTTTTATATATTTCAAAAGTGTTCAAGATAAGGAGATAAAAGACTTTGAAGCAAATAGCAAAAATTTGCCATAAAAAAGAAGCAGATTTATATTTATTAATTTTTTTTTTTCGCAAAAGAAAAGTATTAGAAAATAACCTGAAAGAAATCTGTTAAGCGCTCTAGTTTAACGATCTTCTTCACTCCAATACACTGTCTGTGTGTGTGCGTGTGTACGCGTGTGTGTGTATGTATGTATCTATGTTAACATCAGATGTTCACTTAAAGTCGTGGGAAAATTTCCTTATTTCTTTTCTGGTATGTCAAGACATTTTTATCAACATAGTTTTATCGCATTTTTTGCATTTGTCGCCGTTAACATTTGCAATTTTCGTTTAAGCTTTATGCATACAAACAATATACAAACACATATACACACGCTCAAAAATAACTTTGACCATAATTTGATACTAATTAATACATTTTTGCCGTATTTGTTCAACATTAAATAATTAATTATTATGTTGTGCAAAGCACGCACTTGGTGGTGTTGACTATAAAAGGTTGTATAAAACACCAAAAGCCGCTGCCTGTGTTAAGTAATTACCACTTAAATGATAATTGGCTGCACAAAAAACAACAATAACAACAAAAAGAGAAATAAAATGTGATATAATTGAAAAAAAAAATTACACAAAATAAAAAAAGATAGAAATGAAAATATTACTAAAGTACATACAATTGTATATAATGGAGACCAAAACTTGAGAAATAGTTTGTACAAGAAATAATATTTGTGGTAATTTTTTTTTCTTAAATTTTTTTTTTCATTTTTGTCAACCAACCACCCACTAATTTTTTATTTTGTTTTTTTTTTTTGGTGTGCTAAGGTGTTATTTTTTCACTATTTTTCATGTGCTGTTAATGTAACACTTTTGACTCAAGTCTTTTCTTGTTGGACTATTTTTCTTTTGTACCAACTTTGTTTCAATTTCATTTGTCATATGTTGGTGTTTAAAAAAGTTTAGTGTAGTTTAGTTTGGCTTAGTTTAATATTTGCTGTTTTTGCTGGCAGTGGTGTTTGTCATTTTAGCTTATGTTGCATGTTGCAAGTTTAATCAGTGCCTTGGATCGCCCAGCTTCATATGTACCTGAAACGACAGCAAAACTAGACACACTGACAAACGTTACAATTATGCTCATACACTTACACCTCTTTTGTGTCTTGTCGTTAAGACAGACATGCAGGCAGGCAGACAGACAGACAGACACACGTACCTGATATGAGTCTTTCCGAGTGTTACAAGAAGACAAATACAAGAGCGATTTTTTAAATTTAAAATAATATAAAAAAGTGGATTTTCTGCATTAAAGTCATGTTATACAACGAGGCTTACGTTTTTCTCTCTCTGCAATATTAACTTTACTCGTTTTTTTTGTGTTTTTTTTTTTTTTTTGGTTAACCGGAGACATCGTTTATGCGCTTGATGATGCCAAAGCAGACACTTACAAAAATATTGTGCACATACATGTAACACATGACATGTAACAAACCATACAATGTCAAAATAAATATTTGTTGCTGTTGTTGTTATAGAAAATGATTGCATTTTGTTGCTGTTTAGTTGCTGTTTGTTGTGTATTTTACACTAGTTTTGGATGTTGTTGGTTTTTTGCTTGATAGTGCAAAATATTTTGCAGAAATTGTAGAAATATTTGTTTTATGGTTCTCATGGTTAATTGTGGTTTGATTAGTTTAAAAATGGGGTTTTGTGATTTTTTGATTGTTAAATGGCCGAAATATTTACATAATAGCCAATCAAAAGTTAGCATTCATTTGAAAATTAGTTTAAAAAATGTGTGCACATTTAGGCGAAAAATAAATGCGAGTGGTATTTTCAAAGCAAAAAAAAAAAAAAATTATTTCAATTAATGCTTATTATAAATAAACCAAACAATGTTTTCATTAAAGTAAATAATTAAAAAAAATGAAAAATATACACATACATATATATTATTTTCCTATGATAAAATTTTTCATTAGAGGTATGACATTTTTCATAAAATTTGTTACGTAAAACCTTTTTCATTCCTCCATAGAAGGTGTGGAGATGCAATTCGAATGAAAAAAGGTTAACGTTAAAAGCTTTCAAGATTCTTGCTAGCATATATTTCTTCATCAGCGGTTATTAAACACAAAAAGGTTCATGGTGTAAGGTGAAATTGTGCTAAGAATTTGGAGTATATTCATAGTGTACTAGCTTTTAAAATATATGGAATTTTCTTGGAAGTAATTTTCTTATACATATTTTGATTATTCCAGCATTAATGCTTCAGTTTTTGTTAAGCAAAATTTGAGTTTAGGGAGAGGGAGAGAGAGAGAAATATAATAAAAAGGGCAGCCCTGATATTTCACTACTTCTACCCTAATCTCAAAAGTCTGCATCTTGAACTGACGTGAAAATAAAAGACTATTTATTGAAAAAGAATATGGCATGGAGTTGACTGTTTTGAATCATGATTTAAAAAAAATCATAAGCCCATTTATACGACGAATTTTTAAAATTTAAAACTTTTTTTAATTCCTGTATATTAACCTACCATTTACACAAGAAAGTAGTAATACAATCACATTTTTTCACAACCACACTCACATTTTTTTTTAATTTCCAGTACGCTTTCAACTATTTCTATATACAAGAAAGTAAATTTTTGATGTTTTCGGAAGGTTTACAGTGTTACCCCCTTTAAAGATTTGTGCAAATATACAGGATTTTGGTAAACACACAGAGAAAACAGATTCGTTGTGACAACCGAATTTGTTGCCAATTGAATTTTGGCGGTTGCAGCAACTATCATAGAATTCTGCTATAGCGACTGAAATTTTCTTGTGGTACCACTATATTTTAATTATAACCCTCAACCCAATAGTTGCAGCAACAGAAAAAATTGGTTGACAGTATGGAATTTGAAATAAATCTTATTCTTGCTACCGAAAATTTGGTTAATATAATTAAAACAATATTATAATTGGTACCTGTAAAAGAAAAATTGGCCTTCCTTGCTGAAATAAAAATAAACAATAAACGCAAATAAAAATACACAATATAAGAAATTTATTATTTGACATATTGTCAAAAGTTTATTTTAATTGAAATTTATTTCCTAATGGTGAAGCATGTCTATATACATTTCTTCAACCACACATTTTGAAAAGCCACAAACCTGTTATCTTATGAACAGACTTTCAAAACCCATTTGAGAATTCACAAATAATAATATCTTTGAAAGTCACAAAAGTTAATTTTTTAATTTGCTGCTATAAACTATGATAGTAAACTCAACCTCTAGTTAGTTGCAGCAGCTGATTGAAAGTTTTTATTTTAATTTTAATATAAAACGACAATTTTTTAGTTGCTAATATCATAATATTTTATTCGGTTTTGTTAACCAATCAGTTAATTAGTCATGACAAAAGCATACGCTCGGTTGATGCAATCAATTTAAGTATTGTCACAATCATATCTTTGTTACAATTATGCCCTTATGGCAATGAACATGGATTTTTTTTGGATTAACAGAAAATTGATAGCGTGAACTGAAGTATGGTTAATGCAACTGATATTTTATTGGACTAACCGTTTTCCAACCAATCTTTTTTCTGGGTGTAGTTATTATAAATTATCATTACTTTGTATAAATATTTAAAGAATTATAATATCGTCTCTACCACGTCAAACTATCCAATATGCAAATTTGAACTTTTAAGAAGAGCGCGAAGATCCATCAGTTATAAATTTAAAGTCAGTGCCAGGCTTAAAAAATTTCTTATTGAATTATATATCGTCTGTGAGAATATCGGGGCATAGCGTAAAAATTAGGGTACCAAGATAACGAATCTAAAATACCAATTTTGCATATTGGATAGTTTGACGTGGTAGGGACGATATCTCATGTTCAAATATACATGGAGAAGAGACTCCATGCCTTTTGAAAACAATAATATTATTACAATATTACCAATAATATTTATTCCCTATTTATTGCATTATAAATTTGTGTAGGTGATGTTCTGGGTAAATCTAAATAAGAAGTAAACAAAACAGTTTTTTTCAACTTTACTTTTCGACGACATTTTTAAAATGAACTTTCACTTTCCTATGAAAATTAATAAGAAATTTTCGTGAAAGTCATTTATTTCATTAAATTTTTTATTCATAATATGTATACAGAAATTTCAAGAAAGTACTTTCATGTGTAAATGTAGCGTAAATTATTTACATTAATAATTTTTTATGAAATTAATTTCATGAATAGTTTTTCATTTTTAAAAATATAGCCTAAAGAAGCAAAGTGTATATAGAATGCTGCAGTGATTCATCCTGCCTTATTTTTTTCATATGTCATTCTCTTCTACAGCGGTGCTATTAGCAAATAGAAAAAGTTTCGTACGTTGTCTGGAGTAGTTAGCACGTTGACTAGAAAACCAAAGGTACGGAGTTCAATCCATGCATCCAATAGTCATTAAAAGTAGCAACACTACGCATTTTTCTGATATGCATTAGTGTCCCTTTGTGTCAGTTGTTGTATGAAAGTTGTATGAAAGTGATGAACGCATAGTCACTAGTCACTAAACTATACCAACTTCAGCAGATACTAATCCTAATGTTATATAAGAGCGCCTTCCTTCGTTGTAAAGCAGAATCATCGGCAAAGTAAAACAACTAATAAAATGGCTACTAACTATAGCTTCAAAAAAGAGAAAAATTAATTTAATACCTCATTTAACACCAGAGGTTCTGCAAAGCTGAATTATTAAGAAACGTGCAAAAATCAGAGTTGTAAAATAATGAAACTTTCCTCTATCTCTTCCTTTATCATCTGTCTACTTTATCACTAACCTTTTCCTAAAGAAGGTAACACTTAGTAATAGTAGTAGGTATTCATTGCCTGGGTGTTATTATGAATGTTAAAAAAAAGTAAAAAGTATGCCATTAATAAAAACTGAACAATATATATTTCAACAACGCATTGAAGTTATTAAATTCAATTCAAAAATGTTGAAAATTTTATATCCACAGTTTGCATAACTAAAACATTTTTAGGCTGCTAGCAGTTATTAAGCGAAAGGAAACATTTTAGCTGTTGGGGCAAGCACAGAATTGGACTCGTCCTTGTGGCGCAGGAGCAAATAAGAATATTGATGTTGTGGAACATTGGGTTGTTACCCGCTGACCCTTGGCGCTGGGCATTCCACAAACATATTTTTTTATGGCTGGAACTGGAAGACACATGTTAATGTAGACCACTCTCTGTTGAGAAAACGCACAAGGTGCCATACCTGTACAGATACTATTAGTATTTTGCTTAAAAAGTTTTGAGACGTACACAATTGACTACTGAGATCTTGTGACTTAGTACCTTTAGACTTTTTTCTTTGCAAATATGTGAAAGGTTAGGCCTATTGAATTAGTTTCCATTTGATTTAAGGCCTCAAAGATAAAATAAGTGAGCTTATGGAGTAAATACAGCCCCAAATATCCAAATTGGTGATGGTGAAGTTTCATGAATAGAACTAAGTCCTGCAAGCCTAATTGTGAACATAATTCAGCTGATATGAAAGTATATTGCTGTAACTCCTACTAGAGCAAAGGGCGCTTTTTTAAGCAATTCTTTACCAAGTCGGATTTCAAAAAATTTAGTTGGGCCAGCAATTCACTTAAAGTATGTATTTACCAAAATTGGTTAATTTACATGTTTTCGGGTTTTATTTTCCAAAAATCTATTTTTGGTTTTTAAATAAAAAAAATATAATCTTATTTTTAAAACTCTGAAATATTTTAGGGAGTTACAAAAAATATTTGAGAAAGAAACCAATTGTCCAATAAGCTTACAGTTTATCTATCTCTAATTCTCCCTAATTTTTTCCTCATTTAGCTCCATAAAATTATAAGTATATCAAGAAGTGCTCTGATCATATGAGTTTTTTTTTATTTTTTAGTAAATACAGATGAAAAATATCTCACAATGTCAGATGTTGATGTAAACGTTAAAAATTTGTGCATCGGCTGTTATTATTAAAGTGCATTTGCCACGTCAGTGTAGCATAAGTTGCTAAAAAAATTCAACATTTTCCTTTTGCAATTTTTTCCGCATTTTATAAAATAACATTTTGATTTGAAATTTATTTGCTGGTGGTTCAGCATAATCTATATGCATTTCATTGTTGCTGTAACAAATCATCAGTAGACTTCAACCACACATCCTTAAATCTCTTATCTTATGCAAATACCTTCAAAAACTATTTGAGAATTCACAAATAATAATATTTTTGAAACTTGCAAAACAAAAATAAGCATAGTAGGCTTAGAAATTTATCGAAAACCCAGCTTTTACTTCAAAAAAAAAAAAAAAAAAAGGAAAAAAAAATTAAAAATTCAGGCATACTTACATTATTAATTTTAAATTTTACCAAAGCTCTAAGTATATTAAAATAGCTTGTATAAAAATTTTCACGAATATAAATTATTTTTTATTCCTAAGACATTTTTCAATTGGAAGACATATATATGGGCAATTCCACAAAATATCACGTACAATATCACATACCATGACAAATCAATTAAACTTGTATGTCAGATCAATGCGGTTAGACCTTTCTTTATCTTTTAACAAAGATAAAGCTACTTATGCTCCTCACAAGTATCGGGTGTTTTTTTAAGAGGTATAAAACTTTAAATTGAAATAAAACACAAGAAAATCATTTTAATGTCCATCAATTTGGCTTTATTGGAAGGATAATTTTATGCCATTAATGTTTAAATATGACTTCGGGCATGTGGCCGACGCGGCTAGCTCGAATAAAGCTAATTCTACAGGTCCAATTTTCAACCACTTTTTCGAGCATATGGGGCCGTATGTTGGCAATAGCGCCACGAATGTTGCCTTCCAAGTCCCCTAACGTTTCTGGTTTGTTGGCGTAGACGAGCGACTTCACATATCCCCAAAGAAAATAATCCAATGGTGTCAAATCACACGATCTTGGTGGCCAATTGACAGGTCCATTCCGCGAAATTATGCGCTCATTGAATGTTTCCTTCAATAAATCGATTGTGACGTGCGCTGTGTGGCATGTAGCGTCGTCTTGTTGGAACCACAACTCATCCACATTCATGCTATCCAATTCGGGAACAAAATAGTCGGTTAGTCGGCTCCAATTGCTGTGCACGGTGGCGAATCGATTCATTCGGGTCCTCTTCAACACTTTGCTCTACAGCGGCAATTGTTTCTTCGGTGCGCACTGTTCGACGTCTCTGCGGATGCGTATTATCACATAGAGTAAACGTAGTGCGAAAACGATCCATGGTTAACCGAATTAATTGCTCTGATGGACGATTATGTCGACCATAAAATGGACGGAGCTTGCGGTAAACTTCGCGAACTGAACCATTATTTTCGAAATAAATTTGCACGATTTGCAAGCGTTCTTTTGTCAACCTGTTCATGATGAAATGGCAAACAAAACTAAATATTAATCACTTGACAGCTGACAAAATTGCCGCCAGTTAAAAAAGTGATGCCAACTTAAAGTTCTATACCTCAATAAAAAATACCCTATACATAAAGAAAGAAAGAAAAATTTAAGTTTTCTCTGAAATAGCTTAATTGATTGGTCGTCATATGTGACATTTTGTGGAATTGCCAATATAAGTATAAAACAAGGAAACGAATGCTTAAGCGTAAGTTTATTCTCATTCATTTATTTTTATGTAATGCTAGTCCACTTAACTGAAGCTGGTAAATTACATTACTGTAATATGAGTGCTTTAATTTTTTTTTGCACTGTGCGAGGCATTTATAGTAAGCTTTAACTAAAAATCCGTTTATCATAGATTAAACTTAATTAAAAGCTTATATATAAAGAAATATTTCCTAAAAATATTTTCTTACAATAGCCATATGCCAATTACAATCAAATTTTTTCTTTTTGTCACTTTCTGTGGAAAAAAGCTACTCATTATAAACAAAATCAATATGTTAATGCTTAAAATCCATACAGGCATAAGTTGGATATTTTAAAATCGAGTTATATATGCCTCCACCTGATATAAATAAAGCTTCATATTTACGTGAAATCCCCAACTCTCTAACGAGGTTTACTAGAAAGATATAAGCAAATCAAAAATAAAAACTTCAATAAACAAATTTCTGAAACACTACATTCTACAAAGATATACAAAATACATTTGTTAATACAGTAATGTTTACATAACGACATAATCACTTTAATTTACACATTTTGACTTTTTCGAAAAAAAAAACGTTCTTGGGATAAAAGTTGTTTTTTTTATAAAAACCTAATTTTACGACTTACGCTGTTATCGCTTGTGACCACAAAAATATTATTAATATGTTTAGCATTAGTAAAAAATTAATTAGTTATTTATACATGTATTGATTTTCTTAAAAACGTTTTCAATATAATCATGCTCCTCAAGTTCGTTTCTTGAGTCTTTTGTTTTAAAATCTTATTGCCAATTAAACCAGCCAGATTTAGCCATTAATATATGTAATCGTATATAAAAGAAAGCAATTTTAAAGCCTAATATTTGTTCTTCTCATGAGCTTGTAAAAAGCATACATATAATTTAGGTTAATTTCCCAACAGACAACACCCAAGTCTTAAAATCTATTTAAAATTAAACAAAAATCCATAAAACTAAGCACACATTACACATGTTGCTGCATCTTGCTGCAAGAGATTAACTGAAATTTCAAAGTTAAAGAAATTAAAGAGAGAAAAATAAAAAAGATACAAAAACGCACACATAATACACTTAAATACAGAAAATTGTTAAATAAATGTTTAAAAAGCGTATGTGACACGTTTTAATACCAATTTTGGCATAAAAAGCCGGTAAACATGGATATGTGTATATGTGCCTGACCATCTAACTCCAATGACAGTCTGTCCACCTGCATTACTGTATAATTTTTTTTCTTCAAAATCTCTGTTCATCCAACAGTCGCTGTTTACTATTCTTTCATCTCGTTTAAGTTGTGACTCGTTTTCGTTTTTTTGCGTTTGTTGTACTGCACAAGTGGTATTCAGTCACTTTACTTTTTACACTACTGCTACCAAATGAAGTTATTATGACATAAATGTACGCATCAGATTGTTAAGATTGCAGATTGACATCTGTAGTATTGAATATAAAATGTAAGCAATACAAAACAAAAAAAGGAAAAAGTAAATAACATTTGCTATGGAAAAAATTTAATAAGAAGAGAAAAATAAAAACAGCGTACAAACATTCAATATAAAGTGGAAAATATAATAAAAAAAAAGTCAAGCAATATACAGAAACTTTAATGCCTAACCGAGTAACTAAGCAAGTCTCTCTGTCTGTCTGTCTGCCTGAAGTCTCGAAGTTATTTTTGAGCATGCGTGCATGGATGTCTTTGTATTGCTTTGTATGGATGGATGGATGAATTCTTACGGTATTATTGCCAAAGTCTATTGTCTTGATAAATATAGTAAATAATAGTTAAAGTTTACTGAAGTAGACATTTAAAATATTTTGTACGTGCTGCTGTTTTATGTTGACCACTAAATGACGATTAGAAAAAATTTTCAAGAAATAATATACAATAGCAGCTTTGGAAAAAAATACGTTTTGCTGAGATTGATTTTTTCCTTAGTTCTTTTATTTTCATTAAAAAAAAACATCACAGGGCAGACAGACAACAATAGTGACAGTCAAAAGACTACTGATAAATGTTAACTAGCTAAAATTGATAAAAAAAAATTCAGGGAACTAAATACAAACGCAAGTAAACGGAAAAAAGCAATTAAGCCGACATCTTGGCACTCTACACAGAAAAAAATTATAAATTATTTGTAAATACAATTAATTTTTTTGTTATATCAATTAAATAATTAATTGATTTTGAACCTACAACGATTTTTGTAAATACAATTAACGAAATCGTAAGTTAAAGGAAAATCTTAAAAATATTTTTAATTAAATATATCAACAAATAGTTTGTTGAAATTTATTTATTTTTTCAACATTTAGTTTTGTTAGATTTCAGAGTTATTTCAATTAAAGTTATTGTTATATTAACAATGTGAATTGTTGAATTTCCATATCATATTTGCTGTATTAACAAGCTTTTTTTTTAACACAATCACAATCCTCGAAAAGATTTTTGCTTGTATACGAAAAACACTAAATGTCATTGGGCGGAGTTGAACCGGCAACGTCAGAATTAATAAACTAACACACTTACCTCTCAGCTAAAGAGAAACACTTTCTTAGATAAGCAAATAATGAATACACACAAAACATGATTTCTTGTTTCTTCTACATGTGCGCATTTCGTTATGATATAATTTAGTAAAAAATTTTGTTGAGTAATTTAATTGACTACAAAAATTTTAATTTGTTTTATCAACAATGCTGATTGTTAACTTTTAAATTAAATTTTAACAATTTGTTTTGTTAGTTGGATTTCGACGATATTTTTTTTCAGTATACTGTAGAATAAAATTAGCCTTCTCCATTAAATATCTAATACAGCCTCGTTGTGCCAAAAATTAGACTCAATTATATTTATTTTAATACATTCTTTTCAAAACTTTTAACATCGTTCTAATGGAAGTATTTCTCTTTATGATTATAAATATTTTAAAAAGATAGTGAAAAACCGCTTCAAAGAGTATGTTGATTTCAAAATAAATATGTAAAGTTTTATAAATCAGGCTCCCATATGAGCCAACCAAATACTCTTAGCTTGTTTTTGATGTGTAAACATCAATACGCTAGGGGGTAAAAATCTTTTGACTTTGATTTCTTTGCTGAGATGTCTTTGCTGAGATTTCTTTGCATTGTCAAATCGGTGTGAGCTATGTATGAGTGTATTAGTATTTGAAAGAAGCAATACCAAGCAGAGAAACAAGTCGACCGGCTCGAAGCCGACCGTGCTTCGCCGCCGGTTATTTTTCTGTATATTTCCGTACACCAAAGGTGAAAATTAACCGTAAGAGCTACGGACTTGAAATTTGGACACAATATGTAGACATTTGGCCACTATAACAACAAATACATGAGAGTTAAAAACTAAAGGGTGTTCCAAAACGAGCAACGAAAAATGTTAAAATCCCATGTAATATACACACAATTGTGTGTACATATATACACTTGAAATTTTAAAAGTAAGTGTATTTTTATACAGACTACAACAATTAACGCTAAATTTAAAAAATTTAAATCAATGGGTGTTCCATCAGTTAATGCAATTTTGACTTTGTAATTTTGACAACTTGCTGTATCTTGGAAACCGTAAGAGCAAAACTCTTGAAATTTTCAAAAACGGTAAAACTAAAAAATCAAAAATTTATAAAATCGCCAAATATAAAAAAATCGCCTAAAACAAAAAAAAATTCGCCAAAAAGAAAAAAAACCACCAAATTAAAAAAAATCTCTAGGACTAAAATAAATCGCGAAAAACCGGAAAAATCGCCAAAATGAAAAAACCCAAAAAAAAAACAGAAAAAATCGCCAATATGAAAAAATCGCCAAAATGAAAAAATCGTCTAAATAAAAAAACCCCAAAAACAGAAAAAAAATCGCCAAAATGAAAAAACCCCAAAAAACAGAAAAAATCGCCAAAATGAAAAAATCGCTAAAATGAAAAAAATTTCGAAAATTAAAAAAACCCAAAAAGAGAAAAAAACGCCAAAACGAGAAAAAAGCGATAAAACTGAAAAAAAATCGTTTAAAATCAAAAAACTTAAAAAAGGAAGAAAGCTAAATAAAAAAAATAAAAAATCAAAACCGAATTTATTTTAATTGCAATACGTACACACCAACAAGAACAGCAACAACTAAACGATGAACAACAGGAATTAAAAACTAAAAAGTAAAAGTAAAGGCATTTACTATAGATGAGCACTGCAGTACCACTAAAGTTTCAGTGAAAACAATAAAAAATGTTTAACAAGTAAATTTTTACTGATTACTAAAATTTTTTTCTACAATTTTTATAAATTGCCTAAATGATTTGTTATATGATGAGGTGCATTGAATTTTCAGTAGTCAGTAATGCCCGTATTCATAATGAAATTCTACCAAGTGGCTAAATGTTTTTCATTCAAAAGTTTCAAAATTTGAATGAAAAAACTTTGCCACTTGCTACAATTTTATTATGATTACGGCCCTACGATTTTACTGGTACATTAGCAATAAAAATTTAATGAATTTTTTTAGCAATCAGTAAATTTACTGCTTACTGCAATTTTGAATGCAGTACATATACATATACTGCAGTGTGCCCATTTACTAACCAAATAAGTTTAATAAAACAAACAAAAACCAACAAATTCATATGTATTTACAATATTGAAGGTTTTGATACTTTTAATTAATTAATTTAAAAAAAGATACTAAAAGCATAAGTACTTCCAACTTAAAAAAAAAAATTCATTACTAGATGTTTACACATCTCCTCTGTGATCGGACTCACATTGCTTTTTTTTTAATTTTGTAAGCCTGGCTAAAAATTAATTTGAAAAAATTAAAGCTGATTTGAGATTGTTGTTGAAACCAAACCTTTTTAGAACTCACATAATTTGAAGTAGGGTGCTTGAGTATCGAAAAATAAACATAAAAATTTCCAACATTTTATACATGATTAGCTCTTTTTAAAGTCTTACTATCAACTCTACTGCTTATAGTGTAACATGCTTATAAAGTATGAGCCAAGCAAATGTATTAACGTAAGCAGCAATACAGCAATACAGTAACACAAACAACAAAACACAATATTAAAAAAAAAATCTGAAACTAAACTTATTCATCTATTATGCGTAGCACGTTCATTTCATTTTAAACACGTCTAAACTTTTTTCCATAAAATTTTTTTTTCTTTTAAATTTAGGTATTATTGTCAAGATTAGAACCATAATAAACTAAAGGTGCCAATAAGATATTTGTTGCTGTTTTTTTTTCATTCTTCATATAATTCAACATACAAATAAAGTCATAATTTACAAAAGTTCATGTTAATTAGAATATTATATTATTTGGTATAATTATTTCTTAGACTTTTAAAATTGAAATCTAAGCTTGTAGTAAAATGTACGTAAGCAATTTGAATGTTAAATAAATTGGCTGTAAACTATGGAAGAGAAATAGTCTTTAGCAAAATTCCATAGTTCAGGTCAATGTTTTTTGTAATAATGCTATATTTCCAAAGAACAAAGTACTTTATAACATTTCGTCTTGTATTATTACGTTGATAAAAAGGAAATATTAAAAAATTACAACAAAATAAATGCCAAATGTTTACTCAGCATAAGCTATTGAAAAATTGTAACACTTTAGCAACACCTGGGAGGAAATTATGGCACTAGATATCGAAAGAAATTTCAAAATATTTCAATGGAGTTTAAAAGAAAATAATTTAAATATATATATATATATATATATATATATAAAATAATTTAAATATATATATATATATAGGGTGTTTTTTTAAGAGGTATAGAACTTTGAATTGAAATAAAACACAAGAAAATCGTTCTAATGTCCATCAATTTGGCTTTATTGGAAGGATAATTTTATGCCATTAATGTTTAAATATGATTTTGAGCATGTGGCCGCAGCGGCTGGCTCGAATAAAGCCAATTCTACAGGTCCAATTTTCAACCACTTTTTCGAGCATATGGGGCCGTATGTTGGCAATAACGCCACGAATGTTGGCTTCCAAGTCCCCTAACGTTTCTGGTTTGTTGGCGTAGACGAGCGACTTCACATATCCCCAAAGAAAATAATCCAATGGTGTCAAATCACACGATCTTGGTGGCCAATTGACAGGTCCATTCCGCGAAATTATGCGCTCATCGAATGTTTCCTTCAATAAATCGATTGTGACGTGCGCTGTGTGGCATGTAGCGCCGTCTTGTTGGAACCACAACTCATCCACATTCATGCCATCCAATTCGGGAACAAAATAGTCGGTTAGTCGGCTCCAATTGCTGTGCACGGTGGCGAATCGATTCATTCGGGTCCTCTTCAACACTTTGCTCTACAGCGGCAATTGTTTCTTCGGTGCGCACTGTTCGACGTCTCTGCGGATGCGTATTATCACATAGAGTAAACGTAGTGCGAAAACGATCCATGGTTAACCGAATTAATTGCTCTGATGGACGATTATGTCGACCATAAAATGGACGGAGCTTGCGGTAAACTTCGCGAACTGAACCATTATTTTCGAAATAAATTTGCACGATTTGCAAGCGTTGTTCTTTTGTCAACCTGTTCATGATGAAATGGCAAACCAAACTAAATATTAATCACTTGACAGCTGACAAAATGGCCGCCAGTTAAAAAAGTGATGCCAACTTAAAGTTCTATACCTCAATAAAAAACACCCTTTATATATATATATATATATATATATTTTAACTCATCCAAAAAAAAAATGGATAAATAATTGAATAACGCAGTTATCATAACAATTAGAATTTGAGGGCCTGATTATGAGTTCAATTCGATTTTTTATCTTTGCTGGCTATCCAGCATTGAAAATCGAATGTTCAATTCATACTATGAATATCGAAAATTTCGTTGAGCAATGAATTTTCTATCGAACAGAAATTAACTTTCGATGAAGTATTTTAGTATATACAAATTATTATAAATGATTGTTATTTATTTTTAAATAAAGTTGTTACAAATTTTAAATATCACTGCTTGATATTCACAATATGGACATTATTTGTCGAATGTTCGTCATAATACCAAATGAAAATTCGTTCGATCAATATTTTCGACTATAGTCGAAAATATAAAGTTGTTTTTAATAAGGGCCTTAATATTCGACTAATCGATTAAACTTTTAAAAGAATTATTAAGGTATCTAGTAATCAGAATATAAAAAATAGAATAATCATCCTTATACCCCTTTTAGACACGTAAAGTTTACTTTGCAAAGTCTTAATTCAGCATTAAGACTTTGAGAGTATTTACATAGATATTTTATATCAAAATCTCCGAAAACATAACATTTAGTATTTTGTATTTTTGTAGTGATATTTCTTTATACGTCTTTCATATTAATTGAACCTGATTTGCAGTAACTTTCAGTTTTTGTTTTAAAATAACTTAATTACATGCTGATATAATATTGCGGTACTGCGAAATCAAAATAAAGAATCATGTTGAATCATAGTTATTTCAAGTTGAAGCAAGGTGAATTTGTTACTGAAATAATGCAAAAAACGCATGTTAAATCAAAGTGTTTTAAAGTTGAAACAACATGAATTTCATTTCATGCAATTGTTCTATTTTATTTATTACACGGGTAAACACAAAATTAGACTTAAGGCTTAAATTATAAAATTTTAATAGTTTTAAGATTACAGTAAGATGAAAAATAAATATACGGCTTAAAATATTATTAAGTAATCTAGAAATCTGGATGTTTAGTAAGAGAATCATCTACACATAAAAAAGTTTATATTAAAATTTACGTAACTAAGATTGCTTCATATGTATTTCACGTCATCATCATGTTAAATTAATGTGACTTACAGTAACCTTCAAAGAAAATTTTTTCTCTGAAATAAATTAATTGATGTGTTGTTGTTAATATTTCAGCAATGTTTAACCAAAATAAATAATAATAAGGGTTTTCATGAGAATGATCAAAAGTCTCGCAAATTGTGCAATTGTGCATTTTTACACTCTCGTAAAAAAAATGTCAAAATTGTATGGAAATTTATTTACACAAACCTGTTTAATTTGCCCAACAATTTTTACTTGTAAACTTAAGCTGTGCAGTTGTGCATTTTGTAAATAACAACTTCTTGGTTTTTTCGGCTTCCTTTATGGTTTTTTAGGCACATACACACTTTTTTATTTTTATAGAAATATATTAATATGTTTTTAAGATAAAAACTTCTTTAAATTTTATTTTTTTATTTTTATTAAATATATGTTTTTTGACATTTCATTCAAATTAACTTAACTATTTGCGCAATAGTTGAAAAGGGCTTCATGAAACAAGTCTTGCATATTTGCCCAATTGCACAAGTGGCAATTTTAAGAGGTCTCATGAAAACCCTTAATATTTTTATATTTATTTGCATTTATTTAATATATCTTCAAAACTGAACTAAGAAGAAGTATTCCAATCTTAAGTCTATATATAATTATTAGGCTGGACCATTTTAAAAGAAGTGCATCTGGAGTATTGCTTGTTGGAGCTCTGTTTTTTTTCTGTTTCTCTGTTTTCTTTCTTTTGTTTTATGTGGATGTGTCCAGCAAAGTGTAAGATATTACGACCAAGGGGATAAAGATAGAAATCGATTTTCCCTAAATATTTGCTGGCGTATTTTGCAATTTCTTCTGTTATTAGTGTCCCCGCGACACCAGCTGGGATAATTTGGCTTATTCCATTGACGTACCTTTGGCATTTTACCCATAAAACTTATGTGTTACTACACAGTCTCTGAAATAACAGAGCAACCATTGTGCACATATTTATAAAAGAAAACAGGTCTCTGTTGTCAATGAGGTGCAACGTCACCTAAAACTGTCTTGAGTTCAAAAGACGATAGAGGTGAAGCTTTTCGGGTTGAAACTTCGAGGTATGATCAGATGCTTATCCCTGGTATAACGGGTGCCGGTGACCCGACAACCGAGTTGCTATAGGAGTTGGCTGTGTAAAGCTGTCGTCCATGATTCTTTACAAAATGGTTGATTTCGTCCCACCCCGCAGGCTTAAAAGGATGATGTTGCGCTATGGGGAGCATATACTGGATCTTGTCTTCCCAGGTACACGTCTGGCTCTGATGAGTGGGTGTAAGCAATTAAACTCACAGCGTGTGATCGCGGAGAATCGTACATGGTGCCTGTGGTTGCTACAAAAAACACTGGGAGAATAGTCTTGGCTTCCCAGTAATAAATCAATGCTAGTGATTGGTGTGACGCGGTCAGCCAGACACTATTCTGGATGCTGTTGCCATACAACAGGAGGCTGTTTTGACAAAGTCTTAACAGCAAGAGTTTAGAAAGCTCTAAGTATACTCAAAAAAAGTTTTACATTAACTGCATGTAGATTATTTGAGAAGTTTTCCGTGTAGTTATTTTACCAAGCCATGTCTATTTTAACTTGACCATAGTACAACGATGTTAAAATATTGCAACCTATGTGTTCTTGAAGTGTCACATTGTGCTTTATAAGGGTGCATTGGGGTCGATGATAAGCGTGTAACCTTCACCCATTGTTTAGACCACCGTGAGATTAGGCCATAGAGGCAGGTGCTCTCGTTAATCTGAAACACACCTGCTACTAGTGGCATTTTTTAATGATGATGTAAATTTAAATTTTTGCTGTACCCTGGAGACAAGTTATTAACCGTAAAATTTTGTTTTGCCTTCTATGGATTGTTTTCTACGTTAGAAGCTGAAACAGTGCTTTATAGCTGAGTTGGGTAAAAACATACAGGTTTCAAAAGTGACTTGCATATTAACAATTTAAAATCTAGACTGATGGTGGAATTTCTACCAATCAGCCAAGTTAATGGTGTTTCTATGTAAGTCATCGATCAAGGTGTACACCATGCTTTTTCACGTGTGAATGTTAAGAAAAAATTTAATTGTTGATTCGAATGGGGGAAAAAGTATCTCTTCGTAGGGTAAATGTTACCTGAACACAACTTTGATTATTTAATTTTATTCTCCATAAGTCCAAATATAGTTCCAGCTGTGTAATATGTTTGTTAAGATATCCTTGTTGAATCATGTTGAATCAAAGTTATTTCAACTTGAAACAACGCAAAACCTGAAGCAAAACCTTATTCATTAGTATTTAGTGGTGGCACTTATTTGGGTAAATGTTTGCCAACTGTGACCATTTTTTAATTTAATAATGCTAAAGAATATTAATTATACATGGCGTCGAGGTTTTTTAATACAAAGTCAAAACTTTAAATCTTCATGTAAACTTTTGCAAAAATATTTATTACATGTGGCCATAGAACAATTTAAAAAAAATTTAATTTTTAAAATCGTGTGACTTATCTGCTGTAAGCCCTTTAATTAGCTGAAGTAACATTTAACCCGCACTTACAAAAAATATTATTTCTTCTCTGCTCCACTAGACATTCACTTGTAATTTTTGCCACTTGTTGTTCATTAATATTTACTTTACCACAGATATACATTTTTTTCTAGCTCAAAACAATGTAAATCTGTATTGGTTTGACTTGCATACTCGTATTTTTATCATCTCATACAATTGACCCAATAAACTACCTTAATTTGTGTTATTTAAGTATAAATTCATCTATACATTCAAATATATTGTTTCTGTTGTTGTTGCTGTTAGCTTTAGTTGCATTTACTACCAATATTCCCAATATCAAGCAAATCAAGATGCAGGCAGGAACAATAAAAAAATCTATATGCTGAAAAATGTTAACAAAAAATTCCACAACAAAAATGTTTGATTACAAAAAAAAAAAAAAAAAAAGAAAAATTACGTCTACCACATAAAATCATATTATAATAAGACATACAACAGCAAATAAATCCATAAAGTAATATAATAGAAAAATCTTAGTGCAGTGAGCAGTTGTTTAAAGGAATCAAATGATTACTAGTTTTGTTGATATTGTTACGAAAATGCCTGCGAACAAAGCTAGAGTAAATTATTTTATAAAAAAGAAAGCATTTGGTAAACAAAAAGAATTTATTGCAGACATAAAAACTATAGCAACAACAATAATGAATAAGCTTCCGCTTGTTAAGAAGATACAAATACATATGTACAAGCACACACACAAAAGATACACCACCCTGCAGAAAGTGCGAATAGTGAAATTGTAGTGATTTACTAGTGACATTGTCAGTAGTACTACTGACCAGGTGTACCAAAACCAATGTAATCATCTATTGACATTTAACATTAGCTTGTCATTGAAAATCCAATACTAGACTGTAGCACTACTGACTAAATAGTTTGTTTGGGACCACATGGCACCAAAGATTCACTAGTATATTTTAGGGGCTCTAGTCTACAATATCGATATTTCCTTGCTCGTTGTCAATAGTAAAATTATAGTGATTTTCTAGTGAAATTATCAATAGTGTTACTGACTAGGTGTACACCAGCCAATGTAATCGCCTATTGACATATAACAAACGGTTGTCATTGAAAATCAAGCAGTAGACTTTAGCACTATTGAGAAGGTAGTTCTTTTACGACCATATGGAGATATTTGAACCAAAGATTCACTAGTAGATTTTAGTAACCCTTATCCTTATATCTATTTTTTTAATATCATCGCACAGCATAATAAAAAAGAAAAACAATCTAGTGACGCGTTCATTGACAATATCACCAGAAATATCCTAGAACGTATCTTTACTCGCACATAAAAGGAAAGTTGTCGACATTTTAACTAGTGCAATTGTCGCTGGAGACACACGCTGGCACAGAGACATATGGTTCTAGACTGACTAGAGGGCAGTAAACAACCACCACAAATTCCCTCTATAATGATGTATATATGCACACATATACTAATGACGTAATCATTGGAGGTGCTACTGAGACTATCTAGACATTGCTGTCACATTCAAGAATCCTTGTGTGAAATACAGAAAAGGCAATGCATCTGCTGGTAGTTCACTCTATCATAAAGTCAATCTGAAGTTCAGTTGTTTATTGTAAAGAGTTGTCTATTAAGAGTAATTATTGTGAAAAAATAGTAAATCTCAATTGAAAGCTGGTGATACCCATGCAAAAGAGTGCAAAAGTAAAGTCTGTGAGTCATTATTATTGCAAAAACAGTGCGCGTCAGCAGAGTGAGTCTTCTGTAGAGAAAAGTAGAGAAGGAGTATTGCTTCAAGACCAGCACAGTTAATTTTGCGATACATGTATTTACAACAGTAGAGTAGACGTTGTGGCAACCAGTTGTGAATCATTTACACAATTTAAGCTACGTGTGTGCATTTAAGTTCTTGATTTTGTTAGATAAGTGTAATTAGTATACTGGAGATTGTTAATCATTTGCAAATCTTTGAGTCCACAAAAAAGCGTTTTAAGGAGTAAAAACGCAAAAATTAATTTCTTTAAAGAAAAACTTAGCTTTTTAGCAGGTGCTCTTAGACGAAAGATTAGTAAAGCAGTCTCTTAGTCTGAGGTTAATGTGTTACGGCTATTCCTACAATTGATTCCCATTACTGTACGCTATCACCCGGGAATGTAGGCTCAACTATTGTTACTTTTAAAGTTGTCTTTAAGTTTCCTATATCAAATTATCATATTAATTATTATATTATATAAAGTATATAATAAACATATAACAAAGTTCAAACTAGAAACATGTTTCAATGTAAAAATTACATTAGATCATACAGGCATTGTGGAGACATCGAGATAGTATATATTCCAGGATATAAGGTTATCGCTGGAAACGAAGAGACGGATAAGCTAAAGATGAAAGGGTCATTACTGAAGAGCCTCATACTGGAAATTGCCAAACCTTTTTAAAAATTCAAAAACATAACATTCTACGAGCATATCAAACAGTAGCTTCAGAAACTTTCAGCCGAACTAAAGGGGTTTCTCTCCTAAGTATAAGAATAATAATAATAACGACTTTGCTGAGTAAATATTTTAGCGTACTCAGCCTTCTGCAGAACTTAATGGCTGACAAAGGTTTTCTTCATTAAAGGCTACAGGCAAGATAAAAAGAAAACCTTGACTCAGCACAGCCACTGTTCGATATTTAAGCTCAAGAGGAGACGTACACGGCATAACACATTTCCCTATTCCCACGGAAGCAACGAACAATAACTCCTAGGGGTTGAAGTAAAGTTTGTCCTAAATTCTGCTTATGACGATGACTCGGAACAAACAACGGACCTTGCAATTGGAAGCGTGAATTTTACTCAATCTATAATAAAGAGAAAAGTATTAAGTTAAATTATGTAGCGACAAGCTTTTAAATACTTTTACCTTGGCTCATATAGAATTCCTTGTAATATGTACATATATAAATAATAAATAATATTATTTATTTACATGACATATTTTAATAGCATAAAAACAAAAGTTTCATAGGCACAACGGAATAACACAGTGTTTTCTTAGTAGCAACGAGAATCGCATTTTATGTAATTTGTGAAAATTATTACACACAAAAAAGTAATATGAATGATTTTGTAATATTAATTAAAATATTTGTAATATCAATTAAAAAATTAATTAAATTTTCACCTGTAAACAATTTGATAATATCAATTAAATTTTTCTGCTCAAATTAATGAATAGAATTAAAAATTTAATTGAATCAATTAAATTCTTAATTGAAAATATTAATTGGGGAATACTTTTTTCTGTGTATGAAAAATCGTTGTGTAAATGAAAATGAAAAGTTTTTTCATTTCACATTATCACAGAACCAGAATCGACCCCCTGGGCTCTAGATCAATAAATAAGAGATTAGTAGAGCTTTATTCTTGAGAGACCAGGCCAACGAGATTCTAGGTTTAAAAAAAGCAACACTTAATATATTGGTAAAGATAAAAACAGACATACAGAGCTAAAGAATCACCTGGCTCGCATGAACGTTGCTTGTAAGATGACGACAGTCTCGAATATTTTTTGTGTTACTGTGCAGCAATTACACTGTGCATCACTGAAAAAAAACACAGTATAGGCTCGATAGTTCTATCTAAGGTTAGTAAAACCCTATACTTAATTTATCGATTTTGGTGAGCAATATTTTTTATGGGCTACCAAAGATTTCAAAAATCAGTGTGCTCTTAAATAATTTTGTCATCAGTTTTTGACTAACAGCTAATTCAGACTTGGTAATAGCGCTTAACTATATATAGCAATATTGTAGTTTAGTGTCTATCAAATAAATTTTATTATGATCTTATGACAAAAATATAATTACTTCGAGTACTTTTTTTTGCAAAAATTTAAAGGACATTTCTTTTTGCTTATTTTAGAATACTCATAACTAACAGGGACTGCTTATTTTTTGCTCACAATATTTGGCAAATTTGTAGCTTCGGCACGTTTGGACAACTTTCTTAAACATATCCATATAGTTTGAACCTATCTAGGCACCTTAATAGCTCATAAAGACTACCTTTAATATTAAATATTTTCGTTAAAGTTTGTGAAAGTAAGAGCAAGGTAATCCAAGTTATTTTCAAATACAATTCCCAATATAATTCCCTCTACGATACGTAAATTTGTATCCTGTAAGAGTAAAACCTGCTAAATGGATACACGCCTACTAGGGCTATAACAAAACTAGGCAATTATTTGATGCTTGGCTCTCTTTCTTCAGAACAACCAAGATTTAAAAAATAATTAGACAAGCCATTATATAGATGATGCTTGTGCGGTCATATTTTATTTGTAGTTAAGATTTGTGAAAAGTTTTTTTTTATAAATATACATTAGGGATCTCATCAAATATTTTTTTAAGCCTTCAACATTAATCCATTCTTTCATAATACTGCATTGAGTAGCAATGGTTTTTTTTTTGTTGGTTCTTGCCTGTTTTCCATTATTTGTGATTTTCTAAGAGTAAACATAAAACACGACAAGCAACAGGTTGCCCCAGCATTAAATAACATGCAACATGTAGCAAACTCCTCTACATACAATTATTATTAAATTTAAGTGCTAAAAGGTGGTTTTTCAATTCAACTTTTTTCTATTTCTTTTGGCATTTTTGCATTAAATTGCATTTCGCCACAAATAAGGTGGATTTATTTTTGTTTTTTTTCAGCTTAACTTTGGCTTTAGTGTACAGCATCTATTCATTTATGTGGCACCTTTAATATGCATTTATTTATTTTTGTTGTATATTCGTATTATGGTATAAAAAAAATATATAAAGCAAAAGAAAACATTTTTTATTAATGCATTTAAAATTTCAACTAACAATTGCAATTCGACTTTCAAATGAGGGGGAAATAAATATTTTTGTTTCTTTTCAATTTTCTTACCAACAAGTGGCAAAAGGGAAAAATTTTTTTTTTAAAGTGGTTGTGGTTGTTTTTGTAGATGGTGTTATTTTGTTGCCACCACAAAAAGTCGTGTTAATCGTGTTATTGTGGTAAAATGATTACAATTGAAATGATTTCAAAATGTGTGTTATTAATGTATAATTCCCCACTACGATTATTATTCCTTTTTTTGCTTGTGTAATATTTATAAAATTTTTTCTTGTTAACCTTTCTAATATTTATATATCTGGTACTTATTTTAATTTTTCTTGTTTTTTTTTCTTTTTACATTATTGACAGGTTGTACAAAAGTTTATACCAAAAGTTCACATTTAAAAGCACACCAAAGGATACATACAGGTAAGACAATATTTTTCTTTTTGTGGATGGGGGGGGGGGGGGGGGGGGTTTGCTCATTAAGCTTTAAAAATTTAAATTTAAATTTGAAAAGAAAAAAATTTGTTTTACAACCAAATACAATATAAAGCTTCAGATTTAAAGAAAATTGCATAAACTTCGCTAAGTTCTCAGTGAAAATAAAAAATTTAATTTTTTAAATAGGAAATACAAAAGAATTAAGACACAAACTCTATATCTCAAAAAGTCAATTGTTTCAATAGAAAAAAATTAAAAGATTTAAGACACGAACTCTTTATATAGTGTAATGATATCTCTATCGTTAGCAAAAATGCAAAAGGGCGTAACTAACAAAAAATTCAAAATCGATTTTTTGATTGATTATTTAGAATGACATGTCTAGGCAAAATTTTACACTTCTGTTATCAAAAATGACGCTTTTAATAACAAAAAACAAGGGAACTTAACTACAAGTTTGTTTAGTTTTAATTTGTTTGTTTTTTCTTCTCCTGTAAAATAATATTTTTGTTACATACACTTTTTTGCATTTTAGCTAACGATGTATACTTTTTTAGTATGTCTGGATGTATGTCCTATTCTCTTTCTGCAACTTTCTGAGACCATTTGATTGCACAGAAAGCTAAAATTTGGCACACTTAATGTACGAAAGATCGTGACGATGTCGAATTGAAGTGCGAAAGATCGTCATGGAGCCAGATTTTTAATTTTCGGTCTGTTGGCGGAGAGCTTGGCTATTGATTTTTGCCTTGCACGGACTGGCCTTTTAGCTCTATATATAGTACAATTATATTCATAAATCTTTATATATACTTTATTTTAACTTTACCATCAACAATATCATCTGTTAATTAAAAACTTTCACCAATATTTCATATTTTCCTTTCCGTTTGGATTAAATAATTAAAATAAACATTTCATCACTAGCCCACGTTATTGGAATATAACGTTTTTTCTTTCTTTTATACTTAGTGCTGCTTTTTGTAGAACACAAAGCTATACAGAACAAAAGAATAAATTGCAATATATTCTTGAAAGAGTAATAAAAACAGAAATGTTCATTTGTAAAGTCTATCCCAAATTTCAAAAGAATGTACATAAAAGAAAAGGAACTAAGATTTTATTATTCTTTCATTTGCTGACCATTCAGCCACTTTTATATATGGTATGCATTTAATTTTTTGTTTTGTTTTGATGTGTGTACATATGTAGCAAATTGTTCAGACGTTTCATGGTTTATTTTTGTGTTTAAATGAATTGTTGGCTTATTCATTCATCACTCAACCCAATTTATAAGACGGCAGTTTGCATGTACGGTAAATAAAGAAAAGTCTTTTGTATGTATAAATGTTTAGGTAGCGTTGTTTGTTTATTCACTGGCTTGCCATGGCTTCTTGATTTCTGTTGCTTCTGTTGTCGTTGTCGTTGAATAACGTAACACAGCAACTTAACACAGTGACCCACAAAGCTACAATAATAATAATAACATCCCAATAAAGTGCATTCATTGCTCATGTACCCCAAGAATCCAGTAATGAAATCAAGACTATAGAAAATTGTTGAAATAAGAAAAAAAAGTAAATAAGGCAACAAAAAATAAAGGATGCTGTTTTGTTGTTGTTGTTGTTGTTAATATTCTACACAAGAGGCTTGCTGTAGCCAGCAAGTCATAGCATTCAGATTTAGTTAGTAGAACGTGTCCGAGACTCATTACGAAACCTTTAAACTAAAATATTTTCTTTGCACAGATTTCTTTATTTGTGGACTATTCATACTACAGCATGAATTGCTGTTAGTTCGTTTGTTTGCTAAAGAGGTGGCTTGTTTTTATTGCAAAAACACTTAAAAACTTTTAAGCTGTTGCTTCTGTCCGCTAATTGGGGTTGTTTAAATATTTAAAGCCAACAACTTCACTTGCCAGTTCTTTTAAAAGTACTTTACTTTAATTTTTTTTCATTCGTTATCTT
This sequence comes from Tachina grossa, assembly GCA_949987645.1. Classification (NCBI taxonomy): domain Eukaryota; kingdom Metazoa; phylum Arthropoda; class Insecta; order Diptera; family Tachinidae; genus Tachina; species Tachina grossa. The sequence goes on along the minus strand of OX465276.1, from coordinate 21,646,072 downwards.
GTACATAAAATTGAGATTTAATCAAATAATTGAGATAATAAGTATAATCCTTATTACTTGTACAATGATTGATTGTGAGTGATATTTTAATGAGCTTATGACAGTTTTCTTGTTTAGTTTAGAGCTTCAAGAAATAGTGAAAATTTTAAAAGAAGTAAATTAGAATTCAACCAATTTTTTTAGACCAAATTTTTATTTAATTTTTTTTAATTTTAGCTTCGCAAAAATATAGTTTTAAACTTTTTTTCTGTTTTTAGCTTCCTGTTTTAGTTATCGCAACAGTTTGTGTTATAATAATATTTATGGTTTCTATTTTATGGCCTTCCAAATTTGGGCATGTGACGCATTTTTCTAAAAATCTAGTAACTTTTAATAGTCAATAAGTTTGGAATAGACCATCGGATTTAAATGATACTGATGTCATTAAAAAGGATTTGATTTCGTCTACAAACGTTTGTGATACAATTGAGGCTAAATTTTAGGCAAAATATTGTAAAAAACAAAAAAAAAAACTCAAAGGAAATAATTCTCATCGACTTTGAGCATTAAAATCTTAAAAATATTTTTTATTCACAACTAAAATATTTTTTTAAGTTTTTGGTGCTTATTAATATATATTGTTCTATTTCTTTATTTTAATATTTCGGTAAACCTTAGTTTACTTTTCCACTAAAAGTTAACGAAATATTGAAACAAAAATTAAAACGATGTATTTAAATAAAGACTTAGAGCTTAAGATAATAAAATAGGTCGAAAAATTGGATAAAAAATTATTTTACATTTAGTTAAGTAAACCTTTTTTGTGTCTTACCTAAAGTGATGCTTTGTAAATCTTTTATATCATTGACTCTAAATTATCTTTCATTTTAAAAATCTTGTTTTTGAAATCAATTTAAAATTAAGCGTAAATATGAATTTTTAAAGGGTGTATTCTTATTTTGATTGAATAAATGCAAAAGCCAAGTTTTTTGGGAATCGTTTGGGTAAAACCATATATAATAATAAATTTTAGTTAATAGAAGTAAATAGATATTATAAAATGTTGGCATTCGCTGAAGTAGTTAGCTTTTTGACTACAAGAGCAAAGGTCCTGGATTCAAGTCCAATGTCCGACAGTCATTATATAATACCATCACGTATTTTCTGATGTGCATTCGTTTTCTTTTTATCTGTTGTTGTAGTTAAATTTCTAGTGATGATTGAACAGACACTGGTCACTGAACTACACTAGCTTCGGCGGATACTAATGCTAAAGTAACATCAGAGCGCCCTCATTCGTCGGTATTGTGTAGCAGAATCATTGGCGAAGTAAAATACCAAATAAAATGGCTATTAAACACAGTTTTAAAAATTTAAACATTGACACCAGAGGCGCTGCAGCACTGCATTATTAAAAACCTGCAAAAAGCAGACTTGTAAAATAATGAAGCTTTTCTGTATCTCTTCCTTTACCACCTTTCTTCTTTATCTTCCTCTGTCTTTCGCAAAGAAGGTAACACCTAGGAATAGTATTAGAGATTCATTGCCTGAATATTACTTCTCTTAAAACAAAAAGAAAATTTCATTCGGAATATACTCTCCCATTTTTGCAGGTGTACGATCATGTCAACTTTAGAGAAAAGATTTCGTGCTAAGTTAAGGTTGATCCAAAGCATTTGAAACATAATACTACATTTTAATTGGTGGGGCCTTTGACACAATTTAAGCTTAAAATAATGCCATTCCAGAATGTTTGCCACGTTTCATTTGAAACGGCTAAGTAGGAGCATATAAAATATAATATTAAGTTTTAATGAACGTGGCTCAGACCAATTTTTTTACGATGTTATGTCCCAAAGGCATGATTTCACTTTCATTTTAGGTAATGATACCAAATAAATTCTTCTTTCTTTTAATAATCAAGTTTTCGTTATATTAAGTAACATAGATAAAACACATCATTGAGAACTTCCTCCGTTTTGAAGTCAATTAGAAATGGCTAAAGATCTTCAATTGCCAGCAACAATTTTTTTGGCTATCCCACAATAAAGATAGAAAACCTTTCTTAATGCCTGTTCCTTGATGCTGATAGCTAACGTTGATAACTTGTATTAAAAGCAACAAAAAAAAAAAAAAAAAAAATAAGAAGACATCGTGGGACAGGCCATTATATTATTATTGTTGACTTGTGTTGAAAGTTGTCGATCGAACGTTTGTTGTCTACATCATGGCCCAAGGCATTACTTTGATTTTAACCCTCGAAAGAAAGGGGTGTTACAAGTTTGTAGTGTATGTCTGTGTATCTGTATGTCTGTGTATCTGTGTGTCTGCACGAGCCCTAATACAGACCAAACGGTTGGATCGATCTTAATTAATTTTATTTTTGTTTGAAAGGTGATTTGATCGAAAGTGTTCTTAGCTATGTTTGAAAAAAATTGGTCCAGCCGCTTAGAGGATATCACATCTTTTCTGGATATATCGTGGTTTTTAAAATTTCTAATTTTTGTTATTAATATATCCATTAGATGCTATTTTTCCTTTGGGCCTTTTTTCATAAAGCCTTGCTCTTTGACATTAGCTTAAAATTTTTCTAAGACTTGGCATTCTGCATAATAAAATGTAATTATTCAATAATATGAATTCAATTACAATATTTGCAGCTTAGTAGCTATTGAAAAATAATAATAATTTTAAGTACACAGAGAAAACAGATTTGTCTATTTGTATTGCAATTATGGTTTTCTGTTTATAAATATGAAAAAATCGTATATTTGATTGATAGCTGATACCAAATATGGAAGATTGGAATACATAATTAAATATTTGTTGCTCCAACAGATTTTTAATCATAAAAAATAAAAAGACTTCAATAGAAAATACCGACTCTCTTCAGCAAGCATTCTTATCATTTAATGTCTGCTATTGAAGCCCGCAGGGTGGCCCTGTGGCTAAATGGTAGCGATGCTAGTCTCTCAGTCTAGAGATCGTGAATTCGATTCCCACCATAGACCCTGGGTATTTTTCGGATACAAGCTAATCGCTTTGTGGGTTGTGTTTGTGTTTGTTTTTATTTTTTTCAATAACGCCGACCTCAATATAATTATTAAAATAAACCGAAAGAATTTTTCAAATCATATATGATAATTGTATTCAGTCTTTTATTTAAAGTTTCGAAAAGAGTATACAAGATAAATTATTTTTACGATTTTTTATGTTTTAACTTAAAATAATTCTTTCAAGCTCTTTTAAGCACTATTTTTTATTCTATATTAGCTGAGCCAGGTAAATGTTATCTTACCTTCAATTATTTTATTTTCTTACTACAAAGTAATGGAGTACCGGAGTCACCTTTTGGGTTAAAACCCAAAGCTCCGCAGTTCTTATAGTTCCAGAGGTCATGAATTATGAATAAATACACACTGCATTTTGATGTATATACATGTATATCAATATTTTCTTTTAGAGAGAAAGTAATGCCAAATAATAAATAAGTTGGCTTCATCTAAAAAAATTAGAGTGCCTACTTTACACCGGAGCTACTGCAAGAATATTCTAGGCATACGTTAAGATTCCAGAGTTAGAAAAGAATTACACTTTTTCACTTCACCATCTCTCCCCATTTTACACTATCACTTTTTCAATAAACGGTAACACGTTATTTTAATATTAAACATTATTTGCTTTAGTATTATTTCTCTGCAAAAACTACAAAAAACTCTTAATTTTTGAGTTTTTTTCATTAAAAATTTATGTCGAAATATATTTAAAGTATTTCTTACTCAAATTTATTTAAATTATCACCTTTTGACTTGATGATGATTAAAAAAAAATATATTCTGGCATTCCTTGTTTTGCTCTTTTGAATATTTGTTTTAAGTATTTATACATTAAAATTTAAATAATTTTTATTTGTGGTTTGTTATAAAAATAATGATAACATACTAAGTGGTGGTAGTAAGGTCTGCGCAATATATTATTAACCAAAAGTAGTAAACACATTATTTATAATCTGTTAAGATATCACATTAACAGTCAAGACCATAATATTAATACACGCAAAGAAAAGATATGGTTGTAGAATGGTTGAGAAAACAATACTATGTTCTCTGAAACAAATATGTGGTCGTCGAAAATTAGTTATTGTTATTTTAAACATTTATATCGTTACGATAAACAGAGTAATGTTTGAATTTAATAATAACATTATCACATCCATATAAAAGTGTGATATGGTTAGAGTTTAACAATATAGTTTTGTTAAAAATTTATGACTACAACATAATTTGTATTATTATTTAAAAATAATATTATGTAAATAATAATATAATGTTATCCAAGACTATGCTATGTTAAGTTTTTAAAAATTTTTTTTTCAGAAACATCTGTCAGTTTAGTATTTCATTTGTAAGCTATCGGTAGTGCACGGGTGGTGTTAAATAAATTGATAAATAAAGTATAAACCAAAGGGTAGACCAATAAAAATAAATAAACATTTGTGTATATCTTTATACAGACATGTCTGTATATCGTGTAATTATACATTTCTATATATACATTTTATTTCAACAATATTAATTTGTGTTTATTTCGAATTTAACGCACAGATGTTTCTACAATAAATATATGATTAAAAAATAAAATAGTATTATTATATTAAATAATACTGTGGTCGTATTTAACAATATTAATATAAAATAAGAACATGGTATGGTGAGTCTCAATTATATTTTAGTCACATCTAACAATAGTTTTATCATATTTACAATACTAATATTAGATATAACAAAGTTCATTGTTTTTGTAGATAATATTATTATTAACTCAGATAATAATATTATTAAAGTTTGCTTTACTATTAACAATAATATGATTTGTCTGCAACCATATAATTATTATTTGATTATGGTTACCTCAACCATATTTTTTCTTTGCGTGTAGAAAAAGAAAACATTTATGAACTCATATATAAAACATTTGTAGTTGTATTTAAGCATAAACTATTTAAATGTCAATTGATATTAAGAAAATGAAAGAAAAAAAACTACCGCAATTTGAAAGCAAACTGAGGGTACGACCACTACAATTTAAAATTTTATCAACATTTAAAATACATTTGTTTTAAATCTTTTAAAAAATGTGACAATATGACACTATTAAAAGAAAAAATAAAAATTATGTCATTTATTAGGAAGATTTTTTTTAACGTGAAGCATTAAAATTGTTTGTTGCATATGAGCTGCAGTTTGTGTCTTAAGTCTTTTGTTTTTCTTGATAATTTTGTAAGCATAAAGCAATTTAAATATTTTAGCTGCCATATTTGTGTTGGCAAAATTTTATTAATAAGAAAACAGATAAAACTAAAAAAACTACAATGATAATAAGAAGGAGTACTCTTATCTGGGCGTGTTAAACTATATCAATCAAAATCCATTACATTCTATTAAAACCAACAGCAAAACTGTTAAATCTGCTGCTGTTTGTCTAACTAATTTTTCAATTTGAATCTGCATCTAACAGTTTGATTTGATACATTTCGTAGAAACGTGATTTAACGTCTTGTGGTCAAATTTAATGCTTAAAAATAATGTATCCACATAGAAGAAACAAATGTTGATTGTTTAGATTTTTGCACGCCTTTTGTGCTTTAAAGCATGCGTTGTTGCATCATCAGCAGCCTCGCAGACGTCTGGTTTAGCAGCATCCAAAAACTTAACAAACTTAAAATTGTTTTTTACATAAATAGTGGGTCTGTGTTCAAGTAACATGATTTCCTCTCTGGCAGCAGATTTTTTGGTCAGAGTTAAACAAGCTTCCTTGGCAGTAGGTTTTGGACAGTACAACTGTTTGATTTTTGTTTTTAATATGACTGCGGCTCAGATTACTAGAGACTAGAGTTTTCGTTTACACAACTTATTTTTTTCTTTTCGGCACGAAAAGATTTGTATAAATTTTGTGTGCATTTGAAATCATTTCTTTACAAATTTATATACGCTTGATTAGAGCAAAAGCAGGCATACAAATTAATAAAATCAAATTGCTGCATTTATTTGCTTATTTTTTAAGCTCGCCTGCTAAACACATGCAATAAAAAACAAAATTGTCTGCATTTTTATCTGCCAGACTGTGTAGTATTCCTTCATTTATTCATACATCTTGTAGTTTTACTACATGTAATTTTATGGTGAATAATGCACACAATTAATTGTAGGGTATGTAGTGATTTATATGTATATAATATGTTTTTTACAAAAAACCATTAAATTTTTATTATAAAAAATAGGTATATTTTTTGAAAGCGGGTTTTAATCAAAAAGTACCTTTTAATGCAAAAATTATTTATTATAAAAAACACATTTTTATTAAACCAATACCTTTAATTCAGAATTTATTTTATGCATAACGTACCTTTCATTCCAAGAAGTACTTTTTATGCAAAACGCACCATTTTCAAAATAGTATGTTTTTGTTATTCAAAAAGTGCCTTTTGTTGAAAAATCACTCGTCATTTAAAAATCACATTTTGTTCAAGAAGAACATTTTGTTAAAAACGTACTTTTTGTCAAAAAGTATCTTATATAAAAAATTAATTTTGTTGTCAAAAAGCACCATCTATTAAAAAGTACCTGTACCAAAAGTGTCTCTTTTCAAAAAGTTAATTTTATTAAGAAGAAGATGTCATTAACTTTTTGACAAAAAAGTACTATTATTAAAAATTACTTTTGTTCATCAATAAGTATTGTTATTCGAAATTGCCTGTTACCCACAAAGTACATTTTGTTAATAAATATAATTTATTCAAAACAGTACCTTTTATTTGAAAAAGTAATTTTTATTCAGAAATTATACTTTTTAAAATAATATCAAACAGTGCCCTTTGTACAAAAAGTGCCTGTTATTCAAAAAGCACAGTTTATTTAAAAATTACCTTTCGGCCAGAAAGTACATTTTATTAAAAAAAAAACAACTTTAAAATAACTTTAGTTCTTATAATTCAGAAGTAGTTCTCTCTCCCTCAAAAAGTACTTTTATTTATATAAAAGTCTAGCGTAATTTTTCTTCTCTTCTTTAGAAACTCACATTAAATAATAAAAATATTTCTTTCAATAAGAATTGAAATTAGGTCCCTTTCAGATTAAGCAACTTTACTTGCGCAAGTCTTGTGTTTGTGGGTGTGAGAGGACAGGTCGGTTGGAAGGGGAAAGAATTGCCGAGATTTGAGTACAGACTTGCTTGTACTTGGGAATTCTCTTATTCTTGGCTTGTACTTGGCAATTCTTGTACTTGTCTTTAACTAAATTATTTTTATTATACACCAAATTTCAAATCACTTTCACAATTACAATGAATACAGAAATGAAACAAAACGTCAACAAATTAAGAAAATTCGAGCATAAGAAAATTAAACACCCTGAACAATGCTGAATGTGAACATAAAAACAAGAAAATAAATAAAAATTAAATATATACTTGCGCAATTAAAGTTGCCTAATCTCAAAGGGGCCTTACTGAGCTTAAGCCCGAATAAGAAATTATTTCCGATTAAAATTTATAAAGCAATTTTGTTCCAAAACACATATTTTAAAAAAAAATTAATTTTATTCAAAATAAACATTTTAGTGTAAGAAATCTCATATTCCGAAAGTCATGTTCTTAACAAAAAGTTATGTTTTTCACAAAAACTAAATTTTTTTATATAAAAACTACCTTTTTTTAACATCAGTTGCCTTTTTTTAAACGAGAAGTACATTTTTACCAAAAAGTACTGTTTTTAAGAAAGAAAAAAATAACATGGTTTTAACACAAAGTATTTTTTTTTTAACAAAAAGTAAATTTTTTACAAAAAGTACCTTTTTTACAAAAATTATCTTTTCTTTACAAAAGGTACCTTTTTTTTCAAAAAGTACTTTAAATGAGGAAAAAGTATTTTTTTTTAACAAAAAGTACATTTTATAAAGAAAGTACCTGTTAAAACAAATGACTTGTAGTTAAAAAGTGCTTTTATTCAAATAGTACTTATGTATATACCCAAAATTTCTTTTATTCAAAAAGTAGCTTAAGTCAAATGGTACCTTTTACCCACAACGCATCTCTTCTTAAAAGATTACTTTTATTTAAAATAAATAAATATTTTATTAAAAGTAATCTTACATTCAAAAAGAATTGTTTTAAACAAAAAGTCATATTTTTCACACTGAGTACCTATTTTTTTTTACAAAAGGTAGTGTTTTTACAAAAGGACCTTATTTTAACAAAAAGTAAATTAGTTAACAAAAAGTACCTTTTATTAAGAAAGCGAATGTTAAAAAATTACTCTTATTTAAAAAGAACTTTTATTCAAAGAGTATTTCAATAACAAAACTTAATTAATTGAAAAAGTACCTTAAATCAGGAGGTACTTTTTACCCACAATGTATGTTTCGTTTCTTAAAAAATTAATTTTATTCAAAATACATACATATTTTATTAAAAGAAATCTTACACTCGAAAAAGCCTTGTTTCAAACAAAAAATCAGTTTTTCACAAAAAAATACCTTTTGAAAAAAGTAATTTTTTTTTAAATAAGTAATATTTAACAAAAAGTGCATTATTTTAACAGAAAATAATTTTTTCCACAAAAAAATAATTTTTATTAAGAAAGTAACTGTTATAAAAATTACTTTTTTTTAAAAGGTACTTTTGTTCCGAAAATTTATTCAAAAAGTACTTGAAATAAAAAAGTACCTTTTACCCAAAAAGGTACATTTCATTAAGAAAGTAAGATTTACTTATAAGTAATATTTTTTCAAAATTACCTTCTATTCAAAAAGTATTTTGTCTTGAAAAATTACTTTTTTGTATAGAAAATAATCGTTCTTATTAAAAAGTGCATTTTTATTGAAAAAGAGGCTTATATTTAATAAGTCATGCTTTGAGTACATTTTATCAAATAAATTACCTGTCATTATAAAAATTATTTTAATTAAACCAATATGTTTTCTTCAAAACCTTAAGTTAAAAAGTTTATTTTTTATTTGATTGTAGTTAAGCAATTTAGGCTGCAAAGATTTAAAGTTTTTGAATAGCAGCTGCACTCTGTAATTAAATCTTTAAAAATTTCACTCCGATTTGTTTTTTTATTTTACAAAAATCCAAAAAAATATAGTTTCAATAAAAAACACATAAAATAATTTATGCTCCGATCAATTTGAAGTGATAAACTATAATTTGGCGTCGGAGTAATTTTCCAATTATTAACTCAATAAGTTTTCCTGTTATTTATATTCAACATGAGGCAAATGAATTCACATAAATTTAATATACAATTAAAGTACTCGCTTGTACTTGCATTTAAAGTAGAATAAATTTTAAAATAACTGAACACAAAGACTGAATAATAAATTCAGTGACAATTAAAATTATAATAAAAAAAAGTTTTTGAAAATAATATAAAAAAACTTTAAAAATAAAACATCAATTCAACAGAGAGATCATGTATGAGATTTCACCAAGACTTGTTATGGCATTTGCAGCAACAAATCCTTAAAAAAAGTTACAGAATATAAAAATCTGTCTCGTTAAGTTTGTTTTTTTTTTTTTTTTTTGAAGTAAAATAAATAAGGTTCATAAAAATTTTGTCGTTATTCATTTAAGTACTTAAATAAAAATAAAACAAAAACATGCCAAGCAATTGTCAATGAAAATTTCTACGAATTTTTTGTTTATTATTTTGTATTTATTAAAAAAAAATTCAAAATGATTTTTAAGTGCAGTGAAGTTTTTATAAACATTTAATTGCGTTATTGTTTCCCTTTTGACACACTTTTTGTTTATTGAAATGGATTTAGGGGGACAGATTTTTGCACTACTTTTGGCAATATTTTCAAAAATATTTAATAAAAAATTTAAATAAATAAATAAAAAAAATACTAAAGAGTTATTGTAATTTAGAAAATTCAAATTTAAAACATCAAGTGAAAGGAAAATTTTTAATTAAAGAAAAGAAACAGCGTGAAACTAAATAACAATAACCCCCTATTTGTGTAAGACGTTTGAGTTAGAAATCTTGGCGTTTCTGTAATAGATTAAAGTAAACTTGTACCACTTTTCTTTAATCTATTACAGAAATGCCAAGATTTCTAACTCAAACGGAAGCTATTTAAAATTATAAAAAAAAGAATATAACAACAAAGCAAAAAAATTTGAACATCATTGCATACCAATCACCATAGGTATTGAATTTAATATTTTGATCTTGAGGTTGAGTTCATCAATGCTGTAACTAATGATTTGTATTGACACTTTTAGTTAAAATGATTAAACTGAATAATAGATATGTATGGAAAAGTAGCAAAATATTCCTTATGCAATATTAATATTCCTTATACCTTGCGACTGTTGGTACAACACGTTGGTTTATCAAGTAGTGTGTTTTGGACACAAACTATACAACAACGTGTGTAACATTAGCACACAACTTCATTTCACAAAAAAAAAATTTTGAGTAAACATGACATCGGGTACTACTGGTCATATTGTAGTTGATGATTTTTTTTAGTGCAAAACGAAGAAGAATCTAAAAAAGGTCAGAAAAAAATTGGTTTATATAAAAAGAAACATATTCTAACAACAAGCTCTTAAAAACACTAAAAGAAAGTGAGCCAAAAGACTACAAAAGTTGCATTTGCATGACATTTTAAACGCACATTTGAATTCGTGCATGACGCTTCTTTATATGACACTACGAAAATAAAAACAAAATGAAATGAAGTTGTACAAGATACTCCTAAATTATACAACCTGTCTATACAACTTGCCAAAAAATCAAACCTTTTTAATCTTTCACACAACCGAGACACAATTTCATACACCGATCCCACACACTTTACAATCTCATACACAACCTGCTCATATTGTACCAACGGTCGCAAGGTCTGTGGCGTGCTTTAGAGCATAATTGAGACTATTAGCGCTGAAGTGGTGTAACCCATATACATTTTTTTAATTGCTCTTTTTAATTATTTAACTGCTTTCTTACTTTGCAATATTATGATCTGTGCAAAAATGATTTTTCAGCTCTACTATTTTTAGAATACCAAAAGATGGCTAAATCTACTTTCTTTTGATAGTTCGTAATGTAAATAATGTATTTCTCACCAGAACAGCAACCAATGTGAGTTACACCACTTCTGCGTTGATAGCCTCAATTGCTACATATTCAAATGCTCAATTCTTATTTATTTTGCACAATTTGTACTTAAGCTGTAAAATGCTTTTCATAGAATTTACCTCGTATTTGCTAAAATAAATTGGTGGAATAAAAATTATTATTAATAAAAACAAAAATTTCTTTTTGTATTAGTGCTCTTTAAATTCGCTGTCACCTCTACTACTAGTCTTAATAGCCCAAATAAAAATTTTGCATACACAAAATTGCTTCAGTAGATTTCTGTCATCTTCAAATTTTTTTATTCATAACGAAAACAAATCGCAGCGTAGATCTCTCTTATGAATGTCGTTAAAAAATATCATAAAAGTTATTATTTTTGTATAAATTTTATGTTTTTTCTTCTTCAATATTTCGAACTGATGTGAGGAGAAAATTAAAAAGAAAAAAACTTAAATGATTTTTTGGGTCAGAAAAGGTGTAATGGATACAAAAAATCCTCACCGTTTTAATCTATTTCATGTTGGAATTTCAATAAGTGCTGCAAATAAAAAAAAGGCTAACAACTTTTAATTTCATTGGAATAGCAAGTTAAGAAATTATACACAGAGAGAACAGATTGGTTAAAAATCTGCTGGAACAAAAAATATATAATTATAATGTTCCATATTTGCTATCGATTGTCAACTAGTTATACAATATTTTATACTTATAAACATAAAAATATAATAACGATAGAAATAGTTTTCACACTGTTATTAGTAAAAATATAAAATACAAAAGTACAAGTCCAGCTGAAAAAAGTCAGCCAGTGTAGCAATGGTAAAGTAAGGATATAAAAAACATGTTGATTATTGAAGTTTTGTTTTAACTTTGATGTTTATTGAACTTTTCATATGTTTAAATGAAAGTTTAACATAATAACTCTAGTTGTTCTATGATATTTTCTCGTAAGGCTTTCCTGATCATCTGCATTAGCAACAGTGAAATGCGCGTAGGGTCTAGCTAAACTCCTTAATAATCAATTTCAATATATTTTTAATAAAAAATATATTACTGAATAAATAAAATAATATATTTTAGTGCGTTAACAAATTCTAAACTTAAAAAAAATTTATATTGCGTTTTATTAAACTTACATTGCAAATTTTCAAAATACAAATGAAGATTGACGTCTTCATTGTGGGTTTTATTGAAGGTCTCCAGGACTCTCAATAATATCCAAGTTTTTTTTTGTTTTTTCAGTTAACGCTGGTCAATTGTTTTATTATTCTTTATATATAGATTTGAACAATGCTTAATTTAAATAAACTTAAGCTAAAAATTATCAAATTATTTTCCTCTTTTGGTTTTCCATCCGTGGGGCCAACCAAAAACTTCAAACTATATATAAAGTATAAATTTTGGAACATCCCAGCAAAAAATTTCAAAAAAGGTAATCTAGTTTGGAATTAAGCATTTTTGATGGAAGCACTTCCCTACTGGATTACCAACTTAATGATTTTAACAAGGCGTGAGACTAAAATAATCGATTCTTGAGAAGTACTTACATTTTTTTATTTGTCAACATTTCACGTAATCTATTTCGTCTAAAAAATCATTCTCTTCATTTGGCAACTGGTACGTCATTTCTTGTAATTTTAGGTAATGTGATTTGTAAGCGAGTAATGAAAATTGGCAATCAGAAAAGTAAGTAATGGTAATGTGTAATTTTTTGCTGGGATTAGAAACTAGCGCTGATGTTTTGACTTTATTTAAAAGTATTTTACGTCCTCCTCTTTTAAAGTTTGTACAAAAATAATTAAATAAACCACAATGGGTGTTTCTAATGAAAATAAAAAATACTTCGTGAAGTTGTTGTTACTTGCTTCCCCAAATTAGTCATCTCGTTCAAAGAGAACAAATAACAAGATCATACATATAAATATTTCTGGATATTTCAATTAAACCAAGCCACGTTTTTTAATAAGAAATTTAATTTATTTTTATAAAATGTGCAACTATTTCAAAAAATACTCTATAATAGGTATAACCCTTTCATTGGTCCATTAGAAAACTTTATAAATAACTGTTAATGGAAGTAGAAAAAGGGCAATAAATTAAGCTTATTTCCTTCTATGTACTTTCAGATATAAATATTTTTTATTTCTCGCAATAAGTTTTTAGAAGTATTATAAATATTTATGTATATTTTTACAATATAAAGTTACACTATTTTTATAGTTTAATTTATCATAATCTATTTTGTAGCTTATCATTTAATTCGTTTCCTCTCAAAGTTATTTATTCAGATTCCTGCTTTTATTACTCATGCAAATACAATAGCAGCCAGGTTACGTATATTTCATCGTCATTTTCTAATTCTTCTTAAAAATTGTTGTATTTCTTGGTCTGTTTCTGTTGTTTTTGTTCGTTTTCATTGATATGCAATTGATTTCATTTTTATTGTTGTATACTGTCGATGTTTTAGTCTGAAAAAAAACATTGTTGGCCAAAACACGTATTAGCATTTATAGTTGTAGACCCATGTCTCCGATACCGTGCCACGCTGTGTAGTTATTTAGTCAACATGTTTGTATGTTTGTTTGTACTCTTAGTATATAATGGTGCTGTGTAAGTGCACGTACATGTTGCATTTATGTTCTTGTCAATTGTTTCAATGTTTGTTACTTATACGAAAAACAAAACATTTTTTTATTCTTTCGTTTTTTTTTTATTATTATTTAAAACTGTGTTGTCTGGCTTCAACGCTTGTTGCTGCCTTTAATTTTCTTTGTATTTTTTTTATAAATATGCTCATAGAAACGTCTGGTCATTTTAACTATATTCTTTTTTATTTAGATTTTTTTTCATATTTTTTTTATTGCATTCATCCATGAATTAGAATTATTTGATTATTTGATTTTGCAACTTGCATTAGATTTCTTAGTTATTAAAAGTCTATGGAAAACAAAAAGTTTTTATGTGTATTTTAGCGCAGAGATTTGCAAGAAAATATAGTTTGTTTGTATAAACGACATTTGACAAATTGTTTTTGATGTATTGTATATTTTAATTAAAACAATATCAAAAATAATAAAAACATCAACAAGCAGCATTAAAAATGGAGGGATAGTGTACAATATGCTGTTAAGAGAGTAACGTGGGAAAATATTATCCGCAAGTATTTGTTCTAAAATTATAAATACTGTCATTAACACATTGTAATCGGCCAAATTAAGAAATGTTTCGAATTCGGAGGGAAATATTTCAGGTCTTAAGTAAATGGCAGATTTAATTTTTTTTATTTATGCAGTTAGGCGTGATATTTTATTACATATATGTTTTTTTCTAAAAGTACTTTTCTTTCGAAAACATATTTTTTAATACAAAGCTTAAAAAAGCTCTTAAAAAAATATATATACAAATCTTTGGTAATATTCCATCAATTTTCCTCAGAAAATTTTCGTCTTAAAAAGTATTTTTTGTGAAGGTAAAAAGTATTTTTTAGTAAGAGCAAAAAGTATTTTTAAGTAAAAGTGACATGTTAAAAAAGCAATTTTTGAAAAAACTTTTAAAAAATTTACTTTTTAAAAAGGCAGCTTTTAAAATAAATCTCTTTAAAAAATACTTTTGTAAAACTACCCTACAAAATAATACCCTTCAAAAAAGTACCCTTCAAAAAATACCTTTCAACAAAGTTCTTTTAACAATAGTACCTTTCAAAGAAGTATTTTTAAGTTCCTTTTAAAAAGCTCCTTAACAAATTTGCTTTTAAAAAAAATTTCCTTGCAAAAAAATACCTTCTAACTTTAAAAACAGTACAGTTAACAAATGTGCCTTTTAAAAATGTACCTTTAAAAATATTACCTTTTGAAAAAGAGTTACTTGTATAAGAATACCTTAAAAAAGTACCTTTCTAAAAAAGAATATTTCAAACAGTAACTTTTAATAAATCTATATTTAATAAAAGTATCTTTTTAAAAAAATGCCTCTCAGAAAAAAAGCACGATAAAAATCATCTCTTATAAAAGTGTTTTTAAAAGCAACTACTTCTAAGAAAATAAGATTCTTAAGAAGGTACCTTTGAAAAAATTATTTAAAAAAAAATTAATTTTTAACATCTTTTAAACAGTATCTTTCTAAAAAATACCTTTTAAAAAATAAATGTTTGATAAAGTACCTTTTAAAATTATTTTTTTCAAAACGTACCTTTTCAAAAGAGCACCTATTGAAAAAGTACCGTTTTAAAAACTAAGCTTTTTAAAAAGTACATTTTTAAAAAGTACCTATTTAAAAAAGTACCTATTTAAAAAAGTATCTTATCAAAAAAGTACCTTTTTAAAAAAGTACCTTTTAAAAATAGTACTTATTGAAAAAAGTAGCTTCTTAATAAAGTAAGCTCTTAAGACTGTACCTATTTAAAAAGTGCCTTTTAAATAGGTACGTACCTTTAAAAAAGTACCTTTTAGAAAAAGCATCTTTTAAAAAGTACATTTAATACAACATCTCTCAGGAAAAGTGGATTCTTAAAGAAAGCACCTTTAAAAAAAAATGATTTTTTAAGGAATTACATTTTATACAAAATACCTTTAAAAAGTACCCTTTGAGACATGTACCTATTAAAAGTCATATTTAAAGTGATACCTTTTATAAATGTACCTTTGAAACAATACGTTTTAAAATGAGTAACTTTTACCTTTTGATAAAGATTCCTTTTAAAAACATATCTTTCAAAAAAGTAAAAGTACTTTTTTTTTGAAAACAAGGTACCTTTGAAAATAAACTTACTTCTAAGGGCTAATAAATCACTACAAGTTAATCTCAAGTTTTTGGTTAAAGATGGGTTTAAACCAGCAAACCTATAAATCAGTGAATTATTTAAACCATCTGTAAACGCATAAAATTGATCGTTTAAACTACCAATAGAGGCCATATGATTTTTTTTTAATTACAGACCATATGTTTTGCATTTAAAGAGCACTTTACTTGTTTTCAAACCTGTACTTTTTCTTCAGAGCTTGTTTGATCTTTTTTCTACCAATCTATGGTTTTTTGAAGTTTTCTGCTTTTCCAAGCATAAATATAAATCTTTTTTTAAATTTTTTTAATTTGTTACCTTTTTAATGATGCAAAACAGCTGTGGATCTATGCAGCCACTGTCACTGTCACACTGTCACAGTCACTGGTTCACTGAGTTCCTGCTATTGAGTTTAAGCCACATATAAATTTGAGTTAAGTTCAACTTAACTTTCTTAAACTTTCAATTATTTATTAGCCGTAAGAGATTCTTACTAAAAAGTATCTTTTACAAAAATGCCTTTCAAAGAAAAAATTACTTTCAAAAAGTGCTTTAAAAAGTTTAGTTCTAAAAATTATCCTTTTGAGGAATTTTTTTAAAGAAATTGTCTTTAAAAAACGCGTTTAAAAAATAAATTTTTTTTATTAGAAAATACCTTAAAAAACAAATTTGAAAAAAATTATCTTGAAAATATCACTCAAAAAAGTAGTTTTAAAAAGTTAAATTCTTACAGGCTTATTAGTAAAACTTATTAAGGCTTTATACAGGCTTTTTAAGAAAATTTTTTATGCAAATTTGTCCTAAAAACCCTTTATAAAGCCTTAATAAGTTTTATAAATAAGGCTTTAGAAAACACTTTCTAAAATGTAAATTTTTAGTAGATCTTACATAATATAAACGGCAAAGAGCTCGAGGAAAGCGAGAGGGAAAATGAAGCATAGCACAATGGAAGAATCACTCTATTTTCATCGTAAAACTTTCCTTGAGCTTTTACAATTTCGTAAGATTAAAAAAAAATAATAATTATTACTAATAACTTTTACCAAAAGTTCTATTCAAAAGAGTCCATTTTTATTATTTTTTTACTTAATGTCAATGAATTTTTCATCTAATCAATTAACAATTTACAGACAATAACTCAAAGAGTCTTATGCAAAACCTTCAAATTCAATTTAACAATGTGCTATGATTCATGCACAACACCAATTAATGTTTATTTTTCAACACCTACGCACCATGAACCGACAAAAAAAAAACAAAAAAAAAATAACAACTTGAACTCGCATTAAAGCACACAAAAGCCACACACTCACAGCAAATCAACACGTTTAAGTTTAAGTAGAGTAGTATAGAAGCAGCCTTTTTAGAGCAATTTTTGTACTTTGTTCCTTTTTGGCTCTGTAACAATAGCAATTACGTTGCTTAATAGTCCTATTTTAATGAGAACCCGTTTTCGTAGGTTATTGGGAAAGAGCGGGGGTGGGGAAGTAGGACTATTACAGAGCAAATTCAATATTACAGTTATCTTATATGATATTAATGTTTAAATGCCGTTGTACTGAATAACTTTTGGCGCTACTGTATGATGTTTGTTACTGCTAAAGCTTTTGCTGCAGCTAACTCTGTCTTAAGTATTATTACTCGTATTGTTGCAGTTGCAATTATGTGCCTATTAATGGACTAAATAAGGCGAGCACGCTTATAAATGCTAAAATACTGACAACATCAATCGTTTCCATGAACATGATTGTTGAATTCTGTAAAATAGAATTTCCACACTAACGAGCTTGATTTTGCCAGTTTGTTTTCTTTGTTGTCTTGTATTTGTTGCTGTTTTCATATTTAGCTGCCACTGCCACTTATGAATGCTCCACTTGCTGTTGTATGAGAGTAACCATACGTACGAGGTGAGTTGCGGAATACTAATGTAAACAATTTTTCAGGTCAGAATGTGGAGGGATTGTTTTTCCCTATATGTGAAAGTGAAAGTCAATGAGAATGTTCATTTTTAATCGGGCTTGTGTATACAAAATAAGTGAAAGGAAAATAGGTACACTCACAAATAGACTTGTGTTGAGCAATTTTTTGACCGACTACAAAAAAAAGGAGGAGATTTACAATTCGTCTCCATTTTTTTACATTTTAGACCGATTATAAAAATTCCTTTTTTGTCTCAGAGGGTATAGCTTCCCAATAGTTCGGATTTAAAAAAAGTGGGCGGGGACACTCCCACAACTTTTTTATTTAATTTTATGATATTATACTTATTTGATTGCTTCGAAACCTATAAAATACCTTTGGTTATTGTAATCATACAATTTGAAAGATGAAAAAGTGGGCAGAGCTACGCCCATTAAAATTTATTACAGCATTTCAACGGTTCTACCTAACCGATTTGTACGAAACTTACCTTAACTTATCATCCATTTAAAAAATGGGCGTAGTCACACCCATTAAAATTTTATATTTTATTTTAAGTAGTTCTACTTTACCGATTTTTACAAGACTTAACACGCACTCTAAGCTCGGAAAAACATACAATCTTGCATTTACAAAATGGGCGGACCAACGCCCATTAAAATTTAATTTTTTATTTTACGTACTTTTTCTTATCTTCTTTTATCAGATCTTTACATTGAAGTCGGTTTTCTTTTGGCAGAAAGAATTATTTTAAACTAGTTTTTTGATGTTCGAATCAAAATTTTATTTTATTTATGTATTATGTAAGTCTTGTGTGAAACAACTCATTTTATTTAGTTCAAAAGAGTTAATGGGCACAAGTCCAAGCGAAAGTATTTAGAAAAAGCCAAAAAGGAAAAAAATGTTTTTGTTAAAAAAATTTTTGTTTTTATAACAAATTCTAAGAAGTTTTAAATTTGTTTTATAATATATCGAATAGAGACCAGTACGGGAAATATTTCAAGAGTTAGACTTGGCCTACATGTATCTAGTTTTTTTGTTGCTCAGGCTTAAATTTTACACTGAGATGGAATCATCGATAGCAGGACTTGCCAGAAGAGCGAGACTTTAACACGCTAAGCCATTTCGGTTTCACCAACCAGCAACACCCGGTGGCATTACTACAAGGATCTGCATCATGGGGGTCAAAATGATAATAGATACGACTTAAACTATTAAGAATTGAGTCTATAAAATGACATATGCTGGTCCAATTATACAAGGAGTCTTTAAGATTCTTTTTAATGTCATCTCCAGTTGTAAAATCATGAGCAGACAATAAAAATAATTCTAAAAAAAATACCAGGAATGATTTAGGGCTTGTTACAGGTTTCCCTTCTGGTCACTTTGGACTGAACTATGCTCTGTGCAAAAGCTGGGTTAGCTCGTTCACCAATGTGTCGTTTATGCTTAGAAGATGATGAGACAATGGCACATATTCTTTGCGAGTGTATTGTCTTGTAGTTATGATAGTAGCAGGCATGTTTTTTATTCTGAGTTTCAGTGTTTAGGTGATATTAGGTGGGCTTCTGCAATATCTGTGATGATTTTTACAAATAGAGCCATAGAGAGCTTGATTTAATTTGATTCATAGATCTATGGCACAAAAGATCCATCAAGTGTCTTTCGACTAGTTCTTTCCCCTATTCTATTCTAAAGAAGACAGCATCAGCATCCTCTACAACATTTGCACCATATTTCAGGCAAAATGGAACACTGTTGTTCCTGAATCGATACAAGTATGACTTAAAAGAGTCATGTGCAGTTAAGAAGTGCATGAGATTGTAGTTCAAGTCTCCATGTCTTGTAGTGAATCATGTCATTATGTAGAGTACCAGTGAAATAGTCCATCTTCCTTTGTCAGTCAAAGACAAAAGTTGTTATCACTTTCGTACACTCAAATCTATATTATCTTTAGACTTGGGTCGAACTCGTTCACTAGTTCATTTTTGCCACAAACCACTGATCAAACCCATTTAAATTACATGGGTTTGATCATTGGTTTGTGGCAAAAATGAACTAGTGAACGAGTTCGACCCAAGTCTAATTATCTTCCTTACCCGTAGTCTCTAAATCTATAAATATCATACCTGCATTACTTCCACTTGATATGCCAGTGTGCACTGACAATAATAGCAATTAGCTGCGACATTGAAAACATCAAGAAATTACAGTTTGGCTCGAAGGACTATATATTAAGTTAAATAATCTTGTTCGTAACAAGAAGCAAAGCTTGGAAAATTTAGTTGGATACAGCAGGAATTAAATTTACATTTTGGGTGCTGCATTATACAAAAAAAAATATTTATAATATTTTTATTAATTTTTTTATAAAGATACTCTTTGGTCGATCGCATAAGCAAAAAGTTGTAAAAGCTAGAGTTTATTATAGTTTTCTTGGCAGTATTATACAAATAATAAAAAAAAATTGTGATTAAAATATAATTTGTTTTTTTTCGGTTAATTCTAGAACCTTCCTCGTTTGCCTATGCTATGAAGAACTTAAGCCAAAAATAAATTAAAAAAAAACATACACACTTATATATAAAACTTGAGAAAAACTTATCTTTTATATTAAAACGCCTGTTTATTTTTGCTGTTGAATTGTTGTTGTTTGCTTGTGTTGTGCTTTGTTGAATGTCTGCTTCTCTATGGCTTTTAATATCGTATTTAAGAAAAGCCTGTCACACATTATAAGGTTCATTTGTTGCAACAAACTTGAGCTCTTTTTTTCTATATAAATATACATATATATATAAATATATTTTTTTTTCTTGCGTTATAATATTATTATATCGTATATGAATTTTTTATTTGTACATTTTTGCTAGACATATATGAGCATAAAGTGCATAAGAGTGTAGGCGGCATATTAGCTTCAATCAAAAAATCTGTTGCCAAATTTTGTTGGCTGATTTTCGCTTAAACTATACTTATGAGCTGCTGCATGCAGCTTGACTTGCTGGGGATTAAATCAATGCATTACATTGTCTTGTTAAAAGCAATTATGGTGCATTTTTTTTTGGCTTTTGCCTATCTGCTCAAAATGTGGCAAAAGTTTTCTAAGAGACGTCATTTAAACCTTTTTCGGTTAATGTGGGTTTCTTTTCTTTTTTGCCTTCAATATAACTACTATTAAGGAAAAAAATTTTATATATTTTAATAGAGTTGAGTTCTTGTCTGATATGGCTCATTGATTTGATGTTAGTAGGTTGTGTTTCAGGCTGTGTGTCTGTTAAGATTTTCCTGTGATTTTTTTCCCTCTTTAGCAATACATTTGCGCTTGATGATTGGCTGTTTATTGTATTTAGTTGGCGGCTAAGAGGAAAAAGAGTAGATTTTTGACATTTTCCTGGCAGTTGTGATGATTGCTTTGATTTGTTTTGATTTGCATCGTTAACTGTTATGACAATAGTAATCAAATCCAATTGCCGGAGACTGGAGTTACTCTTTTATACACCTTAACAAGAAACTTATTTCTAGTTTGGTTTTAACTGATTTCTTGCTTGATTTTCTCTTCTCTTCTTGCTATGAAAATATTCGTAATTAAGGAAATTAAAATGATGTCAAAATTTTGATAGCGATTTTTTTTTGTCGTTAGTAATGCTTTTAATATTATGCAATATGCATTAAAAGTTTTTTTTTTTTTTTGTGGAAAACGATGGTCATTTGCATTGAAAAATTGTAAAGTTATAGCAGATATTTTTGCCTAATTAAAGACAAAAATGTTGAATTTCATGAGATACAATCAGTGGTGGGTACAGACTTGGTTGTTTATAGAAAGTCTTAAGACATTTTGGGTATTATTGATTAGTTGACAGCTTTTATGCATTTACTAAATAAATTAGCTTTGTTTTATTTAGATCTTTTGAATACTACTCTTATATAATAAGTAGTATTTCGGTGGGAATATGGTATGGTGTGAAATAGTATGACATTATGCTAAGCTGAGGCTCAGTTAGCCGACCGTAATGTAATGTAACTAAAAAAGTAGGAAACAGCTGATCGATATTGTTGTGTGAAAAGTAAAGAAAATGGTTTTAGAAATGTAATGTAACGTAACCTACTTTTCATATAAAAATATCGATCAGCTGTTTCCTACTATTGCAGTTGCATTACATTACAGTCGGCTAACTGAGCCTTTATGGTGTGAAACGTTACGGAATATTATTGTGTTCGATGCTTTGTTGTAGTACGCTATGTGGTATGGTATGATAAAATTGTGAATGGTATGGGATGTTATGATATATTATGGCATGACTTGGTTTGAAATTGTATGTTATGGTATTCTGATGTGTTACTGTACTGCATGATATCGTTACACTTTTACCTTTAGAAAATTATATTTTTGAAATCCTTGCAATTAAATAAAAAGTTAGCAGTGTAAAATTTTTATGACAACAAAATGCTTTATTTAATCAACACTAATATTATGATCTTTTAGACATCCAATGTTAAGCTATTCAATATTAAAATACTACGATGTTAACTTTTCTATTCTGTAAAAAATACTGTAAATTGCCCATTTTGTACTTAACGAAAATATTTCAGAAGAATGTTAGCAATAGCCAGAAAGTCACAGCCTCTCGTTACAAGATTTCGACCACGTTATTAGTTCGTGTTAAAATTGATTCTGTTGGTATGTTCGCATGCGTGATGATATGGAGTGTGCACAGTGGAATCTCTCTTAACGGACACTTCCTATAGGAGGGCACCCCCTTTAGACGGACACTTTAACAGGTCCCGACAGCTCCATATGCAAAGAAATTGCTTTCTCTTGAGCGGACAGTTCCCTTGTGCGGACATATTTCAATGGTCCCTTCGGTGTCCGCTCAAGAGAGATTCCACTGTATACATATATGTAGAAGAATTAAAGTGTTTTTGTTCTTGTTTGTGTCTGGCATGAGCAACAATTCTGTTTGTGTCTTTGTACATTTCTTAAGCTATGGTCAAACATTTGCCCAAAAAAGCGTAACCACTAAATGCTAATGAAAAATCTTTCAATTCAGACAAAAGTTTGTCAAGTTAAAGAGTAACCAATATTGTTGGATTCTATTACATTTTACATTAGTTGTGGTCGAAACTGTTTAATATGATAAACAAGTGCTTGGACCAAAACTTTTTTCATTAGTGTTTGTTGGTTACGCATTTTTGGGCAAATGTTTGAAAAGTGTGACCGTACCTTTAATAAGTAAAAGTTATAATATTATAGATATTGCTTTGCTTTCAATGTTTACTTCGACATCGTCCTGCATGTTTGTGTTATTATTGTTATTATTGTTAAATGTTATTATGGAGAACATTTGTATTAGTTCAATTCAGGTATATTCGGGTATCAATATGTTATGCTACAGATATTATGTTATGGTATTGTAGTATGATATGATATTGTATTCTATGGCATGTTGCTGTACTTAGCAACATTTTTAAAAAAAGAACAGATTTAAGATTAACATATAATTATTGCAAGCGTTAAAGCTAAAATATGAAGAATAAAATAAATTTTTTCGTTATATGTATATTAAAAAAGTTAATAATAGCAGTATACAGGCATTAGTGTGCTGCACAAGACCATTTATAAGACATTTGAAGACATGAACGATTTTTCAAATGCTTTACTTCAGCGAAATATTCTAAAACAAACGCTAAGCAACACTGTTGGCAAGAAATTTGTTTCAGTTGTTTGTCTTGCCAACAGTAATGTTTAGCGTTTGTTTTAGAATATTTTGCTGTAGTAAAGCATTTAAAAAATCTCTCATGTCTTGAAATGGTCTTGTGCAGGACATTACTAGGCATTTCCATAGAAAAGTCCTCGTTTTGTCATGTTGTGTTATCAAGCAATTAGGTTTATATTTTAGAGGCAATATGTTCGATTTATTTCTATTATTTACTAAATGAAGAGCTTATTACGCTCCGCACCAACATGCAAAAAAGTATACAAACTCCAAAATTTTCTTTTAAAAACAAGCTACCTCACAAGGCAATGTAACATGACAAAGGATGAATTTTTCTGTGATAATGCCCATATAAGTTTTAATGTACTCCAATAATTAAATTTTTTTACATTTATATATTTTCTTTTTTCCAGGTGAAAAACCCTACACTTGCCAATGGCCCGAATGTGAATGGCGATTTGCACGTTCCGACGAGTTAACGCGTCACTATCGCAAACATACCGGAGCGAAACCATTCAAATGCATCGTATGTGAAAGAAGTTTCGCCCGTAGTGATCATTTGGCGTTGCATATGAAAAGGCATTTGCCAAAAAACAAATAGAAAAATATTCCTCTCTCAAAAAAAAAAAAAAAAAAAAAAAAACAGAAGCAAAAATTAAAAAAAAACTACAAGTAATTACAAACAAACTAATGATGTTCATTATTATCAAACAATCCAAAGGACTTAAGTTACGTTTAGTTATTAGAATGCAAATTAGAAATTAGAATTTTTTAAGAAATTTTTATAAAAATAAGCTAATAATCCTAAAAGAAAAGTAGGAGAACTAAGAATAGTAAATATAAATTGTTTTTGTTTTATTTTTAATTTGTTGAAAAAAAAAGATATTTGCCATAATTATTTGTATTAAATAAATTTAAAGTTGTTTAATTGTTTTTCTTTTCTCTTTTGTGTATATTTAAATTAAGTTATTTTGCTTAAAGATATAAATTAAATCAAGCAGTGCTAGTTTCTAAATATAATTTATTTATATGTTTCTTTTAATTAAAAGTGTTTTCTTTTCTACACAAGAAATGTCACCTTATTTAAGAGTACATTTATGAAATACTCTGCCAATCCTATAGTAATGCAACTTGTAGTGCACTTTCTACACTGTAGATTTATAAGGAGCGTAAAGTGCATGCGTGATATATTTAGAATAAAATATACTAGAACATTATAAAAAAAACATTTTTAGCAAACAAACATAGCTGGAAATCTAGCATATTTTTTGTAGAAAAGAAAACCCTAAAGAAAACAACTAATTTCCTTTCCTTACCTTAGACCTGTATCTTAACTTAAATATTTAACTTTACCTTATAGTTTAATACTGTAAACGTTTTTCTTTTGAGCTTAAAAGTAAAAACTGTAAAACTTTAATCATCATAGCTTGTAAAGTATTGAAAACCCCTTAACCAGTGTCTTAAAAATATTAAAATAAAAAAACAACAATGTGTGTGTCTTATTGTAAAACTAGTTTCTATGTAAAAATGCAAGTAAATGTAACTTATATAAATGTTTAAAAATAATATTTAGTTTTAACCAACTATAAAATTAACTTTTATTTAAATTTACAAACCGAAGAGAAAAATTCCTTAAATATTTCTGTCAAGTATATGTTTAGAAAAGAAATTAAAAAAAAGAGCAAAATATTGACAAGAAATTTTAATATATATAATAATCAAACCACCAAAGTGCTGGCACAAAAAATTAATTAAATAAAAAGTAATTAAATATACTAAAGAGAGTTTTATTTTAGTCTTAAATATATTTATGCTTTGAACAAAAGATTTTTTATACATGACTTTTAGTTTTGTGAAAACTGTTTGTCGAACTCAAGACCAATGTAATGTCAAACTGCTCTCAAAAATTCCTGAAAAACCTAATGAAAAGATTAATAAATTTAGTTGTTTGGGATATTCATGGGGCAAACCACATTGCTCGATTTTAAAAATTTTTTCATAAAATTTCAATTGTAAATATGTATACGGAAATTTAGATCGATATCGATATCGTACTTTGCCCCCAGAATATTTATATTACTTTTAAAATACAGTTGTGTATCTTATTTAGATTGAACGAAAGATGCTGACCATTATTATTGCTTACCAAAGTCGCCAAGTAAGTATGTTGTCCCTAAATCGGGACATTCGATATGTATCGAAATTTCAAAATATTTCAATAGAATTTTAATGGAAATACAAAAATGGAATATTCGCGGAGCAATTTACCTCGTTCCTTTTCAAAACAATATTCATAAAATTTTAATTGTAGATATGTGTATGGAAATTTAGGTCGATATCGAATGCCGTACTTTGCCTCCAGAATATTTCTATTACTTTTAAAATACAGTTGTATATCTTATTTAAATGGAACGAAAAATTTTGACCCTTATTATTGCTTTCCAAAGTCCCCAAGTAAGTATGTTGTCTTTAAATCGGAACATTGGATATCGTTCGAAATTTCAAAATACTTCAATAGAGTTTTAATGGAAATATTTTTAAATTCAATTAATATAAATAGTTTTTTGGGACATTCAAGGAGCGAATTATGTCTTTACTTTTCAAAAAAATTTTCATAAAATTTTAATTGTAAATATGTGTATGAAAATTTAGATCGATATTGAATGCTGTTCTTTGCCCCCAGAATATTTCTATTACTTTTAAAATACAGTTGTATTTACATGGAACGAAATATGCTGACCTTTGTTATTGCTTGCCAAAGTCGCCAACAGAGTATGTTGTCGTTAAATCAGGTGCTCTCGATATCGATCGAATTGTCTGTTGTTATGTTTGTTCGCTAGGTCCAAATTACGGTGACAAGATTCGAGTCGAAATTTTTAGATTTTCCTGAAGTACAGCGCTTTAGCTGCGATTTTATCTTAAACTCAAACATAGGGATTTCAATGGTACATTCTTTGTTTGCTTTACGGTCTTCCTGCTTCCTCCTACCAGTCTAATAATGGTTTTGGATGAAAGTAAAGAAATAAAACGCATCGTACCGCTGTATTTTGCAATTTCTCAAGCATTCATTTTAATAGATGTAAATAGTAATCTGCCATTTAAAAAAATTATAAACCGACCACTCACACAGAAAAAAAAATTGTCACGTTTTCTTATTGTAGTACAGTTGGCGCGCCACCCTGTATTTTAGCATATGAGAAAATTAATTTTAGTTAGTATATTTATATATGTTTGATTTCTCACATTGGTAATTCATAAACGTTAGATAACAGCGAAAATAATAAATAATAGGAACAGAAAACGATCTTTTCCTTTATTCAGATTTCAGACGTTTCAGAGAACATAACAACGGCTCCATTCTAAAACATGCTAAGTCAAAAAAGCTAGTTTTAAGATAAACGCCTTCAAACTTTATTGATAATATCTCAGGAATGTTATGAGATAGAAACTTGAGACTTTTTGTGATCATATAATAATTGCAATAGAATTTTGTTGATTTATTTGAACTTTATAAATTTTTCGTAGATCATATTTACTTTTGGCTTAGAATCACAATTCTATATCATAATTTTTTCGCACCTACAATGGTCATCTAAGTACATGTAGCGTGTTTCAGTTTGGAGAAAAATTTAAATTAATTTTTTTTGACTACTTACTTTCAAACTAAATCATACTAAGAGCCAATTTCACCAACTTATTTAAATATCAATTCATATTTAAAAGTCATTTTTCCATACAAAAATTAATGAAAATCAACATTTAAATGTGAATTGATATTTAAATAGAGTTGGTGAAATTGGCCCTAAGTGTACTTAAAACATTTAAAAAGGGAGTTTTTTTTTAAATTTGACAAATTATGCAAAGTACATTTTTGCTCATAACTTTTGATAGAATAGTCCGATTACTATCAAAATTTTACAGAATCTAAGTTAATGAACAGTTAATTAAGAAATGCTACTCCCAGCATAACATGTTATGTCAACTTAGCATGTTTTGGGATGGAACCGTTGATAAGAAAAAAAGTTTGGAAAACTTTTACTTGCAATATACTTTGAGGCATTCAAATGATAGTCTTAAGTATTATACTGTCATAATATTTTAAATTTTTTGAATGTAATTGGTTTTGCTCTTGTTTTTATCTTTTAAACTCTTAAGATTACCGTTTAAATCCCTCCCCCTCCCAAATTACGATAACATATAATTAGTACTACTTAAAAAATTTAAATACTTAAAAACCCATATTGTCTCGTACAGTTAATAATTTATTACAGTTCAGTTTGTAAATTCCTTTTGCAGAATTTGATTCTAGAGTATGAGTGTACACGTTTGAAGTATCATTGTCATAACTTGAAATATTATGCAATTCCAGTTACAACGAATTTAAAAAAAAATAAATAATTTAATTTCTTGTTTTGTTTTTGGTATTATTCTCCTCAATGTTGAACATACTTAAAGATAATAAAAGAAACATTTGTGCAACCTTCTACAAATTTGTAATATATTTGGGTGATTGTTTATTTATTTATTTTTATTTTTGCTTGTTTTCGATTATGCAATAAAGTACAACTAAATTTTGCCGAAAAAGCGAATAATAAATCTATAATTGTCCATAAAACTTAGAAAAATCATAATTCATTATGCATAAAAACACTGAAAATTTTGAGAGGGGGGAGAGTAAAAAAACTCTAAAACACAAAAAAGAAGGCCAATATAAACAACAACATTAATAATAAAACAACAACAAAAACCTACAATTTACTAAGAAGCAATAAAAAAAAAACAAAAACAGTTAACACAGAAAAATATTTTTTATAAAGGCACCCGCATATAACAAAAATTTATGTAAAAGACACAAATATTTTCAAAAATCGTTTGAACATTATACGAGTGTAGTTGCAGAAGAAACATAATGTTAAAGAAGAAAGAATAAGACTTCCTGACTGAGAATAAGACTTTCCATGTTACGGTACAGTGATAGATGGCAACCAGTTCGTTAATGCAGCCATTAATGATTGCACATGGAAAAGTTTGTCAATAGCAGCAA
Source organism: Tachina grossa (assembly GCA_949987645.1). Taxonomy (NCBI): domain Eukaryota; kingdom Metazoa; phylum Arthropoda; class Insecta; order Diptera; family Tachinidae; genus Tachina; species Tachina grossa. The sequence continues at coordinate 21,617,492 of OX465276.1, read as the reverse complement.
ACACAATATAACTACAAACTATTGCTATTGTATTGATACATTGTAATCATACGTTCAAGAAGTCAGCCGGGTTAGTTTTTTATATTATAGAGTTTTATATTTTATATATTTTGTGGGGCCTAATTATGTCATTCCATATTAATCGAAGTTATCTTACAAGAAATTTTATCAAAATTTTTAAGATATCTAAAGCAATAATTTGCCTTGCGTTCTTTATTATCTTTAAAATCTTAATACTACCGATTCGATTTTATGATAAGATTTCAATGAAGGTAAACATACATATGCTACCTGTTGTTTAACTGACCGTAGTGTCTCTCTATTCAAGTTGCACATTCTCCACCTTCCACATCACTTCCAAGGGAATGCATTGTTTTGCCATAGAAAATAATACATTATATCTTCCATTCTGCATGTAATCAACGACCCCTTTTCCCGTTGGGTTACAATCAGTTGTAAATAAGAGACTAAAATTTTTCCTTCTCAATTTTACTTACAAATCATACACACAATTGATAAGAATTAAAAGAGCAATACACGCGTACGGTGCTCTCTTAGGCTTCATAAATAAATAAAAAAAATAAAAATAAAAAAATTTAATAATTTTTGTTACATTCTTTGAACCGCAGATGTTAGTTTTAGACATACGACTTTAGGGACCAACCTCATACATAAAACTTAGTGTAAAAACTAAGAATACATATACCACTAATTAAAATATGAATATAATAATGGTCATAATTACACAAACAAAACATTTGTTATTTGTGTAATATATATTTTTTCAATTATTTTAATACTACTGAACAGGATTCAAAAAAATTACAGACATTAATCAAATTTGTAACCCAACAGCCAACATATTTTTTATTATTATTATTGTTATTATTTTATTTCTTATGACAAGAAAATAAATCTATTATTATTGATATATCTTCGGTTAGTAAATCTATGAGTTAAATATTAATTAAAAATTATAAAAAAATGTTTTTTTTTAATATGTCCATGTGTCAGTCATACGACGAAACAAACTGACAGACAGACAATATGTACATTAGGAACGTTTTAATAAAATGTCATTATTTAGTGTTATATGAACACACTACCTCACAGTTGGTTAAATTAATGTTGGCTATTTTCAAATGATCTAATTTATTATAAATAGTTAAAGTGTAAATTGAATACTCGGAACACTGACAGTGAAAAGATTAAATTCGATATATATTTTTTTGCATACCCAGCTAAAAAATTATGTATGGATCATATATGTTATCGCATATATTGCTCGGATCCGAAAAATGAGGGTATATGGGCATATATGATTATATATATTCATACATTTTCATACATGTATGTGTTAATATTCCCTCTACAGTATGCAAAGTTCATATTCATATTCTCTTGATTCACAAAGGCGCACTGCTGTGCAATAAATTATATTACTAAAATTACTTTTTTTTAGATTTTGAACAGGGAAGTTGTATTTAATGAAACATTTGTTTGGACAAATAGTGAAAAACGAACTAAAAGTCATTTCATTCATCATTTTTATTCAAAAGGTGAATCAATTACACTGCACAACAAAATAGAGGTTTTTTATGATGTTTAAATAAACATGACTGATCCTTATGTACTTTTGTCTCCTGATTACGATGGCGTCAGTAGTTTTTCTCTATCAGCTCTAATTTTGATGATATAGTGTCATTTAGGATTTGCATAATTTGCATCTCTTTTCGTATTATACCGTTAACATATTACGAATGGTACTCCAAACTTAAAAATACTTTCTGGATTATTTATCTACACAAAAATCCCTTTCATTCAAATAAATTCACATTGATGAGTATATCAGGGTATCTGACTATTATTGCAAGGATGTTAAACATCGTGTGTTTTTGTTCAGTCCTTTTAACATTTTTTTATTATAATTTTTTTTTTTTGACCAAGTATAACTAATTCTTATGTATTTTTGTTCGCTGATTACAAAAATATGTTTATTTATTTTCTAGCACCTCTAGTTTAAGAGATATTTTGTTTTACATAAAAAAAAATTCTTGAAATTTTTCTTTTCGAAAGCCATCAAAAAAAATTGTTTTTTATATTACATTTGTCCATTTACAAGTTATTACTGCAATTATTACGCAAAAAAAATGTTGTATGGACCAGTCCAGAAAATTTTTATGCTATTTGTAGTTAATATATCACATATATTTTTTCTTTATTTCGTAAAAGCTGGAATATTAAAATATGGAAATATGGAATGGAAACACATTACGCAAATTTTTAAAAATAGGAATCAGAAGTTGAACATTTTCTTTGGGTTTTAAAAGAAGACGTGAAAATATTGGCAAAATAAGTAGTTATTTTAAATAAATTATAAATATTTCTAAATTGCCTACTTATTTATTTTAAACTAAAAAATAAGTACTTACAGTTTGGAAAATAATTATTTAAATATAAGTAGTTCTAAATATTTTTTTTTTCATTTACGGTTTTAATAAAAGTTCATCAATGAAAGCAATTGAAATTTTTCCAAATATAATATTTATAAGTAACAATAGAGGCACCGATACGAATAAAATATAACCCACTTCAATTGAGTTTATAAAGTAAATTTTACAAAATGGTGTATTTCGTAGTAAAACAATAAGTTTTTTTTTAAATTATTTAAATTTTTCTTAAAAGTTATTATATGTATATTTAATCAAACTGAGTTTTTAACCAAGACCTTCCATTTACTAAAACAACGGCATATTTAAAAATAGTAGTTCAATCAAGAAAAATATAACTATTTCCCACAACGGAAAATATAATTAATTCCTACATTAAACAACATAACTACTTCTCAAGAATCGATTATTTTAGTCTCACGCCTTGTTAAAATCATTAAGTTGGTAATCCAGTAAGGAACAGCTTCCACCAAAAATGCTTAATTCCAAACTCGATTACCTTTTTTGAAATTTTTTGCTGGGATGTAAACTTTTAAAAATTATTTAAGAAATATATTAAACTTCAATCAATTATCAATTTAAGACGTTTACGTCCAGGCTGTTCAAACTGGCACCAGAGTCCCGAACATCAATCGGATTTTCATTCAAATGAACACATACGCTTATAAAGGGTCCGCCCGATAACTTTTTTTTTTTGAAAATGCTATAAAAAAAAACTACTGAAGCTTCGGCTATGTAGCACGTAGCGCCGTCCTGTTGAAACCAAATGTTGCCAATATACTCCTCTTCAATTTTTGTGAACAAAAATTTGTTCAACTTGGCCCGCTAACGATCGCCATTGACTGTAACGGCCACTCCTTGCTCCTTTTCGAAAAAAATGGCCCAATTATACCTCCTCAAGATCCGCACTAAACAGTGACTCGTTTTGGGTGCGTCGACTTTTCAATGTATGCGTGCGGGTTTTCTGTGCCCCAAATGCGACAATTTTGCTTGTTTACATACCCGCCAAGATCAAAATGAGCTTTATCTGAAAATATGATTTTTTTTTTTTTTGGCAATATCGGAATCTTCTGTAAGGCGATCGCAGGCCCACTTAGTAAAGCAAAAACACATTGGATGGTCAGTTGGCTCGTTCAGCGGAAGGATAAAACTAATTATCTGTCAAATCAGGCATGAGCTAAGTATTACCATTCACGAAATAAGCACTAGTTGAAAAAAAACGTTAGATGGCGGGCCCTTATGTTTCTCTCGGGTTTCTCTCTGTGTCAGCTCTGATTTAAGGCTCAATCAGACGTAATATAACCATAGCCATAGAAAATAGCCGTTCAAACCAAACTAATGGGCAACACTGTATTTGATTATAGGTGACTCGCCATAACGCCATAACTCTCACCATAGAAACCAATTTAATTTTGGTTTGGTTATGGCTGTGGCATTATGGCTATGTGAATTCTAATTTAAGCTTTACATCCAAGCACATCTACTCTGATATTTGCATTTAAAGTAAACAGCTTCAGAAGTTCTTAAATTTGTTCTTGTTTCTTTGCAAAGTTGTTGTCACTGAGATCTAATTGAATGTTTTGTATTCGTCGATGTGAAAGCACAAAAGCTTTTTAGTAAAACCTTTCACATTGTGCATATGGCTTGGACGTAGTTAATTTAAAACGAGTAAAATTAATCCTTGCAAATTCAATACAGAAAACGTTGATTAATTGAAAAATTTACACACTCTCTCCACAATTCAGGCAAGTTACTCGTCTAGAAAATATGTGGGAAAATCATTAAAAAAAGGAATGCTTTTCATGTAAATTTTTGACTTAAATTGTCCGTGCGAGTTGTGGAAACAAGGAATTAAATAGTTGCTCTAAAAAATTTCAATAACTTTCATAAAAGATTACTAAAGTACATATATTTATCTGCTTAATCAAAAAAAAAAAAATCTTGATTTTAATATTTTCAAATTGATTTTAAATATCATGAAGGAAGTTTTGGTCACATGAACTTATATACACACCCTCTGAGAAAAATTTATGCTAAGCCAATTTCAGTAAAATCGCCCGAGCTTTCAACCAATTCTATAGAGTTTACTAGACTCTGTCGGCAATGGCTTTTACATTTCACATTGTAAGTTAGTTTTCATTGATGATTGTTAGAAGGAATTTAAAATCCAATGAATTGAATTATTAAGTTTTTAAATAGATTCATACATATTCCAACCTCGTGCAGTGTTATATATTGATATTAATAAATAAAGCTTAAGATATGAACTTTAAAAACAAACTAAAAAATAGACCAACACAATCAAATCCAACAACAATAAATGCAAATAAACAATAAAATAAGCATAAATTTATGCATTTATTTGTACATATATATATATATATATATATATATATATATATATATATATATATATATACGAGTATAACCGAATAAGTATTCGTACAACCCCAATAGCTTTAAAGCCCACTAATGTAAAGTAATTAATTTATGGCGACAATTAACATGACGTACATTGATCTAAAGCTAATCACGGACATTGCACAAGTGTCAATTTGTCTTTGGCTAAAAAACAACACTAACAACAACAACAGCAAAAGTAAAATGTACATATATTTATATTTGTTTTTTTAATTTTTTTCCTGAAGCAATACTAAGTTGTATGTTGCCAGAGCCCCACAGCTCTGATGGCAAAACCTTGCTTTTAAACTTTAGAGCATGATAACAGAGGAGATTTTTAACAAAATACTACAATATTACTTGAGAAATTTTTTGATTATACGAATAACTTTAATTAGACTGAGTAGAATATATATTGGAATTGTTTTATCTTGGCCTGAATCGTTTGTTTAAGGGCCAAACTATGTAAAACGAAAACTACAGGCGCTGACAAATTCTCCTTTCATATTTGGAAAATGGATTTCATTCCAACAAATATGATACTGGACTAAAGACATGGTAAACTTCTGTCTCACCTCTGATATTCTATTCTAATATTTACAAATTTATTATTTCTTCATTATGTTGGTTTAATTTTCTATATTCATTTTCACTTTCTTTATGAAATAGATGCGGCTAATTACATTAGACATTTTATTTGTGACACATATTGTGCCATAACTGCCAAGAAAGCTTAAGCGACATTACTTTCGAACATAAATTTTTGACAATAATCGATTATTTTTATTTTTTCAAAAAATTTAATTTAAAAATTGTATCGCTTAAGTTTTTTTTTTGCCAGTTATGGCACGATGGGACTTATTACGAGTGTTGTAATATGACTTCGAGTACGAAGATTTTGTACTAGACTAAAGAACATTGCAACATTTTTTTTAATCTAGTTCAAAATCATCGTAGTCGAAGTCATCATATGACACTCGTAAAAATGCCCGATATGTGTGATAGTGTTCCAAAAGCCCAGCAGTTCTGACGAGTGCTTCATATACTCGTAATTTTATAATAATGTAAACTACTTCAAATTTTCATTTGCTGATTTTTTTTACGTAAAATCAAAACAAAAAAGTTTATTGTTGGTTAAACACCTCCAGATGCTTTTTTTTGCAACAATTAAAAAAATTTTACATGTAAGAAATTACGTCAAAAAATTTTTCTTAAATATGAATAAAAATAATTTTACGTTTCGTTTTCCGTTTATGGTATTCAATATGGATTCGGCATGTATCCGTGTGGACTCCAAATATACAAATGGAGTAAATCAAAGTAGGTTCCAGGAGAACAAAATATTTAAAATATTTAGTATTCAAGGCGAACTCATTTTACAGTTGGGCTTAAATCATAAAAGGTCAAATGAACAAAGAAACCAGTTCCCAATTTTCCTTATAAACGTTAGCAAATTTTAGTAAATGAGTCTCAGCTTAGCGAAAGAGAACTACATCTGTTCCTTCCATAGCAGTTGCTAATTTTATAAGCTTGATTTTTGAACCAGCTGAGGTATTTTTTGACTCTGCCCAAATTAATACGACTTTCTACAAAGTAATGTTTGCAATAAAGCAGGTTACAAAATAATTACTTGGATAATCAGTGGTCACCCCGCCACATGAAATGCATTATAACTCTAAAGGAGTGTTTTATATTCACTCGCATACACTAACTAATGTTGTATTTATGTGATTGTGCAGAATAATAAATTGCATTTAATTTCATTAATTTATAAAAATCAGCTTCGAATATATTCCCCATGTATTTCCATGTATTTCATTTTCATGTGGTTCTTTTTTTTTGTTGCAAAATATTTATTTAATTCGTTTTGTTCGATTCGTTACATTTTGTTTAATGGCAAAACAAAAGATTATGGCCGGGCAATGTTTATTAGTGCAAATGGGAAATTAGTCACTGACTTTTGGTTTCTTTTTTTTTCTTGATTGATAAATTTTTAAGTAATTTTAATGTTGTTTACACGAAATATTTGCAACACAAAAGAAAAAAGAAGAAAAAAAAATCATACACACACACACGCTACTCACACTCGTGAACATTTGATAACAAAATAAATTTCTTAGAATTTATTTCAAAAATCGAAAGCAAATAAATTGAACATATAAATTATTTAAAATTTAAAATAAGTTTCCAAACATATAAATAAAAAAAATATTATATTATATTATATTATCAAATATTAATGATCGAAGTATTTTCGTGGAAACAAGGACTTCATGGAACCCACTGCGAAATTAATTGAAATAATGACAAGTACCTACTTACAAGTTAGGAACAAGAAACTGTTCTTTCCAAACAACATATGAGATGGTTTTTTCATAGGCGCATATTCACAGTAAAAAAATATACCTTGAAGGCTCAGTTAGCTGACGGTAATCAAATGTAACTGCAACGTTAGCAAACAGCTGACCGATATTGTTATGTGAAAAGTAATGAAAATGGTTAAAAAAATGTAACCGAAATGTAAGAATCTGTACAATATGTTTCACATAATAATATCGATCAGCTGTTTGCTAATGTTGCAGTTACATTTCATTACAGTTGGCTAACTGAGCTTTTAGAGTTTAGAACGAGTATTTTGTATGGTAATACTGGTCTTATATTTTTAAAGTATACTTTGCTTTGTATAAGGCCGAGTACACACTGTGGCATTTTGTGACAAATATGGCAAAAGTAGCAATTGGAACTAATGGCAATGTTTGTCATTTCCGACATTTTTCGTTGTGTGGCATTACCAAAAAAAAAAAAACTGTTTACGTATCTGATGTAAACAGTTGTGAGAATAAGTTGGCTACATTGAAAACACAAAATGAAAATGTCAGCGTGTTGACATTTTGACAGTGAGAAAATACGGAAAGAATTTTAAATGTGTGCAGGTATAAAAATGTTAAAGTATGGAAAACGAAAAAGAAAGTGGAAAAGCATAGAAGAGTGTGAGAGAAATTCAAGCGCCCTGCACGCATGACATGACGACACAGCTAATTAAGCTTGTGGTCGTTCCTGAGGCTGTATGGAAACATATGTATCTATTTGTTTGTATTTGTTGCATTTATACGGATAAAAATACAAAAAATGGCAGAAATTTCGGAAGAGTTAGGTCTTCATGCACACGAAATTTTTAAACCAACTTGCATCCTGTTTCCGTAAACTGGAATGCAGAGCGCAATAGAATCCTTTGGTGGCACGCATATTAAGCCCTTGTCTTTTCCACCACTTTATTTGCCGTTTCTTAGATTTTCTTGATTTTTTTAGGTGGCACTACCCAATTGAATGCTTTTGCGAATATATATTTGTATAAATATTAATTAACAAAAAATATAAAAAATGTTTCACAATGATTAAGCAAACGACACTGAATGTCATTATGTCCAAATTATATAGGGATGGGACTCTTTCCTGTCACAATGACGCAACAAAATTGTGGGTCAATGAAAAATTTGATGGGAAGGGCAATGCACACATATGAAAATGACACCACAAAATGACAACACATGAAATGTAAACTTTTAAAAAGGGTAATTTAAAAAAAAAATTTAATAAACTTTTTTTTAATAAACTTTCGTTGAAAGGTAATTTTTCAAAAGGTCTATTTTTCAGTATTATTTTTTCAAATGAACTTTTAAAAAGGTAATTTTTCACAAGGTAATTTCTTAGAATATATTCTTTCAGAATATATTTGTTTCGGTAAGTACTTTTTTCCTCCCAGAATCTATATAAAGCTTTCATATAATTATTTAAATATATTTTTTATAGTTTTATAGTTTTTATAAGCATAAAATATTTAGAACTGAGTCATGTTAATAATTTTTCAATATATTATCATAACTTGAAAATAATACATACACACATACATGCATACATAACGTTTTGCTTGCAACACCAATTTGTTGATACAAAAATTTGCATAATTTATAGACTTTAGTAAATCACCATCGAAACATCAATAAAAATATCATAAAAAATATATAAAAAAATATCAAATGAATCAATATTTAAATAAACAATTAAGTAACATTCTCACACACCATCAAAATAATATTTAAATGAAAAAAAATCATAACATTAAATATAGAAAACTGACCGCTAAATTTTGTGCGATTATATTTATTTTGTGATCGTAATTTTTATACGATCAAACGTGGGAAAGTTTTAAAATTTCAATAATATGTATACGAGTAGAATAGTAGCAGCAAATTAAGCAGGGCTAAAGACTCTGAATGGTAACCAAATATATGGACAACTAACATACAAGATATTGGATATACAGTACAGTTGAGTAGAAAGCTCTTTCGACAGCCAATACCAATAATTTGCATAAATTTTTTTAGAGATTAGTAAACAAAAATTCAAAAGGTAACTTAAAAAGTTTTAAAGGAATTTCTATAAATCCCTAATATTTACATAGGTATGTGTTTTTTTTTTTTTTTTTGTCAAAATACTTTTTCGTTACTTTGTATATTTTTACATGATGAAACAATACCATGTGTGCATTGGTGTGCTTATTTTGTTGGACAGAGCTCTTCTGTTTCCTCAAGCAGATTTTTTTCTTATGAGCTGCTTGCTTGAGCTGCTTATCAAATGATAAACAATCGAATAATTTATTAAAAATTTAATTTTTTTTTTATTTTATTAATAATTTGTATGAATATTTGAAAAAAAAGCTGCAAGAGCTGCACAATAATTTTGTATATATTTTACAGTCACAAAACTCATATCTATCGTTAGGCCAAATATGTTGGCTGATTAAACGCAACTGGCTGACTGACTGGGAGTAAGATTTAAGTGACCATTATGGCGAATGATGATAAGGAAAATAAATTGTGTGATGATGAATTTTCATGAGAAACATTTCAAGGTTTGATTAATAACAATTTTGGATACGCATACAAAATTTATTTGACTTTAACATAAATTATTTTCCCTTTAAAAAAGAGAGAAAGAGTAATGTTGTGAATATGACTGCCAATAAAGTTTAAGTTTATAAATGTTTAAAGAAGTGATTTGTGAGTTGATTTTAATTGTAAATAACAAATTTTGGGATATAAAACAATCTTCCTACACTCTGTAACAAAATAAACTTTAATTTCTCTATATGCGTTTCTTTGCAAAATAAATTGAGTATAATCTGAACTTAATTACTATCAAAATTTTTTCTAGGGCTAAAGAACTACTAGCTGCCTCGATACTACTGCTTTCTAATATAAGTTCTGAGCTGGGCAAGAATTCTTTGGTACTTCCTGTGGTGTATCCTATATTTAAACACGCCTAAAAGAAAAAATTCTTAAGCATTGCTATACAAAAAATCTTAACACAGTGAAGACAATTTTAGGCTCACATAGAGGGCATTTTGTTTTTCAAATTATGCGCTCTGCTATGTAGCATCTAAATATAACTTTTAAGCTCCTAATCAATTGAGTTGACATTCCATATATTTTTTTTTATAACTACTGAGTTTGGCCTTGGAGCTGCTAAGCAGAAGGTATATACTGAATTAGGTTAAATTGAATGTATTTAAGGCTTGAAAAATTTAAAGCAATAGCTGTGAGATATGGTTGGCAACAGGCGCTCTAAACTCTAAGCTTCGCAAGCCATTGCCTACAGTATGTATTGAAAATATGGTAGCAATTTATATAAGAAATATAAAATTCAACAAATTGCCATATTTATAAATAAATACAAATGGAAATGGACCTGACATACCTCAAGAAAGGATACGGAGGTAATATGTAGACGAGCGTTAGAATGGAACGCACAAAGCAATAGAAAATAAGGTCGAGCTCGAGCACAAATAATATGGAAAAACTGTCTACAAAAAGATATAAAGATAATCGTGGAACGATATTAAAGCAAAGTCATCCGACAGAATAAACTGGAGAAACTTTGTACATGCCTTATGGTCCCACAGGAGTTAAGCAGATAAAAGAAGAATCAGTATTGGAGTTGATTTTTCATAATAAACAATCATCAAATCAATGAATCAAATTATTTTGAGTGCTTATTTAATTTTAACTTTTTTATAATATCGAGCCATAGCCTACAAAAAAAAGCTGAACCGAAAAAATTTTTTCTATCGTAAATAATTGATATTGGTCAAAAGTTTCAGTTCACATATTATGATGCCTGAGTCTTGTTTGCTATTATGGCACGATTTATCTGGGGCAGTTAATCACTTATTTTTATGTGACTATTCCTAATAGGTTTGGATAATATGATGTAATGAGGAACATGCGATAGTTCACTCAGCCTTTTGGAACTAAATTTCTAAGTTAAACCATTGGCTTAGTACTAATAGCTTGAGAATTAGTAGCTTAAAAGCTGATATGTATCTGGGTTTAATGTATGATGGTGGTGGCATCAATCATTGGCCGAGCTGAAGATGCTCAAGATTACATTATACTTACTCGGGACTTAAAACATGATGCTTCTCGTGGCAAGTTTTTGATGATGTATGTGACGGCCATAGTTTTAAACAGCAAAGAGAACTAGTATTCCATAGAGTGATTGGTGAGAATTTTTCTGCAAGAACAGGTAGTGGATATAAGAGACCCAAGTCGCTAGAAAGAATATTTTCAGATGTCAGATGCCAGACCAACAGAAGTCAACGGATGATGCTTTTAATGGTGGTGCATGGTTTTGGTATTGAGATATGATATATAGGCCGTTTTACATAAGCTTCTTAAGCAGTAAGAGGTGGGAAAAAGCACAGCCATTTTTTTTATCATAGTGAGGAATAAGTATGTTCCAACATTTAAACCTTTATGCTCCCAGCAGCTATAATAGTGGTTAAATTCACCCAGTATTAAGAATGCCGTGAGTTAAAGCTGTCGTGGCAAATATGCACGTAAATCTTAGATATATCTGTATATATCAAAGTGCAAAGATTCAAATCGAATATCAATAATAGTTCCCGCTATTTTCCTATATATAATGCAATGCATTATTTAAGTATTAGCCATACAATAAGTATTATCCCAATATAAAAAAATATATGCTAAGCTCACTGACTAATTTAGATTTTGTATAAATCTTGCATTGAAATAATCTTTATTGGCAAATTTAATTGAATTTTTTCAAAACTTGCGAATAATGTACACATATGTATATGTATGTGCCCTTAATTATGATACTGGTCTAACTTATATGAATTTTCGCTTCAAAATATCGAAAAAATTAAAAAAAAACTTCAATAAATATTTAATAAATAATAAATAAATATTTTTTTTTAATCAGGACTAACTACTATAAATCTAAATTGAAACAATGTATAACTCTCATATTCATAAAAAAATAAAATGAATTTGAAATTCATTTTAGGAAAATTTTGTATGGAAAATTTGAAATGAAATACATTTCAAATTCGTTTCAAATTTTATGAATATGGGGGTAAATATTTTTTGATTTGTTCAAATATAATCTACGAAATATCTCAACCAAGGAAGTATATGTCTCAGAACACTTTTATAATTAAGGGTACATATATAAAATTTAGAATAGTAAAATGCACAGTAATTAATCTTTGATGAATAGTACTTAAGATGTAGCTGAAGTTTCTTTTTCGAAAATGTTATTATTGATTTTTACTTATTTCTTTTAAAATATATTAATTCGTCGGCAAATTGCTGAATTAACAACAGTAAAAGCTTCTCAAAGCTTTTATTTAATGCAATACTTTAATATATAAAATCTAATAACTAGTGGTCAGGGAAAAATAATTTATGATATTAAAAAGGCAAATAATGTCTCTCCAAATGAAAAAAAAAACACACAGACTATCGATATTAAACTGATAAATGCCCCCTGCCAAGTCAAAGTGGCGCTTTCTTAATATAAAGCTTATAATGAATTATGATTAAGACCCTCATACCCAAAATTAGTAAAAAAAACAACAACACACATTTATTTGTTTAGATAAAAAGCGCAAACTGTTTGTTATTTATAAAGACATTTGCACGTGCACATTTGTTTGTTTAAAAAAACCAGAATAAATAAAACAAAAAATTCTCATAAATAGAAGATTTACATTTAAAATAGATATATATATACATATATATATATATATATATATATATATATATATATTATTAATATGTATTATTTTTGTTTTTGAGTTTAAATTTTTTAAAGAGAATCGTAAGTTTTTATTTTGACTTATATCATTATTAGTATTATTATAAATAATTTCGTTTAAAAATACGAATTTAGTAAATACTATAGCGTCCAAATGAAGTTACTTTTTTAGACTAATAACTAAGCTGATTTGTCAGGCATATAGCTGTATTTAATAATAAAATATTACAATATTTTTTAAGGTAAATAGCTTCATAGAATTTGTATCCAAAACTTTTTTTGCAAAACCTCTATCCAAAACGTGCAACTAAATACATATAATACTCGTAAAAAATAAAAAGAACATATCCCCAGCAAATAATTTGTAATGACTTAAATTAAGCGCAACTACATACCGTCTGCATTATTTTACAGCAGTCATGCAACAACTATAAAATAAAAACCTCAATATATTATTCTATATACAGGGTGGGCCAAAAGAAACCAAGGGGTGTAAAAGTTTAATAACTTTTTTGTTTATTAACTTTTTTTTATTTTTTCTTTCAGATTATATAATATACAAAATGCAAATTTTTTTACACTAAGTATGAAAAATTATGTCTCTTAAATGACCACCGTTTTCAGCTTTGCACTGATGGGCTCTTTTTAGAGCATTTTCCATAACATCTTTCACAACTTGTGGCTGTAGCGTTCGAATTTCTGCAACAATGTTTGCCTTGAGTTCAAGGATTGTCTCTGACTTGTTAACATGCACTCGGTCCTTCAAAAAACCCCAAAGCAAATAGTCGGGTGCTGTCAAATCTTGCGATCGCGCTGGCCAAATAATTTCCGAATTTCGAGAAATTCTTCGCTCTCCAAAAATTTGACTTAAAAGTGCTAATGTGTCTCGGGCAGTATGGGCAGTGGCTCCGTCCTGCTGAAACCACATACCAGGTCTGTTTTCAAGAGCAGGACGTAAAAAATGTTCTATCATAAACCGATACCGCTCTCCATTTACAGTTACAGCACTTCCATCTTCATTCTCGAAGAAGTAGGGCCCAATGACATTTTCAGATGTGATCCCACACCATACTGTACACCTGATTGGGTGCAATTGGCGTTGATGGATGGCTCTTTGATTTTGAGAACCCCAGAACCTACAGTTCTGCTTATTAACAAAGCCATTCAAATGAAAATGAGCTTCATCACTCATAATCAAATTTTCAATAAAGTTGATTTTATTTCTGGCCAACTCTTGAAATTTAACTGCAAAATTTAGACGTTGCCGATGATCTGCGGGTTTTAAGTCTTGGACCAATTGCACCTTATATGGGTATAACTGTAAATCTTTCTTTAAAATGCGCCGTAGTGACGTACGAGACATTTCTAACTGAGCAGAACGCCTTCTGCCAGATGTTTCTGGTGCTTCGTTAACACTTTGCTGTACTCGTTCAATATTTTCCGCAGTGCGACTTAAACGTGGTCTACTGGTTCGAGGCAAATCTCTTACGCTGCCATGTTGGTGATGACGATTAACTAAGCAACGAATCATCGCTTCAGAGGGCGAAATTCTGACGTTAAAATGTCGACGATAGGCTCTTTGCGTTAAAATAATTGATCTCTGGTTTAAATAATAAAATTCTATTGTTCTGGTTCTCTGTTCAGTTGTGAACCTCTCCATTATAAATTCTCCAAGTGTTGTCTATATAATTTGAAAGAAAAAATAAAAAAAAATTAATAAACAAAAAAGTTATTAAACTTTTACACCCCTTGGTTTCTTTTGGCCCACCCTGTACATATGTGCAGTAGTACAGCATGTATATGTCATACTGAAAGTTCGATGTTCAAACTCTACCTTAGGCATGTGTGTTCTCTTTAGCCAACTAGACGACGCAAAGAAGGCTGGCCAATAGACGTCATTCGGTGAATACGAACTATTCTCATAATTGATACCAATCGAAAAGTATTTAAAAATTATTTTTGGGTTTCCGTTCTGATTTTTAATTTCAAAAGACCATTTAGCATCTTTAACGGTTTAAAAATGGTCGCAGTCGGATGACGCTTGAACTCGCTTCAGCTGCCGTTTGTTTTTTGTGTATTCAATGACTTCTAAGGATTGACATTTCTTAGCTATTGCTGGTAGCCCTAGGTTGTATAAACTTATCTTCAATGGTATTGCCATATTCAAATTAATGAATTAAAACGTCAAAATAGAAAAGTTTACAGCAGGGAAGGTATTTAGAATTTTAAAATTGTACCAACAAATTTCAAAAATTTTACTTTTTTCACCTTAATTGTACTAAGATATTTTTTAGTTCAAATTAGATATTTTTATTTGTTTTTATTAAAATAATCGACTTTGTTCTGACTGCCGAATCGTTTTCACAAATTTGCTAGTAAGTTGGGACGTTAAAGCACATGGTTACACCTGTTTAAATTGAAATTTAAAATATACAAGTTAATAGTATTTGCTCTAGCATCCGAAATTAGAAAAAAAAAAAGATTTGTAAAAGGACAAGTTCACATTTTTTGATTTACTCGCTGCGTTTTGCTTTCTATTTTCAAGTGAGAATAATATGAGTTGCATAGTTCAAAAGTGAAACTGGGGAGATTAATTAAATGTACTTAATTAGTCATTGGTGTACTATTGTAATTACTTTCCTAGTTTGAATAGTACCAAAAGAGGTACAATTGTACCAACTTTGCCATCCCTGGTATGCAGTATGTTCATTACATGTGTATTCGTAATTTAACTCATTACTTTATCATACATATTTTCTTGGGATAAATTTAAACATGTAACTTCAATTGAGAATAATTTACACTTTTCAAATAGTTTTCGAAAAAATTTGATCGAAAAGAAAATTTATCAAAATATTTATTTGATGTGTCATACCTACAAATTTTTGTTTTCTGGTTTAATAAAGTCATCTTTAAATTTAAATTCATATCTATATTTTGTTTCTAGCTGTCGGCTAGTGTAATTGCTTTAATAGATACAAATAGTTTTTTTGCACGTAAATAAATTTTGCATGTGCTGTACATTTTAACTACCAAAGTGTCATTTTATTTATAGTTGACAACGATTTAGAAAATATTTTCTGTATATATTTTTCTTTAATTTTTGCAAAGTGTGTTTGCTGTTTTTTTTATTTTGTTGCTGGTGTGTGTAGAGTAGTAAAATGAGTTAGTTGTCTGAAGTATTAAAATTGATGCCATAGGCAAATATTTTCAAACATTTGTTAAAGAAAAATGTCAATATAAACAAATACTTAAATAGACTACTAAAAAAACAAAAAATCTCAACAATTTACACACTTTTAAGAACCCAATAGGAATTTTATAATGTGCAGGACTTGTATTTTTAAAGTACTTCAACCTTAAGGAGGTTAAGCGAAGATGCACTTAAAACAACCTTTCTTTATACAATGAGCTGTCAAGCAATCAATACTAGGATGTAAACCTTCTCTATTGCTTATAGTCTTAAATCAAAAATATTTTAATTTGTGAATATATGTAATAAGGTGGGAAATTGTAAAAATAAGACAAAAAAAAAAATATTGAAAATATGCTATGGAGTGCATTACTTTAATAACTTTTTTTTAAACTTCCATTAGGCATTTGTCTTGCAAGATATGGCAAAACAAATGTACTTGTCCTTAAAATGTCATGCAACAAAATATGAATTTGCTCTCGTGGCTTGTTGTTGCAAACTACAGAGACATATTTGTAACTTACGTATTACACTACGGCAGCAGCTACCCAGCCCAGCAAACATTTCTTGTCGACATAAATTTGTTAAGCGATTTTTATTTTTAAATATAAATACCACAAAGTGTGTGGGTAACATTATAGAAATTGTTTTTTCAGCATGCTAATGTACATTGTATATGTCCTAGGTGGCTCGCATCCGAAATATTCTATTAACGTCACATCTACATGCTGCAACTAGATTTACAAGGCGCTCATGCAGAATGTCTAATGTGACGAGCTGGGTTGCAAATCCAAGAAACTTTCCCAAGAGGCTGTATTATGAAGAGTAATCTTAAATTAATCTCATCAATACTAGACTACAATGAACAATGCAAAATATAAATTTAGTTTTCCCTCCGATATTATGGAGAAAATACTGTCAGATGCTTGTGCATATTTTTCTAACATAGAAAATTTATTTCTGCAATCATTGAAAAAAAAACAATTCAAACAAATTTAAAATCAAAAACGAAAATGAATTAAATATGGCACTGTGTCAGCAAAACTTTTGAATTATTTAAATGCTTGAATGAAAGTTTCGTTGACTCAATTAAATTTTTAAATAAGCTTTTAAAGAGAAGTTGAATTGACTCAATAAAATATTTTCAACGCAAGTAATTGGACACAATTTTTTTCTGTGCAGAAACTTTCAAATTTAATAATCTTATATGAGATTTATCTGTTGTGGACACTTGTCTGAGATTTGAACACCTTTGCATAGAGCTGTAAGTTTTCTTTTTAATATGAAATACAATTTTCAATACGATTTCTGAACGACTTCCAAAGTTATATAGAGTATCAGAACAAACTTTGAAAAATATGTTTGCTGGGTTGACCTAAAAGAATTCAGAGATGCACTGAAAGAAAAAACATTTTCTAATGCATTATAAATTATAGTTTATTATTTCGCTTCATATTATTAATTTTTTTACAATTTATTAAATACATAAAAAAATAAAACACAAACGTTTTCAATTTGATTATAGTGCAGCAAAAATACAGAAATACTATATTGAGTCGAATTTAATAAGCAAAACTCTGGTATATTAAATATAATAAATACTTCTTTAAATAAAAAAAAACTAAATTTAATTAAAAATTAAATAGTCCCAATTAATGTTTTTATTTATTAATTTTTTCTTTATTTAAAACTTTTGTCTGTGGATAGCATATCCTTACAGATGGTCAAACAATATAATTAATACAAATAAAATACAAAATTATTGGGTATTTAGCAAGACGATAAATTTACGTTTAATAACATTTGCATTGAAAGAAAAATCTATAATTTTATAATATTTATTAATGTGACTGCACGTCATTTTCATTTTCTAAATAGATTAGCATTTGCGTAATTTAATCTAAAGTTTTTAATTGATAGCAATTCATATTGTCAAAATAGACTATAAGGAACATTAAGTAAAATGTTATCAAACAGAAAATCAGGACAAACATAGTGCTTTGTCTTTTCAGACTTTGAAGTTTGATTAGAGCAAGACGGCTAGTATATGACGGACAATCGAATGGGTTCCACTGTACACCACGAAGTTCTAATGGATTCACCTTCTCGTATCATGTATCATACTAAATCAATGATAAATGCTGTCGTTTAATAAGCGAAGCAGTATGGATGTATTAATGTTCGTGTACATAAGTACTTAAGAGTGATATCGTGAAAACTTCTTGTTCATAACAAGCAATCAAAAGAAGTAGTGTTGATGCGTGTCTGGTTGTTTTTTTCTTGCATATTGTACGTTTGAGTGTGTTTGTAAGATGTAGATGGTAAGCTATTATGTTTGTGTTTAAGGGTGGTATTTTAAAGCAATCGCATGCAACTAATGTCAATGCATGTGTGTGCTTTTGCATGTGCGCAGAAAAATAAAAGACAATACATACAACATGTGTGCGTATGTACATGCATGAAGTTTGTATACGCGCCCATTCGTATAAAGCAGCAAGTATCACAAATTCTTCCATCGTGAAGTATTTTCTTCTTAAAGGCTCTATTAGCCGACTGTAATGTAAAGTAAGTGCAACGTAGGAAACAGCTGATCGACATTTTTGTATGAAAAGTAGGTTACGTTACATTACATCTCTATAACCATGTTCATTACTTTTCACATAACAATATCGATCAGCTGCCTCATACTGTTGCAGTTACATTACATTACAGTTGGCTAACTGAGCCTTTACTCCTATAACTGCAATAACTGAGACAGATATCTTGCCAACAGTGTTATTTAGCATTTGTTTTTGTAAGGGAGACAATATTAGAGAATCACTGTTGCGCTGAATAAGGTTTTTTTCTTTGTTCGAGATGAGCCAGCTAGAAGCAATACATTGAGCTTTAGAAAAGCAACGAATTTTTTGCTCTACCAAAGTGTTTTACAGCAGTAATAACCCAGTAAAAAAAAATGGAAGTCATTCTGAAGGAACCACATTTTCATTGCTTTTTCCTACTCTGTCGGAGCGCTCGCCTTATGGTAGTACTTTTTAAAAGTATTTTTTTGAAGCTTTTGCTATCAAGTAAGCAATACGTTGCTTCAATCAGTTGTTAGTGTTTCTAAATCAGAATTTTTTTTGCTGGGTATATAGGATCCAAAACTATAGATGCATATTCTAGAACAGGTCTCACAGAAAAAAAAATAAAGTTGTTTTGTAGTATATGGGTCTTTAAATTCTTTTGCCAATCGTTTTCTAAAACCAAGATTACACCGTGCTTTACTTACTGTTATGGAAATATGCTTAATAAGGTTCAACCTAGCGTTCAATAAAACTCCAAGATTCAAATTTGAAACAACATTTTCTAATTGGTAGTTCTCTAAAAAATAATTTAGCTTTTAATTTTTTCTTATGTCGAAAGATATATGTTCACATTTTTTTAAGTTTCACCATGACTGAAATTAGAAAAAATTTTTCCTGAAGTAGACTGTGGCCTGCATATTGATTAAACCTTAGAAAAATTTTTACATCATTACATTAAAACGTTAAATTAATTAAACTAAAGTTTCAACTAAATTTTTAATCAATTAGATTTTTGACGAAAGTTTAATAACATCAAGGAATTTTTACAAAAAAAAAATTTTTTAATTGATGTTTTTTATTTTTTTTTTTCAATTAAATGTGTTAATAGGAGAAAACTTTTTCCTGTGTACTTTTTATATAAGACATGGCATTGATTGGTATAAACAACATTATAATTTGAAATAACAAACATATATTTTTGCCTCTTGTTCCTTGTATGAAACGGAATAAATTCTTAGGATTTTTATAAATTGCATAAAAAACTCGTCATCATTAGCCATAATTGATGATGAATTTTTGCATTAATCAAGAGCTTAAAATGAAAGATGTTTACGATTCGACTTTACCAAGTGACAAAGACAAACTCAAAGAAGTCAATAATATCTATCAAGAAGTATATAAATAAAAATCGATTCTTATGGCAAAAACTAAATAAAAAGAGTAGTACAAAAGACCTTTTTTTAATTTTTCTTCTTTTATAGATTAAAGCCAATTTTCCATCAGCAAAAAAAAAAAAGAGTCCGTCAGTTGCAGTTGCATGATGGTACATGCGTGTGCTCTCCTACGCAGATATTTTTCATTATTTTTTTGCATTCTTCCAATATTGTTGTTTTAATCTTAAATCGCTTTTATTTAAACGTTGTTTATTTATTTTTGTTTTTTCTTTTCTTTTACTAGTCATTAGTGTGTAAAGATTCATGTAAATCTGTGTCTTGTAAATTGTCCGCATGTGTTTCTCTTTTATTGGTTTATGGTTTGCCTGCAGTTGACTGTTTTACGATCATTTTATATTGATCTGCATTTATTTTTTTATGTTTTTATTTTTTATATTTTGCTTGTTGGATTGTTTATTTGTTTGATCTGTTGCTCTGTTACTCTGTGTAGAAAATGTCCAATTTGTGTTTTGAAGTTGTTGGTAATCAATCTCAATTGACTTGTGATCTTGAAGTGTCACCAATTGGCTTGGCGTGACGCACAGTGAAACTATTCAGAAATACATTCAATATTAAAATAGTAAAATATACTGGGTGTTTTGGTATGACGTTTAGCTTAAGTCAAAGAATTCTCTAGCAAGCGTTGAGAGTTTTTTTTAATAACTAGATTTTATATATAAAAAATTTTAACAAAATTTTAGTTTTCTGCTATGAATCAAAAAGCTTCAGCCTTATTTCATAAATAAAGATTTAGAATTCTTGCTTAATTTGTATTTGAATATTGTGTTACTCTGCAAGATGTCTTGTAATTATTTTAATATTAAAAATTACACGATGTAAATATTTTTACTTCTATGAAAAATAAACAAAAGAATTCCTTATTGCTATTTCTATAATTTTCTTTGTTTTTTTTACTTATACATTGATTTTTTTTTGATCAAAATTCACCAAAATCTATTCCGATTAACATTCGAAATTTATAATACCTTTCCAACATTAATAAGTTCAGAATTATTCAATTTCCAAAGGCCCATTTATCAAAACTTACAAGTGTTATAATAAAAGTAAAGTAGTAGTGAAAAATATATTTTTTATATTAAAAAAATTATGATTTTTAAAAATTTTATATATTTATTTACATGAAAATAATAATAATGATTTCAAATGCTTGCATTGTTGCACTGTATTTCAATAAAAAAAAAACCTTTACAAATGTATGTTGGAAGCCCTTTCCAATGCTATTGTATAAGGTTCAAATAAACCATAAATCGTTGCAAATAGTTCTTTCTAGCCAC
Source organism: Tachina grossa (assembly GCA_949987645.1). Lineage (NCBI taxonomy): Eukaryota > Metazoa > Arthropoda > Insecta > Diptera > Tachinidae > Tachina > Tachina grossa. Next base: position 21,596,033 of record OX465276.1, on the reverse strand, counting down.
ATAAATTCAAACTAATATCTTACTGTTAGATTAAAGAACTTGTAAAAATTTTTAATTTTTTTTAGTAATCATCCCACTGTGCAATCCCATTATTACCATAATATTACATAGTATTAAAGTACATTCCGAAAATATTATAAAAAAAATTATGAAGAAAAAAACTTAACAAAGATTGATGTTTCTTTTCTTAATAATTGTCTCTAAAAAAGTGAATGCGAATCACTTCTCATTTCAAAATTTTTTATATAATAAAATTTAAATGTTATGGAGCTGTCTCAAACAGTATGTAGCGAGAAAAAAATATAATTTTTTTTTTTAATTTTTTTTTTAATTTCAGATACAAATATCTGATGTGATTATAGTAGAAGAAAAATAAAATAAAAATATCAACTACTCCTACAATTTAGTTAAATGCACAAGGCAAGGACGTATGCAAAAGGATTGAAGTAAATCTACGAGTTATAAAAGGAAAAAGTACGTGAGGTAGTTAATGAGGAATATTGTTTTAAAAATACTCGCCTTTTAATTAAGTAAATAATATTCTACAAATTAAAATAAAGTAAAGTGCGAGTGAGACATCATCAATATTTTTGATACGTTTGAAAGGCTTTCTGATGCCATTATATAAGGAAAATAGTATCATGTTAGTGTATCTTTGAGAGCCTTTGTATAGACCTGTTCAAGAGGACCTCATAAGCAGAGTCTAACTAATCTCATGATGTCGTTGAGCATTGTCAGCGCTTTCCTATTGAAATAACATATCATTGGTGTTCACATCATCCAACTCTGGCCGAAATCAGTGGATAATCATCGTTATACAGCACTTTATTGACAGTGACAGCCTGGACTAACGAACGTCGTTCTCACATAAATATGCATGTAAGACACCGCCAACCCAAAATCTAAACCATAGGCTGTGTTTAGATCTGTGTGCCATGTGCCACACAAGCGTAAAAAAAGCATAACCACTAATTACTAATAAAAAATAGTTTGATTCAGACACGTTTTTATTAAGATAAACGGTTTCATACATAACTAATAGACAATTTTATAGAATCTTACATGATTTGAAGTGGTTTAAATCAATAAATATATGTCTGAATCAAACAGTTTTTCATTAATAATTAGTGGTTACGTTTTTTTGGGCACATGGCATAATAGAAATGCCAGATGTAAACTCAGCCATACAATAACTTTTTCACGATGCCTTGGATAATGTAGACCTTCATCCGTAAACGAGCATTAGTGCTGATGATGATGAATACAAGGGCAAGTTTCCAGGGTTTGGGTGCGCCTGTGGATAAGTGATAGCGATGCTAGCCTCTCAGTCCAGAGATCATGGGTTCGATTCCCACTATAGACACTGGGTGTTTTCGCAGGCAAGCTAATCGCTTTGCGGGTTGTGTTTGTGTTTGTTAAACAAAACTGCTGGTGGTCCTTTAAGTGACCTCATGTTGGGGTTTAAGTGATTTTATGCTCCTTGTGCTTCATGAAAACCTAATATTTATATGGAGAATGAAAGCCAAGCCCGTTGAAATTTAATATCTCTTAAAAATAAAAATTTGACCGAATATGACCAAAATTTTGGAATAACAGAAATTCAAAAAAAATCTGCCAAATTTATGAACCGCAAGATTAAGAGAAGCTGTGGCAAATCCAAGTAAAATTAGTGAAAATTGAACCTCCTATAGCTCTTGAGCCCATCCAAAGGTTTTTCAAAAGTAGTTCACCCGGAATCTGAAAAATGAAATGGTTTCATTTTGAGAAGGATGATTCTTGGAACTTCTCCTGCACAGAAAATCTTATGAATAGGCAAGAAAACTTGAACAAAGCAAACATGAAAGTTTAAATGGCTGAGCAACACAGTTATTCCCACAATTTTTCCTCCAGCACCTTCTTAGATATATTCCATCAATACTTTATGTCTTGTACGAAGCACTTTCTAATGATGGAATAGAGGAAATTTTGGAAAGAATTTAAGGCCAAGGTAAGGATTAAGATTTTCAATGGACGACTAAGACATGTATGAAAACCCAAAAAAGGTTTCTCAATAAAATATTTTCTAATTTTAATTATTATTCGAACTCCGTTTGTTTCTATATTTGTGATTTGAACGGGCTAAGGTTCATATTGCTTTTGAAGCCAAATTACATGTGATAATTATTAATGAACAAATAACACCAAAGTCTGTTGTAAATACTCTGACTAATAACACATAGTTGAACGAAATAGCCAGCCGTTTTCGAAGGCCACTAAACCTTTATCATCAGCGTTCTTCTGTGTTTGGTCCACTGTGTGTGGTGTCAGTAGATGTAGATTTCTGCTTTATATACTTAGCATTATTGCAAAGGGAATATGAGAATTGTTTTGATTCATCTTATTTCAATTTGCTGAAAGCTTTTTTGTAATGAATTCCATTTGAAATAATGCTAAGTATATAAAGCAGAAATCTACATCTACTCACATGACACACAGTGGACCAAACACAAAAGAACGCTGATGATAAAGGTTTAGTGGCCTTCGAAAACGGCTGGCTGTTTCGTTCAACTATGTGTTGTTAGTCAGAATATTTACAACAGACTTTGGTGTTATTTGTTCATTAATAATTATCACATGTAATTTGGCTTAAAAAGCAATACGAACCTTAGCCCGTTCAAAACTCAAATATAGAAAATATAGAAAATATTTTCTTTTTTAATTTTTTGTTTGTTTTTATTTACCAGGTAGTACAAGTTCGCTTATTAACAAATTAGAAAAAAAATTAAGAAAGTACAAGAGGTTTACTTTAATGTTTATCTGTGGGAATCTGTTTACAAAAAATAATATTTTTTAACTTTTTAGATTACAACATGTCAGAACCTTTTTGGCTAAAAATCAGATTTTACTACGTAACTATATAAAATTTTTTATGGGAGAATGACAAATTTTTCTCACTTGTTAATACTTAATATATGATCCTTTGGCATCTAACCCTCTCATATATATGTAATGCAAACTCTTTTTTATTTATTCATTAAATTATTTTTTTAATTATTGGTCTTATTTAGCGCCTATCAAAATGAATACCAATTTAGAATATCTATTGGTTGTTGGTTTGGGATTTTGTAGGGTTTTTTAATTATGGTTCAAGTCTCCTGAAATTTTTTTTATCAGCAACGAAATGCATCTAGACATGCTAAACCAACAGCAAATACATTTTTTATACTATTAGTTTTTTAAATAAATCACTAGTGGTTTATCAAAATAAATTATTAGAGTTTATCCTTTTTTATGTATTTTTTATTATTTAGACTGTTACTTTGTTCCATTAAAAATAAGTTTATATTATAAAAGCAAAAGATTTGAAATTAACTTTGTTTGCCATTCTTTCAAATACAAACAGCAGCAGCACTTAAAATGCATGTCATTTTCAACTAATTTTCATTTATTTCAGTTGTCTTGAAATTTAGCAGTTTATTTTATTTATTTATTTATTTTTTTGGTGCCCAGAAATCGTTCCAAAAAAATACCAGAAAATAAACAAAAGAAGGCTAAAGTAAAACAAATCTTTGAAATTGAATAGAGCAAGTGAAAGGCATTTGATCACAATTTAACACAAATAATAAACATGATTTTAGCAGGAAATCCAATCAATTGAAGATACAATTTTTTTCAATTGAGAGAAGAAAAAAAAAATAAACAAAGAAAGTAAAAAAAGTTGAAAAAAAAGCGAAACATTAAAAAAGTAACAGCAGTGAACTCGTGTTAAATAATGCCACTGTTAAAGACGCTCGTTTCTTTTGGCAGCAGGCATTCTGCCTCCTATATTGTATCAAAAGTGTTGTAGTGATTGGCATCATTTGTTATTGGTCCCAAGTGAGATGAATACTTGCAAAGTACTTTTAATTGTATCACTTGTCAGTAAATTTAATGCTTTGTGACGCAACATCGAGAAAATTTTTTTTTACAGATTCTAGGAGCTCATAACACAAGCAAAAATTTTTCGTGATTTGCCTATTTACAAATAAAATGTTTTCAAAAACTACTTTTGACTCTAGACAGCACTGCCAGTTTAGGGTATTTGTCCCCGAATTGGGGAACTTTTTTTTCGTGATTGGGGATGAAAATTTTGTTTTGGGGATCTGGGGATCTGGGGATTTTAGGCGATTTTTTGAGGATATTTTGTATAACTGATGGTAACAGAAATGATTTTTGAGCTAAAAAATGTGCGTCTGAGAAGTCTACAAATGTGTGTTACTATTCATAGTATATGGTTTCTAGTAAAGAAGAAGTATCAAGGCAGATTAACCAACAATGAACAATACCAAAACAAAAATAAGTAACAAAATGGAATATGAGTTGTTGAAAGCACTTCTTAGAACAAATAGGCACTTTAAAAATAATTCAATTTGTTTTGACAAATTTAGTCCTTTTGCTGAAATGCTGAAGCTTTCTAATACAAGTACTATGTACAAAAAAAAAAAAAATAAAATCTGAGGCTGTTGAATCAGAAGGTTTTGATTCTGAAGTTTTTGAAAAGGTAAACTTTGGTTAATTTTTTTATACTTGTGTATATTAAACTATGTGTAATTTTTTCTTTACAAGTTTTACAAGTACATATTAAATTAATATGAATGTAAATATAGCTTTCGATATAAATAAATTTTATTGAAGATATATGTTATTTTTGTCAATAATTTTTAAATAAAATAAAAAAATTTTATTTTTTTCACAAAAGAAAATATTTGAATAAAAAAAATCAATTTGGAGATTTTCGGGGATGAAAAATCAAAAATTTCGGGATAAGCTATAGAAAAAACTGACATTACTGACTCTAGAAAAAAACTTCGAGCCTTAAGAGTACTGCTTTAAATTTTATTTGTCGTTTTAGTGAACTAGGGGCTTACATCCTGTTTCCATAATTCAGGCAGGTGACCCATCCAAAAGATATCTGTAAAAATCAGTCAAACAAATTGTCTCCAATGACCTACAATTAAACACAAATCGAAATCAAAATTTTCAACTAAGATTTCAAATCACTTTTCTTATTTGGTACAATTTTATTAAATATGTAGAAGAAGGAAAAAAAAGTAGATGAAAATAGTACCAATTGCCTCATTTTCTGTTCTCTTGCAATGATTTTGTTTTTAGCAGTTTGCTGTTATTGTAAATTAAACTTATTTTTTCCACTTCTAACTGATGTTTATTTTAACTACAGCGAACAGCAAATCGATGTATAGTATGCACATTTTATGTTGATGTTCTTTTTTTGTGTTTCTATACGTATTAAATGTCCTGTGTACAAGTCGTTTGTCGTCGTCTCTCTTTCACCATCTCTCTGTCTGGCTGGCGTGTACAAAGCTGAAAATCATTTAGACATTTACATTGTGTTGGTACAACTTTAACTTTTAAATTTCCTACTTAAATTGTTGTTGTTGTTGTTGTTTTTTAATTGATTCAATGTTGTACGAGTAGTTGCTGCTGATTACTGCCACGACTACTTTATTTGCTGCTTAACAAGTGGACAATTATAGTTGGTGTTGTTGTTGTTGTTGTTGTCGTTGCTGCTTTGATTAAAAAAAAGAAGTCACTTTTTTGAATGCGCATGAAAATGTAAAAAAAAAATAAAATTTAGTACAATTCACCATCAGAAGCGTGACTTTAATTTTATTTTTATTTGATTTTTAGTTTTTTTTTGTTGCTTTATTTTATTTATTATTTGATTTTGTAATAAATTTTTATTTTTCGTAAAGAAATTAAGCTAATTTTGGTTGCAAATTGATTTTACAAGTTAACGCTAGATTTGAATTTGTTTATTGATTCGAGGATTTATTGCAATAGCTTCAAAAAAATTATTTTAAAATATTTATTTGAGCAATAATTGTAAATCGTTTGGTAGTAGTGACTTCTGAGCTAAACTCATTTATATTTTTTTTTTGATTAAAATTTTTCTGGAGAACATTTATTACTATGGAGTTTGAAATGTCTCATGACAGCGAGTGAGAATGGAATAAAGGGCAGAAACTACTTATAAGAAATTTTGTTCGAAAAATTTTTCAAATTCAGCTTTACAACTGCAATCATATACATATAACAAAACAATAAAGTGTTTACTCTTCAAAACTGGTATCAAGTACAGGGTGGGTGGCGAATTTTGCTACACAAAGGAGAACACTAGCAACATTGGCATTCAGCTCCCTGTTTTTATAATTTATACAAATCATTGATTCTTATTTTATGCATGTGTTGCATCTTAACAACAACTTTAGATTGAAATAATTGTTTTAATTTGAAATTTAGTTGTTGGTGGTTCAGCGTTGTCTATATGCATTTCATTGTTGCTGTAACAAATCATCAGTAGACTTCACCCAGGAAAATAGAATAGATTCATATCGGATATGGATTATTGTCTGGGTTTTTTATACATTTCTAAGCCTACTATGCTTATTTTTCTTTTGTGATTTTCAAAAATATTATTATTTGTGAATTCTCAAATAGTTTTTGAAAGTCTTTGCATAAGATAAGATGTTTGCGACTATTCAAAATGTAAGGTTGATGTCTACGGATGATTTATTACAGCAACAATGAATAGCATATAGACAACGCTGAACCACCAGCAAATAAATTTCAAATTAAAATAATCTTCTGAAAATTTGTCGAATAATAAATTTCTTTGATAATAATTTTAAATAATTTAAATATTGTCATTTAAATTTTTAAGTTTCCTGCTTCTGTTGCAATTGGACTCCATTGGGAGGCATATAAATGTTAAGTTTCTGGAAATAATTTTATTTGGAATAAGTCGGTGTATCTCTGCCTCAACGGGCCTGTATTCGAGTGATCTTGCCCCATCATGTTCAAAAATGGCTGGAATATATTTTCTTCAAAAAAGTACTATCCTGTGACTCCAGCTGGGCGCCATTCTCTTTTGTGAAGATTTTATGGATTAGAGTTATTCTGGATTCCAAAATTTTGCCCATTAATATTACGTTTATTTAAGTGGTAGCTTATTTACTCTTTTAGCAATTTCAAACCAGTGGCATATCAATGTGTTTTTAATTATTTTACTAGAAATATCATTCTTTTAAACTTTAGAGAAAAACTTATTAAAATTAATTTGGCTCCCTTAAACTATGCTGCCCTAGGCTCAGGCCTAATGAGACTCAACCTGAGTCAGTCATAGGATTAAACATGTTTTCTGCTCATTCACCTCGCGTGTGATTTGAACATTGTAGGTATACAAATTTAAATCTGTGTAGTATCGCCTGCATTGATTACCAACTGATACTCATCTGAACAAATGAGTTTCTGAATGAAACACTTAGAATGGCCTGATAAGGCTTTACAGAAATTGTGCTATGCTCAACAAACGAGGTTGGCACCTGCTGGCAGCCGTTCCTCCGAATGTTATCCGAAGCTTCCTTTGGATGGAAATTATTGACTCGAATGTTGATAAGGGCTCACAATCGAAATAATTATTTTGTCATTTCAATTCTGAATTTGTATTCAATCAAGATAGTGTTTCATCAATCACTGTATATTTAAAAACACTTAAATTTTAAAACAAATTTTCAATTAATATCGAGCACTACAACTAATGGCTCTTCTCCATTTTCTCTTCCATATTATCATACCACGAAAATAACAGTCAAGCCTCGGTTAGTATAGTAATTGGTAAACTTAACTTGGAAAGTGGTTTTTATAATAAGAACGGCTACAAAAAAGAATCAAATACTAAAATTTTTGATAGAGAACGCTCAAGCTGATGCACTGTACCGATTTTTTTCGGCTCACTCTTACAATCATCATGAGTTATAATTAAAAATTCAAGATTGACATATTTTTGAATTTTTCCTGGGTTCCTTATTCCATGTAGCTCCAACATTTAAGTCTTGATTGCTTTAATAAATTTTTTAAATTTTTTTTTTCACATATACTAAAAGGCCTTTTTTCATATAATTTCTAATAATAACAATGTAAACAAGTATAATCTCAGTTGTATTACTATTCCAGGCTTCAATTTTTTATAAAGCAAAAATCACAGAAAGGAAAACGATTTTTTTTCTTAAGCCACCAGTGGTGGTCTTTGTGATCTTCTAAAGATTACAACATAAAACAAACTTTATAATATTCGTTTTTTCACATGATGTAAATTTTTGTTTTTGTTGAATTTTATTTCTTAGCTTCTTTCAAATCTTTTCTTTAAGGATTTTCGTTGTCTAAGAGCTTACAATTGTTTTATGCAAAAAAAAACGCCTTAAAAGTCTAGAGAAAAATATGAAATAAATGCAAATCTAAATTCATCATTGTTACACAATCTCTATTACTAAAAAAAAAAAATTAAGCACAGCAACCAAGCAGAAGTGGCCCCGTGGTTGTTGGATTACAACCCATTGAGCCAATCAGCTTAAGGAGTAGACAAGAAAAAACCAAATAAAATTTTTTTTAAGGTAAAACACATGTGTTTATGGGAAAAATACTTGTTCAAAGATTTGAGAGAAGAAAAAAACAGAAATCATATTACATTAATAAATTTGTTTTAATAAAATTATTAATACGAACAATCGTCTGAACAGCTTATTGCAGCTGTGACGCACACACAACAATGTTCTTCTGTATCTAGATTAAGAAAAAAAACATTGTATTAAAACATACTTACAATGCAAATAAATCATCTAATTACGTACCATGTTTGCCGACTGCGATTATTTGTAATATTTGTATTAAATATAATTATTGTGATTATTAAATTATTCTGATTTCATTGTGTTGGATGACAATGTCATGAATTGAAAGGCAAAATTAAAAACATAGAATATACATGCAATTTTACACTGTCTTAATAACTACTGTGCAGCGCTATTGATTGAATTTAAAGTTAATTCAATTGATACAGTGGACAATAAACTTAATATAATTTTAATTATAAAAAAAACTTGCATTTAGAAGCGTTTTACATTTTTGTAATATTAAGTTGTCAACACTGAAACATGGTGAAATTAAAAAATAATAGATTTTATTTGCAAAAGAAGAGAAAACTATCATATTAAGAAAAATTGCCAAAAAAAACTACTAACATGAAACTAAAAAGAGCATACGCTTAAACTAGGTTACATTTGTGACTGCTGGTAAGTAAGGATACAATTTTGAATTCAGCTCATTTGGGTCCAGTACAAAGATGCCTTTATGCCAACTGGGAGTTGAAGAGAAGATAGTGAGAAAAGGTGATAGGAAAGGTATAGTGATAGAGAAGATTAGGTGAATGAAGGAAAATATAGAGGAAAGCTTCATTGTTTTTACAACTCTTGTTTTTGAACGTGTTTAATTATGCAGTATTGCAACGCCTCTGGTGTCAATGAGGTGTATTAAATTTTGAAGATGTGTTTAGTAGCCATTTTATTGGTAATTTTACTTTGCCCATGATTCTGCCGATAAAGGAGGGTGCTCTAATGTTACATTTCGATTAGTATCCGCTTAAATCGGTGTAGTTCAATGACCAGTGTCTATGCCTTCATCACTTGTACTTTCCTACAACAATTGGTACAATTGCCTAATACACACCAGATAAATTTGTGGTGTTGCTATTTTTTTTATCACTGTCAGAGAACTGCCTCGAGCCTCGAAGCTTCGATTTTGTAGTCAACGTGCTAACTACTTCAGCCAACACCACCCTTATAAGACCATTATAATATTGCTAAATCATCGAAAAAAATTCACTAAAACAAAAAATCACCAATCCAAAAAAAAAACACTGAAAGAAAATATGTGACCCACAGTAAAATATACAAAGACAAAAATGCAAATGCAGAAAAACGCATTAAAATAAGTAGTTAAAATAGTAAAAATTGCTTAAACAGATAAAATTACCTAAATTGAAGAAATGGCAGCTGAAAGTAACTCGTTTTATTTGATAAATTTCCAAAATAACAAAAAGTCACCAATACAAAAAAATGCTAAGACAGAAAAAAACTCCTTAAGGTCATGACTAATATCATACCAAGTCGTGCAATCTACGACAAAATACAACCCTGGTGTGAGGAATTGTTATTGTCTTTTGAAATTTTTCATAAACTCCATCATACCAGGGTGGTATTTTTTGCGTAGATCGCACGACTTTGTACGATAGTGTATTACAGCCTTTAATGGCAAGACAAAATCGCCAATATGAAAAGGAGAGAAAAAAGCTGAACTAAAATTAAACCTCTTATTAGAAGAACCATCATTCCTTCCTATAATCATTTTTTGCCCCCATTTTATTTAACGTTAAAGCAGTATTTTTATTTAAGGAATAATCTCTTAGTCATTTTTGTATTCAGTTAATTTTATCAATGAAATCTATTTGTTACTAAATAGTGTTATTGATATGTTTATTTGCTAACACTACTAGTCTTATTTATTTTTTTTGTCAGTTTAGACAAGTCAAATTAACTTATAACAAAACAAAAGGTTTTTGTTAAGATATTTGTTTTAAAGAAAAATTGTGGTAAATATGCCAAAATATAAATATTACTCAATTTAACATTTAAGAAATTTATTATTCGACATATTGTCAGAAGTTTATTTTAATTTGAAATTTATTTGCTGGTGGTTCAGCGTTGTCTATATATTTCATTGTTGCTGTAACAAATCATCAGTAGACTTCAACCACACATTTTGAATAGTCACAAACCTCTTATCTTATGCACAGACTTTCAAGAACTATTTGAGAATTCACAAATAATAATATTTTTTGAAAATCACAAAAGAAAAATAAGCGTAGTAGGATTAGAAACTAATGCAAAAAACCCAGCAAATAATTTATATTCGATTTGAATCTATTTTATTTTTTTTTACTCAATTTATTTTCCTTGTTTCCCCACTGTGCCTTCTCGAGACAATAATTTTCAATTCAAACAACACAATACAACAACTAATTATTATTTTGCTCTGGAGGCATTCAAGCAAAACAGTATTCATTTCTATTATTATTATTATTTTAATTTGCAACAATACGATTATTAATGCTTATGTGTATGTATATTCTGCAGCTGATTTGAATTAAATTCCTATTGGTCAATAATGCAATAATCACACAATTACTATAAGTATTTGTTACGTAATAGTTATTTTTTTCTGTTTCTATTGCCACTATCAACAGTTAATTTACTTTTTCCTTTTCTTATTCAGTTCGTTATATTAATTGTCTTATTGGCTCTTTGACGCCATTTTTGTTTTAAGTTTTTTCTGTTGTTTTTTTTTCTTTTTGAGATTAATGCTATTAACTGTGGTGTCAAATTTATTTGTTGTATTGTTTTCAGTATCAATAATTCATGCAATTGCTGTTGCTTCTGGTAAATAACTAGTTAGCGCAAGTAAAACAAAAAGTTATTTGCATTATATTACAAACAAAAGATTTGTTTTAGAAATACTAAGAAATCCGTGGGAAATGACATATTTAAATTATTTTAAAATTGATAGTGTTAATAAAAAATTTCTTAGTGAATATTAATTATAAAAAAAGGTTATATTGCTAGTGGAATGCATGCAAGATTTTCTTGCAAAATGCTTTCAATAAATTATAAAATGCTTAATTAAGAAAATTGTTATAATTTTTCTAATTTTTTTTTACCGATGTTAATTCATAGATGTTATTAAAAATATTCAAAAATAGCATATCTATTTTCCCCACAATTTCCAGTTTTATCTTTTTTATTATAAGCTGATATCAATATCTGTGCACCATATCTTACATCTTTATGAAAAACTTAATGCTTAATGAGATGTTCAAAATATGCATGAGTTGCAGATACTTATTTCCGCTAAAATAGAACCTTCTGAAGATCCGTCCTCACATTAACTCCGTGGACATAAGGAAAAAGTGCTTGAGTCATATTGAGAGCGCTTTTAAGCGTTCTTATTCTTTGCTAACCTTTATTTTTTTAAGCAAACATTGTTTTAAGCACTATAAGTAATATATTTAAGTTGAAATATACCAAAGTATAATTTAAATTATGCTCTTATTCCTAATCAGATTAGAAGTCTAACAGAGATAAAATGCAAGTCATAATGCTATAACGTCCTGAAAAATCTCACAAATTTATTGAAATTTTGACCATATGCAGATTACGGAGGTACAATTCACTCAAAGTCAGCTTATCTGGACTAGCGCAATTTTTCCTTTTTGCCACAGAGCTATAAATTTATATCCAAACCATTTCGATACTTGGTTGCTTGTTGCGGACTTTGCTAAATTTTCCTCACTTTGAGTCACAAAATAGCTTTTATAAAGCTCCAGTCAATATTCTGTCTTACATATTTCGTCGTTCCAGTTGAGTGACATTAAATCCTTACCCTTATAACCTTTTATTTTAAGGTCTCTGGTTTTTATATTAAAAATTGTTTGTTTATATTTCGATATTTTTCCCATCCTGTGTGTGGCTTCTTCCTGAAAGAATTAGATAATATTTAAAAATTCTCATATTAATTTAAAACAAAACTGCAGGATATTTCAATAGGGTCATGAGTATTTTTAAGCAAAATCATCAGCTTTTTATTTAATTATAAAGATAAAGGTATCCGAGTAATCAATAAAATAATTGCAGGACCAAATTCTTTTCATGCCCAGTTGCAGCTGTACATCTTCCATAGCTCCATGAATCCTATCTTTTAAATCTGTAATTGTTTGAGGATCTTTTGCAATGACATTATTTTTTCTTAACTTGGAAGAAAACTACTAAAACCAAGTACGTCCGTGTCAAATTATGATCGCCTCTTCGATGCCCAGGATTTTTTTACGTAATACAAAGAAAGTATTGTTACTTAAAAGGCACATAGAAACATCTTTTCGAATATAAACTTCACTCACATCATAATTGTTGTTCAATGTTGGCGATATCGTAGTATTTTCCCTGTAATACTTACTCCAGCCCCATTTTAGAAAAATGACCGAATGACCCTGCCAGACTAAAAATCATACCAACTTGTCACACGTTGAAGGTGCAAAGGTTTTTCGGTAATAATTCTTGGGATTTTCGAGTCCCAAATGCAAAAATCCTGCTTGTTAACATTGCACCTTATTGTTAACATCAGCATTCTAGATAATTTTTCTATAAATAAAATCAATCAACAAAAAGACACGTTTGATCACGAGTGCACAAAGGCGTAGCTAAACATTAAAGGCATTAGAACCTATATTATTACGCAAAATATGATCAAAATACATTTTTGCAATGCTTAATTCCAAAAACCGACGAAAAATTGACAAACCTGGACTTATTCAACACTATGGACTTGTTATCAGTTGTCTTTGAGCGACCTGCACAAATTTAAGTTTTTGTATCATTAATTTATTCCAAAAGCTCCACTTTTATTACAACCTTAACAATTGTTTGCCAAGAAAGTGCTTTAAAATTTTTTTAGTTTTATGAAATGTGCCAGCGAAATTTTTTGCCTTTTTGTAGTGAAAGTTAATAATTTCAATGCGTTGTTAAAGCACATATTCTTTAAATTTTAATAATGGTGTAGTTTTATTGGCCATCGGATATATGTATAAGGATTATAATAATATCGCAATTTTAGACACTTAATCGGTATTGTTAACTTATATAGGTATTATTAAAAATTTAGGTAATTTTAAATTCTAAGATATTCAAACCATACGGAAATTAGAACAAACATTTTTAATACATTGCATGATCTCATATTAGAACCGTTAGTTCCAGTCCTCATAGATTTTCTTTGGCTTCCACTTTCTTTAAACTATGATGAATTTTGATGAAATGGTATGTTTTGTGTTTGTTTTACATAAATACAATTAAAAACATCTATGCGGAAGTGTCTTTGTGTATTTTATAAGCCAAGATGCAATTTGTTTTATGTTGGTTCTTATTAAAAAAATTATAACTTTTCGAAAATTGGCTCTATATGTTGAGCAACTACTGTAGTACAAAACTTTTCATGTATTTTTTTTGTGCACATGTGTGTGTAATAATTTAAATTCAGTTTTTAGTTTGTTTATTATATTATTCACAAAATTAAGTTCGCTCTGAAATCAAGTTCTTTTCTTAAGTCTTTTGTTTAATGGTTACTTATCTAATCCAGCAGTAGCACTGAAAAACGAAAAATATTAATTATTTAAAGTTAATTTGCTAGCTGAAATATGTTATTATTTTAAAAAATGTAATAAGCTTAAATATTTCAATTTCACGTTTGTTTCTTAAGTCTTTTGTTTTTTAATAAGATGGATTTATCTTAAGAGTTCTATCTATTCTTTTACCCACAAACTAAAAATTTCAACACCATGTGTGTTTCTTAAGTCTTTTGTTTTGCATCAAGAAGAAATTCTCTCAGAGTTCTATTCCTTTAACCACAAACTGCTGAAAACTTAAAATTAATATAAAAAATTAATTCAATTGTTCAACAAGATTTGAAATCAACATCATCTTTTAAGATCTTTATCAATTGTGATAAAAAACTTAGCTTGTAAAAGCGTAAAGCTTTTAAAATAAAATAAATTTAAATTACGCATGTTTAAGAAAACTAAAATAAAAAAAAAGTGAAATATTATGTGCAGTTGTGTGTAAAAACAACATATTTATATAAAACTCTTTTATTTTTGCTTTATAGCGGGAGTAGAAAGAGGACAATAATAAAAAAATGCAAACATTACTGCAAAAAAAATCAAAGTCTTATATAAAAACTTATATGAATAAATTCTAAAATCAGCCACAAGTCTTACAAAAATGCTTACATACACAAACAAACAAACATATTAAATAGAGGCGTATCTGTACAATACAAAAGCCAGCATTTGTCTGCTGTAGATAATCTGTGATTTAAAAACTCCTACAGGTCAGACGAGCACATCAATTACTTTGGCGCTCACAAATAAAATGTATTCCTTAAAAAAAAAATATTAAATAAACAATAACAATCGTATATACGAATATTTACCCAAGATATTCTTAGTACCTTAACGTTTAAAATTCACTTTAGCCAAGTAGAATAATATTAAAAGATTCTTTTTTATATTCCTCTTTCGGTAGAGCACAGAACTTAGTTCATTTCAAACAAATTTGTATGCAATATTACATACCAACTACAAAAACAACCACTGCGCAAATGCAATAAGTGACCTCTCAATTTAACGTGGCATCTTACATGCAGCCATAACTACGCAAAATTGTGTATAGAGTGCAACGTTATTCTTTTCATCGCTTAGACCTGGTAATGTAAACACATGTATGCATATGTTTGACTAGATGTAGTATGTTTAAATGTGAACGTGCCACAGTTACTAAATATTTGTAAAGCAAAAAAATAAAAAAAACAAATAACCAAAACGCAATTGCTGCTTTAAAGCGAAAAAGAAGATGTTTTTGTTAAATATTGTTAATGCTTAATAACTAACACAATTTTATACACCCTAAACTTTTTGTTGTCCACACAATACTTAAGACGTATACATTGAAGTTTTTCATAATTAAAATTAAAAACAATATTGCAAAATTGTAGTTTGTGGCTTGTGGTTTTCATTGTATTCGTATTGTGTTTTATATTTGCTCTAAAATATCAATTGAATGCAAAGCTCGTATTAAGCCACAAACAATCACGAAGGATCTGGGCGCCCATAATCATCATCTTCCTGAAAATATTTATCTTGTTCTTATTTTGTTATAAAGGCTGTATATACTGTGGTTTCTCATAACGTAAGTTTTGAAACGTTTTAGAATCCTTCTACATATTATTAAATAATTATTCACAAAAATTATGTCATGAGTCTTTGCAAGACTTTTTTTTTAAGAAAATTTCGTTTTTTTTATTTTATCTGTTAGTTTTGTTGTATTATGATCTACTCGTAGTATCTACCACCACCATCAAATAAAACTTGAAAACCAGATTAACACATTAAAAAGGCATTAACATAATATATTCTCCATTGTAACCACTGTGCTGCATGGAAACATTATGCAAGTTTCCACTTTTAACGATACATCTGCATTTAGCACGCGGCCTTATGCCCACAGAATTTAAAAACAAACAATAATTTTACATTGTGGGCTTATATGCGTTGATTGTTTTATTATGATGATGTTAAATTATTGTAATCCACACTGGTAATCTTCTACAGAAACACACAGCAAAAAAAAAAAAAAATACAAGCGACGGATAACTCTGTCGATGGGTTATTTAACTTCAACTTTTGGCAGATATTTTTTCGTTATCATCAGCCACATTATCATCATCAAAGAGAACCAAAGAAAAAACAAATAACAATAACAAATTTAACAATATTTGAGCAACTAAAATCATAGTAATATGCCAACCAGTGTTGCCGCTTAACAAACATAGACATACAAAGTTGTAAAGGTAGTATCAGTGACATTATTAGCCAAAAAATTTAATTTTATAAAAATAATTATATAAATAAAAATAAAAATTTTTAAAAAAATAAAAAGTAAAAAGTAAATATGAAAGTATGAAAGTATCTTTCAGGAAAGGACCTTGTAAAAAAGTACTTTATAAAAAAAGTTAATTTAAACACATACCTTTTAAGAAAATACCTTGTAAAAAAGTAGCTTTCAAAAAAGTACTTTTTGAAAAAATTAATTTTAAAAGAGTACATTTTAAAAAAGAAACTTTTCAAAAATACCTTTTGAAAAAGTACATATTAAGAGAGTACCTTTAAAAAGAGCAGGTTTTAAAAAATTTACTACCTCTTTGAAAAGTACCTTTTAAACAGAATTTTTTTTTTTATGAAAAATATCCATAAAATGCTCCTGTCACAAGAGAACCTTACAGCAGAGTGTCTGCTAAAAAAAGTACTTTTGAAAAAAGGACCATCTTTTGTTGTCAGCTTGAGAAGTTTATTGAAAAATTAGTTTTTATTTGCTTTCAGCTGTATATTTTCAGCTGGAATTATTGAAACAATTACCTTCTAAAAAAGTACTTTTTACAAAATTAACTGCAAGTAAAAAAGTACTTTTTATAAAAATTGCATTTAAAAAAAAGTAAAAGGTACTTTTTTTAAAAAAAGAAACGTAACTTTTGAAAAAAATAAAGAAGTGCTTTTATTAAAAATATCTTTGAAAAGAGCATATTAAAAAAAAATACATGTTGGCTCACTTGTCACAAAGTACATACTATACTCTTTTAGCAAGTACTTTTTTAAAAATAGTTTTTCATAAGCTACCTATTCAAAGAGTCCCAAAAAGTCACTTGTGAAAAGTACCTTTAAAAAATAGAGCTTTGAAAAATTTTAATTTGCAAGTTCTTTTTAAAAAAAGTTTTTTTTTTTTTAAATTATACCTTTCAGAAAAATTTATTTCGGCATTTCTTAAGATACGGTCACACTTGTCAAACATTTGCCCAAAAAAGCGTAACCAACAAACACAAATGAAAAAAGTTTTGATCCAGACACTTGCTTATAAAATTAAACATTTTCTAACACAACTAGTAGATAATGTCATAGAATCCAATATTAGTGGATACTCTTTAACTTGACAAACTTTTGTCTGAATTGAAAGATTTTTCATTAGCTATTAGCGGTTACGTTTTTTGGGCAAATGTTTGACAACTGTGACCGTTGTAAATTTAGTTTTTTAATTTTATATATTTTAAATTTATAAATTCCCACCAAAAAAAATTATATATGGTCCATATATTTTTAATATATGAATGTATATAAATATATATGAATATGTATGAATTCATGCATGGAAATGTATGGGATTATAGATGGCAAAACCATTATATATGAATTGATATATAGACAAATATATGAAATGTATTATAATATATGAACTCATATATGGAAATTTTAATTATGAAGCTCTTCATGTGTGATTCTTATATAGAAATAAGATGTTATATATGGTGACATATAAAAATGTATGCATACATGATATATCAAATAATATCGTATTTGCAATCCAAAAAGATTAAATTTTATTAATTCGATCTTTTTCCCTCTTTTTAATCACTGTTGAATTAGAAGTCTGTTAAAAAATACATAAGCGGATGCAAAGTTAATATGCGTAGAGTCTCAAGGTTTAAAAAATAAAAACTCGTGCAACCAACAAATCGTACTTGTAGGATTTTATATATTGTGTTTAATAAATCAAATAATCAAAAAGATAATTCAGTCATTAATTTTATAAAAAGTAACAGAATTCTAAGATATATTTAAAAAACAAAATTCATATAACTGCAAAAAAATAATATTAATATTATAAAAGAAAAATTAATCCGTTTTTATACTAACACTAGAGTATAAAAACGGATTAATTTTTCTTTTATAATTGCATAAGTTTTTAATCTGATTATATGTTGTGTGCGAATGTGTGTTTTGTGTTTTTTTTTAATAATCGATTCACATGTTCTATTAAAATATCGAATGAAATGTCTTTTAGTTCGTTTAGTATTATTTTGTTTGAACAAATGTTTCATTAAACACAACCTTTCTGTAAAAAATTTTACAAAAAAATAATTCTAATAATTTAATTTATTGCACAGCAGTGCGCTTGTTGAATCAATATGAACTTTGCATACTATATAGGGAATACACATTCATGTATGGAAATGTGTGAATATATATTATCATATATGTCCATATACCCTCATTTTTTGGATCCGAACCATATATGGGATATCATGTATGCTCCATACATATTTTTTTAGCTGGGTTATATAAACTGAATATATATATATATATATATATATATATATATATATATATATATATATATATATATATATATATATATATATATATATATATATATATATTATTATATTATATATATATATATATATATATATACATATATATATATATATATATATATATATATATATATATATATATATATATATAATGTCTTTAATCGAATGTGTATTCTGAAAATGGTAACGCTGTTGATTAGTTAAACATGCTCAACACAAAAAGGATTAAAATGATTGCAATCATCGCTGTATCCTCATCTTCATCTTCCAGAGGAACTTACATCTTTAAGCAATCAAACAAAAACCAATGATACCGATAAAGATTCCTCATGGTGATTTTTTATATATTTGTATTTGTATTGCAAGATGCGCTACGATCAGTCTTTTTTTGCTGCTGGTGGTTTTATTAATACTCAGTCCATTTTCAGCTAGAACTGAATGCATTTTTTATATATGTACTCGCTGCAGTAGTATTTTTTTTTCTCTACAAATAACAATAGACAATAATAATAGCGGCTTGAATGGTCGCTTTAAACTCGCCGTAATTTAACGTTTTATTTTCCATTTTTTTTTTGAAAATTTGCAATATTCTGTGTGTACGTATACAATTTTTTTTATGCTTTTTATTTCGATCTGCGCGGCAATAATTGTTGTTGTTGTTAATATTGATCATTGTATGTATTAAAGAGCTGCGTAAACAGTCTTGAAATATAAAAACGTCATGATTTTTAAATGTATTCACGTCGCATGTATTATACTAAATCAATAATAAATGCTGTCGTACTATAAGCGAAGCACGATGGATGTATTGGTGTATGTGTAAATCAGTTGTAACAAGCGATGTCGCAAGGCAGTGTTTTCTTCTTTACTCTTATACCAACAATACTCAAAAAAATTTCTTTAAAACAGTGTTGTTAACGTTTGTTTTATAAGATTTTGCTGTAGTAGAACATTTGAAAAATCCTTCATGTCTTGAAATTTCTTATAAGATGTCTTATGCAGGAGACTAGTATGTATATGATGTTGCTGATGAAAACAATCTTGTATGTTGGCATAAGTGTGTATATTGCAAAGATGTTATTTGCTTTTCTTTTTTTATAATAATATTATTTTCATTATTTTATCTTAATATACTGATGATGCCCTATTGTGATAATTTTGGGTTGTACTTAAGGTACTTATTTAATATGCAATTTTTTATTTTGCGTCCCATCCGCCTGTATGCCTTTCTGTCCGTTTGCTTTTTGTTTGTTTTTCTGTAAATCAATGGTGAGAAATACTTTAAAGTTTCCTTAATGTTTAACTTGGCTTGTTGCTTGCAGTTTTTTTTTTTTTTTGAAATTTAAGAAGGTGTTTACAAATGTTTTATTTATTAATATTTTATCGAGTTGGATGTTCCCACTCTCTGAGGTATAAAGAATATTTTTAAATAATTTTCGAATACTTCATGTGAAAATAGTATTGTTGTTTAATATATTTATATATTTATAAGTACTATTTAAAATTTTTTTAAACCTTTGCTGTACTTTTGCCTTATAATGCTTGAAAGCCGTCTAAAAAATCTACTGTAGAAAAAAGTTCATTTAAATTCTAACAAAAAAATGTTCAATCATTACTTGAAAAATTTTGAAATTATTTTACAAAATTAGTTACTAAAGTAAAGATAGAAGCATTAAAGAAAAATATAAAGAAACAAAAATTACCAAAAAAATGTTTTTCTTGTGGGCAGTAATGATTTAAGTAGGCTTGTAATTCGACTTATCTGAACGTTGATAAATTAATGACTCAACAAAATATTCAAACATAATTTCTCTTCCAACATTTAATTATGTCTAGTGAAAGATGTTTTTTTTAAATCTTAAAAATTATGTTAATTTATTTTTCAAACAAAACATTAAAGAAAAAAATTATCATGTTTACTTGTGTGCTAAAAACCCATATCGAATAGTTTGTAAAAATTATAGAAAAATTAACAACATTTCAAATATTTATTAAGAGATTAGTGAGCACCGTTTCTTGTTTCAGTTTTGGGAAGTTATTAAAAATATACAGAATTTGAAGAATTTCGAAATAAAAGAGCTTTTAATAGGTGTTCCCTATATCTAAGTTTAAATAAAAGTATATCTAAGATGTTATAGAAATATTACATTTGGCTTACGTGATAATCGGTGCCATTGTAAATCCTATATAACATCTTATAAATGTTCGTTCTATTAAGCTAAGAGGAGTGTAGCTGGGTGTAGTGCAGCTGAGAGGAGTGCAAACTAAAGGATATATCCTGAAGAAGCTACACAACACTGCAGCAAAATATCATAAACTTATAAAATTGTTATCAATTTTCTAGAAAAGGTCGTAAAGCTTAAATAAAACTTATATATATTAAATTAAAAGGTCGAATAAATTATTAAGGGTTTTTCTTAAAATTGCAATTTGTGCAATTGGGCAAACTTGCGAGACTTGTTTCATGAAGCCCCTTTGAACTTTTGCGCAAACACTTTATGTAAATTTGAAACAAACGTCAAAAAGTTCATTTAACAAAAATAAAATAAGAAAATTTCAAGCAATTCTTAAGTTAAAAACGTATTTATATATTTCTGTAAAAATAAAAAAGTGTGTGTGTGTGAGTCTAGAAATTCCTAAAGAAAGCCAATAAAGCAAGAAATTGTTATTTACAAAATGCATAATTGCACAGCTTAATTTAACGATTCAAAATTATTGGGCAAACTTAACAGGTTTGTGTAAATAAATTTCTAAACAAATTTTGACATTTTATTTACGAGAGTGTAAAAATGCACAATTGCACAGTTTGCGAGACTTTTGAACATTCTCATGAAAACCCTTATTATAATATTTAAATGTTGGATTTTTCACCAATTCATCCTTAATTTGGACAAATATATAATTTATTTGAGTTTTAAAAGCCGCTATAGCTTTTGGCTTACTTGTATAGACTTGAGAGTTTAAAAAACCAACACAAGATAAATAACTATATTTAGTGCCGATAACAAAGGTAAAAGAGAAGTCGGATGGTCAAAGTATATTTTGAATTTGAAGTTAAAAAGATCAGCTGAAAATAATAAAATAAAGCTATTTTTGAAAATATATACTAAGAGAAAAATTACGATTTAAGTTTAGGAACGAAATTCCTTAATTTAAATTGCCGAAATCTTAATATTTCAATTTTGAAATTTGATCAGATAGATTGACGTTCTCAAATTTAAGCATAAATCTTAATTTATGGAATGAATTCTTAAAATAAAGAACGTGATCTTAAACTTTAAGAACTCATTCTTAAAATCAAGTACATAATCTTAATGTTAAGATTATATTCTTAAATTTTTAAAAATTTATTTAAGATTTTTATTAAGAACAAAATCTGGAATTCGATCTTAAAATGAGATTTTATTCAAGATTACAATCTTAAATGAGATCTAAAAAAAATTAATATTTTATTTCTGAATCAAAAATTTTCGCATTCAACAGACTATTAAGATTGAAATGATTTAATTTTGAGCGTAAAATCTTGATTTAAGCAAGTTTTTTCCCTTAGTGTAGTTCCGGGTTACACTACTTCTGCGCTGATAGCCTCATATCTTAGATTGCTTTACGTTAGGTTAATCTGGGTGGTCAAAGACCTTACATAGACCGAGATTGATCCTTAGCAATACCAGCAGATGAGAGAGAAGAGAACCTGTAAGTATAGTAGTCTAGTTCGTGGTGTCTGTATCAAATGACTTCCACACATATCTAAAAACTTTAGTAATCTACACAGTTCCACTCTCGATACAAGTTCAAGACTACGAAAAGTGTAGAAAAAAAGTTATATCTAGTGCAGCTTAGACCCGGACAGTGGCATAGTAGATGTCTCAATTAGCCCGTGTTCCTTGTACTTCCTTCAGGTACCGTCAAGAATTTGTCCTATTTTGACAGCATACGAAGCTCTCCCCCCACTAGAAGTCTACTATTGCTACTGTTTAGTAAGAAAAGGAATTTAGTTGATTTGGGATCATAGGAGCACCAAGTTGCAAGTTGTCGTTGTATGCCAACTTTCTTCCACTTCTTCCTTCATCTATCATCCATTTCAGGTAATAAATTAGTTTCCGATCATATACCGTTTCCTCTACCTATAATTGAATTCCCCTTTTGGCAAGTGTATCGGTCATTTCGTTGTCCCTAATTCTTATGTGTCCCCAGACCCAGAACACACATGAATACAACCGAGCAGTAGTTGCAGTCAGCTGAAATTGCTTTAATAGCTGCTTGATAGTCTATATAAATATTTATACACGCATTCAAAGTTAGAGATGTGAAGGCTAACTCTGCTGCCATTTTGGCTGCATTGATTTCTACCTGAAAGGTGCTACAGTGATCAGGAAGTTTATAAGATTCCTCTTTACTGAACTCCAAACACTAAACCGCAGCTCTCGCCCCTCCATCCATCTTTGAACCACCATCAGTAAAAAAGTTGAAACGAGAGCCTTTCGAGTTAAGACTTTCAAGATAGCCTTCTTCCCTTATAGTGATCTGTGGTTTGCCAAAGAAGTTCATTACTGGAATGATGTAGTCCGAACTACACTCCACGTCTTCCAGATATTTACTGTGACCAAATGATCTGTACGACATCTGTCCTATAATCCTGAGTCGGATAACGAATTGTCATGCCACGTTCACTGCAGTTGGTGTTATCTTATACTATGAAGTCCCAATAAAAATTCAAAACCTTCAATATTTTTTAGTAACCGATTTTGTAAAATTTTCCTCCAGAGTATGGTGCTATAAGGATGGTGACGTTAGCTGAAGAAGGGTGGCATTGTTTGAGGGAGGGTGAAGTTAGCTGAAGTAGTTAGCTCGTTGGCTATAAGCTCGAAGGTTTTGGGTTCGGCTTCGGTCTCCGGCAGTCATAAAAAAAACAGCAAAACGCATCTTTCTGGTCACTAAACTTCACCGGCTTCACTAAGGTAACATCAGAATGCCCTCCTTCGTCGGTGTTTTGCAGAATAATCACCAACATAGTAAAATAACCAATAAAATGGATAATACACAAAGCTTTAAAAATTTAGTAGGCCTCATTGACACCAGAGGCACTGCAACACTGCATTACTAAAAACGTGCAAATAAGCAGAGTTGTAAAAAAAGAATGATGAATGAATGAATGAAGAATAACCAATAAAATGGATAATACACACAGCTTTAAAAATTTAGTAGGCCTCATTGACACCAGAGGCGCTGGAACAGTGCATTACTAAAAACGTGCAAATAAGCAGAGTTGTCAAAAAAGAATGAGGGTTTTCTTTATCTCTTCGTTCATCACCTGCTTTCTCTTTCACTTTTCCTTCCAAATTACCCTTTCTCACTATCTTCTCTTCAACTCACAGGTAGCAAAAAGGGATCATTTAATTTAAACCCAAGTGAGGTGGATTCTAAATTTTACCCTTCTTTATCAGCAACCTGCTAACCACCTAACCTAACCATAGAGCTATACTATTTAAAGAAAATGTAATAGGCCCAGAATTGCATTATCGTTCAGTAGACGTCAATTGAAATTTTTTTGGGCTTTTTCTGTACATTCATCATTAAAGATTTAACATTTCATTCCAAATTTCCTATTTATATTAAATGTGTTTTGCTTGTGTAAACAGTGTAGCAGCATTTATTTGCTGATGAATTTGAAACTTTTATATAACTTAACACATAACATTAAAATCAATAAAAATGTTAATACTTGAGTAGGCGTTAATCATAATTTAATCATCTTTTAATGAAAATATTTAAAAAATTTTAAAAACATTTAAGCAAAAACATGTTAATGTTACTGACACTATAACTGATTGCTAATAAATACATGTAAATGCGCATGTATATAGAAAATAAAACCTGCAGGCAAAATTCACAAAATTAGGCCAAAAGTGTGTGTATATATAAAAATATACTTATCTTGTAAAAAATTTATAATTAATCATAATCTTATCATCAAAAGTATTGACGAGACATACACATTTATATTTTAGTAAATATTTCGCTTTATTATTGGTAGTCTTATCGGGAAACCAAAAATCAGGGTTTTGAGTAAAGATATAGGAAAAAAATGAAAATAAATATTAAGTGAATGAATTTTCAAAATATGTATATTTTTCCGGAAAGTACTTTCTAGAATTCACTTTTTACGAGCATATATATCTTTTTAAATGAAGTCAATGAATGCCTACAACTTTTACTTGGTGTTACATTCTTTAGGAAAGGGATAGTGATAGAGAAGACAGGTGGTGAAGGAAGAGATAGCAGAAAGCTTCACTCATTTACAACGCATGCTTTTTAATAATGTAGTGTTTCAGCGCCTTATGGTGTCAAATGAGGCATATTCAATTTTTCTAAGCTCTCTTTGGTAGCCATTTATTGATTGTTTTACTTCTCCAATTATTCTTCTACACAAGAAAGGAGCGCGCTCTGATGTTACATTAGGATTAGTATCTGCTAAAGTTGGTATAGTTCAGTGACCAGTGACTATGCCTTCATCACTGAAAGTTTCCTACAAAAACCAATGCAAAGGCACACTATTGGACAGCAGAAAAATGTATGGTGTTGATATTTAATGACTGTGAGATACCGATCTCGAAGCCAGGACCTTCGGTTTTGTTGCCAACGTGCTAACTAATTCAGCCAACGCCACCCTCATATATTGAACTTATAATAAATTTAATATTAGTGTATTATTTTTATAAGTTTGTTTGACATTGTAATGCTATTTTGTAGAATAATCAACCATGATGTAAGAGTTAATTTTACTAAATTCTTACCGACTGTGTTAGTGTTAGCGTGTTTCTATTAATGGCTCGTGAGAACATTAAAGAAATTTTGAAATATACAAGTACTTATGTGACTTAGCATATATATATTTTTTTTTCATAGAAATAAAGAAACTACTAACCAAACTGGTGGCTGAGAATATGTTTGGTATGTCTATTTTCATTCAGTTTTTTTTTTTTGTAGTAAAAAAACAAGATTTTATTAACCATTTTATTATTTGAATCACATCAGTTGTGTCACTTGAGTTTCCTTGTTTAGATTTCTTTTTCTTATATATGCAAAATAAATACAAAATTTTCCTAGAACTTAAAAGCGTGTCATATACGTGTTTAGTTATTTATCTATTGCAGTAATCGAAAAACTATCAAGTTTTATATAATAAAATTTTTTGTGTGTGTTTTATTTTATTTTAATTCATTTTATTTTATTTTACTTTATTTAATTAACACGAATTCAGTTATTTGATGTGATAGGGGAATAAATAACTTTCTTATTTATCATTGAAGAACTAAAGTCAATAGAAGTTGGTTTTCATTCAAGTCGCAACAATGTTGCCAATTAAGTTAAATTTTCTTCAATCTATTTTTCGATTTTCATAGAGTTTTATTTGAAGAGTAAAAGTGGGAAAATTCACGCACCGATATTGATAGAAATTTTGTTACTTCGGGAATTTTTTTTTGATGTAAGAACTTTTTCATAAGCAAATTTATATTTGATTTGAGCTACAAATTACTTTTTATTAACTAATTCTTTTAAATTATTTTTTTTAAAGAGGTCACGCACAGGCAAAGAATACCTATTACTACTGCAAGATGTTACCTTCTTTAGGAAAGGGATAGCGATGGAGAAAGCAGGTGGTGAAGGAAGAAATAGAAGAAAGCTTCATTCTTTTACAA
The DNA here is from genome assembly GCA_949987645.1 of Tachina grossa. Classification (NCBI taxonomy): domain Eukaryota; kingdom Metazoa; phylum Arthropoda; class Insecta; order Diptera; family Tachinidae; genus Tachina; species Tachina grossa. The sequence continues at coordinate 21,569,652 of OX465276.1, read as the reverse complement.
CTTTGCTTTTTTCACGTTTTTACTAATGTCTTGTTGCAGCGTCTCTGGTGTCAATGAGGCTTATTAAAAATATTCGAAGCTGTGCTTAGTAGGAATTTTATTTTTTATTTTAATTCGCCGAGGAGTTTTTTACACAATACCGGCAAAAGACGGCGCTCTGATGTTACATTACGATTAATATCCGCTGAAGCCGGTGTAGTTCAGCGAGTAATTTCTTCTTATATCTTATATCTTTTTATGGTGAAAATAGAATTTTTTGCATTCGAACCCTTTATAAAAATTTTTTTAGTACCTACACTCAGAGAAAAAACATCTCAAAATCAATAAAAAGGATATTTATTTAATAAGAAACATTAAAGAAACTCAAGTCATGTTGAAATTTTTTATTTCAATGTGGAAAAATATTAATTTACTAATATTATTTATTTTTAAGTATATCAATATATATTTTCTTTTATATTGAAAATGATTGAATTGCGTCACAAATTCTTATTTTTAAGTTGCGGCATTTCCCTGAGTGTAGAGTATAGCATTTCCCTTTGCATATATTTCCTTTAAGGAATTAGCAATAGTTCATTCAGAAATCTTTAAATGCCTGAATTAAATTAATTTTTAAATTACAAAATTTCTGCTGTAGGGCAACAACTTGAACAGTTACAAGCTCTTGCATGCTTTGAAATATTCACATGTCTGTAGAATTTGTTTTTTTTTTATTTTTTTTGCAAACTTTATTTATATGGAAGTGTAGTCTTGTGCGTACGTGTAAATGTTTTATATCAGTTGAAATATTTACATTGTTATTTGTCTATTTATAATAAATCTCTCTTTATTATTATTAGAGAGACATTTGTTGATAAATAAAAATCAAATACACGTGCCAAGAATTTTTTATTATTGTTATTTTTTGTGTTTCAATTTTCTAAGCAAATTCTTACATTAAATAGCTTGGCTGAGGTGAAAAGATACTTATCGTATAAGTTTTAAAGTTAAAAAATAAAAAGTGGGAACCAAAAGCAAATTAAAAACAAAAAAAATTTTAAAATCTAAGACAAAAGAGTAAAAGTAAAGATAAGCAAATTTTGAATTAATGGCCCTCCTATAAACTGTTCATTCAAAAGTACCTCTGAGAAAAAGTCTTAATTATTTGATGCGATTTTTCTGGAAGTTATAGCGCGATGAGTTGGTGCTTATATTTTTTCGACTAATAATCTTATATGGAATAATAGCTTAATTTAGCTTATATTGTTTTAATTACAGGGTGTTGCACGATGTTTTCCTAAATGCAATAGAAGTGAAAACTGACTTTTCCAAGTTAACTGCAAAGGAAGTAAATTTATGAAAATTGACTTGAAAGCTTAAAAATAGTCTCCTGCATAACAGTAAAATATGACTTACTCAGCTAAAAAAGTTATATATGGTCCATACACTTTTTTATTTTTAATATATGAATGTATATAAATATATATGAATATGTATGAATTCATGTATGGAAATATATGGGATTATACCTTGCAAAACTATTATATATGAACTAATATATGGACTAATATATGAAACGTATTAAAATACATGAGCTCATATATGGAAATTTAATTATGGAGCTCTTCGTATGTGGATCCATATATATATATAAGATTTAATATATGGAGCCATATAAGAATGTATGCATACATGCTATCTCACATAAGATCGTTTTTGCAATCAAGAAACCCAGCTTGGCAACACAATTTTCTCGTTTCAGACCGCTTTTATTTTAGACTTAAATAAAGTAATAAGGGTAAAAACGTGATCAACTTCTGCGTTTAAACATTAAAATTTGATGGGAATGTAATTTCGATAATGCCCCAAATAAGTTTATATCAAATGAGTCGTTATAAGACTTTATTTCTTCCCAAAACTCGATAGCGAACTCAAAGTTTATCCATTGCATTAAGTGAATTATTCTCTATTTACTGTATACTCTAGAAATTATTTCGCTATTGGACCATACTTACATTATGTCTTCTTTGTCGTGTGGCAAAACACTGTTTCCATTAATTGTGCTTAGAATGTGAAAGTTTGAGAATAAAATAAAATATTTCTTCAACCAAGTTTTGTACAATCTTATTAGAATATTTTTAAATGTTCCATTAACTTCAGTGCTTATGTTTTTTAAATGTTAGACATCTTCGAAAATATATATATATATATATTATATAAGGAAAATTCTTTTTGAATTTTGGGTTTAGTGCCACCGCCAAGAAATAAAAAGCACCAAAAATTAGTTTAAAAAAGCACCGAGCACTAACTTCAAAATTTCTCGCGTCGAAAATTTCAAAAAGCACTAAAAACGGTGCGAAAAGCACCGAGTTGACAACGCAGATAAGTGCGTTCGAGAACTCAAAAATTTGTAAAAATTTTTACTATTTTTTACTGGATTGCGTTCGAGTACACAAAATCCAGTAAATAAGAGGGCGAATTGAGAGAGAAAAATGACAGTTCATTAACTGAGTAAATGCAAGTTTTTACTGGACAAATTTTTGCCAGTAAAATCCAGTAAAATGAAACCATATGTTTTTAAATATAAGCAAACAATAGCAAAGGGAAACAAAAGTTTTTGGTTTTTGATGAAATTTTAACAATAACAAAAAACAAATGTATTAAGTTATGAACAATATTGCATTTATTTAAGTTTGATGCCAGAAAAATATAAGGGCATGTGTTATGTATTCCACGGGAAATTAAAACGTGTGGAATTTTCATAGAATTGTTGGAAATATGTATTTATAACAACAATTTCCCAACGATGTACTTTCACGTGAAATGCAGAACATAATCGATTGTTTTTAAACGTGAATAAAGTTAATAGATTTGTATATTTAAATTTTTGTTTATACATATAGTCGGACGGTTACTGCTTCCTCGCATGGAACATTAAAAAAATTTAGTTATTGATCGATTAAATATGATTAATGTGTACATTTCTTAAATTTGTTTTCAGTTTTTCGATATCTTGAATATATTAGGATATATAAAGTTCTTTTCCCATTGTATATTTCTCTTAATAAATAATAAAACAAAATAGAGGAAAAAGTAAAAAAAATAAATTTCGAGCTAGTAACTTTTGCATCTGAGTACATAAAAACTATAGCCCAATTCACAATCTTTTGCAAATGGTCTTGCACAAGATTGTATGGTATATTGATACTCACCACTTAACAATTCTTAGATGTTAATGTTAAAGTTAGCTATTTTATGCCAGGTGGAGACCGCGAGTAAGGGAGATAATGTTAGAGAATCACTTGGTGTTGCGCATGAATAAGGAGATTTTTTTTTTGTGCGAGATGAGCCAGCTAGAAGGAATTTATTCACCTTCCAAAAAGCCATACTTTTTTCCTTACCAAAGTGCTTCACAGAAGCAATAATATATACTTATGTTTGTATAGTTTTGTATATTGTCTGCAGATAATGCGACTATTCCATACATGTATGTAAATACTCCAAAGAGGAGTAGGAATACGCCAAAACTACTCCAAATATGTGAAAAATGAGGTTTGGGTTGGACTAAATGGTCCAAATTTGCATTACATCGGCCTAACCCCAAAACTACTCCATATTGCATTGAATGCTTGTGTGAAAACGACATGATGCATGACTGCATTACATGGACCATAATGTAACTAGTCTGTTTCATCTCGATTGGACTACGTAGTACAATATTATATTCAGGTTTTTTTTTTGCATATACATATGTACATACTTATGTATAATTTTTTTAGCGCAAAATTGTCTATCAGCTGTTGTGTATATTTTACTGGATTTTACAATTTTTCCGTTCGCGTACTTTTAGCTGCAAACTTTTTTATTGAGAGTAATTTCTTTAAATTACTCAGTATTTACTCAGTTACTGGATTTTACTGGAAAAGTACTCAAACGCACCTTATATATTTAGGTTTAGGAGAATAATGAAAATTCTACGGGTATGTGAATGTCATAAATTTGTACATGATGCAAAAATTTTTTTTAAAGGACAGTGAAGCACTCTGGACTTAACGTCATGGTATGCTATTGCTGGTATGGTGTGGAAAACGATTTATCCTAATTTTTTTACCCACTGTTAACCTATGTTACATTGTCACTTAAGCCCTTTTTGAATTATCTTAACAAAAACTATTTGAATTTTTTTATATGCTTGTTTGTATGCAGCAGTTTAAAATATTTATTACATGATTAAGTTTTATTTATTTTGTTTTCCTTTCGTCTCATTAATACAATATCTAAGTATGTGTGTATGTGTTCAGTATTTATGTAACAGTTTTAATGAAATTTATTTTTTAAGTGAGACGTTGTAAAATTAAAAAAATCTTACAAGCTGCTTTTTTGTTTTGCTCGAAGCTTAGATTTATTAAAAATTTTCTAACATTAATGGATTGTAAATAGTGTGCGTGAATAAAATTTTCGTATTTATACTTTTTTTCAATTATCTTCACCCAGCTAAAAAAAAAATGTGTATGGAGGATATATGGTATCCCATATATGGTTCGGATCCGAAAGATGAGGGTATATGGGCATATATGATTGTATATATTCATACATTTTCATACATGTATGAGTAAATATTCCGTCTACAGTATGCAAATTTCATATTCATACTCTCTTGATTACAAAAGCGCACTGCTGTGCAATAAATTAAATTACTAAAATTACTTTTTTTTTAGATTTTGAACAGGGAGGTTGTATTTAATGAAACATTTGTTTGGACAAATAATGAAGAACGAACTAAAAGTCATTTCATTCCTCATTTTAAGTCAAAAGGTGAATCAATTACTTAAAGAAACACAAAGATCATATTCGTACATAAAATTTAATTTAAGAAGTCAGATTAAAAACTAATGCAATTAATAATAACAGAAAAATTAATCCGTTTAACAATAGTTTTCAATATAATTTTTTGCAGTAATATGAGCTTTGTTTCTTATCTAGAGAATTTTGTTAATTTCTATAAAATTTATAACTGGATTATCCTTTTGATTATTTGATATATTAAATGGGGTCACAATGTTTAAAATCTTACAAGAATGGTTTTTTGTAACAAAAGTTTTTCTTTTTAAAAAGTTGCGGCTGTACGCATATAAACTTTGAATACCATATGTATTTAGTTTCTATTGGATTTCCAATTCACCAGTGATAAAATACCAAGACTTTTTGATTGCCAAAACGATCTTATATGAGAAATCATGTGTGCATACATTCTTATATGGTTCCATATATTAAATCTTATATATATGTATATATGGATCCATATATGAAGAGCTTCATAATTAAATATCTATGCATGTGAGCTCATATGTTAAAATGCATTTCATATATTAGTTCCTACCCTGCAGGAGAGTAGGCGATAATTGTCTAAAAGCTACTAGTATAATTACTAGAATAGCAAGAACTAGTGCAAAAAGGGTTAAAATTGTTGTGTAATATTACTAGTGCTGATGAGTATTAGTATAGGAAGTAGTTCCAAGGCACCACATTGCAAAATAACTTTTGACTGTCTAACAGAGCCTTTACACTGTATGAAAATTGGTATCATACAATTATTAAAATTTTAGGTTCATCTAAAAATAATTCTAATTAAATAATTATAATTACCCTTTTGTAGTTTAGAATTTTGATAAATAATGACGAATTTTAACTAGCTGAGTGACAAAGGAATAAAACCACCTATTTTATATAATTTTTCTTTACAAAAGAACTGGTAATAAACTAGTCCTAAGCTAGTGTCAATGTTACTAGTAGTTTTCTTAACACACTCAATGCTAATTTGAGCATTAAGATGGTATAGGAAAGTTTACAGTTGGGAACTAGTGGTGGTGATTTCTGTACTAGTAAAATACCAGTTGGACACTAGTTCGATCTCCTGCAGGGTATATAATAGTTTTACATGTATAATCCCATACATTTCCATACATGAATTCATACATATTCATATATAGTTATATACATTCATATATTAAAAATATATGGACCATATATAATTTTTTTAGCTGGGCAGCATAAATATTTATTTAACTATTTCTTCAGCAAGGTGAAAAATAGCAACATTTTTGTCGCATAAATCATTTTCTTATTAGCTTACACATAAAAATTAATGTTCACATTGACCTTAAACTTTAGAAAATCATGTGGGCATTTCGAGCAAAAAATTTTAGTTCAATGTGGTCTTTTTCATAATTTACTTTTAAGCCCACTGTATTCTTTAAATAACCACTTTAAAAATGTGTATTTGTAAACTGGTTTATTTCCTTCACAGCAAACATATGTAATTTTACGGAAATGTACCAAATATTTGTTTGCAAATATTTGTAATTTTTTTTTTTATCCAGCTGACACTTTGTAACACCAAACTTAAAAATAAAACGATTTTTATGTGTTTAACACTGTAGGGTTATTGCAGCCACTGCAAGTGTGAAGTGTGTGTTTTTTTTCTTCAAAATATTGTCTTGAGAATTGCTTACAAAAATCCAATAATGAGTGGGAAGTTATTAAAAATTCAACACCAGCATAAAAAAATGTCAGTTGAGCGCCTGAGACCTGCTGCATATCAAAAGTGTGACCAATTAACTAATTAATTTTGTTGTTTATATCTTTGGCTGTAGTTTTTTTTATATTTTCTTTACAAAACAGTAATAGTTGTTGCTGCCGGTATTGGTCATGTTTTTTTTTTCTTGTGGTGGCTTTGTATAAACATAAAATTCATCTTACATAACGTTTCTTGTTTCTATCTGTCCATCTAACAATTTAGTTGTCTGTCACAGCAGTAGTTTTTTCCTTTTGGGTGTTAATTTGTGTAAAATAATAATGCTACTGTATTACCACTGATTAAATTTAGGATAGTGGTTTTGTGCAATTTTGTGTGTTATTTGTTTTAAGCTATTTTTTATATCATAATGTTTGTTATGTGATAAATTTTTTAGTGAAAATATGCTAAACAAATTAAAGGAAAATTAAATAATTAAAATACGAAAAATATAAATTAAGATATAATTATTATGCCTGAAAGTTATTTATAATTAGGTTCAATGTAATTGTATGCTATTGTACAGATGTCTTAAGTTCTTTATAGAAAATAAAGGAACAAATCATAATGATGATGATGATGATGTCCAGTTAATTTTTGGAGGTATAGAAATTTAATTCTTCAATACTGCTATACATGTTTATAATTTTTTTTTATAAGAGCTCATAGAAATATTCAATGTTTGCTTGTGTTTTGTATTTATAAATCTTTGTATGTATGTATGTATGTATGTATGTAGGTATAAATTTCAAATATGAGAAATATTCCTATACCAAGTTTGTGTCTTAAGTCTTTTGTTATTTTTTACATGTAAAGTATTTGCATCTTGTGTCCATAAAAAAGTTTATATACAATTTTTGTAAATGTATTTTGCCGACAATTTGTGTTTTATTGTTTTTATTTCCTGCTGTTGCCTTTTTGGCAGAACATAAAACTAAATACTCAAAATATGTAAAAATTGTACACAATGATGGCAATTTCTTGTCTGGATTTGGTTTATCGTAAATGTGTTTTTGTTTTTGCTCAAATTGTTTTAACTTTTCGTAACTGTATTTAAAGAAATTTGTAGTATTTTATTGTAAAATTTGTTAGCAGTGAATTATTTTGTTACATTTGCTTCCAGAATTGTTTTTAAAGAATTAAAAAACATGCATAAAAAAGTGGAACACTAAGTAAAGTATAAATAGGCTAAAATTATTTGAACTAGCAAGTTAATTTTCTTTCAACTTATAAACAAGATGGTTAGATTTGCAAGCTATTGATGAAAAATTAAACTAAGGGGTCCAGTTCACTTGTATCTAATACTATAACTCCTTTGTGCTAAAAAAAATATACTTCCGTTGCTTTCAAGTGAATTCTGGGGCCTTTTTTCTCTGAGTGATGTATATTTCTCTAAAAATAGATTGTTCTATTTATGAAAAATTTTCTGTCATTGCACATTAAATAAGGTTCACAATCATACCGGTTTCAAGTCTGAATCATATTTAGTTCTTTTGAATATATAGTATTTTTCTCCTCTTCTCAAATTATGTTTGACATCTTGTAATATGCGTAAAGTTGGCATTTATAAAACTCATTTTGCTTACATTGCTATTAATATAATAATACCATGAAATAAGATAAAACTTTTTTGGCTTTTCCACACTCAAAGTTGACTTTCCAAAGTGTTGAGTTTGTAGAAGAGAAGGAAAGAGAGAATGGTAGATTTTTTTCCTTCTCCCCAACAAACTCAACACTTTGAAAAGTAAGGTTTGAGTGTTGAAAGGCTTTCAGTATATAAAATATACTGGCGATTAAGACAACATAAAATTGATAACGATAAAAAAAAATTATTTATTTATTTATTTATTTATACATATTTTACAAAGTAAATTTAATATGGTGTTGCACAAATATGGGCGGAGTAAACAGACCATAGGTCCAAGATGTTATTAACAGTATTTTAAATGGTTTTGTGACTGACTTCATACAACCTATGCCTTCACATAGGAAATAGCAATGTGGTTGTTAACGAAATTCCACAAAAAACCGCAAGATTATACGGATATCCGTGGCAATTACTTACAATATCAATTTTAAAACAAAAATTTTTTCTAGCAAACTCAAAGGATTGGATTAGCAATTTCTTCGCAAATAAATAGCAAAAAAGGGAGGTTTGCAAATTAAAATAATAAAACGTATTTTGTTGAAATTTTAATTTTATTTAAATTGGCATATTCACTAGCAAATACATATCGCTCATTTACTTCAATAGTGTCATAACTCAAAAATTAGTTTTTTTTAGTTTATAATGCGGCATTCCGTATTTTATCTTATGTAAAAATTTCATATAAATAGCTTGTACCATCACCTACCGAGAGAAGATTATTTTTTGAACTCTTCATTGATTTGTATGCAAGCTGAAACCTTAAAATGCGTTTTCTGCAAAACTGATTCTTTTAAGTTGTGACACTATTGAAGTAAATGAGCGATATGCATATATGTTTACAACGTTAAGAGTTACATCGTGAGATATATAAATGTGAAAATGAAATAAAACTCAAATATCATATTTGATTGAATTTAATCGCAACTTACAAAGTTTTTTGTTATTTTAATAGCTTGCGGAAAAGTAGAAAAAACATTAAATAAAAATCAGTTAACAATATTACGAAATATTTATAAAGAACGCAGATCTTCAATTTGTCAGATTTCTGTGTATGATGCAGAGTCATATGTAAGATGTAATAAACTCTCTAATTTTTCTTGTACTGAATTAAATAAAACAACAAGAATATAAAAATAAAACTCAAAATTATATTGAAAAAACAGCATTAAACAACTCGAAATTACATGGAGAAACAGACCACAATTTTCAAATGTCAATAATAATAAAAATGCTGCAAAAAAGAAGATAAAATTGTAATTACCTTTCAGCAATTTATACTTGCCAACAGTTGCCTGGATTTTATGAACTACTTGATTAGTCGGCTATTTGAACAAACCATTTTACCAATTTTATGGTTGTGTTATTAAACGATTTGGCTCAAAAGCATTTAATAACTCTATTAAGATTGAAAATGTTTTTTATGGCATTTTAAAACAAATCAAAATAAAAAAGCCTAAAAAACCTCAAATAAAAGTAAGATAATAAGAGAGATTAAATAAAAATAGAGTTAAAGAGAAAGATATCGCGCTAGAGTTAGAGATAGAGAAATACTCGTTTAGTAAAATACGTTAATTTTCACAAATTTATTAAACTGAGGGTGGCGTTGGCAGAAGTAGTTAGCACGTTGATTACAAAACTAAAGTTCCTGAATTCGAGCCTGGTCACTGAAAAATTCATTAAATAACAACACCCTGCATTTTTCTGATGTTCATTCCTTTAAGTCAATTGTTGTAAGAAAGTTCAGAGGATAATAATATTAATGTAACATCAGAGCGCCATCCTTTGTGAGTATTGTGTAGCAGTGGCGAAGTAAAATAACTAATTAAATGTGCCTCTTTGACATCAGAGGTGCTGCAGCACTGCATTAAAAATAAATAAACCGTACAAAAAAGAGGAAAGTTATATAATAATGAAGCTTTCCTCTTTCACTTTCGTCTTTATAACCATCCCTTTCTAAAAGAAATTAGCACCTTGTAATAGTAGTAGGCATTCATTGCCTGAGTGTTACCTATCTTTAAAAACTATATTGACTAAATTATTAATAATGTAAATATTTTTAGTGTTTTTTATGGGAATTGTTACAATTTAAGTTTAAAATTTTTAAACGCACTAATAATCCCAAATTAATATTTTACTTATTAAGTAAAATATTTTTTTATTAAAAATACATTGAAGTTGATTATTGAGGGGTTTAGCTGGATCCTATGCGCATTTCACTGTTGCTAATGCAGATCATCAGGGAACCTTTACCCAAAGCTTCTTAGAACAACTAGAGTTATTATATTATAAACTTTCATTTAAACAAATGAGAAGCTCAATAACAAATAACAAAGTTGAAACAAGAACTCAATAATCAACATGTTTTTTATTTTCTTACTTTACTATTGCTACATTGAAATGCGCATTGGATCCAGCTAAACCCCTCAATAAACAATTTCAATGTACTTTTAATAAAAAAATATTTTACTTAATAAGTAAAATATTAATTTGGGATTATTAGTGCGTTTAAAAATTTTAAACGTAAATATTTTTATTTAAAATAATTTACTGGTGTTCAAAATTACCCAAATAAGAAATTAAGTTTAATTTTGTATTTACAAAATTCGTTTAAGTTATGAGCAATTTTGCAAATTTGTATGCCAATTTTGTTAGAAATTTGTGAAAAGATTATACGAAAATTTAAATGAAAGATGTGTGTGTACCTCTCTTCTATCACTATCCCTTCCCAAAATAAGGTAAAACCTAATAAAAGTAGTAGGCATTAATTGCCTGAGTGTTACTTCTCTTAAAAAAAATATATATATATATAGTTTTGTATTTAATTTGTGCCAAATAGTCAAGTAAAGCACTCTATAGTTATTAATGCTAAAAACGGCAGTCTATGAAATATATTAAATAATTTTTTTTGGAAAATTTTATTTGCTGTTGCTTAAGCATTGTCCATATTTTTCATTGGTGCTTAGCCAAATCATCAGTAAACTTCAACCACATGGTTTGAACAGTGACAAACTTCTTATCTTATGGACAGACTTTCAAGAACTATTTGAGAATTCACAAATGAAAACTAAACGTAGTATGCTATAGAAAATTATACAAAACCCAGCAAATAATGTATTTTCCACATGAAACTGTTTTATTTGTGACTGTTCAAAATATGTGGTTGAATTCTACTGATGATTTGGCTAAGCATCAATGAAATATCTGTGGCAAAAGAAAAAAGTGCTTAAGTCGAGATAAGTTGATTTTGAGTTAATAACACATCCTTAATCTGTATATTTCAAAGTATCTCTTGGTGAAATCTCAATTAGCTTGTGGAATTTGTCAAGAAGTTATAGCAAAATGATTCTTGGAATTGAGCATTTCCATATTCCAAATTATATCATATTTTGTATTAGAGCTTCGATCTTACTGCTTTTAAAGTTCAATTAACTAGACAACTAAACCCTATTAATTAACAATTTAGTGTCAGATTGGGTCCCTGATATAAATCAAACTGATCCGGAATTTAATCGAAAAATATCTTTGAGTAATGAGGGACAATGCATTAGCATACAGAATCTGTACATTTTTGGCTCGAAAAATTATTGATGAAAAGTTCTTGTATCCTCAACGTGTAGCCCTTTTATGCAGATTTTTATAGGGCGGGTTCATTGGAGCTCACTTTTTTGAAAGTTACAGTATAAAAGTTAATGATTTTTTATAAGAGGAATATGAAGGTATTAATTTGTATGACGTTTTTTTTGTCAACCTTAAGCTCCTATGTGCCGCAAAAGTATTAATATCATCGCTATTTTATGTGACCATCAAATTTGACTATTGAAGCCTTGTGTTTTAATACCTTTACTTAAAAGATAAAGTCTCTGCTAATAGTCCAGAATAGATATGAAAGACTTGCGACTGCCAATGTACGATTGGCTGATGGAAAATTTTATGAAAATAATATGGTCCTGCTGATTGTTGATATTGTCTTCCATTATTACGGGTAGTTGGATATTTCGCTTAAAATTATCCTTTTTACATATTAAAATGTAACCTCTTGTTGGAAGAAAGTTTTTACCGATAACAATATTTCTGTGGCAATAAGGAAAAAGTTATATTTTACTGTTTTACAGCAGAGAACTTTTGAGCGTTCAAGTCGATTTTCTGAAGTTCATTTCTTTTACAGCTTAAATGTGGAAATTCTCAGTTAACCTTTAATTTCTTTAGCGAACATCATTCTATCTACTATAAACAGTACATTTAGTATAACATAAATTAAGCTATTATTCGAAGTGATATAAGAAGTCTAAAAAAGATAAGTCGCAAGTTATAGTGCTATAATTTCCTAAAAAACTAAAAAAAATTTAATGAAATTTTGACCAGGGGTGCCCACAAATACGCAGATTACGGAGGTACTATTTACTCAAAATCGGCCTATATTGATATAAACACATTTTGCTATTTGCCTCAGATGTAATTGGGGGGGGGGGGGGTTTGTTAAAAAAAGCAAAAAGAATTAAGTTAAAATAGTTTAAAACATTATGATACTAACAGACTTTTCCACAATGTACAATTAAAAGCTAACAGGGACCTTAAAGGCAAGTTTTATATAAAGAACTTTAAGTTAAAGTCCACGCTTACTCTTAACCATACATTGTGAAAAGGGATATATGACGCCTAAATCTTGGACATGGCATTGGCCAAATTTCTAACTATGTATATAACTAAAATCTAAGAGAAAATCATGGTATATTCAAAGTTTCATCAGAATTGCTTGAGCATAATTACCTGAAAAAGATAAAGTAATTTTAAATAGCAAAACCCAGATTTTTCATCATAATCTGCTATTGAGATGGTTTTATGAATGTGTGCTTATAAGGATTCCCAGCTAAAAAAAATATATATGGTCAATATATTTTTAATATATGAATGTATATAACTATATATGTATATATATGAATTCATGTATAGAAATGTATGGGATTATACATTGCAAAACTATTATATATGAACTAATATATGGACTAATATATGAAATGTATTATAATATATGAGCTCATATATGGAAATTTCATAATAAAGCTCTTCAAATGTGCATCCATATATAGAAATAAGATGTAATATATCGAGCTATATAAAAATGTATGCATACATGATATGTCACATAAGATCGTTTTTGCAATCAAAAAAGTTTGGTATTTTATCACTGGTGAATTGGAAATCCATTAGAAAATACATACGGTATGCAAAGTTCATATGCGTACCCCCAACGTTTAAAAAAGAAAAACTTTCGTTACAAAGAAAAACCATTTTTGTATGATTTTATACATTGTGGATCAAATAATTAAAGGGATAATCCAGTCATTAATTTTGTAGAAAATATTAGAATTCTCTAGATAAGTAACAAAGTTCATATTACTGCATTGAAAACTATTGTTAGACGGATTATTTTTTCTTTTATAATTAATTGCATTAGTTTTTAATCTGATTTCTTAAGCTAAATGTTATGTACGGATATGATTTATTTTATTTTTTTAAAATAATTGATTCACCTTTTGATGAATGAAATGACTTTTAGTTCGTTTTGAATTATTTGTCCAAACAAATGTTTCATTAAATCCAACCTCTCTCTCAAGTCTACAAAAATTTAATTTTAGTTATTTAATTTATAGTACAGCAGTGCGCCTTTGTGAATCAAGAGTGTATGAATATGAACTTTGCATACTGTAGAGGGAATATTTATACATACATGTATGAAAATGTATGAATATATATAATCATATATGCCCATATACCCTCATTTTTCGGATCCGAACCATATATGGGATATCATATATGCTCCATACATATTTTTTTTAGCTGGGTTCACAAATATCGGCTTATTACATGTAACTGAAATATATTAAATTTTTATACATTACTGACAAGATTCAGGGTATATGGGCGTGGCTCTGTCCACTTTTGTAATTCACAATAGACTTTTGTCCATTGAGCTGCCAAATGCATATGCAAAGTAATTTTTTATTGCGACAGTATATCAATATGTGAAAAAAATTATTTAATTTAGATAAAGATAATGTTACATTGTCTAGAGAACCAAATTTATACATACATACAATAAAACTAATAGAAAGAGTTTCCGCAAAGTTTACCATTAACTAACATTTACATTTTTTAATAAAAAAAACTATTAACATTTTTATTATCATTATATCATGATTATACAATTTCAGATTATAAAACAAATATTAATACAAAATTTAAATGTGTAATAAAATTACTTAATTATGCAACAAATGCTTAAACAAAATAATTCTAGCCACATTTTTAAATACTTCATACATATATATGAAACTTAAAAAAAAATCAAAACCAAAAGCTAACATACTCGTACTATGTTTGTAGAGCACGGTAGGATTAATTGAAAAAATTGTCAAGCAATTTCGCTTTTATTAAAATTCAGCACAAAAACTCCTACTAAATTCAAAAAGCACCTTAGAGTGGAATAAATACTTGTACAAATAATTTTGTTTGGCTGCAGTTTTTCTCATAAACTCTACTAAAATATTTTGCATAAAAAAGTAATTAAGCAAAAATGCTGATTTATGTTAGACTTTAAAAATTAACGCATTAACACTTCATCTCATATTTGAAATCGCGTTAAAAAACAGCAATAGCAAAATATTTTAAATAATTACTAAACATGACTTGAAAAAAAGAGAACAAAATATTGTTGTGTTAGTTTTTTAAGTTTGTCAACGAGTTGTGGCATTTGATAAACAAGTTGCTGTGTTAAGTCTTTTTTTTTGTTTAAAATCATTCGTACGAAACAATCTCTTCTTGCTTGCTTATAGTATTGCTTGCTTGCACCTACTAATGTTCAAACTAAAGCTCATAAATTAAATAAATTATATTAAAAATAATTACTTTGTAACAAATTAATTTAATTTAAAAGCTCTTGAGAACAATAATGGATTACAATTGATATTGTTGCGGACGGTATACTTTTAATCAATAGCGAAACGCCAGAGTGAACAACAGCAAAATAAACAGGCAGTTTTAATGTATTATATTTTATTTTATAATCTAATGAAATATATTATGCTCATAAAGTATACTGTGGTAAAAAGGAAAAAGTGCTCAAGTAGAGATAAGCTTTTTTTTTTTAAACTAATAACAGCATTGTAATTTTTATATTCAGAATTACTGCTAGGTAAAATCTGGATTATTTTGAGCGATTTTTTCAAGTTATAGCACAGTGATTTACTGCTCATCTTTTTTCAATTTATAATCTCATATACGGCCCTTTTCACAGAGATTTTAACGGTAAGTTTTAACGGTAAGTTTCGTATGACGATCTTGTACTTAAAGTACACACTAACTCGTAATCATACATTGTGAAAAGGGACGATAAAATAATAATTTAATCAATTTGAAACTGTACCTATAATTTTTAGTGTGTAAAAAGTTGTTGGCAAAAAAAAAAATAATAATTTCAATTTAAAATATTTAAAGTATGACTTAAACACTTTTTTCTTATTGCCACAAAATTGTTTTCAACAGGAATGTTTATTTTACAACAGTGTTGTTTTTGTTATAAATTAATTGAAAGCTTTCGTTATAATAAATTGAGTTTATCTCAATAAGTCCCTATTTACACTATGCAAGTCTTATTGATAAGATGATTAGTTTATTAGGAGAGAGACGGGGGGGAAAAGAAACGTTGCTGTTCCCCTCGTCTCTCTCTCCCTAAAACTAATCAGCTTAGCAATAAGACTTGCACAGTGTGATTTGGGACTGAGGAAGTTAGCTTATGCCAGTATTTATATGACATAACAGATAACGACTACTTTAACGAATTTTGTTTATAACAAACATTATTTCAAATAGAATATTAGTTTTTAGAAAGATTGATGACTTTATGAATTCATATTTAGGCTTTCCACTTTGTTTGCTGATACAATATTCTTTTATTTTTATCTTATTTTCTTATGTTCCCAAAAAGTTTTTTTATTAAATGTTTACATAAATACAGCTGCTATTCTATGAGTAACTTTCATACATTTGACTGGCTTTACTCTTAACGCTTAAGGTCTTTTATATTTTATTCGTTTATCAACTGATAGTTTACTTGTATTCCATATTAAAGAAGTTGTTTTAGTATCTGGTTTTTATTTAACATCATAACAAGTTTTATTTTGGTTTAATTTAAACTTTGAACTCCATTTACAATCAATGGTGGAATAAAAAAATATATTAAGAAAAAAAGAGAGAGTCAAAAAGCAAATGAAGCAAACGTTTTTTGAAGTATTTTTAATTCTAAGTAATGTTTGTGACATATTGAAAAATCATTGAAAAGGCAAAAACATACTTTAATTATAAAAGCTTTAAAATCATTAAATACTAAAAAAATAATTCTTTCTCCAAAAAACAACCGACTTTAATGCAAAGATCTAATAAAAGTAGATAAGAAGAAGAACGTGAAATATAAAATTAAATTTTAAGAGGCGTTCCTCCGTTCATTTTTAAATTCAAGATTGTGTGTCTTTCAGAGATCAGGCTGCGTGTTAAGTCTTGTAAAAATCGGTAAAGTAGAACCACTTCAAAAAAAAATATTTAATTTTAAAGGGCGTGACTCAGCCCATTTCTTTTTAAACGAGCATTGTGTCTTTTTAGAACTCAAGGTGTGTAGAAAGTTTCGAAAAAATCGGTTAAGTAGAACCGCTTGAAATATTTGAATGAATTCAACTTTCAAATTGTGTAGTTACAAGAACCAAAGGTGTTTTTTAGGTTTCGCAGCAACCAAATAAGTAGAATTTTATAAAATTAAATAAAAAAAATTGTGAACGTCCCCCCGCCCACTTTTTTAAAATCAGGACCAATGAGAAGCTAAGACGAAAAAAAGCGCGCTTGGCATAGTTAAAACGCGCTAAATCTAGCGCGAAACGCGCTGAATTGGCATCGCTGCAAATGACACACAACAAATGCCAAATGTAAACTCAGCCTTATGTATAAAATTAGATATTTATCGTTACCTTAATATAGAAAGGCCCTAACTCATAATATTTTTTGAAATAGAGTTTTATTTGTAGGCTACAAGAATATTTTTTATTCTTTGAATTGATATACATAAGTTTATTTTTTAAATTATTGCCAAGTAATATTTTTATTTTATGCGACTGAAGCATTATACGCATTCACCACAAAAAAAGAATTTTTACAATCGCTCTAAAATGTACCGAGTTATGAAGTAACACCCAAAAAAAAAAAAAAAAATTATATAGATGAATTGTTAACCTTCTCCTTCTTTTGAAGTCAGTTGAAAATAATCACTTATTTGAAAAAACAATTTTCAAATGATATTTACAAAAGTTTAAAAATTATATTTAATATCATGAACAAGCTTTTTTATTTATTTGTATAGTATTTAAAGCAAACATTTGTTACCCAAGTTTTGTCACTTGTTCACTTTTCTGAATTTCTTCCTTCTGCCTTTTGTGCAGGGTATTCTAAAGGTCGTCTTGTTTCACTTTTTAATTTATATACAACTATTTTTAGCCTGTTAACTTAAAGTTGTTGTTTGCTCGTGTTTGAAACTTCTTTAGCGCGGGAGTTGCAATAAAAGCAAGCACTAGTATTCGTATCAGGGAAGTAGATTTTAAAGGAAAATTTTTAAAAACTAAATAAGAAAATAAATGAATTTTTGTAGCAACTTTGGCAATTGTAACTGTATGCAATTTGCCAAAAAAAAAAAATAAATAAATATCTTGTTGACTGTGAATTACCAAACTTTTACTTTTGTTAAACACATTCAAGCAGGACCGTGGCTCTTTGGTCTCTTAAATATTTTTTTCTGTGCTGTGGAAACATAATCTTTCCAGTGACAATAGTGAAATTTGATCAATGATATGGCTGCCACAAATAACAACAAGTGCTTGATAAATAATATCAGACACGGTAAGTTATGGTTAAAAAGCTGTTAGGCAATAATTTTTGTCAACATGGCACAAAATACATTTGCAAAAATGCAGCACTTAGTATAAAGTGTTAGTAGAAATATTATTTTTTGTGCAAATTTTGAGCAAACAGCTTCAAAAAAACTATTTATTAGCAAACATATGGAAGATACTCTCAAGGAATATAACGTTTTGTTTCATTCTGAATTTGAAATAAAATTTATGTTTAAGATTATTTTTTCGAGGAAAAAATTGTAAAATATAACAACGGTAAGACTTGAATTTTTTTATTGTTTTCTAAAGAAATCACTTAAAATTAAATATTCAGGCAAATCAGAGATTCGGATCGGAAAAGATTTTGTTTCTCTATTTTTGATTTGGACCGATTTTATTTTAAGTGTTTCGGATTCCGAAAATTAGAAAAATTATAAAATCTCTGCTTTTCAAACAAAGTATAGTATACCATACTGGTACGTTATAAAATTAGTTTGTTTGTTTTAATAAATTTATTAATAAATAAATTAAAATTTTGTAGATCGATATGGACTTTAAGCATTTATACTCAAATGCCGATAGTTTTCATAATGGTTTTGAACCGTTCGCAGCAAAAATTATTTCTGAATTTCTTGAGCATATCAAAGACCACGCAAGCAAACTATTATTGCAAAGCATGGACAAAATGAATAATATATGTAACAGAAAGTAAGATTTGTTATAAATTTTCTAATTTATTAACAATAAATAATGAAATAATTTTATATATTTTCAGATGATCGATGCATTGGAATCGTTTACCTGCTACATAGCATTTTAGTGCCATCTTCAAAAATTGTCAATATTGTAAATGGAAAAAAATATGAACTACTCTACTCTATACGAGACTCACAAAAAAGTTTTATTATTGATGGAAGCACAGTTGCAGCCTGCGAAGAAGAGCTATTGAGAAGGCAGGAAGCAAAAACGAAAATCCAACCTACGATATTGGTATCGGGTTCAATTTTAGAACCGCAAGAAATAATAGTGTACTTTGAGGGCATAAAATATAGAATGCATTCTGCGGTTAATGCTATAGATACATGCTTTAAAATATTTTTTACATTTAATTTAGAATATTCGAATAAGTGAATATTAGTGTGGTCATTCATTCAAAAATATTTTTATAAAATCGAAATAAGTTCTGATTATAATAGTCCACAAATAAACTCCCTAATATCTAACTTAAAATAGTATATTAAAAATTCCAAAATATCAAATTACACTTTGATTGGCAAATTTTATAAATCCGATTGATATATTTTTTTTAATGAAAATTACAATTGGCCCTGTTCTGCAAAACGACTCAATTTGAAACGAAACATATAAGGGTTCTGCTTACGTTTTTAAAAGAATAACACAAATTAAAAAATAGTGAAAAAATCGCACGATTTCAAACCGATTTGATTTACAGAACAGAGCCATACATATGTATATATTTTTAATAATAAGAATGAACAAATGTACAATTTTTAGTTTATATTAATTTTTTTATAATAAATATAGCGTTAAGATCTTCCACCTTTATGTTTTTAGTTTTATTTCATTATATTTTTTAGAAAATTTTAAATTATCCTATAATTATTTAATACAATTTTATATCCTTTAGTAACAAAAACTACTTAAAATAATATACATATATGTATATTATGTTAGCAATTTTGAATAATTTGCAGTTCAATTTAATAAATTTAATTATTTTGATACCAAAGGGTCCTAATTTGAATTAAACAATACATAGAATAATTTAAAATTTTTCCTACTGGGGTTTTGAAACGCTTTCAGAAATTTACGATATTTTGTCGAATAGAATAAAATAGTGTAGTTGAAATGAAGAAACATTCTTATAAATGAAAGTTACTATTCGTTATTTTGACAAATTTTTTATTTCATTTAACTAAATTTTCGTCAAATTAACACCATGAAAAATAACGATTGAAAATATTCCAATAGACTAATTTTCTTCCAATTGACTATTTTACTAAAATTTCGAAGTTTACTAAAAAATGTGTGTTAAATAAACGGAAAAATTTGTTGGTTGTATAATGACCTACTTTTCTTCAAATCTGCATACCATTTTGCGCTATTTACCTACCACTTTTGGTTCAGTGTAGTGTTGTGTTGGAGGAAACAAAAATATAAATAAAAAGCAAAAAGATAACAAAACAAATAAACAATAATGTGGCGCTACTTCGATTAAAATATACATCAGCTTTTGTTTGTCTCAACAAATTTAAGGTAATAACAAAAATTAAAAATTTCAAAAACCCCCGAATATATCTAGAGAAGATGCGATATCTTCTAAACGGCTAGACCGATTTTCTTAAAACCTGGCTAAGAACTCTCTCGATCAAGTCACCTTTCAAACAGAGAAAACTAAATTAAAATCGGTTTAGCGGTTTGATACACAGATACACAGATACACAGACACACAGACACACAGACACACAGACACACAGACACACAGACACACACTACAAACTTATAACAACCCCTTTTTTTAGTCGGGGGTTAAAAAGAAATTTTATGTATTAATCAAATATTTAGTCTTTAATTTTGATTTAGTTTTATTTAAAATATCATTAAAAATATCGAAACAACTTTGAAAATTTGAAGTGGTTTGATTTCGAACAAACTTTTTATTTTTCGTTTGCTAAAGACTCAACTTTCGGAATTGTATTTTGTGGCTGATAAAAAAAATCATTTGAAGATTATCAAAAAATGATTAATCACAATATAAAATCATCAAGGACTTCCCCTTGTAAATGTTATACTTAATATTATGATAAAGATTCATCAAATGTTACTTTTGTAGTGAGATTTCTTATTTCAGGCTTAATATAATAAACCTGTTATATGGACGACTTTGTGAAATATTTTTTTAGTAAACTGGCTTTGTAAATAGTTGGCTACAAAAAAGCTGTTGCATGTGGATTGACCACTTCTCTGATATTTGCTGAGGCTCTCAGAGAACAAGTTTGCTGCCAGAAAAATTTTGCCTCCTGTTCCCAATTTAAGACGTCATGTCCCCAAAAAATCCCTTTTTCAAAACAAAAAAATCTTAAATTTGTCCCCAAAAAGCTAATATTGTTGTCAATATTGTTGTTAGATATCATTTTAAAATGATGCTCGAAAACTCTGCACAGCTTTTCCATAAGATAACCATCTAGTGTTTGATTTTTTTGTTTGTAAAATTTATTTTAATCCATACTTAAATTAATTAAATTGAATATTTGTTTGTACTCAATTGTTCGCAACGGAGAGTGCCTGAAATAACAAAAAATTCCAAAGAACTGGGAATTGATTTTACCACTTGTGAGCTGCATACGTTCAGTGAATGCAAACACATTTAATCAATTTGATGGAACTACTTATTACTTTTGTAAGAAAGTATAAAAAGATTTTTTTGAATTGCTTGCACCATCTGTTCCAATATCAGTTAAGTTATTAAAACTTAAGCTTTAAGCATATATACCACAGCAGGCTACATGGCTACACTACTACAAGTTCAGCAGTCTTCAAATGTTGTCTAGCAGCCAGCCACTTAATTAATTTGAAAACGGCAGTAGCACTACACAGAAAAAACTAAATTTCGTTTTCAGTAACCAAATTCATTGAATCAGTAAATTTTTTGGGTGAATGCGGACCTACAAAGAATTTTGTAGATTCTGATAACAATTTTGTAAAAATTTAACTGAAAAAAAAATTATTTTTAGTTAACTTATTATGGCATTAGAGAAAAAAGTTAACTGAAACTCAAAATATTTTCAGTCAAATGTATTAATAGGAACAGATAAACATTTTTGCAGATTTTTTTTTTTTTTGTATTATTCAGCAAATTTTTTTTTTATAATTTACAAACACATTCACATAAATTTTTCGTATTATCAGAAAATAAATTAACCGAATCAATAACAATTCTTAAAATTTTTTTTTTAAAAAATTAGTAAAAGTTTTATTTGAAAAAATAACTGAATCAAATGAAAGTTTCAACTATTTTTTTTACTTTCAAAAATTGGCTTGTTTTTATGGTTAAACATTTCGTTGCCGCTTTTGGAACTCGTCAGTAGACTTCAACCCAAAAATTTTTTTAATTTAACTAACAAACTCCGTCTGTTTATAGTAAGACTATTAAAACTATATTGAGGAGCACAATATACAAACATAATAAGTTTGAAAACCGCAAACAAAAATCTTAAAAAAAATGTTTTTTATATCTATAAAATAATTTAATAGAAAAAATTAAAAAAAATCAGACAAATTTAAAAAAAAAAAATAAACAAATAAAAATATTTACTGAAACTAAATTATATTTCAAAGCACACGTTTGTTTAAAAATTTTTTGGGAATAATTTTTTTTGTGTATAAAAACGAGATATTGAACTATAATGGCTGTATCTAAAAAAAATTATTTGAGCTTGAAGTGTACATTAAATCCAAATTTCCATACAAATTTTGACCAAAGAACACTTGAAGTTCAAATTAATTTTTTTGCATATGGAACTAACTATTTATTTCAGTGGTCCCGAATTTTCAACTTTTCACGAATGACCATTTTTTCGCTTTATAAAAAAATAATTACTTTTGTAATTAGCATTAAAACTTTTTAAGACTGTTTCAAAAATAGAAATTAGTTTGATTTGACTACAATGTTAAATGTAGCCTGTTGTCTTGTTGCCGTCAAAAAAGTTATTCTCATATAAACATGTGTATTATGTCCTTGACATTTTGTAGTCGATAGCTTGCTGTGGTGAATGAGTTTAATACCAGTACTTAATTATTTAATGTCAATATCCACGATTATTTTTTGTCTTGATACATGCAAATTAAACTCATTAAGGGCCATTATTAAAACTTATAGATAGTTAAAAGTAGGATTTTGTCGGACGTGTCAAAAGCTTTCCATTATTGCAAATTGGATTTAACTTACCAGGTAGGATTGCCTGTAATTTATCGCTCACTTTAGGTTAAAGTAAAATTTTGCAAATGATAAAATTTTTATACGTCCGATAAAATCCTACTTTTAACTAACATTAATTTGTAATAATGGCCCTAAGTGCTAATACTATTTTTAAAAAATCTGCAAAATTAGAAGAAACCTCATAAAACGTAAATATTGTGTTAAGATGATATGTAAGATAAAGTGATGTTAGAGCTCAAAATTAAAAGTCTGCAAATCTCTTCTCACGGAATCTTGTACCACAATGAGAGATTAAAGGCCAAACCCACGATGTCGACAGTGTTCGACTTGTTGCCCTCTTACATTCAAAACAAAAACAAATTTTAATATTTTCTTGCTGTTTCAAACGTGCGACAAGTCGAACGTTGTCAATATCGTGGGTCAGGCTGTAAGTGCCCATTTTTGGAACAAATCCCATAACCTGTCTGTACTGATCTTTGAAACTGATGCTCTCTTTGTCTCCCTCGTGACTCTTTAAATTTTTTATGCAAGCCACACACTTTGCGACCATTGATATAAAAAGTTGGCTTACCACGTTGTGTGTTTCGCGCACAAACTATACAGCAGATAATGGCAATGAGTATTAAAGAATATAAATAAGCTAATAGTTTTCATTTTAGTAACTGCATATAATGATAATTGTAGCGCAAACAATTCGAGTGGGTTTATGTGTGTGGCTATTTGAAAACTTATATTATGCATATACGCACGATAATTGTAGCTCACACACACAGAAAAAATTTTAGCCAAAATGCTTCCAATTAAATCAATTAATGCTGTTTCAAACAATTTTATAATTGTTCCAATTAAATTTTGTTGATTGAAAACAAAAAAGTTTAATGTTTGTATGGATGTTAACAAATATGCAAACATATAGACGAATATTAAACTTTTGTACGCATTATTAAAAATTTAACAAATTTTTTGATTGTTTGAATTAACTTTGTTTAATGAAAAAAAAATATTTTAGTTTGTGTTTGTACTTGTTCATGTTTTCATTGAAGTGTGTCAGCCTGTTATTCTAGAAGTACCAAGTTCGAAGCATGACAGCACTGTTAGTTAAAAAATAAAATAAGAACACATACCTACATATGTGCAATAATTGAATGAAAAATAATTTGATACGATAGCCTAGTGGATGCGTGTTAGCCTGTTAGAATGGAGGTACCATGTTCAAAGCTTGCAGCGTAATACCCTTTTCACACCCACTCACATCTTTGAGGAATGCGTGGAATATGTTGAAAATTGAAAAAACCTGTTCACATTACAACATCTTTCATCTTTCATCTGTCATGTATTATAATACTATTTTTACGAATGTGAGCTACTAAAAATTAAATAATAAAATGCAGTTTAAAAATTCAGTAGAAATTGATTTAATTGCTGGCTCCTGAGGAGCAGAAACAAATAATGCTACAATACAATGTGCAGAATTAGTTGAAATTATGCCAGCGGACAATGATAATGAAATAATATTACAAACTTTATCCGCAAATTTCGCGTAGACATTTGCAACTACTTTTATGTAATTTATTTCGATTTGGAAAACATATAACAGATATTATTATATGCATACATATACATGCATATGTATGTATATAATAAAATCTTAGAGTAATTACGGATCTTTTTTTGGGAAGGATATTCCAAAATGTAGCCTTGAATGTATGTAAATATGTCCATGCATATGGAAATATACATACAAACATACATGCATATGTATATATTTTTATAGTATGTATGCATGTATGTATATAGTTGCATACATTTTTTCTAGTGATGACACTAAAATAATCGAAAGATGTTGAACGGAACAAAGTGAGATAGGAACATCTTTTAAAGATGTTGAAAGATGTTGAACATTCAGCCCTGTATAATTCTTATGGGAAAATGTTATCATCTTGCCAAATTGATGAAAGATGAAAGATGTGAGTAAGTGTGAAAAGGCTATAAGTTACGGAATTCGACAAATATAAATAAAATAAGTAAGTTAAAATAAATAAATAAAAAAATTACTTTATTTAAATTTTTTTTTACTTTTACTTTTTAAAATTTTGTACATTTCAATTACTTTTATTGATTCATTCAATGAACAATTTAATTGTTTAAAATCTCTAAATTCAATTATTAATTTAATTGGGCCAATTAATAATCATTTGCTTAAAATAAACGGGTACTTTCAATTAACTCTGTTAATTGATCTTAAACAGCACGAAAACCTCATTTTTATAAATTCATTAATTGATATTATCAATTTGTTTGCAGGACGAAAATCAGTACAGGATTTAATTAATAGTGCAAATTTCTAACTAAAATATTAATTTAAGTTGATTTTAAGTTTTTTCTGTGCAGTCTACACATTTCAGTCATAGTTGCTTGTGCTGCATAAGTTAAAAAATGTGTATAGGCAATAGTTGTTGGATGTTTATAGTTATACGTATTATATTTAAAATAAATACGTGTGTTAGCATATGAGGGTTTTTTATTTTGAGCTGTGCGCATTTACAGTTGTTTGAAGGCCACTACTCAAAGAGCACCCAAAACGATACTTTTGTCATTGCCTGCTACACAACAATGTGTACAACAGTAGCGCACAACTTTATTTCATATTTTCATAAATGTGACATCACGCTTTATTGTTCGGTCAACGAGTTTTTGCTGCAAAATGACAAAAAAATTATTCGAAGATTTATATAAAAAGAAGCATATTCCAACAAAAAACAATTTTTGAAAACACCAAATGAAAGTGAGCGAAAGGACAATTCAAATTACATGTACATAGATAGCAGACCAAGTATTTAATGAAATTTTGTCAAGAATTTCGCTGAGGAAGATATCATATTGAGGAAGGCAATTCCTGAACGCAAACTTTTTAAAAATTCAAGAAAATTAGTTATTTCTACTGAATTCTCCATTAAGACACTGATTTTAATTGCTCAATGACGATTTTTACATGACCGCAACAAGAATGAGAACAAAACGAAATAAAGTTGTACACCATACTCTTAAATCTTACAATCTGGCTACACAACTTGCCAAAAAATAAAATCTTTTTGATTTTTCGTACAACCGAGATACAACTTCATACAACGATACAACAAACTATACAATCTCAGATACAACCTGTTCATATTGCATTAATGGACGTAAAGTGTGTGGCTCGTTTTAGGAGTATATTCAATATTTTAAATTATTATTGTGACATCTAAGAACTTGAATTCATATGTTAATTTTGCAAGTATCTGAATAATTATTAAGTTTACAAAGACTTCAGCTACTTTTGCTGCATATTTTATTATAAAATTAAAAGCTACTTATTTTGGCGTTTAAACTTACTGGCACTGAAATTAATTTTTGTCTTTTTTTCTTATAATAATAATGACTTGATTTTTTTTCTAATCAATCAGCAATAGTTTGTCTTTGAAAATGTTTTACAAATTCTCGCACGTGCTTTCAATATTTATTTTCCTTTATGTATTATAAATTTTTTGTTATCGAGACTTTTCATGTTTAACAAATCATAACTTTTTCTATATATAGAAAACTAAATTAACTATTAATTGTTATTTAAGCAAAAAAAAAAAAAAATATATATATAAATAATAATTTAGTTTAAATGGCTTAAAGGCAATCAAATGACTTCAAATTCAAATCACGTTTTGCGATACCACTACAATATTTATATTTGGTAATATAAGTTGAAAAAAAAAAGAAAAAAAAAAATAACCATTAGACACATTTTATATATTTTAAATTGTATTTTATATATTTTTTTTTTTTTGTACTCACAAAATCTAGTCTAGAGTAACTTTTCCATTATTTTAATTTTTATTTGTTTTTTTATTTTTTTTTCGCTCTTACTTAAATCTAGAGAGGTGGTCAAAATATTTAAAATAATATTTTCTTTAATGATCACCATTCACTCACCATGAGGGAATTTTTTATGTTTTTGTTTTAACTGACCATTTGAGTATTCCTTTTGCGAAAATTATAGTATGCACCATATGTGGGCTGTTGGTTGTGGTTTTAATACAACAGCAAAAATCAAAAAATTTTAAATGGAATTTATAATAACATTTTTTGTTGTTGTTTTTTCAAGTTGAGGCCACTTTTTAGATGTTTCCATAGACAAATTATACTAAACTGCTGCATAAGGATTTATTTGATTATGTTATTTTCTATGCATTTCGATACAGTTTATTTTTTTCTGCAATTGCTCTAATTTCCCTAGAGGCTTGAAAAATTGAGTAATAACTTAACTAATTGTTGCAGCAAATGTAATATAAAATGTGCCATAAAAATATATAAAAAATACACATCGAAAAGCAAACTAAGAATTGATTTATTTGCTTTAATGCCACACTTTGCTGTAATCTAAATTGTGCTTATACGAGTATAATAAAAAAAGTTTTCCTTAAATAAACGACTGCTGGTTGGTTGAATTAATTTTGAAAAATTGTGAACTGATTAATCGTTAAAGTTGTTAGCAACTCTCCATTAAACTCAATTAATTCGTTCAAACATTTAACATACGAGTTCCTTCTTAAGTTTGTTTTATTTTGTTTGCTAACAGAAATTGTTTTTCTATGAATCAAAACTAATGTGCAGTTTCTACAAGTCAGGCAGACGACTCGTCTAGAAAATTTGTATGAAAATCACTCAAAAAACTGAGTGCTTTCCATACAAATTTTATACTCAAGTCGACTGTCTGGGTTGTAGAAACATGGGGTAAATGCAATAAAATTTAAAAATATTCGTCTACGAAAATTGCAAAAAGTAGTTTTCTAGCCAAAATATAGAGCATTTTGATTTTGTTTTTTTTGTGGCTGCCACAAACGAACATCTATATTTATTTGGTGCAAATTCTTCATTTTCTTGGCATTTGTACGAAGTTTTCTGTTAGCCTAGTGCTTGGCATACATTTCCATTCATTCATAATCATAAATTTGTGCATTTAATATAATATATCTTGTATTCTAGTCGAAAGCCATAAGTGGTTTATTTGTGAATATGTTATTGTTTTTAGCTTGCTTTGGCTGCATGTTATTGTTTTTTTTTCTTCCTTTGTTGCAGATAGAGTTGTAAAAGCTCATGATAGTGATTTATGACAAATGCTTTAAAATTATTGTAACCGAATTAAAGTACATGCAACAAATAATCGAAAGTGTCTTTTGCCACAAAACGATACATGATTGCAACATGACTACTACGAAATTCATTGTTATTGTGTTATGGAAAAAGTTTACTTTTGAGGAATATTTATTAAGGTTTAGCTGGCTATTTATTGCACAGTGTCTTGCTTCTATAAAACGATTGGTTAAAATTATTTAAATGTAAGTGAGCTAGAATTAATTTTAATCAGGCTTAAGCTCATTCTTTTCAATTCTAATAGAATGGAATAATTTTTTATAAATTAATGTGATTTTCTACAGAAGACAAAGGAAATGAAACTTAATTTTAGCTGGAGAAAATAATGATATTTTTCTGAGAATCCACACTCTTCATCACCACTCATGTCTATTCATATAAATTAATTATAATATTTCATTCTAAAAGAATTGAAAATACTAAAATTTAACCCGATTAAGATATTACAACAGCTGGTCTACTGTGTAATTCGAAACGAAAGAAACTGCTTTCGAATTTGTATGCTTATAACGTCTTTATTAAAAAAAAACGTATTCTTTCATTTCAAAATTGAGAGTAGACCCCCTGATTATTCAAAAAATTTTAAAAAATTAAAAATTTTAAAAACCCATGACTTTTTTCAGAAAATATGTTATATCTTCTAAACGGCTGGACCGATTTTTTTCAAACATAGCTAAGAACCCTCTCGATCAAGTCATCTTTCAAACAGAAGAAACTAAATGAAAATCGGTCCAGCCGTTTGGCCTGTACGTGGACACAGACAGCCACACAGATACACAGATACACAGGCACACAGACACACACTACAAACTTATAACACCCCTTTTTTTAGTCGGGGGTTAAAAAATAGAATTATGGCAAACGGCAAAAAAAAAACTAAAAATAAAAAATAATAAAGAAGCTGAAAAAAAGTCAGCCAATGTAGCAATAGTAAAGTAAGAAAATAAAAAACATGTTGATTATTGAGTTCTTGTTTCAACTTTGTTATTTGTTACTGAGCTTCTCATTTGTTTAAATGAAAGTTTATAAAATAATAACTCTATTTGTTTTAAGAAGCTTTGGGTAAAGGTTCCCTGATGATCTTCATTAGCAACAGTGAAATGCGCATAGGATCCAGCTAAACCCCTCAATAATCAATTTCAATGTATTTTTAATAAAAAAATATTTTACTTAATAAGTAAAATATTAATTTGGGATTCTTAGTGCGTTTAAAAATTTAAAAAAAAAATAATAAAGTTTTAGACAATCGCTTAAAATTATTTTTTTTTTGTAATAAGTCCATAGAAGCAGTTAAGTGATATGTTACATTAAAAAATAAAATAAAAAATCATGCACTATTATTAAGAATTTTTTTTTCTATACAAAGAAAAACTGCCTCATAGAATCAAGAAGATTTTTATCTATGAAACGTTTTTAGGCTAAGAGGTTCCCAGCAGAAAGAAGCAAAGATTTTTTCATAGAGATTCCTTATTGTTTTTTATGTGGTACATCTTATTAATTTTATCAAGAAGAAACCCACATAAAATCAAGAAGAAATTATATTATTCACAAATTTTTTTTACTCAATTTCCGTTATTTTTGGCACCAAAAAACAATCCATAGAGAAAAACTTCTTGATTCTATTAGGTTTTCTTATAAATTGTAAACTATAGGGATTTCTTATTGATTTTATTAGGCTATCTTATTGATTTTTTCAATAAAGTTTTCTTCTTGATTTTATTAGATTCCTATATGATCATGTGTAAAGAATCTAATTGATTTTTTTTTAATAAGGAAATCTTCTTGAGCTTATGAGGTGTCTTGTTATTTCATATCTATAAATAGACATAGAGACAACTTTTTTTCATGTTTTTTTCCGTTTTTGTATAAGCATATTTGCACGATTATTTCAATGGTTACTTAGGCTGCTTGTTAGCATATTGGTTAGAGTGTTTGTCTATCAGTCAGAAGTTTGTTGGTTCAATACTTGTCTCCTTACAAGTGATAATATGTATGTATGGTGAGTTATTTAATTAAGAATACAATATAATATGTATGAATGTATGTGAGTATGTATAAATAAAT
This sequence comes from Tachina grossa, assembly GCA_949987645.1. Lineage (NCBI taxonomy): Eukaryota > Metazoa > Arthropoda > Insecta > Diptera > Tachinidae > Tachina > Tachina grossa. The sequence goes on along the minus strand of OX465276.1, from coordinate 21,539,311 downwards.
AACATCTACATATATTACATACATACATAAGTATATGGTATAAAATTTAAATGAAAAAACATAAGCAAAGCACAAAGAATAAAGACATACATTTTTTTCTTTTTATAAGGTTGCTTCATAAAATCAAGAAGAAACCCTTATTAAAAAAATCAATAAGATAACCTCGTAAGAACTACAAGATTTCTTCTTGATTTGTTCAAAAAGGTTTTCTCTATGAAATTAATAAGATTTCCGTATTAAAAAAAAACCATAGAGATTTCTTATTAATTTTGTTCTATTTTATGAGGTATTTAGTAGGCACTGTTTTCTCTGTGTAAGTTTAAGTAAAAAAGATTTAAGATTTAAGTAAAAAAGAGTTTTTGAAAAACTTCGAATTTTATGGGATAGATTTTAGAAAAACTTGTACTTAATCATAAAAATATAATTACCATAAGCTAGTTCATTAATGAACTAGAAATTTAATAAGTAGTTTACTGATTTCAAGTAAAAACTGCTTTGGCGCCATCTAATTTTTTTTTTTGAGTGTAGTAGTTTGTGCTTATTTCATTTTGTTTTATTATTGGAAGTAGTTTAATATTTGACGAAGATCTGCAAATTGTACTAACTTTAAAGAAAACATATGGTGCAATTTAGGAAATGCATTTTAATTATTTTATAATCGGATCACATCAAAGAAAAATCATGCGTGCAAGCCTCTAATGTTATAAAAGCTCCTGCGCGCAATAGATGTAGAATTACAACTTCTACCTAAATCTTGCACGAATGATTTACAGGTACTGACTCATTAAGCTAGATACCTTTCTAGACACCCTGTACCAATCCTTAATCGACTTTTTTCTTAATTCTTAATTAATATAATATACTTTCTCATTTATTTCGTATGATAACGAGATGAAAATGATATACTCAACAAGATCTTCATGTACAGGAAACAAAGCACTTTATTCCATTCCATTCCTCTTTCTCCATTGATCGACAATTTCTTAATTATATTTTATGCATACACAAATCTAATACAATTTTTACAAAAATCAATAAATTCAGTAAAGCGCGCCTTTGACTCGCCCACGAAGGGTTCCGCATACATATGTCATACTAAATATATAAACCTTAGCATAATAATGGAATATATTAACTGATGGACACATTTTATTTTACTAAATTACAAGTAGCCAGTAAATTTTTTTTTCTGTTTTTATAAACAAACACAATCTGCAAAGCGATAAGATTGTCTGCGGATAACACGCAGGTTGTATGGTGGGAATGGAGCTCTCGACCTCTGGACTAAGAGCCTAGCATCGCCGCCAATCGGCCACAGAAGTGATTTTTTAGCTTTGCAGCCTCTTCGTAATTTTTTCGGTTTTTGATCTTTTTTTAGTTTACGCGATTTTTTTTTCCTTGTTGACGATTTTTTCGTTTTTGCAATTTTTTTTCGGTTTTTTTGTTTTGCTGATTTTTTTGGTTTTAGTGATTTTTTTTAATTTTTGGCAATTTTTTTTTGCTTTGACGTATTTTTATTTTGGCGTTTTTAAGTTTTAGAGTTTTTAAAAATTATAATCAGAAATAATTTCTTATTCGGGCTTAATTTCAGTAATTTCATTTCTTATTGAATGAAATATTTTTATTAATTAATGTGAGTTTCTAAAGAAGAGAAGAAAAATTAAACTAGTTTTTTAAGCTGGGAGAAATACCGATATTTTTCTGTGCTGCAACGCTCTTCATCAGCACCTTAGTCTATCTACTTGGGTAGAGATTGTTATTAACATCAGCTATTTAACGTAAATTCTAATGAAAAGGAATGTGAGAAATGATTGTTGTGTACAATTATTGATTTACCTTTGGTAAATACATATGTTAGTATCACTATTAATTTCCCCTATTTTTCCATTTTTTTCATTTTTCTATTTAGGTTAGCAAGAAGTTATAAATATTACTCTACCTACGTATATTTATCTATTGTTGCTTATCTTTTACGATCATCACATTAATTATCTTTTTACTTATTAAATGTACCGTCGGTACATACATGTAAGTATTATAGCTGATGTTAATAACAATCTCTACCCAAGTAGATAGACTAGGGTGCTGATGAAGTGCGTTGCTGCATAGAAAAATATCGGTATTTTTCCCAGCTTAAAAGTATAGTTTCATTTTTCTTCTCTTCTTTAGAAACTCACATTAATTAATAAAAATATTTCATTCAATAAGAATTGAAATTACTGAACTTAAGCCCGAATAAGAAATTATTTCTGATTAAAATTCACTACAGTTCAACTAAATCTAAAAATGTTTTTAAAAATTCTCAAAATCACATAGCAAAAATTTCATTACCTGATAGAATACCCTATAATTTTAGTTTTTAGATTTTATTATTAATATTAGCTGGTGTACATAAAAATACACTAACTTTGAAAGTTTCAAGTGTCTATATAAAATTGTCTGTGTATTACATTAGGGCTTTAATTTTTACCTGTCATATATTAAAATTTTGAGGTCCGTACCTATTACGGTTCTCAAGAAAACAGCCTGTGACGGACAGACGGACATCATAGCGAAAAAATAGGGTTGTTTTCATCTGTGGTATACTTTAATTCTTGCCTTGGAAGCAGTGAAAACTCCTCATTGTCTGATAAAATTCAATTTTTATATTTTCTCTTCCGCGAATAAAAAACCACAAACTATTCATGTGAATTTCCTATTAATTTCATTGACTTGTTGTTGATATTGATTTCAATTCGTAAAATAACGTTAATTATACGCCTTGTTAATAAAATCTAAAGTCTGTACAAAATTGATTGTGCACACAAAATTGTGCATGAGATCTTGATTTATATGAACTCAATGTTTGACTGTGTAGTGGTTGAGAGTTTGTATTTAAGTGTGTTAACAAAAATCTGACGTTTGTATGACACGTACATTTTCAATAGAAAAATAAAATAAACTACCAACAACATATACAAAACTTTATTAAAAAAAAAAAAAACATTTTTGTCTATTTTTGTTTAAGCTTTTCTTGCTAGAAATACATGCATATGTATTTATGTATGTACAGCTACAAAATAGTATATATAAACAATTTCCTAAGAAATCTGCAAATATACGAGTAACTGAAACTGAAACTATCAAATGAAGTTATTATGACATAAAGGCACGCATCGCATTGTTAAAGATTTTAAGATTGACATCTAAACGTGAATCATATGAAAAGTAACAACTGCAACAGCTCAGCTCAGCTGTGCACAGCATTGATTCATTCAAGGCAAGTACAAAAAAAAACTGACACGCGTATTCCAAAACGACCAGCAGTAATAGACGTACAGTATAAAACCAAGTTAAGCCAATCTAATGTTTCTGACTAACAGGCTGACTAAAGTGAGTGACTGGCCAGGTACAGGTGGAACGTGTACATACTTTTTCCTACTAGATGCTTATTAAAATTAATATCTCATTTTTCTCTCTTTACTCAGTATTGGCTAGTCAACGGATATTGCTTATTTCTTCAATTCAAAACAAATATTGTTTGCAAAATAATTCAAAAGACCATTGAATGTCTAAATGTACGTTTGGTTGGACATTTTATTTTAATTTCATGCTTACGAATGATTGTTTTAAAATTATTTACTTATTGCTTTTAGCTACTTAAGCATGTTTGTGTTTTTTATTGCTGCTTAGTATTTATGTGATTTTGAAATCTCTTGCAATTAGTGTCAACGCCTAATGTGTAAACTAAAGGAATAGATAATTAGATTTATTTCTAGATGCACATAATTTAAAGAAAAAAAATATTTTTTATTGTGTATCTGTATACTGAGAGCCTATTTCGTAATAATGTATTTACATTGTCTTGAAATCTAGTTCTTACGAGATTTCGAGCTAAGTCTTGCTGCTTTTTGTTAGATTTCCCATACAAAACAAAATCTTGTTTGTGAGTAGATTTGTAGGCAATCTACTCAAAATCTTATATTTTTATTTTATTTATACTACCATGTACAACATATTTATATAAAAGATAATTGAATTAGCTACGGTTTGCTTAAAACGGTGTATGAATTGGCTACATTGCAGTTGTTTGATTGTAGTTTTGGAAAATTTTCTTGATAAATGTAAAAAAGACATGGTGTAAATGGTACAGATTTTCAAAATGGTTTTAATTAAAAAAAGATTTTGTGGAGATGTAATTGCTCTATAAATAATATTATTGATTTCTAAAAGATTTATAAAATAAATTTCCATACAAAATTTTTTTTTTTAAATTTTTTATTGGACCGAAGTTGTTTTTAATAAATACTACACCGAATGTACAAAAGCAAAGTAATTCGGAATCGCCTTAATCCCAAAAAGTAGAGAATTAAGGAGAGCAAAAATAATAGAGAACAATCCTAATAATAGTAATTAATAATCGTTCGGGTATCTACTTCTTCAAAATGATTCGACGTATATACGCAAACTCTTTCATCTGCCAGATCATAATACAGTCAGTCTTTCACACTAAGATCATAGCTACTAAGGAAGGCGTTAAATGTTTAAAGGAAATTAGCATTAGAGTGCCAATGCGTATCTTTAAGGACAATAGAAATGTTGTTAAAACCTTAAGATATCAGAAAGGTTTATCTCAAAACATTTTTCAATGAAAATCCTGTATGTTATAAAGAAATATCGAGACAAAATATATTCCAGGACAACAAGGTAGCGCTAAAAACGAAGAGGTAGATAGTTTGACAGTGTCGAGATCATTAGTGAACAAATTTTCTGGGGAAGTCCAAATACACCTAAAAAAATTTAATCCATCCATACCTAAACCATTCCAAAGCGATGTTATAAGTGCGGAAAGTACGGATTTACTTAAATTAAGTACAGAAAGAATAATTGATTCAAGCACGGATTATTCAATACATATTCCCGAATCCGCTTGATTCAATTCCAAGTTGACATCAAAAAATTTGATATTGAATTTATTTATAAATCGGTACTTGAAATAAACCCCAGAACAAAATTGATCTCACAAAACTTGAAATTTAATCAGTCTAAGAATACGCTTGATTAAAAAATTTCCAAGTTAATTTAATCGCGAATTTGAGATTGAATTGTTTAAAATAATTAAGAAACTGAATTGCTTAAAGAAAATCTGACTTTGAATCAATCTTAAAATGTGCTTGTTTTGAGAAATCCTAATTTGGTTTATTGAATAAAAAGACTTAGTTAATTTTTTTTGTTTTGTTTTAATTATTGATAACAAAAAGTTAAAATTTATAATCTTAAATCTTAAAAGAAATTAATTTTTTAGTTAAATTATAATTTTAAAATATAAATTTAATATAAAGTTTTATAGGATTATATGAATAGATGTAATACAATATGTATAGATTTAATTACAATATTATAATCGTATCATTATTAGAAATTGACTTGAGTTTTTTCTAGTTTAATACATTTTTTACTTGAAAATCATGGATTTTGTTAACCAGTTATCGACCTTCGATTGAACAGATAAGTAGTGCTCCTTTTTAATGTTACGTTACTTTATGCCATAGTTATTTTTCAGAGAAAATCTTGTGTTTTATACACTTTTTTGAATGGAGCGCAATTGACTCCACATTTATTAAAAACAGAGAGAAAAAGAACAAGGTGGCTCTAAAATACAAGTTTAATGTCTAGGTGACGTAAGTTTTTTGTGGAAATATCCAAACACAAAGCTTCAAATTTATCTGATAATCAAAAGATCATTTTATATAATATTCGAGTATAAAAATATTTCATCATTTTAAAGGTCTTGGCAACAAGCCGCATATTGGTATAGGATATAAAATTATTTCAATTGACTAGTGCTCTCTGTATCTTTCTGAACTTCCCGCCTCTTCAGTGAAATAGCAACACTATTTTTTTCAACAAGCAAATGTCAGTTGACTCCTGTCTGAATTTTAACAAGCTGCGTAATTTAATTTGTATTTAACAGCCTTTGATAGCTCACTACACGCGTTTTGAGAAGAAAATTAAAAAACTTGAATTTCATGCGCTCATTATGCATTATTTTTTGCGGAAAAAGATCACCACTCAAACCACAGCTAAGCTTGATAGATACTATGGAAACTCTTCACTATAAATTTCAATGATAGAAGAGTGGTTTATTGCATTTCTTTATGGCCTTTCACGAACAGAAGATGCCGACGAAGGGTTTGGATGTTTGATAGATACCTCTACACGCGAAACAATTGAAAAGGTTTTATGATAAGGTCTTACCCAATCCGAGATTAAAAGTGAGAGAGATTGTGAAGCCATAGACATCGCACATGGCTCAAAGGTATTTATTTTGAATGATCACTTGGGTATGACAAAGTTTTCCGAAAGATGGTGCCATGTTTGCCTACAATTCACCACAAACCCATGTGTAATTTCCATGGAAAAAATTCATGAAATGGGCTACGAATTGCTCCTTCAGCCTCCTTAATCTCCAGACTTAGCTCTAAGGATTGTTACTAAATTTTCAGAAAAATACCCTAAATGTATTAAATTGGAAACCATAATATGGAAACCATAATAATGGAAATCATAAATAATATGTATTAAGTGCTTCAATTTTTATTTGGGAAAGAATAAGAATTGCCCAGAAATAAAGATTCAATATAAAAAAATATAGACAATGAAGGCAAATATAATAACTTAATTCTAGGAACACTATTTTGAAGAACGACGAATTCTTGGCTGAAAATATTCTTCGCCAAAAATAAAATATTTTTGCATCTTCAAAATTTGCCACACGCCGCGAGCCCCGCAACATATTCATTTCTAAAAATCAATTATTTCTCTCTTTGCACAAATAGTAAACGCTGTGATACAATTCAATCCCGGTATGATGAAGTCTATGAAAATTTTGCAAAGACAATAACAATTCATCAAATCAGTGGGCAAATTATGGAACTCGTTATCGAACGAAACTGCAAAATATTTCAATAAAGTTTATTTGCAAAAATTTTAAAATTACGAACCGTATCGAATGGTAATTTGCCCCCAGCTTTCTATTTTTTCGAAGGTCGTACGATTGTGTAGGATAGTAAGTAATGGCCTTAATTTTTAAGTTGTTCACTCAGAGAAAAAACAGCTTAAAATCAATAAAAACCATATTGAATTAATAAGAAACATTAACGAAAGTCAAGTCATGTTGAAATTTCTTAATTCAATATAAAAAAATATTAATTTACAGTATTAATTTATTAATTTTGGTTATTTTTAAGTATCTCAACATGCATCTTCTATTGTATTGAAAATTATTGAATTAATGTGACGCGTTCTTATTTTGAAGTTGCAGCTTTTCCCTGAGTGCTATTATGCTTCATACTACAAATTTATTCAGCGAATTTTTAGCGACAAATTCGTTGTAGAAGACGATATTATTTCTCGTTCCAATTGTGTTCCTTCCATAAACTTAAACTTAAGATTTAACATTGATTACGATTTAATAAAAAAATTTCTTGACTGAACTTTAAAATTATTCTCAATTAATAATCAACTACCACTTGAGGAACTATTATAGTCTATAGAAAACTATTTACCAACTTAAGAAACTAATTACAGAAAATTATAAGAACAAAAATTATACATAAACTAAACGATGTAAACAACGAAAAATTACATCTAATTGCCAGCATAGTAATTCGTTGGTATACAAAATGTGTGTAATTTTTTTTTATATTTCCATTATATTATTTCTGCTCGAACCCCTAGATGATAAATATTGTGTATGAATATTTTTGCATTTAGCAAATCGATGTATACGAGAAGTTTATGGTAAAAGATAATATTATATGATTAATACAAATACAATGCTTCAGCTATAGCTACAACTACAGCTGTCTGTTGGCAAAAACAACTTTTGGTCATTACTTTGATTGGTCATATTATTTTGTTTTGCACATGCAGCAATAACCGCTTATGTCTGGAGTAAGTTTGCGCGAAAGTTAAATTGCAGAAACCGGTCTGCTTATTGGAGACTATAGAATCCATATTACACATTAATAATTTATCCATGAAAATTTTGTACTAGAATTTCAGGCTAAAATCACATTTGTTCGTAGTGCATAGGACTATATAAGGTGTTATAATATAAAATATAAATTTGGCAAATTCAAATGGTAGTCTTAAAGGTCATATAGTTGTAATATTTTATATCATTTTAAATAATTTTTTTTGCTGCTGCTTTTTTTTCAAACTAAAATTTTAAAACGTTGTGACACTATAAACCTAATGACTATCGTTTGAATATCCCAATTGCATATTTTATAAATCCATTTGAATAATGAAAAAAAATATATTAATCTAATTATTATCTGAGTTGTTAAATTAAACAAAAATGGACTTAAACGGTTTTAACTTAAAACTCGCAAAATATTTCATGTTAATACAAACTTGGTCTAAATCATAAACACTAATAGATAAATACACATCAACATATAGACAGACGTCTTAAGACAGAGTTTTATTTAAAATGCCAAGAATTTGAATATGAAAAAAGTTTCTGCAAATCTGTGTGTATAAGTGTGAGTGTGTATGTATTTTTCAATTTATCTAACTACATTCCTAATACGTGTTTGTGTGTAATTTAACACAGGTATTTTATCTTAAATCAACATTTAACAGTGAATATTGTATGTCCAAACATTGATCGTGGGAAACGAGACAAATTTGCGTGTGGCACATTTTAAAGCTGATTATGAGATTTGCTTGAGTGTCTATTTATTTGTTCGTTTGTTTATTTGTGTTTTATATAAAAATAAAACATCTTGTTTTTATTACCATTGTAAACAGTGTAACATACAATATTCATTAGCAATTCTATTAAATGTCTCAAATATGAACGACTTGTTCATTATATCTTTTTTTTATATCTTAAAATATGAGATTAAGATAAATATTAATTTAAGCAGAAGTTTTTTGAGAAAATTATATAATGCACAGTGGGGTTGACTAATAAAAATTTCGCACTATATTAACAGACAATAAGCTGAATTTATGGAATATTATTTCATTTTCTAAATTTTAAGCTCAAGGGAAAAAAATTTATTTCATATCTGCAGAAAATGGAACCGGCACATGAATAGTCACATGATAGATCCCCAATTAATAGGGACCAGTCCTAGCTCTAACACTTCCTATTAAGCGGACCAGTCACTTTTAAATGGGGATGACCTAGTATGGAGTTAATTGATACTTTTATGCACCTTGTGACTTGTCACTGAACTACTAATTAGGGACTTAATAGGTATAGACTAATATTAAAGATTTAAAAATGTCATTTCGACACTTAACTGTAATTATGAAAACTTGTATTTTTTTTTATTGTTACAAATGCAGTTTTGGGATTCCAACTGTCAATCTCTGGTCTAACAAGCTTCTACACTATCTACTCGATCACAGGTGCACTCAAATTTCAAAAGGGTAAACAATAGTTAAGCTTAGGTTAATATCTAACAATAGTTATAGGACTGGTTCCAAAGTCGCTTGACAGCATCATTAGAGGGACCAGTTAATATTTCACCTTATTCTAGTTGTCGTCATCGACGTCGGGCTTGAGTACCCGATGTCGAAAACTACTGACTGCCATTGGCAGGTTTATGCTATTTTCTAGGCTGTAGGGAACGGAAGTAGATTATCAGCAGCACAAAATTGTTCTCGAGAGAGAGAGAAAGAGTAAACACGCCGCAATTTTTCGGTATTGTGTTGAAGTGACGTCGATGTCGACAACTGGAATAAGGGTGTTTATATATTAATACTATTTGACAGGTCCTTGATCCAACCACATACCTACAAACTTTTACAGTGCCGTTTACTATAATACTAGACTGACAATTGTGACTATGTAAAAATCTACAGAATATGCCTTTTTTATCTTTTTTAACTTTTAATAACACTCTTATTTTCTCAAGTCATAGGGCGGGTAAGTTTGGATCAATTGTCACCAATTTCTACGAAAGGAATTCGTTTGATCATATATGATTTATATATATTTATATTTTATATTTATATGATTTACAATTTTACTCATTTAATTTTTATAAAAAAAAAAATTAAGATCGATCTCAAGCTCAATAAATGTTTTGGGGTCATGAGGATAATGATAATGATGATGCTTAATTCATATTCATAAGCTTTAAACTCAAATTTCAAACATATATTTGTTTTCTTTTTGAGTTAAATTTTAAAATTTACTTTAAACCTTAAAATTTTGAGCTTAGGTGTTAAATTTTATTTTTTTTACGGAAACGTACCAAAGTTTAAGCTTAATTAAGATATTATTCCATATGAGAGTATAAGTTGAAAAAATATAAGCAGCAAGTTATTGCCCTATAACTTCTTGAAAAATTACACAAAATAATTGAAATTAATTTGAGTATGAGGATAACAAAACTGCTATTACATCAATTTATCTCGACTTAAGCAGTTTTTCTTTTCTTCCACAGGTACACAGAAATAAATTTTTAAATAAATACATATTTGCTCAATTCACAACCTATTGTAGGAGTTGTAGTTCGTAAAACCGTTGTTGGTAATTTATATGTAAACATTTGTTTATAAACAATGTTTTTATTGAAGTTACCAACAACTCATATACGAACTACATCTCCGACAATAGGTTGTGAATTGAGCATATTGCTAAATTTTTTATAATTTTTTTATTTTCATATTCAAAATTTTTAGTCGTTACATTACTAAGATAATTAATATAAAAAAAAAATTATATGTTATTGAAAAGTGTGCTATATTTTTGTTCGCATCTGTGTGTGCTTATTTTAAGTTACATCATCTTAGCGATATAATACCAGAATTAGGAGACTACAAATAGCTACATTTCGTTAAAATCAGTCTTTTCTCATGTTTAAGTAAGTTGTGCTATTTTTGTACCCACTAATTTTATTTTTAATCATTTTTTCTCTTTAGCCAAACAGTAAAGATTACATATATGTATTTCTTAACCACTTTAGCGAAGTTAACTGGAATCTCGTTGCCGTTACCAACACCAGCTTAAAACGTACATAATAACTTTTTGCAATTAGGAATATTAAGATCATGAAAAAATTTATGTTTAAAAATAAAATTTCATACATATTTTTAACTATAAAAATATGCAATGTTAGAAAAGCTTTAGAAAAAACAGGGTCATTATACTGTAACAATAAACTAAATGAATTTATAGTGATTCAAAGAGACTGTTTTGGAAGATCAATGTTTTTGCTTGAAAAAAAAAATTAATAAAAAATCCATATTTAGTAATCATTTGTGACATGTTCTTTGAACAATTTTTTCTTTCTTGTTATTTTTGTTTGTTTATTGTTGACGAGATGTTTGACGCGTTGTTTGACTTTGAGTAGTACAACATAACATAACAATGAAAACTAGATATTTACATAAGATGCCTTTGGAAAAAAAGAACTTTAGCCATTAACAGTAGTACCAGTAGTTTTGTACAAGCAATGTTTTCAGTTTAAGAATTTTATGAAAAAATTTTTTTTCTGCAATCCGGCATGTTTCTTCCTGTTTTAATGGGATCTTTTCTGTTATTTTCTACATACAGTGACCGCAAAAAATAAGTGCTTACTAATTTGACTAAACTTAGACCACTACTTTACCAAATAAAATGTATTAAATAAAATGTATTAAAATATTATACGATAAATTGAAAAAGTATATGTAAAAAATGTGGTGGATATAATGGTTTGAAACAATAAACAATAATTAATAATTCCCTGTGAACAGAATTAGGGTATAACTAATGTGAAGAAAAAAATTTAGCTCAAAGTAAGGCTCAGTAGGTGAAGTATGAAACTAAAACTTCGTTTAAGATCCCTTGTTTTTTATTATAATTTTCGTGCAGTTGAACTTACCACATCCGATGGAATTTAATACAATTCTTTCCGTAGAGCACAACTCAAATTATTTCTGTTCCGAGCATTAGCGTAGCTATAAATTTTTTCTAGGGGGTTATTATTATAATTGGTGGGTTTCATGAGTAATACTAAAATAAATAGTTATATGCAATTTTTCATAATACAAGGGGCCCTAAGTCCATTCTTGGGAGCAATGCAACCCCTGAATGGCCTTTCTACGCCTATGGTTCCGAATTACACTTTCTCGTATATTTTATAAAATTATTCCATAGATGTTCATTGCGGTTAATGTCATGCATGTTTCCATTATTTTTGGAGTAACCATATCATGGTGTTAAGTACCGTAGGTTTGGGGTAATTATTCTGGGTAAATATATAAATTAATCGTAGCATTTTGAAAAGATTAATATCTTACTTGCGGTTTATGATGCCATCAACTGTACATTAAGCTCGTATTCTAAAGATCTGGATCCTCTTCCATGCATAAGTAGTGAACTATTGTTATTGTTTGCTTTACAACTTTCATTAAATCTTCTTTACAGTTTGTGTCTTCCATCATTGCCCTAAATATTACTTTTATCTGTTACAATAAAACAATTGCAGGACCATGCATAATGCAGGCGCTTATATTTTTGATTTACTTATTTAATATATCGAGCCATAACCGCCAATAAAAAGGTTGACCCAAAACATTTTTTGGACCTTTTTTTTAAATCAATTATTCACGATCGCAAACAATTGAGTTTGGTTAAAAAATTTAGTTGGAATAATTTGTTGGGGTCATGACATGATATTGTTTCTTTCTTGGAACACGACTTTGCTATCTGCCTTCGTATAACACATTTGCAAATGAGGTTGATTTAGTTTTTTTTTTGCGATGGTACATGTAAATTGTTTGTGACTTCTGCTGTTTTTAATTTAGAATTTTTTTACGGACAAGTTTATGATTTTCCGATAAAACTGTTTTTAACGAAGTCATATATAAAATGATTTCAAAATTTAAAATATGTTCACTTCACAAGTAAATGAGCAATAGTATTGATTTACTAGCTAGTTCAGTGAATTTGAATAATTAAAAAAAAATATTTTCAAAAAAAAAGTATTCCTCGTTTACTATTTTCTTGGAAAAAAAATTATGGTACAAGGTGTTGCCAAAAAAAGCAAATAAAATTTTCTATATATATATTATGGGTACACAAAAATTCAAATTGATGCTTTTATTGAATATATATATGGCCAAACTACATCAAGTCGAATCCTGCCAGCTTTTATACATCACTCATTTACTAAAGAGAAACGTCATAACTTAAAAAATGAAATTTTTGAGTTAATGATGCAGAATTAATCCTCACTGAATTGTCCAAATTGTTTTAAAGTTTCATACAAATATCAAAAAATACTCAACTCTTGAGAGAATAATAAAACGCATTTTCTGCCAAACTATTTTTTTTTTTTTTTTTTTTTTTGAGTTATGACGTTGCTTTAGCGAATGCACGATGTGTCTCATTTAAAAAAAAAATTTAGTATTTTAGAAAATAATTTTTTATTTTAATTTCATAAACATGCTTCATTCAAATTATTTGGTTTATAAAATATAAAAAACTCCATGATTAGAATGGTCTCCCTTGCTTAATATATTTATAAGGAAAACTCTTTCTTAATTTTTATGATTTGTTTAAAAATGTCTTGCCTTCGTACTTATATAATCTATTCCTTTGGGAAGTTTTAAGGATCACAACTGAGTATGTTACTGTGTTAAGCAAGTAATCGACATCCCGGCAAAAAATTCTAATTTGGAAGCACTAGTAACTGAGGGAAGCAATGTATTGATTACTTGATAGCGAAAGCTTCGGAAAATGCTTCGAAAAAACATTGACGTAAGGCGGGCTCTCAACAAAATTTGCAGTTTTTACACACAAAAACTATATATTATTACTTCTCTGAAGCACTTTGTAATCAAAAAAAAAAATTTCATGGCTTTTTGGAAGCTAAATGTATTGCTTCTAGCTAACTCATCTCGAACAAAAAAAAAATGCCTTCTTCATGCACTACAGCAAGTGATTCTGTAACATTGTCTTTCTTACAAAACCGATTCTTTGAAGGAATAATTTTACAGTTGCCAATAATTTTGAAGTTTAAAAATCTAGAAATAGCACACAAAAATAAATTTTAATGAAAAAAAAAAAACTTTTTAATCGAAGGATCATAAAGCGCATTTAGAATTTCCAAGTTTGAGTCATATTTTCGAGCAGTGGTGTAGCCGTTTGTCACAAATAATACGAACAATGCTGTCATCCAAGACATTAATTTTTTATTGCCTTATCACTGACAAAAGCCAATGACTTCACTTGACTCTATGAGAGAAAACAGAAAGGTGTCATATTACAAGAGCTTGGGGGCCACATCTGGAAAAAAAAAACCCTCCAAAATTTTGATTTCAACTACCACAATTATATCAAATTTTTATTGCACCCGGATCAATGTCGTTCATATTTTCAGCTAAAACTCTTGGATCATGTTGTAGTAATGATCTGCATTAACCTTAAAGCGGGCTTCTGCTTAATTTTATGGACAAATAAGGTTCAATCATGTGCCATCAGCAGAATCTGTTGAATATTGGTTTCACTCCGTATGTGACAATTTTGCTTATTTATAAAACTGCTAAGCTAAAAATGGACCTCACCACTGAATACAATTTTGCGTTAAGACCCCGTCTATATGTAGCGTAAATTGATGACTGAATTGCGAAGTTAGAAGTGTTGTTCAAGCATCAATCTATTTATGATAATGTAACAGAGTATCCCAATTATTAAGATAAAAACGTAAGAACAGTATAGTAGATTGTTTAACAGTTGACCATTTCGTAAGTTCTGTTGGATTAAAAAAAAAAATATAAAAGCATTCTTTTGGAAAATACTTTTTGCAAAAGAAGGTAGTGGCCCTCTAGTGTGGGTCATCTTAATTGAGCTGCGACTAAAATAGGATATATTATGTTAATAGAAATGAGAAAAATCTGTCCACCCTCTTTTGGTATATTAAAATGTTTGCCTTCTAAAAGCTATCACTGAGCAGCCTTTATGCATAAAATATTTTTATCCTCTAGTAGAAATCATAAATAACACAAATCGAATAACAAAAATAATATTGACAACTTATGTAGCCGCACTGAAATCAGTTTCATTCTACTGATGTCTAATTATAATCCAGTAATGTTTTGGTTACAACAAACAGAGGCAACAAGGGCAATTAACGATTGCAGGCTTGTGTAATGACTGAGTGACTCCGACTGACTCTTTGGCTTCTTGCTGTGACAACTCAGCTTGCGTAGGCAGGCAGCTGCTGTTATTGTCACTGCTCTCATTACTGTTATTGGCTGTTGTTGTTGCTGTTGCAAGCAAATACTACACTACTATTTCTTGTTTCTTTGAATTCATGATCATTGATTATAAAAAAAAGACTTTATAACAATGTTTTAAAATACATCAGTTACCATTTAGTGACACATTAAGGACAAGTTCGTTAAACACAAAGTGAACACAAACACACATACACGCATACACTATTCAATAATAAACAAAATATCGGCTACAACAAAACTTTAAAGCAGCCACAGAAAAATGAAACATACTTTGAACTACCAGACAAAATGCAAATATTGAGCACAGAAAAAGGTTATAAGCCGAAACCTTGAAATCTATACCGTATACTTCATCTGGTCTACTGTACTGGAAACTGCCACAACAAAAATAAAAAAAATGAAAAAAAAATCTTAAATAGCAAACGAATGAGTCAACCAGAAATTTTTGTTAGAGCTTAAATAAAGAAAAACACAGAGCCCACATGGGAGTTATTTAAATTTTAGCTTTAATAGTTACAAAAAATAAAAAACGTTAGAAATATAAAATATATGGCGATGATGGAATTTGTTTTTTTCTTCAATAAAAAATCAAATTTTATTTACTTCTATCATAGAAGATTAAAATAAAAAATATCCAAAATTTTTATGTAAAGTCTTGCAAAAGTATAAATTTTGTTATGTGATTGAGAGGGCTTTAATATGAGCTCACAGATTAAATATTAAGCAGTAGTACATTGATTTCAAATTAGCTTTTCAGCAGCTTAACAGAAGGCTTTTAAATATTTAATAGCTTAATAACTTACTTATTTTTTTTAATTTTAACAGCCTCTTTATTTTGGTTACTATTGAGTTTTAGTTTCGTTTTTTTTTTACTTTAAACATATTTTTGGCAGTTATCTATTTTAAAACTTTGTATGTAATTACAGTTGTAACAACAGTCTACCAAAAAATCTCACAGTCATCATCTTTATTACGAAAAATATCCATACATACTGAAAAAAAAATAATAATAATAATAATAAAAAGCTCTGTGAAATTACACTATATTTTTAGATTTGGCACAACAGATAAAAAGTATCTACACAGCTCGTTAACTTAAAAACTATCACAACATTTTTATTAAAGACAAGAGCAAAAATAAAAAATTCCTCATAATAACTATTGATCAGTATCACGATGGTGGGTCTTTAATTGGAACGTATGCGCACCAATAAGTTTACTTTCATTCATTAAATAATGCAAAATTTTCTGCTGTACGTATAAGATTTTTATTTATCCATTTTTTTATTCCTCTATATATGCAGTGATAAAAGCGTAAAAATAATCAAAGAAAGTCTTTGCTGACTAATTGAGCATCTAGTTATTACACTCTATGTGTGTGTAAGTGTGTGTTTTTATAGAAATCGAAAGACTTAAGACACATGCGGCATGTTAAAGACCATAAAATCATTTTGACTTTTATAATCAAGATGATTTAAAATTAAAGAAGAAAAAATGAGAAATGATTTGAACTTAATATTAAAATAATAATAATAAAAATAAAGTGAAATTAAAAAGTAAAAACAATTAAATAACATCACGACTCTTTTTATATGCGGTTGTTGTGAAGTATTAAAAATATATTAAAAAAAAAAGATATTTATTATGAATTTATTTGTCTTTTTGGCGAGAAAGTGAAATTCGTAATATTTGCAAACTTAAACTTTTTTTGTATATAAAAGACGTTGACAAATTGATGTTATATAATAGTTTACTAGCTCAGAAGATTTTATATTAAAGTTTCCATAAGCATATTAATTTCTAAATTGAAAGGCCTGTAATAAAAGAATTCCTACAATCTCTTAATAATCATTTTAAATGTTTGTTTAGCAAACAATTATTATTTTACTGAATAAGTTAAATATTAATTTTGGCAAAAAATGCCATAAAAATATTAAGAATTAATATAAGTACTTTATTTTGAAGGACGCAGCGCTAAGCTCTTAAAAATTTTATATGGAAATAATGTAAATAGCATAAACCAAAACGCATAAAAATTTGTCAACACTTAGCATTGCGTTTTACAAAATAACTCCCTGTTTCTACAACCCAAGCGATCGACTTTAGCGCAAAAGTTATATGAAAAGTATTCATTTGTCTGTTCAGCCATCAGTAGCATAATTAAGAACTTAAATATTTTTTTGATAAAATCATTTGAAAATACCACTGAAATTCTGTTGGTACTTTGGTTATTGTATTGTTAATTTTATGTTTTTGTACTTTGAAGTGATTTGTGATTATTGTCGACTTTATAGCGCTTTTTTCCTTCTTTTTTAACTCAATAATCATATATAAACCTTACAATTTAACGACACATTAAGTGACGCTTTAGCTCAAATCCTAATTGTGTGTTTTTGCCTGTAGTATCAGTTTTTTAAACTACAACTTTTTTGTAACTGAAATCAAGTGGTTGGGCAAATAATTAACTTAAAAGTGCTTTGTTAGAAAAATGATATTGTTGGATATATAATCCAAATATTTCGCACTTGTTCCTCTAAAGGTGTAAGTTCGAAATTTTGCAAGTTTTGCTTTGTTTTTGCATGAAAATGGTCTGCCATAGGATGCTGTCATTGTATCCCTCTTTCGGATATAAAATTATGCACAAAAGCTAAATTTTTGAGTCTATTGAGCATTCATAAATTTTAGGTTAACTCTTTTACAAAGACAAAAATTAATTTAAAACGTTTTCAAAAACTGGAGAATGAAATTTTACTCAACAACTTTTCTCCTTTATTCTTTTCATTTCTTTATTGACTAAATATATATATCTATATATACATATTTATATATAAACATATTTTCTTATAAACGTGCATATAATTAAGATTAATATGTCAAGCCTTATTTTCGATTTTATCGTAAATTGAATATTGTAAAAAGGCCTCCTCCTGAAAAATTTAATTTTTGTCGCTTACAATAAAATCAAAAATAAGGCTCGATATTTCAGTAATTTTTAGGGTTCCGTACACCAAAGGTGAAAAGGAACCCTATTGTTTTCGCTACGCTGTCCCTCTGTCCGTCTGTCCGTCTGTCCGTCACACGGTATTTTCTCAGGAACCGTAAGAGCTACGGACCTGAAATTTGGACACAGTATGTAGAACCTTGGCCGCTACAACAACAAATACATGAGAATTAAAAATTAAAGGGTGTTCCAAAACGAGCAACGAAAAATGTTAAAATCACATGTAATATACATACAATTGTATGAACATACATATGTATTTATATTGAAACTTGAAATTTGTAAAATTAGTGTATTTTTATAAAGACTATAACAATTAACACTAAAATTTAAAAAAAATTTAAATTAAAGGGTGGTCCATCAGTTAATGCAATTTTGACTATGTAATTTTGACAATTTGCTATATCTTGGAAACCGTAAGAAGCAAACACTTGAAATTTTCAAAAACGGTAAAACTAAAAAAACCGAAAATTATAAAATCGCCAAACCAAAAAAAAAAAAAAATCGCCAAAAATTAAAAAAAAAATCGCCAAGTCGAAAAAAAATCGCCAGAATTAAAAAAAAAAATTCTAACACTAAAATAAATCGCCAAATTCGAAAAAATCGCCAAAATGAAAAAAAAACGCCAAAATGAAAAAAAACGCTAAAATGAAAAAACCCCAAAAATCGAAAAAAATCGCCATAACGTGAAAATGTCGCCAAAACTAAAAAAAAAAAATTTAAATAAAAAAAAATCGCAAAAATGAAAAAAATCGCTTAAATTAAAAAACGCCAAAAACCGAAAAAAACGCCAAAGCAAGAAAATAAAGTGTTCAAACTAAAAAAGAGCCAAAACTTAAAAAAATCGCCAAAACCGAAAAAACGCAAAAACCGCCAAAACAAAAAACCGAAAAGACCCCAAAAACGAAAAAAATGCCAAAACTATATATTATATAGTATGAAGTTTGTATTAAATTACATATCTAGTGTTCGTACGGAACCCTTCGTGCGCGAGTCAGAGTCGCACTTTACTGAATTTATTTTTTATCAATATTAAAATCATTTTTTTTTTGTGTAGAGACACAAGTGCTATTTTTTGAATTTGTTAAATTTTTGTGCAAAATTTAATTAGTTGAAGTATTATTTGTAATTTATTAAGCTTAAATATCCTGTACCTAGAACATTGCTCGCATGACTAAATTTGAATATATTAAGAATATCTTAAATGTAACAGAAACTTACTCAAAGTATTATTTTCATGATACAAGACCACAAATTAGCTAAATTCCAATTGTGTCATATATAAATGCAGATTAATTAAATAGATTTTCTTTGAAGAAGACTAAATTTCTACCAACAAAAGTGGCAACTGTGCGATGCACCCTACTGTAGTCGGTTATGAAACTTATGAAAAAATGCGGGCATTGCGACAAAAACAGTAGGGGCGTGCTTTCTTTTTTTCTGCAACTATCAGCAAAGAAAAAAAGCGACATTAACACACTTGACCAACACAATAAATGACAAAAGCCTAAACAATTGCAACGAAAACAAGAAACATGTAATATCTTAGACGTTGTTGCAACAATATACAATAACAAACAGTAAATATAACAATATAATAATATTAACACAAAAGCAAACACACTCTCTATATGTTACCTTCTCCAAGAAAAGGGAGGTAGTGTGTGAAAATGAAGTTTTGAGAAAAACGCATTTAAAGTTTCATAACGCATTATCACTTTGAAACCACCTTCAGTTGGGAGATGCGATTTGGTATGGTTAGTTATGATTATCAGAAATCTAACTCTTTTCATCTTATTCTACACCTTTTTAGGTACCAGAATCCACTCTTAAGTTCAAACCTGGTTTTTGACACACTAGATACCTTTTCTCGGAGAAGGTCGCATATGTTTCTTAGGCTCCTATTGAATTTGCAGTTGCCGTTTTTTTTTTTTGTTTTTTTAGCCATTTGTACTTTAAAAAATTGTGTTTTTTACTTTCATCATTTTACTTTTTCTCTTCTCTTAAATTGTCATCTATTTCTTGAAAAGCTAATCTTTAACGTGTAACAATTTCCTTTATACTTACGTATAGATTAAACAAAAACAAAAAAGATATATAAATAAATTGATGAAAATAGTAGTAACATAAGTAGCCGTTAATGCAGCAGCCTTACAATAGACTCTGTCAGTGATTGTGGTTAGAGAATAGTATCCAAACTTTGAAATGAGTATTGCTGGCGTTGGTAGTTTTTAGTTTACTAGGCTTTTTTATGGTTGTGGTTGACCTTATGGAGGGAGAAGCGTGTGTTCGTTAAAACTAGAAAAATATTAAAACCACAGCGAAAACTAAAGTGTCTAAAGATTCCGTTAAGTCTTAAATTTACACAGGCATTGCATGGTTCATTAATGTCCATTCATAGAAATTCTAAGTGCGTTCATTGAGAAATAATAAATTAAGTCTTAATTTAAGTTTCTGTCTATCATGAGTGATGAATCAAAAAAACTTGCAATACCGGTGGCTCCTGACTTAATGCTCACAGAATCTATGATTAAAAATTAGTTCACTTTAACCTTTTAGAACATCTGCAATTAAAAGTAAGTTCACTTTAATCAGAATAATTATACCATATTTTTATTCAAAAAATACTTGTTTGAACCAAAATCTTTGATTTAATGAAAATATATGGAACATACAAAGTTTAAAGAAAATACTCTAAAATTCTAATAGGTATGACAGATATTAAGTCCGAAAGAGTTCTTCCGCTTTGAAATTTTTCTACCAAAACCCAAATGGGTTCGTTCGATTTGGATGCCAAGAGATGCAGGATGAAATTGCCTCCAAAAGTAGGGGTCGTAACTCAATTGGTTTTTGAATGATTGTCGATACGAAGATGGATGTGACAATTTGAGCCCAGGTTTATTAATAAATTTTTTCAATACCATTTTTCAAAAAAAAAAAAAAAAACCAAATATTTTCAGCATTGTTATTATTATTTTTAACCCCCGACTAAAAAAGGGGTGTTATAAGTTTGTAGTGTATGTCTGTGTGTCTGTGTATCTGTGTATCTGTGTGTCTGTCCGTGTCCACGTACAGGCCAAACGGCTGGACCGATTTTCATTTAGTTTTTTCTGTGTGAAAGATGACTTGATCGAGAGAGTTCTAAGCTATGCTTGAAGAAAATTGGTCCAGTTGCTTAGAAGATATAACATCTTTTCTGAAAAAAGTCGGGGGTTTTTAAAATTTTTAGTTTTTGTTACTATTATTATTAGTTTAAATTTGAACAGCTTCCCAGCAAAAAAGTTTGCCTACTAGAATGCAAAAAAGTGTATGTACTCTCCAGTCGTGAGTACTTACAATTTGACTGAATAAGCCATTATTTTTGTATGAGAATTTCAAAATGTATGCGGTACCCTATACTTTTTGCCTACAAATATCCAAAAGTTAATAGATTACTGATTGCCTAAAAGTATTCAAAATATAATGGGTTATTTTATGCTCACAAAAATGCAAAATTTAATAAAATAACTAAAAATTATAAAAAAAATAGAATTTTGTAACATAATTATATAATTTGAACCTTTTTTGGGATTGTTAAAAATCATAATTTTACAAAGCAAATATATGAATACGTATGTAAAAATACTTAGATTTTGTAATAAATATTGTAGTAAACCAAAGTTATTTTATTGTTTTTGAAGCTCACTTTCACGATCAATAAATATTTTTTAGATATATTTCAGGATTAACTAGGAAGTACTACAATAAGTACCTTCATGTAATGATATAAATAAGTTGTTATTTTATTCATTACAAAACCATCATTATTATACACATACAATAATTAAATAAATAAGTACCACTCATTACTTTGTAAGTCATTAAAAGAGTACTACCCATTACAAAATATTAAAATTTTTTTTGCTGAGTTTTGTTAAAAAAAATTATTTATTTCACTAAATATTACTTATGTATTTAAAAAATATTTTTAAATTTTCATATAAAACTCATTTAATATATTTTCTTAAATGCTGATTAACTGTTAATTTTTGTTTTATTTTTTTTAAATGTTAAGATAATTAAAACTGTCCGACTAATGCAATGTACAACGAAAAAAAAAATAAACAAAATAAAAACATAAGTTTGCTTCCCAAATCTAATGTATAAACTTCAAGATTTAAGTGCTCTTACAATGACGTAAAAATATTAACGTTAACATTAGCTTTCTTATCTAATGACAAGACTAATACTTCGTACACGTACAAACTTAAATATCTGATGCAGCCATGAATAGCTTTTCAGTGACAGCTTCTAACCACCTTCCCAATAGCTGGTTACGAGTACAATGTTTTGGGATGCTGTGGCATAAACATGTGGTAGCTTTAAAATACTAATTAGATGCTGTTGTAGTCTTCACTGGTCTTCGAAAAATCACTTCATTTCAGTTTTCTCTCCAACACTTAACTCTATAAGCGGCAACTTTAACACTACCAATACTGCAGGTTAAAAACTGATGGGTTGCAACAGCAGCAGCTTTTGTTGATTCATTAATGTTTGGAAATCTTAAAAGGGGTCATTATGTCAGGAGAATTTGTGCTGAAAATTTTGAGTGTTTAGGTAAAATGATGTCATAAAAATTTGGGCAGTTCTTTTTGTCTTAAAATTTAATAGTTTTGATAGTTTTGAAATTTTAAGTTTTTTTTTAAATATTAAGTTTCAAAATATAAATTTATATATCAGTTTATTGAAATATATACTTAAGAGGCGTTAAAATACTTAAGTGTGGCGAAATATTTAAGTGTTTAATGGTATTTGGGGTTAAATAGTGAATAACAATACAAATTGAAAATTTAATTAAAACCAGAGTTGAATATACATAAAAAATTATTTTTTTTTAATAAAGGTTTACATAATTGATATGATAAACTATTTTATATTAAATTAACATTATTAAATTTTTTATTTGCCAATACAAGGCATGAAGGAGCAAATAAGAGGAAAAAATTGCTAATAATCCTGCAAAAATTAATACTACGCCATTCTACATATGCCACTCTATATTCTACCGCTCTTAACTATTAACAAATAAAAATGTTTTGTAGAACAAATTTTATTAAAAATTGCATAGTGTCAATTTTACTTAAAGCAGATTTCTGAACGTAATTTTTGTGATTATTCTTATACAGGGTGGGCAAAAAGAAACCAAGGGGTGTAAAAGTTTAATAACTTTTTTGTTTATTAATTTTTTTTTATTTTTTCTTTCAGATTATATAGACAACACTTGGAGAATTTATAATGGAGAGGTTCACAACTGAACAGAGAACCAGAACAATATAATTTTATTATTTAAACCAGAGATCAATTCTTTTAACGTAAAGAGCATATCGTCGACATTTTAACGTCAGAATTTCGCCCTCTGAAGCGATGATTCGTTGCTTAGTTAATCGTCATCACCAACATGGCAGCGTAAGAGATTTGCCTCGAACCGGTAGACCACGTTTAAGTCGCACTGCGGAAAATATTGAACGAGTACAGCAAAGTGTTAACGAAGCACCAGAAACATCTGGCAGAAGGCGTTCTGCTCAGCTAGAAATGTCTCGTACGTCACTACGGCGCATTTTAAAAAAAGATTTACAGTTATACCCATATAAGGTGCAATTGGTCCAAGAATTAAAACCCGCAGATCATCGGCAACGTCTAAATTTTTGGAGAGCGAATAATTTCTCGAAATTCGAAAATTATTTGGCCAGCGCGATCGCCAGATTTGACAGCACCCGACTATTTTCTTTGGGGTTTTTTGAAGGAGCGAGTGTATGTGAACAAGCCAGAGACAATCCTTGAACTCAAGGCAAACATTGTTGCAGAAATTCGAACGCTACAGCCACAAGTTTTGAAAGATGTTATGGAAAATGCTCTAAAAAGAGCCCATCAGTGCGAAGAAAGAAAAAATAAAAAAAAGTTAATAAACAAAAGAGCTATTTATGGCCCACCCTGTAGTATGAAATGATTTTTTTTATTTATTTTACTTTTATTTCAATATATTATTTTTTATAAAGCGTGTCAAAATGAATACAAATTTAAAAAAAATTATTTGTTTTTGGCTTATAAATTATAGAGTTCTTCCACAAATCTATTGCCTGGCAGCAACAAAATGTATATATATATTTACTAAGCCAACAACAAATAAATTTTTAAAATTCCTATCTAATTTATTTCTATAAGCTTTTTAAACACAATGAAAATTTAGGTTCTTTGCAATAATTAAACAGAAACATAAACAATTTCAGAGTTGCTAAGAAACTATCAAAAAAGAGAAGTTTTTGGAAGCAAAAACTTTTATAAAAATTGTAACAAATTTAACAAATTTGTACTACTTTTTTATGACAAATTCTGGATCTTATTGCTCGTTATTTGCTATATTGGCTAAAGTATTTAAGCTAGCTATCAAACTCCTTGGCGCAGCTCTGCATGAAAATGTTCAATATGAATGATACTTAATTATTTTTAAATTTACAAATCCCATTTTTAAAGTAGATTAATTTTTTTAAGTTTTATATAATCACATTAACAACAAAAAGTTTAAATAGGGCTTTTTGAATTATAAATTTAATTTAATTCATATAAAAATATTCAATGTGCTACACATAATAAATTTTTCATAAAGAAGAATTTAATGTCCTAGGCTGGATCACATAACTATGTACGTATGGGGAAAAAAGTGTTTTTTTATGCTCACCATGATAAAAGGATGATGAAAAGTGTTAGTAGGTTACGATGCTTGGCATGACATATCAATTTACTCTAATATTTTTTAGAAAAGTTAAAAATCAGTTTTACTTTTGGTAATTACTCGTATGTTTATTAAGAGAAAACAAGTACGAAAAATTTTTTTTATGTAGACTACAAGTTAATCATACATATAATGAATAAAATAAGTTTACTATGTGACAATATCTTGTTAGTATTGAATTTTGGCATTAATTTTCTTTATTCTATATGCGTTTTGATGAAAACGTTCTCTTATTGTTTTCTTGCGCAAAGTTGTTGATGATGCATCATTCACTGCTTTGACTTCTCTTTCTAGCGCTTGGGTCTAATAGGGAAAAGGCAATAGTTCAATTCTGCCAATTTTTTTTTCAATAAAGAATCCAAGATTTGTTTATGCTCCTATCACGGTTCTCAACTAAATTCAGTTTGGTCGTCTAATACTAGACCAAACTTAAACACGACCAAACTGTGTTTTAGTATTATGAACCAAAACTGCTTTTTAGTTGAAATTGTCATCGCGTTAAATATCAAGTTTGACAAAAAAAAACACAAAGTTTTAGAAAAAGTATCGTTTTTGTGTTTTAGTTCAAAGAAATCATACCAAGTGGACACAAATATATATAGATTTATTTGACGACGACAAAAACGAAGTCGCAATTGCAGATGTGCTACGTATCAGAAAAAAAATTCGTGATGATTCCAACCCTCTTGAACTACCCAATGCAAGGTAAGGAATAATCAAAATAGGGAACGAATTCTTTAAATTTAATTGTTAAAAAATATTGTTATTAAGCATTGCAAATATTTCTAATTACGATTTTTCCACTTTTTCTGCTTTTTATATCGCACCAACCTTTAACTAGAAAAATGCAACCACAGACCCAACTACTAAAAAGCAGTTGTGTATACTCAACGCTTTTCTCAACCAAACTTACACATAGTTGTAAATGACAGTACCAAAACGCAACTGAAAAGTCAACAGTTAACTTAGTGGAGAATGGCAATGCAAATTTATCAACCAAACTATTTTAAAAGTTGAAAATCGTGATAGGGGCATTACTTACATATTGTAATACACTTGGTCCAGTGAGAGTTTATTCCCATTTTTTTAAATAAAAATTTTTGTATGTGAATTGGACGATGTTTTTTAATGAAAAATAGACCACATAAATAATTAATTTTTTGTAAAGAAAATTGACGATGCATAGCTTAATTAAGTTTTTGAATGTTGAAGAGACCATTAAATTTTTTTGTAGAAAAAATAGACGTTGTATAGCCCATTTAAATTTTTTGTAAGAAAAATGACGATGTACAGCCTATTTAATATTTTGTGAAAAATGTGCTCTACATCCATTTTATTATTTGTAAAAAAATACGTTGTTCAGTCCATATAATTTTTTGTATGAAAAAGCGACAACCTGCATCATATTTAATTTTTGTAAGAAAAAATGGACGATATATTGTCCATTACATTTTTGTACGAAAATTGGACAATGTTGACGATTTCTATTCCATTTAATTTTGTGCATGAAAAATTAACAAAGTAAAGTTCATTAAATTTGTTGCATGAAAAACCTTTTTTCATAAAAAATTGAAATGAAAAATATAAAATGTAAAGAACATTAAATTTTTTGCATGAAAAACTTTTTTTTTAATAAAAGATTGTATGTATGAAAAATAGACGGTGTATAGTCCACTAAATTTTTTGCATAAAAAAATTTTTTTATAAAAAATTTACGTTGTATAGTCCATTTAACTTTATGCATGAAAAATAGACGATCTATAGCCCATTAAAGTTTTTTGTTAACAAAAAATTAACGATGTATAGTCCATTTAATTATTTGCATGAAAAACTTATTTTAATAAAAAATTTATTATGTATAGTCCATTTAATTTAATGCATGAAACATAGACGATATAAAGTCCATTAAATTTTTTGCATGAAAAATTTTTTTAATAAAAAATTGACGATGTATAGTCCATCAAATTTTATGACTGAAAAATGAACGATGTATAGTCCATTAAATTTTTTGCATAAACAACTTTTTTTATTAAAAAATTGATGATGTATAGTTTATTTAATTATATGCATGAACAACTTTTTTATAAAAAATTGACGACGTATAGTCCATTCATTTATATGCCTAAAAAACTTTTTTTATTAAAAATTTACGATGTATAATCCATTGAATTTTATGCATAAAAAAATAAAAGATGTATAGTCCATTAAATTATTTGCATGAAAAACGTTTTTTTTTATTAAAAAAAATGACGGTGTATAGTCCATTAAATTATTTGCATGAAAAACTTTTTTTTTTTTATAAACAATTGACGATAAATATTATATTAAATTTTTTTTATAAAAAATTGACGATGTATAGTCCATTAAATTTTATGACTGAAAAATGAACGACGTAAAGTCCATTAAAGTTTTTGCATGAAAAACTTTTTTGCATAAAAAATTGACGATGTATAGTAAAGGTCTGCACATATATACCTGGTTTTTGCGTAAAAATGGAAATTGCAAAGTCCGTTTAATTTTTTGCTTAAAAATGGACAATTTATAGTCCGTTTAATTTTTTGCATGAAAAACTTTTTTTTAATAAAAAATTTATGATATATAGTCCATTTAATTTTATGCATGAAAAATAGACGATGTAAAGTCCATTAAATTTTTTGCATGAAAAACTTTTTTTTATAAAAAATTTACCATGTATAGTCCATTTAATTTAATGCATGAAAAATAGACGATGTATATATTGTCCATTAAATTTTTTGCATGAGAATTTTTTTTTTGATAAAAATTAACGATATATAGTCCATTTAATTATATGCTTGAAAAACTTTTTTTATAAAAAATTTACGATGTATTGTCCATTCATTTATATGCCTAAAAAACTTTTTTTATTAAAAATTTACGAAGTATAGTCCATTGAATTTTATGCATAAAAAAATAAAAGATGTATAGTCCATTAAATTATTTGCATGAAAAACGTTTTTTTTTATTAAAAAAAATGACGGTGTATAGTCCATTAAATTATTTGCATGAAAAACTTTTTTTTTAAACAATTGACGATAAATATTAAATTAAATTTTTTTTATAAAAAATTGACGATGTATAGTCCATTAAATTTTATGACTGAAAAATGAACGACGTATAGTCCATTAAAGTTTTTGCATGACAAACTTTTTTTATAAAAAGTGATACATCGTCACTTTCTCTATTAATTTTTTGCATGAAAAATGGACGACGTATTGTTCATAAAATTTTTTTGCATGGAAAGTTTTTTTTTTATAAAAAATAGACGATGTATAGTCCATTAAATTTTTTGCATGAAAAACTTTCTTTTAAAAAAATTGACAATGTATTGTCCATTTATTTTATACATGGAAAACTTTTTTTATAAAAAATTTACAATACATAGTCCATTTAATTTAATGCGTGAAAAATTAACTATATATAGTCCATTAAATTTTTTGTATGTAGAACATTTTTTTATAAAAATTCACGATGTATAGTCCATTTACTTTTATGCCTAAAACACTTTTTTTATAATAAGTTTGCGATGTATAGTGCATTGAATTTTATGCATAAAAAATTAACGAGGTATAGCTCATTTAATTTTTTGCATGAAAAACTTTTTTTTATAAAAAAAATTTACAATTCATTTAATATCCATATATATCCATTATTATAGTCCATTAAATTTTTTGCATGAGAAATTTTTTTTAATGAAAAATTAACGATGTATACTCCATTTAATTATATGCTTGAAAAACTTTTTTTTATTAAAAATTTATGATGTATAGTCCATTGAATTTTATGCATAAAAAATTAACGGTGTATAGTCCATTAAATTTTTTGAATTAAAAAAAATTTTTTAATAAAAAATTGACGAGTGTAGTCCATATAATTGTATGCATGAAAAACTTTTTTTTTATAAAAAATTTACGGTGTATAGTCCATTTAATTTTATGCATGAATAACTTTTTTTTATAAAAAATTGACGATGTATAGTCCATTAGATTTTTAGCATTAAAAATTTTTTTTATAAAAGATGGACGATGTATAGTCCATTAAATTTTATGCCTGAAAAATGAACGATGTATATATAGTCCATTAAATTTTTTGTATGAAAAACTTTTTTTTTAATAAAAAATTTACAATGTATAGTCCATGTAATTTAATGCACGAAAAATGGACGTTGTATGGTCCATTAAATTTTTTGCATGAAAAAAATGTTTTTAATAAACAATTAACGATGTACAGTCCATTTAATTTTTTGCATGAAAAACTTATTTTTATAAAAAATTTACGATGTTTATTCCATTTAATTTTATCCATGAAAAATAGTCGATAGCTCATTAAATTTTTTTCATGAAAAACTTTTTTTAAATAAAAAATCAACGATGTATAGTCCATTTAATTTTTTGCATGAAAAACTTTTTTTTTTTTTTGATTAAAAATTAACGATGAATAGTTCAATTAATTTTTTGCATGAAAAACTTTTTTTTATAAAAAATTTGCAATGTATAGTCCATTTAATTTAATGCATGAAAAATAGACTATGTATAGTCCATTAAATTTTTTGCTTTAGAATTTTTTTTTTTTGATAATAAATTAACGATATATGTTCATTTAATTATATGCATGAAAAACTTTTTTATAAAAAATTTACGATGTACTGTCCATTTAATTTAATGCATGAAACAATTTTTTTTATAAAAAATTAACGATGTATAGGCCATTTAATTTCATGAATCAAATATAGACGATGTATAGTCCATTAAATTTTTTGCATGAAACACTTTTTTTTAATAAAAAATTAACCATGTATAGTTAATTAAATTTTTTGCATGAAAAACTTTTTTTTATAAAAATTTACGATGTATAGTCTATTTAATTTTTTGCATCAAAAAATTGACGACGTATAGTCCGTTAAATTTTTTGCATGAAAAACTTTTTTTTTAATAAAAAATTTACAATGTATAGTCCATTTAATTTAATGCTTGAAAAATAGACGATGTATAGTCCATTAAATTAAGTGGATAATACGTGCAACATTTTTAATATAGAAATAATAAATGTGCAATACGAGCGCATGGATCATTTGTCTTACTTATAAATATATATGTGATATTTATGCTAGGTTCTTCATTTAGGATTTTTTTTATATGAAGGTATGGAAATTTTTTTTTTTATAGATAGTTTCCTTCAGTATAATTTTGCTTATTTAAATGAAACTTTTATTTTTATTTTTATAAATGCTTATATCCATTTAAGTTTTCGTTAAAAATTTTATCAGCACTTATGCGCCATACTCGGCAAAAAATTTTCTATTTGTCTCTGTTTTTTTCTGAAGTCTTAAAGTGGAAAAAGCAAATGTAAAATCAATAAAAGGCAAAAGATTTCAATTACAATAAACATTGAATAAATTGAATGTTGCTTAAGACATTTTACATATGCTGACAACACACCACTTGTCTTAAACTTTTAGTTTCAATTTTATTGGATACTAAAGTGTGTAAGTGTTACTACGTAATTTTGTTGATGGTTAAATGTAAAGGTTTTCATAGATTTTGAGGAAATACAATGCTCAATTGGAAATTGACTTCTGGGTTCTGTAGTAGAAATGAGTTTTTGAGCACTTGCCAAGAAAATCTGAAACAAGAAGAAATTATTATTTTTATTATTATTTATTTTATTAAGTAGACTTATGCTTTCATTCACAGCCTTTTATTTCAAAAAATTTGCGCTAGAATCAGTTTTTGTTCATCATACTCGTACTGCGCAATTATTTAACAAAAATCAATGATATCGGTTACACCGGAAGTCACTGTATTTTGATACATTTTCTGTCCCAAAGATATGTCCACTGGTTATTTTATCTTTTTGCTATTAAAATTTTCCACTGGGTACAATTGAGAGTTTACATTTTAACATATTGCAGAGGCTCAGCATCATCAATTACATGAATTAATTTTTGTTTTTTCGTTTAATTTTGCAGTTTAAGGCTCAAATGTGTTTAATCGTACATCGGTATTAACATGCTGTTTGCCATCAAATTAATTGCAGTGCACTGCAATTTTAAATTAACTGGTGTCGATTATATTGCTCACTGCTACACATGCACATACACACACATTAAACTTAACTAAGCACAATAACACTGATATGCAACAACATACACTAATGAATGTGTAGATAAAAGACCAAAACGAAGTTGCAACAGCATTAAGAATGAAAAGCAAAAACAAACCAAAAAAAAAAAAAAAAATATACAAAAGTAATAGGCATCAATGCATCAGGACAACCTACGCTTAAAGTGCTATTAAAACACATAAAGCTTAATCTTTAGCTTAATATGAATTACTCGTATAAATATTTATATACCGACATATATTTAAAGCTATAATATAATAAAGCTCGCGTTTTATAAGATAAAATTTTTAGTTGTTTTTTTCAAAGATTTGATTCTTTCACTTACCTTTTTTTATTTAGGAATAATCACTAACAGAACTTTTTTCTTGTTCATTTTATGTGCAATAAGTTAGTGATGTATAATGAATTTAAACAGCAGACAAAAAAAAACCACCCACATGCCCAGACATACAGACAGTAAATGCTCAAATTGAAAACATCTACAAGCGCAAGAAAACAAAATAATAAGACAAACATCTTTAGACATAAATCTGTGCTCAAGAAATTATAGTAAAATTAAAAGCAAAAGGAAAGAAATCACTTATTAGGAAGGTCCATTGAAATATTGACAGTCCACCACAGTTTCTGTACAACACTCGAAGTAATCAATTAAAATTACAAATATGTTTAGGAAATTAATTTAAAATAAAATATGTTTAGTAATTATATTATAATGACAACAAAAATATATGCAATCCATTTTAGTTGCCTTTCTCTGTGGAACGGAAAAGATATTGGCCACGAGAAATAGTGGTCTCCGATACTCGTGGACAGAGGATTGAACAAACTTCCCCTGATCTACTTTATGAAGGTTTCAATAGAATTTGGATGCAATAACAAGAGGCGTAAAGGAATGGTACTCCAGGTAGAGGAATTTCGTACGGATAGCTCAAAAAATCCAGAAGCTGAGGGTAACGGATTTTACTCGGAGCTTATTGAGTTAGTTCACTATACTTGCTATAGCAAAATGAATTCGGAATCTCTTCAGTACTTATCAAGAGGAGATCGTTACAGTGAGGGAAGTGGCAGATTAGTTTGGAGTGAATGTCACTTTTATAGCTGTAATTGAAACATACATTGATAACAGAGCCGCTATCATGGTTCTACATTATTATTATCTGAATTTTTACATTATCTGAATTTCTGGTCAGAGGAAATTTAGAGCTGATGAGCTTACTAGAATTTGGAAAACCTTACATCTTCAAATGGAATAGGAATAATTTTCCTGCAAAATCAGTGAAGAAAAAACAAACGGAAGATGGGCCACAAGAAATTCTGCATGATTACATCCATCAGTTATGGTTTCACCTGCACAAGAAAAATACATTTTATTTGATTTCAGTATATAACTGGCAGGTATGCCTGTGGAGCTACCGAATTCTCCATTAAGGACCACTCAGACTCTTATACATGTATAAAGACTTTCATCACACTTTACGAGGTAGAAATCTAAAGGCATTTCTTTTGACTGAGACATTTTTAGATTTAGATTTTGTGTTCACACCATCACACCTCATATTAAGTTAAAAATACAAGTATAAAGCATACAACTGCTGAGGATTAACATGCCTACATTAATTGTTGACGTCCGTTGGCAGAGTAGTTTCATACACGCTGCGGTAGTGCCGGCCTTTGAAAATAGACGGCGGATAAAGTAGTTGATTTAAATAAGATAAAGTTAAAGGAAATTTGATAATATAATTAATTTTCAGACGTGTCTTACACGAAAAATTATTCAATACGATAGCAATATTCAATATTTATAGCCGGCTTAAGGCAAAGACATATACTATAAATGACGGCACGGCATCGTTGCCAAACCATACGACTTGTTAGTTTGTTTATTGCTTGATTTTATAATTATAAAAACTCTGATTAGATGAAAAGTATTATCGTTTAAAAATTTTTCCAAAAATGGTCAAGTATTATGGAATGTCAAATTTTTATTGTATTATTTACCACTCGTTATGACATTTTGCATTCACAATATCGCACTTGCACGTACTTTTGGAATTTTTGACATGTATTAATACAAAAGTGTCAGTGGCTCTGTAAGCCCCGTTCAGACTATTATACAAGTATTAATACTTTCATCACATTTTACGATACAGAAATCTAAATACATTCGTTGTGACTGTCAAAAAATCTAACGTAAAATCACATATTGTGTTCAGACCATCACACTTCAAATAAAATGTTTAATGAAAGCAGTAAACAAAACAGCTGTTCAATGAAAATATCTGTGCTATTCATTGACTAGCGGCGGCAAAGTGGTTTCATGTAGGCGGGCACTTGAAAAAATTCAGCACTTAAAAATATTTTATGTAAATAACAGAAAAAATTTAAGAAAAGATATTACAAAAACGTTAAAAAATTACGTCCACGATATATACCTCCATACGATTCACTTATTAAAAATTTTGAGCCGATATACATATGACAAAACATTACATCAATGCCGACACGCTATCGGCGGCGAAACAGCTGACTTGGAAATTTGGTTTGTTTGAAAATGCAACCCTAATCTAATGAAAAGTATTATCGCTTAGAAAATTTTCTAAAAACAAAAAAGTCTTATGGGATGTCAAAATTTTTATCGTATTATTTGCCATTTTGATGACATTTTGCGTTCAGACTATCACACTTGCACGTGTTATTTGAATTTTTGACAAGTATAAATACAATGTAGAATAGTCTGAATGCGGCTTTAATGATATGAATGCATTCGTTTTCATTGCTTGCCTTTCGTTTTAGATCGGAAGCAAACGTTTGCTTTAATAAATTTTTGTATTCTGGTCAAAATACATACACAGTTATATATGGATCTATATGTGGAGTCACACTATTAAGAAAAAAAAAACCCGACTTCAGCAATGCAAAATGCTATTATGAATCAAACAAAATATTGTTGCGTAGTCATAGTTTGATTATAAATTCGAAATATATTAAAGCACAGAATTATTCTGTAATGAATACATTATGCTGCTTTATTGTAACAGAGGCATAGCTACGTAGGAAATACGTTTCAATTTTTAAAACTCAATGAAAGTACAAAAATAGGGCATATTCTGAAAACCGAATTCGAGTAAATTTCTCGTTTTCCAAAAATAAATAATGGTCACATTGATGTGTTTTAAATCATAAATACCAAATAAATTTCAGATATGATATTTCAAGCTCTACAAAATAGAAAACTACAAAAAAGTGTGAAAAAATTCGATGTTAGTGGATTTAATTTTTCTAAATCGAACGTTTTTAAATCGACTCGATTTACAGAACAGGGGGAATATTTTTTTTTTTGTCAAGAGGTGCCTTGTCTATGAAAGTTTTACAAAAATTAGGTTAGGTTAAAAAGAGTAGCCATTACGCTCATGTACGGGGACATAAACATAAGCTAGTCCAGGTCCGTTGTGCGCTCTCGTGTAGATTAACAAACGAACTTAATTTTTATAGGAACTCAGTATCATTCACGTAGTCCCTCAAACTTTTCTCGTCAATACCTCTAAGGTGGGTAATGCTCGATAAGGTGTCATCCCCTAAATAACGGGATATCTGCTAGGCGAAAGCTGGACAATGACAAAGGAAGTGATCCATTATCTCCAAGTCCGTCATGCATGCCCTGAATTCATTGTCATTTGTGGCTTCAATCCGTTACAAATGCTTTCGTAGCTTGGGGTTATTTATTTTCAACAGTCCGCCTGTTTTATCTTCGTTCGCGTCGCCCCTGGCTAGATTAAACACAGTATCAGAATTATATCGTGTCCTGTGGGACATTTTGCCCAATTTTTAATCTCAATCTGCATTGTCTTGAAAGGCTTTGCATTAACTAAGTTTACTATCCGTAACGTTCTGGTCTTTTTCACTAGTTTATTTCCCGGTATGCAAGACTAATGTTGCCATACACTGCTTAATCGGTTATCATATTCTTGCAATCTGTAACGGCCCTAGAATTTACTCTTTTTGTTGTGAGTGTCCTAATTTTCAACTTGCTGTCGGTAAATATATTGACAGCTGTGGGCCAAAAATTTTTACATAAGATTAAATATGATATAACTATTAACCCTAAAAATGCATTTGCTTTATGTATGACTATGTTGCAATAAAACAGCTTTATAAAAATAATATTGCCCCCATACACCGAACTCAGTTTGATGATTTTCATTACTTAGAATTCCAAACAATAAAAACTTTACTTTAAGTGAATCTTTTAACATCAAAAAAAAAATCAAAGAGCTTGACAAGCCTTTTGGTCAATATTTCTTAACAGCCGATACAACAATTTCATAGTTGCTACAAAAGTGATAATTCTTCTTAACTTAAAAAAAAAATTAAGTTATTGCAGTTAATCAGAATGTTAATTTTAATTAAATTTCTAAAACAGTCTATATTTTACGCTTTAAGAGCAAACTCATTTTAAGCTCTGCCTCTTACATATCAGCATAAACTAATTTATGCATATCTCTAATGCCACAATACTGAATCTAAACCATAGATTATTTTGTTAAAACTCCTCTTCAAATATGCATATTGATATTTGCCTGGATTTTCTAATCATTTCAAAATTTATATCTTTAATACAAACTTCAACTGCAGGCAACTGAAGCTTAAAAAAAACTAAAAAAAATAAATTATATATAAATCTTTAAGACTAGATAAAAGCACAAATGTAAAGCTTTACAATTTTACAGTTCCATCCTCTAACTTTCCCAAATCGATGTAAAACAACTGAAATACACAGCCATGTGTCTGTTCATCCGTCCGTCTATCCACTCGTCCGTTTGTTTGTATGACTGTTAACTTATTTTGTATATTTCTATTGACCACCTCAAAGTTTTATCATATTTTTGGTCGATGGCTGGAACTGATGATGACGACAATGATGCTGTTGCATGTCTTGCTGTTTTTGGGCTTTTTGTTGAGTATGCAGCAGTCGCTAAAGTGGCATGAAGATGACGTCTTAGATTTGCTTGTATTTGGTATTATGGCAATTGTTATAGATTTTGTTTAAGGTTTTTTTCTTTGTAGTATAGTGGGGTTTGTTTTTATTTTAGGCTGTTGCTGCTGATTGTTATCACACTTAGTGGATAGTATTTCATTGAAACACTTTCTTGCCCTCTCTGTTTTTCTCCCCCTACTCCTCTGAATCATTTACTCTTTTTTGCATATAACTGGCAAGTAAAGGTGTAGATGGGCTTGAGGTGCTCACTCTGGCGACAATTGTTTTTTTTTTATATTTTTATACTCTACACCATTTTTAGAAATGGTACACAATATTGCTATTTCTATTGCTAATTCTGCAATAATGTTTTGAGAATAAAGAATGGATATGTGATTCCGAGTCCAAGCATTTGGTTAATTTTTAATCTATACAAAATATAAACTGCTGAAAATTGACATTTTTAACTGCAATACTGCAAGAAAATTATTTTTTATATACAGATATGTATGTTCTGACACTCGCATATTTTTCAAATCACTTGTTTTTACATGTTCTGTAACTCATGCATTTTGCTTGCAACTTGCCGTATTGATTTCGGTCAGCTATTTGCTTAAATCATCAGGCTAAAAGTAAAAAAAGACAAAATTAGCAAAACAAAAAGATATTTTATAAATTTCAATTTTATAATAAAACTTCTGCGGAACTACTACAATTTTTGATTAAAATTAAAACAAAACATATTTAGTTTCATTTATAAATCAATTTAGTGTTTCTATAAAGTTCGGTTCAGGCTATGATTACGCCATCCTTCATTGCGGTAAGTCCTTAAATTTGAGGTTTGCCAATAATCTTTTTAAAAAGAAGATGCCTTTATAATGACAATTTAGTATACAAGTAATTATGAATTGTTATTTAAATGCCTTAAAAAATGACAAAACGAGAACCTGTGATTAGAACTATAGGTGGAAAACTATCGATTGTGTCACTATTATTATACTATTATTATATTATTATTATATTATTTAAGAAAGTTTATCGATATATGGATTCAAGACTATCGAAGGTTAGAAAAACTATCGATATATTGATGACACTATCGTGATAGTATCAAAGTTATATGGTTCTCGTATAATGTACATATTTATTAACAATAAAAATTAAAAATGTTTTTAAAAGAAAACAAAACAAATTAAAATATAATTTTATTTTTTGTTGTTAAGTAAATAACAAAACTAAAATAATTGTCTGAAAAATAAGTATATCAGCGGAAGAAGTTTTCCCGTCAGTCAGTTATTCTTGTTTAATAATCATGATAGTGACTAAAAAATATCGATTGTTTTCAAGTATTAAACGATGGCAGAATTAAAATATCGATAGTCACAAAAAATATTAACTATCGATAGTATCAAACATTCAGTACCCCAATAAAAACGAAAGACTTAAGAAACATACTCTATAGAGTGCAAGCGTTTTGGGAGGAAAATACTTTTGTTTTGATATTGAAATTTCATACACAAATAAGCAAAAATAATGATTTTTAAGGATCGATTTTTAGCTAGGATTGTTTTAACAATAGGAAATTTTTTTAGAAATATGTTCCAAGAATTTTTTATTTTTTTTTTCTAAAAGAAGTGGTAGAGAAAAGAACCACATAAGAAAAAAGCAAAACTTTAATTTTTTGAGCATTTTGCTGCCAAGTAAAGAAAGTTTAAACCATCATATTATTTACTCAAAAATGCATAAGGTAATTTCAGTTAAGGTTCAGTCAATGTATTATAAAAATCAATATAAATGGAAATTTAAACAAAATCTATAGATCTTTGGCTTAGTAATGAACTAAAGTAACTAATGATTGTTTGCTGTAAAGTGCATTAGAGTCGACTTATACAATTTAAAAAGATAAAAATCTATTACTTTTTTAATGTTTTCCTTTATATATTGAAAATAAATGTATGTATGTATATTTGCATTTGCCATTCGTTGAATTTGTCGACGAAAAGGGGTATTACACTTCGCAACAGTTTTTTGTAGGTAAAGGAAAAAGTTTTTTTTTTTTTTTTTTGTTATACAAATTTTTTTATGTGTTAAGGCCTAAGGCGGCTGGCTTGTGAAAGTTTTTGTGTTTTCTAACATTATTGTGGTAGTTAAAAAAAGCCATAGATGTTTGCATAAAGTAGCACCTGAAGCTTAAAATATTTGGTGGCCAATTGTTATTTCGACCATAAACAGACATTTAAACAATGCATTGTTTTCGTTGCGTACTTTTTTCTCGACTATTTTGTATTGCTTTTAATATACAAGATTGAAGATGTTAAGTGTAACATTTTAATTTTTTTACACCACAACTACCAAGAAGTTATTGGCACAAGCAAAAAGCTATTTAGAACAAAAGACTTTGTATTGGCTTCAAATTGAATGGAGCCAATATATAAATGTTTGCTTTTTGTTTCTTTCTCAAAAAAAAAAAAATTTATGTGAAACTGTTCAATTTGAGACCTGCTTAAGCTTTTACATTTTTAAACTATATTATGGTGAGGTAGAAAAAATTTTTGTAGCATTTTTAAGTTTTAATGGAAACAATTCTATGTAAATATATTATATTTTTTACGTCTAAGAAACATCTAAAAATTTTGAAATGATTAAATATATAATATAAATATTTAATAATAAAGTTTTTACAGTCAAAATAGATAGATATAGTTTTTTTGCGAACTTGAAATTGCTTATGTAAGCTGACAAAAGTTTCTATTGTTCAAGCTAGAGCTTCAGTCAATAAGTTTACGCTCAGGATAAAACCTTTCAATGGTTTTGAATTTAGCTTCCCCCTGCCATAAAATTGTAATGTCGTCTTATTGAGTTGACAACTATAATAGGGGCATTAGTAAGAGTTATTTTTGGAACAAGATGAACTGGCAAAAACCAATTGCTTTATGATGACTCTTGTTTAATTCTCGATATATACTTCTAAGTATTTTCATTCAAAAATATTAATTTATTACTCGTTTATGAATAGGATTAGTCATTACTTAAAGCACACTTCTATTTTAGCTTAGTGACTTAATTTCTTGTTTGTATTTAACGCACATCAGCAATAATTCGAAAGTGAAAAAGGTTGCTTTTTTACGTTTAATGCACTGACACCAAACTGTTAGTTTTAGTGATTTTTTCCCTTTTCAAAAGTCATCTACACCTAAACAGCAGCCCCATTGTATGTTATATACATAAATTTACTAACTAGTCTTTCACGAAAACAAATATTTTGTTTTATTTCTGGCAGATTTCTATTAAATGTTTGCATTTCAGTTGTAGAATTTTGGCTAAAATTGATTGTTTTACAAAAAAGTGCAGGCATAACTGACCGCATTGGTCATACATTGGCTATTAAGCAGCAGAAAAAAAAACTAAAATGTTTTGCAAAACCAAATCGAAACGGAAAAAATTTATATAAAAGCGATATTAAAAAAAGGAAAAAAAAAATAAAGATTCATGTACAGTACGTGTAAATAAACCAAATTGGTCACGATTTTGGTATTTTGTGTAACGTTTGTTTTTACTATTCGTTTCTTTTTTTATTCACTTTGCTTTGCATTGGATTTTGTTGCGCAGGGGGTTCTATTTAAGAGCCGAAAGTGCTTGTTAACCACACAGATGAAAAAAATGTCAAGAAAGAAAAAACAAATATTGCACACACTGCACGGTTGCTCATGCATTTCTGCTGTGTGTTTGTAAACTAACAACAATCGCGTAGAGAGTGTAGCAAAAAAAAAACCTTTTAAATTAAATTTAAACATTGTTCAAATTTCAATTTATTTCAACAATGTTTTTAATTTTTTTTTTCTTTGCCAAACATTGGCGTTTTTTTATGAAATTTATGACTACAATTTGGAAACGTAAATATTTTTATAAAATTGAAATTGAAAAACTGCCACTTATAGAACATTAAAACCACAAATTTTCATAAACAACACAAATAACAATCGCTTAAAAGCTTTTTCAAATATTGTTGATGCCTTTTGTTATACGATGATATTTTAATTGAAGTTTTCAAAATAATGTTTAATTTGTTTTTAATTTGTTTAGTATTTGTAGCTATTTATTTGATGTCTGTGTACAGCTTTGCTTAAAAAAACATATAATTAAAAGACTTTAGGCTTAAACAACTAATTTGCTTACAAATTACTGCAAATCTGGCTATAAAAATCTTTAAAGCAAAATTAAAAATAATAAAAAATTTGTTGAAGCTATTTTTGTTAAAATATATCTTTAAGACATGTGACTTTAATATAATTTTGTCATCACCATAAAATTAGTGTGGTATTATTGTCATGGCTGGCACTATCGTAGCATAAGCATGGCTTTGGCTCAGCTCTTGCTCTTAACCGTCATCTAAAGCACACTTGCAAGTCTAAATAAACCTTTTAAGAGATAATATCATCATCACCCAGCAATCATGGATATAAGCTTATATGTATATGTAAGCAAAGTATCTTTAAGACGTTTGATTATTACACAAATACACAAACTAAGACACAACTTTATGTGTAATATCATTTTGTTTTTCGGCTGTTATGTATTTTGTTTGCTTCTGTTTTTTGAAAAATTATTGCACGAGATACTGCATCAACACCAAAAATTCATTCAAAATACAATAAATTTAATAGTTATTCCTTAGTCACATAGATATATTTGTTTAACTTCAAAAAGTATGTTCAAAAGCTAATGTGTAACATGCGACATGTCATGTTCGAGTTAATGACAACAACTATAACAAAGACAACAGCAACAAAAAAAAAAACAGCGCCTTCAACCAATATATCAATATAGATATTTTTTTTTTTTGAGAGCAACGTATAGTTAACAGAAAATGAAATAAATAAATAGAGTTAATTAAATCATAGCTATATATTAAATTTATTTATTACGATATTTTACTCAAACCGCGCTTAAAGTATTAATTTAAAAAAAGATGCATGGCAGGTTACCCGATAAAAACTAAAGACTTAAGACACGGGCTCTATAGAGAGAAGGATTTTAAGAAAAATATTTGGTTTTTGGTTTTGATATTAATTACACTAGTTTTTCAATGAAATTACATTTCAAAGAAACAAAAGTAATGATTTTTACACAGAAAAAACTAAATTTCGTTTTCAGTAACCAAATTCATTGCATCAGTAAATATTTTGTATGAATGCGGACCTACAAAGAAATTTGTAGATTCTGATAACAATTTTGTAAAAATTTAACTGAAAAAAAAAATTTATTTTTAGTTAATTTATTAAAGTTAACTGAAACTCAAAATATTTTCAGTCAAATTTATTAATAGGAACAGAAAAGCATTTTTGCAGATTTTTTTTTTGTATTATCCACCAAACTATTTTTTTTATAATTTACAAACACATTCACTAAAATTTTCCGTATTATCAGAAAATAAATTAACTGAATCAATAACAATTCTAAAAAATTTTTAAAAAGAAATTAGTAAAAGTTTTATTTGAAAAAAATAACTGAATCAAATGAAAGGTTCAACTATTTTTTTACTTTTAAAAATTGGCTTGTTTTTATGGTTAAGCATTTCGTTCCCGCTCGTCAGTAGACTTCAACCCAAAAAATTTTTTAATTTAGCTAGCAAACTCCGTATGTTTATAGTAAGACTCTTAATACTATATTGAGAATCACAATATACAAACATAATGAGTTTGAAAACCGCAAACAAAAATCTTTAAAAAAAATAAAATTTTTTTTACATCTATAAAATAATTTGTAGAAAAAATTAAAAAAAAAATCAGACAAATTTTTTAACAGTATATAAAAATAAATTTAACTGAAAAAATTAAAAGAAATCAGACAAATTTTTTTATAGTATATAAATATAAATTTAACTGAAAATAACAAATTTAAATATAAAAAAAAAATAAATCTAAAAATTTTTTTTACAAATTTTACTTTATATAGATAATTTTCATTCTATACATTTTTTTTTACATAAAATAAAATTGGAACAAATAACTTACTGAAACAGTAAAAAATATTTACTGAAACTAAATTATATTTCAAAACAAACGTTTGTTTGAAAATTTTTTGGGAATAATTTTTTCTGTGTAAAAAATTATAATTTTAGTTGAAACTAAATTAACATACGAAATTTTTCAAGAAACTTCCTTCCAGAAATTATTTCTCTTTTCTAACAAAAGTAGTAGAAAACATGAAAGGGCTATAAGACGTGTATGATGGCATACCAAATCTCACTATCTAATAGCATGTTTGTCGGGTACGTTAGACATGTATGTTGGTTTTCAAAAATTTTTGATTTTCTGATGTCTGTCGCATACCAACATACTCGTCTAATAGCGTATCCGTCATACTTAATATGAAAATTCAGTTCACTTGTTGACGCTAATGTGTGCTTATCGGAAATTTGTGGAAAAAAATGTCTTTTGCTAGCGTTATTTTCTGGGAAGAGTTCATAAAAGCTTGACACAATTTCGGCAAATAAAATCTGATCTGTACCACAACACCCAATTGAAAATTAATGGATATAATAGATAAAGAAAAGCTACAACTTTCCGCTTCATTGCCAAGATTTCGCTTCGAAAATTTCTGTGTTCTGAAGTATGCCATCAGCGTTCGACAGTGTAATAGCAAAACCCAAAATATGCCATCGTACATGTCTGCAGACATGTATGCCAGTCTTATAGCCCTTTAAGCAAAATGGCATAGAATAAATTTTTTAAACCTTTTTGTTATTTATTTTTCCTATTTACTTCGACAATACCTCTTACTCTCAAGCAAATAAAGTTTCAAATAATCCTTTATGTTTAATGTCAAATGAAATATCATACTACTATCACTTTTTGACATTAATAATCAGTATAGTATAGCAAATAATGGTGAATAAATTTTCAATAATGCAATGCCACAACTTTGTCTAGATTAAGATCTAAAAAATCAATGATCAATTCACTAAATTTATATATGATGTTTTGTCACAAAATTGTGTTCAGCAATGAGGCCTACTTAAAATTAATTACTTCAGAAATTAAGACAAAGCTCTCGCTAAGCTCAATAATGATCGTAACAGAGTCATATTTAATGATGTTTTGCTTAAAAAATGACTGATATTGATTTGGGTAGGATGAGGCTTCAACAGAATAAGTGCGACATGCCAAATTTCAGCACACCTATCAGCTTATTGAAATCTAAATTTGGCTATAAATGGATCTCGGTAAATGGACTTTTCAATTCGTCTTCAATGTCATGCGATTTGACATCTCAGGACTTTTTTCTATAAATATACTTAAATTTACTTGTATATGCTATTTTGGGTTAAAATTCCATTTATTGCTCTAGCACGTCTAAATGCATTTCGCTGCTGTTAAGCAACACATGATTTTGACGTGTCTTATATGAAACAGACTATTGAAATAAATATTTAATTATTATGTTATGTTTTACAGGTCAAAGTTCTTTCGAGCTTTCAGAAACACTTTTTTTGATAAAACTAGCAGCATAAAACTATTTTGCTTCTCAATAAGCGGCATAGGGAAGCAAATTACTAGAAAAGCTGTATGGGCTCACAATGTATGATATTTTCTAAGTTTTTCTTTTCTCTGCTCATAGCAAGTAGAAATATGAACAAATTTCATAAAATATCACAAAATACTTTTTCAAATCAACAATTTGGAAACAAGCCTTCAGTTTGTAAATAGAAACAATTTTTAATACACATCACCAAAGCTAGAAATTTTGCTATTTTTTATTATTTAGCCAGCTACACACAGAATCTCAAAATTTCTTCAAATCTCATACCATTAATTTTTTTCACAGATTTCACAATCAAGGGTATATCCCTTTCATCCTTTTCTCTTTCTCTGAAGAAATTAATAGCACCTATATTATAAAACGAAATGTTTATTTTGTAAAATAACTAACTTTTCAAAAGATTTTATACAAAACAAATAAATTAGTTAAAAAATATATTTATATATTTTGTAAAAGAACTAATATTTTATAAGATTTTATTAAAAAAAAATAAGATTATCTTCGACCAATTGTTGCAAACAAATATTTCATTAGAACTTCAAGCTTTTTAGCTCATTAGCTATTATAAAATTTAACTGATTCTATTTAAGACTAATTAAAAGCATCAAATGAGTTTGACATTTAATAAGATACAAAATCAAAATTTTCAGCATACGAAATTACAAAAAAATTCATACATAAATAAACATCAGTCGCTTGCAAAAACACCACTACAAGTCAA
This sequence comes from Tachina grossa, assembly GCA_949987645.1. Taxonomy (NCBI): domain Eukaryota; kingdom Metazoa; phylum Arthropoda; class Insecta; order Diptera; family Tachinidae; genus Tachina; species Tachina grossa. The sequence goes on along the minus strand of OX465276.1, from coordinate 21,494,928 downwards.
TAATTTATAAGTGATTTTCAAATAATAAAATTTTTAACTCAAATACTTGCTATGAGAAAAAATCTAAGTTAAATACTTTAAACTTATATTTTTGAGTTATAACCAAGTTGTTTTTAATGGTCTTTATTTAAAGTACTTTAAAGTTATAAGTATGTGCTAACTGTGAGCTTGTTGAAAAAAAAATTCAAATACCAAATATAATGGTCGATGGTTTTTTGTAAGCTCAGCTTCGAAAAAAAATTCGATCTAATTAAAAATCTCAAACATCACGTTTTTTGATTTAATTTATAAAAATTAGTTAAACTTATTTCTGTTTCTCCTTCAATTCATTATTTTTTTAATGCTCAGTTTTTTTTTTAATTTAATTTTAACTACATCTTGTTTGTAGTTTGCTATTAAATGTTTGAAAATACTTTAACCCTTGGAAGACTGGGTAGTTAAGAGATAGTGTTGAGAAAGAAAATTGCATGAATTGATTATAACTACATGCAAAGTAATAATGTTATGCAGCATTTTGCTTTTGAAAATTTCTTTAAAGCTTCTTATTGTAAACAGGACGATATCTCATATTAACTCTTATAACATTGATATGCAATAAGTTTTATAAGTATTTAGCAAGACCTTAGCAGTTTTACCTTATTTGATTAGTGTTTTACTAAAAATTCAGAGTCAAATGGTAAAAGCTAAATTTTTGAGATCTTGTAAACATTTTTTTGAAATATAATTTGAGTTGATTGTTCAGTATTGGTGTACTCAAATTCCGTTAACTTTAAATTAACTTTAAGGCTTACTATTTCGCAACTAGTACTGACTGACACTTGCATTACTTTTTAATGTAATCAACTGACTAGTTTAACATTGTGATGCCCTAGGCGATAGTTAATTTTCTAACTATTCACAACTTTTTAACTAACTTAAAGTTCATTTTTTTAATCACCTAATAATTACTAAATTAAAAAACTTTTTCTTAGTTGTTGTGTATACAATGCGTGAACACAACGCGTGAACACAATGCGTTATTACCCAGCTAAGGTATCACCTAAAATAATAACAGTAAAATGTTAATATAGAACTGAAATGAGTTTCAAAGTAGCTGAGAATAAATTTAAATAAAAAGTTAACTGTAAGTTAGTTACTTTTGTAGTCAAGCGCAGATTTCTCCTGTATGTCACATATTTTCGAAGAGAATCCAAATTAGACGCTATGAAATAAGACTTAAGAAAATAACACCCAAATAAGCAAATGAAATAAGCCCCAATAAAATCAAAGAATTTTTAGTTAGGCTTTATTTAATTTTTTTTGGGCTTTATTTCATCTTTAGTTTGGTTTCATTGGTAGTTTTTAATTGGGCTTTGTTTAATTTATATTGGGTGTTTTTTGATAAATTTTCTCTTGGACCTTGTTTAATTTTTTTGGGCTTTATTTTAATTGGGCTTATTTCATTTCTTATTTGGGGGTTATTTTATAAAGCCTTCAGATCAGTCTCAGCCTACTTAAAAGTTGCTATTTCTTTTCTTTTAGAAAAGAAAAGTTGTAGGTATGAAATGGTTTTCAAAAATTATCTTCTTAAAATTATAAATAAAATACATTTGATTTCATACATAATAATATCAAAACTTGATTCGGGCTGAGGTCTACCCATTTAAAATATGATAAAAACTTGAACTGTTAAGTAGAATTACAAGCACATTAGTTGCTCGATATTGAATAAAAGTTCATATAATTTGAAAGAAGGTTACATGAAATTTTTTAAACTTTATTTTTGTCAATGTCAATTGCCATAACTTTATTCCAGTCATCAAACTATTGGTGTTAGTATTTTTATTGTTAAAGTTTTCCTGTTCAAATTGAACTTTTTCTAGATCAAATTGAACCCTTTATAAAGGAAATTAAACTTTTTGCAAATCAAATAATTAATTCAAAATAGATTATAATTAGTTAATCTTTATAAGGGAGATCCTACAGTAGCTAGTGGTCATTTTATTGATATTTTTAAATAACAATTATTGCAGTTTGTTAAAGTAAAGTTTTCAAAGGAATTATGAATAATATCTTCTGAATTTCTATTATTCACAGGATCAGCCCACATGTGTTTTGCACTAAATTTAATTTGAGAGAAAACTTAATAAATTTGCTTCATCATTGAAGAGTCGTGTCAGAAATACCAATCGTCTTACTAACACCGACCCTCACTTGCTGCGTTTTATGAATATAAGCTGTAAAAATATAAATGTTTTTTGGATCTGTAAATAAATAAAAAATCCTTGCAGTGATTTATAATTCAATATAACCAAGTCCAATTACATTTTCAGAAACTTCATTTTTCTTTGCAAAGGGCTCAATTTGAATTAGAAAAAGTTCAATTTGCCTTGTTAAGAATTCAATTTGATTTACAAAGAGGTAAATTTGGACTGAAAAATCCTTTCAGTTGAATTTCTGTCATACAAGGCTACCATTTATACCCTATATCCTTCAACAAAATTCTGTTTCTGAGTTAAGTAATCAGGAAAATTTTTTTTAAATTCTTAAAAGCTAGTTTTTAAGTAGTGAAATATTCCAAAACCAAAAAATATTAATATTTAAACTTACCATCTCTTATCTAAGGTTCTTGCATATTTTAAAATTTTAAGCTTTGCTTTAAAGTCAAATTTACTTCGTTTGTTTGGCAATTTTATTAATAAATTTATTAATCTGCCACTTAGAATCTATAGAATGAAAAAAAAAAATATTTTAAACTCTACAACTTTGCAATTAGTTTTACCTGAAAGGTCTAGGATTTGTCTTAATTGGGACTCTACGCTCCTTATAGATTGCAGGGAATATATATTTGTCTTTATTCTTAGCTTTGTACTTATTTTTATAATTTAAGCTATTGTTGGTGATATAAGGGTTAAATATCATAAAAAAACTCATTTAGAAAATAAGTTTTTTTTTTGCATTTGTACGAGTACAACCAAATTAATATTTATATAAATATATACAATTGAGTTTAAGTTGAGGGCATGATCGAGAATATAAAAAACTACAATATGTAAACTAACAAGCATCATAACAAGCATATTTAAGTATATAGATATTTATATACTAGCTGAGTGCGTCGAACGCTATTCTACACTCAAAGACTTTTTTTTAACTGCAAATAACTCAACACAGTGGTGGCTTGTTAGGTCTAAAACAAAACGAAAACTTAACGGGTAGTGACCCGAACCTGTGTTGAAAATTGCAGTTCCACTGCTCTCATAGTTGCAAAGCTCATGGGTTACGAACAAACACACACTACAATTATATATATATTCATATATAAATAAAGAATGTTCCACATAAGACTTCTAAATTAGGAAAAATTTAGCGATCAACTATATTGTTGAAGCTCCGTATGTCAAATAAAGTGTGATTTATTTCAACTGTTTTGTAAGATAGCCACGCACTGCTTTAGCGTTAAATTATGCTTTGAACGCTTTGCGCATCTCACAGTCATCATGATCTTTTTGCTGAGAGGATTACATGCAATACGGAGACAAAACTTGAGTCCAATGTTGAATAAGTTAACCAGAATATGGACCATTTAATATACTTACTAACATTTTATTGAGAGTTGTTCTATAAACATTGTATCTTTGCAAACTTTTTTGATTTGTGGGTGAAATACACTGATGAGTTAGTTGAACAGCTATGAAATGCATCTAGATCTGTTCAACCAACAATAAATAAATTTTTTTAATTCGTAATAATTTTGGTACGTGTTAAATAAACCTAAAATATCAGCTCTTTAAATATTAGTTAAATTGAAAATTTTGGCTTTTTTCCATTTCTTTCCTGCTCATGGAACTCGTCACAAAATTATTTAAAATTAACCAAAAAAAAAACTTCGTATGCTTATAAAATGTTATTCAAAGGCAAACAAAATAAAATAAAGACTTTATGTCAAATATATTGCATCTAATCAACAAGAGAGTATTAACTCAAAATTTTTTTAAAATATGACTTTTTGCAAGTAATCAACTACAACAACTAACGATATTTTAAGTTTCTTCGCTTCTCGCTCCTAAAAGATTCCATACCATATCTGAATACTCTGACTCCTTTAGCTTTCAAGGAAAAACAGACTATAACTTATTCGCAGACTTATCGAGTACACATACAAAATTTTATATAAATCAGTCAAGCCGTTTCGGATGAGTTCAATCACAAACACCATGGCACACGAGAATTTTTATATATATAGATTTCTAAATTTGTTGGTGAAATATAACTCTTTTCAAAACATTGAATATCCATGTAAATATATTTTTAAAGGCAATGATGATGTAATCTGATTTTAAAATTCTCTTAAAATATAACCACAAACAGTTTTTCGGCTCTACTGAAAATTTTAAAATTTTGAGTTAATACCCTCTTGTTGATTAAATTAAATTATTAAATTAGTCTACTTATTTTCAACTAAATCGATTTAAAGTACAAACAAACTTGAACAATTTAAGAAATCATTTAATACTTATAATTATATTGCATTGACCTACTGGTATAATGAAGTTAACTAAAAGCCTTAACTATTCTAAACTTAACATCATTCAAAACAGTATAACCAGCTAAACCTCATATGGTGTTACTGCTACACAATATTGCAATTTGATTTCAAATTCATTTAATAGCAACTTAAAATAGGGTAAAATACCTGCTTATGTTTTCACATAATAAGCAAATATCTTATTAGTTTCTGAAAACGTATTTACATTATGTGTTTTTCAATTAATGAAACAAAACCTTTCCACAAAGTTTTCTACTCACCAATTTTAATGAATTCACAATAAAGTTTTCTAAGAGTAGTTCTAAGATATTCTGCTTTTACCTTAGCCACATATAACATAAAAGATTTGATTGCTTTAAAAATACCCATCGCGTAAACATAGTTTTCCAATTTGCTGTATAATTTATTGCTCTAACTGGCAACAAACTAACAAATCATCTGCTAAATTTTGTTTAAAAAAAATAAGCTAGCATGATTTGTGGAAAACAAAAGTTTAAGATACTTTTTGCAACACTTAATTTTTAACAACAGGCATCATGATGAATTACACGTTGGCATTGGTGTCGTTACCGTTTGCTGTCTGTGATAAATTACAGTTTGCCAAGAGTAAAATTATACCAAAAAGTATTGCAAAAAGAAAAGAATAAGCATTTGACAAGGTCATCTCTGTGTTGTTGTGGCAACATAAATGTGGGTTGCTTTTTTATAAAAGCAAAAAAAAAAAATTAATAAAATAAATTCATTAAAATTTAGAAAAAATAATGTTAGGTTATTCTGTTAATAATTTAAGTTAAATAAATTTTTTGCCTAATTGTATAATATGTTAAAAAAATTAGTTTAAAGCCCTTTGGTTTTTTTTAATATAAATATATAAAGCTACAGCTGCATTTTATATTTTAACGCTAGTTTTGAATGTGTTTTTCGAATAGAAATATATGCCTGTTAAATTTTGGTGTCTTATTTAGTGCTAGATTTGTTATTATTTTGATTTTTTTCCTCTGCTGCTCGCTTGTAACTGTTATACAACTCACGACAATGGCAATTCACGCAAGGACCTTCCTGACCCAATGCCATGTTTAGAGCTTTAAACCTTAAAGTATTTGTCATCTCTATTTTTAACACAACAAAGCACAACACAACACAATACATCAAGACAAACCAGTCACACGTAAAAGAATTGTGTTTTTGCTGGGGAATATTTTTTATGCCAGTTATAGATGACTGGAATGTTTGCTATTTAAATAAAATACAAATATATTTAGTTACATAATATTGACCCTTAACTGCAGAAAAAAAAACTTAAGCGATATCATTTTCGAACTAAATTTTTGAATAAAATCGACTATTTAAATTCGTAAATAATCAATTTTCGTCAAAAAAAAAAATAATGTAAAAAATGTGTCACCTTAGCATTTTTAGCGGTCATAGCTCGATATATTGAATGAATTTTTGTTATGTTATTTATAAAATGTTTTTCTAGAATTCTATAAATAGTTCTCTGAATTTAATAAAGATTTCTATTTATTTAAATTTTAATTAAAAGGCTTAAATATTATCTGCCTTATTCACAAAAAATATTTATATTTTATAAGAGGTTAATACAACAAATTTTGTATGGAAATTTTATTAATAAACCTTTTATAAAACCAAATTACTTTTTATGAATTAGACCCTATATGTACATCCATCCAGTTGAGATGCTTATAAACTATGACTACCACTATTATACAAAACTGTTTACTGATTTTATTTCTTTTATATTTTGTTGCCATTATATTTCCAAGAATCTAAAAAATTCAATTTATTTCAGTTCAATTATTTTAAGATACTTATAGGTTCATATTTACCTGCTAAAGTTCTTCTAAAAAAAATTTTCTATGCAAACTTTTCTACAAATTTATTTATCAGTATTTAATCTAGTGGTTTTCCATATTATTTTTAAATTAAAACCTGTTGTTGAATTAAACTACGAATATAAACGAATTAAATTTAAATATATTTGCAGGCTTTTTATTTGTGAGCTTATTGTTTTTGTTTCTTCTTTTTAAGTTCATAAAAATTATTCATGCAAAAATCGTGACAATTTGTAAATTAATAATTGTAAATTATGCTTAAGTAAAAGTGAGTTATACAATTGGTAAATTGGTTATAATATAAATAGGTTTTAAATTTCAATTATTATTTTCATAAAACTTATTTCGAATTATTAAAATAAATCCTTTAATATCAACTAATCGAAATTAACAAGAAAAAAAATATATGTATATGCAAGTATGTGTGTGTGTGTGTGTGTGTGTGTGTTTGTGTAAGACTGATGTAAAAATATGAGCATTTTTTGCTCACGTTTAACAAAAACAAAAGATTTAAGCAACAAATTTTTTGCCAACACGTGCACAATTCTTGGATGAAGCGCTTAGAGTCAAATAAGAGAAAATTTTAATTACTAATTCATATTTAAGATATTGTCAGTTACATAATTTATTTTAATTACGAGGGTGGTCTTAAAACTATACTAAACTAAGCCATTGTTATTGTATTGCATTTACATTCTTACAAAAAATTTACGAGCAATACGACTTTAAATTGACACTGTTTGTTAACACATTAATTTAATTTAATTTGTACTCATTCTCTATAATTCTGAAACTGAGCCTTACAGCCACATTGTAATTAATAGGTGCCACAACATGAATTTTCCACTTCTCTTATATTAAATTTTAAAATTAAAAAATTCGAAAAATATGGATGTACATACATATATATTTGTATAGGAAAAATAATAACAAGAATTCAGTACATAATAAAGAATATAAATTAAGAATTTTATAAACGACCGAATATATCTAGAGCAGATGTGATATCTTTTAAACAGCTGGACCGATTTTCTTAAAACATCGCAATGAAGTCAGCTAATTTCAGAAGAAATTAAATCAAAATCGGTCCATCCGTTTGATCTGTACGTGGACATGGACAAACATACAGATATACAGACATACACTTCAAGTTTATAACACCCCTTTTTTGTCGGGGGTTAAAAATGAAGAAATAGAAATTTGTCAAAAAAAAATCAAATACCAGTCATCTTTGTATGCAAATTGATACTTTCACGGCTTCTGTAATATCATTATTTCTTTAAAAATCTTGGAAATCTAGAAGAAGAGCAGATACTTTGTAAAGAGGAAAGTAAAAACGATATAAAATAATAGGTAGGTAAAAGAAGTCATTGTACTTTGCAGTAAATTATTGCAAGCGAATTGGAGGACTTAAAGTCAAATGGGTACAAGTGCAAAAAAAAAGGAGATGTGTCCCATAGCTATGCTACTAGCTACCTACATAAAACAAACTTAATCTATTAAATAACAAGGCAAAAAATTATGTTATTATATATATATATATATATATATATATATATATATATATATATATATATATTATATTATTATATTACGTTTCCATTTATTTCCCATTATTTCATTTCTAGCGTCATAAGCTTAAATTAATGTATTGTTTGTGGCCAGTAGCGGCTGCTTGCTAGCTTACAGCCCATAGCTGTGCTCTCTGGTTCATGTTTATGAGCAAAAACAATACAAAAATAAATTGAGCATTCCTTTTGTTTTTGGATTTCTTTTTGTTTTATTCACTTTAAAGAACAAAACAAAACAAAATCAAACAATTTGTTTCGTTTATTTTCATACACTGTTTTTAAAATCAAAACAAAACTGTAATAATGTCGATTATTTTTGTTAAGGAAATCTTGTCCTAGCTTCTGTGTAGTGATATAAATAGCATAGCTATACAAAGAAAATTATAAGTAATTGATTTCCAAAGTTGTTTTTTCCTATTAAATTATTGCTTATAGTAAAAGTTTCGTTCAATAGAGTTCAGTTTGAGGCTAACATAAATATCAGAGTTTTTTTTTAAGTAATAAAAATAGTATTTGCTTTCTTTAAACAAATTTTCAAGTAAAAAGGAAATGCTTCTTTTACCTTTAAGTACCTTAATTAAATAATTTGTGTGTTGTGGGTTAAGCATGTAGACTTCAAGAATGTTATTAAATTTTAAACAAAATTCAAAAAATCGACTGCAATTACATTTTGCAATTGCTCAATTTATAAGTTTTGTTCTATCCATTGAAGTTGTATTTGAAAAGATAATTTTTAATAAAATAAAAAAGAAAATTATTTTAGAAATAACTTCTTTTTGTAAAATGTTAATGTAGTGTTAGTTTATTTTTTAATTGAAGTCTACTGATGAGTTGCTCAAATAGCAACAAATCTATTTGAACGAGCTTAACCTTAAGAAGTTAACCGAAAGTTAACAAAATATTGATCAAATAAAATACAAATAAAATCATACCTAATGCTCAAAAAAAGTTTAATTAAATTTATAAAAAGGTCGGAAAATTAGATAAAAGAATTTTTATTTTAACTTTTATTCATAAACTTTCATTAGTAATTGAGAAAAAATTATTGTTTTCTGTAAAACTGAGTCAGACTTCATTTTTTTACATAAAAAATAAACCATAATGGACTCATCTAAATTTTCGAGCGGAGGTATGTTACAACTCTACCTTACATAACCAAAGTACAAAATAAAATTTCATAAGTCTTAGTTCGTAGAATATGACAAATCATTGCTTTTTAAACGCGAAATTGTATTTAATAATTGGAGCTTCTAGAAAATCAAATTATATTTCATAAGGCTTGAAAAAGTTAAAAATATGCTTACGCTATTTTCAATATTTATTAATGTATTCGTCACACAGACAATGCAGTATGAAAAATCAAAATAGTTTTGATTTTGAAATGAACTCATATTGCTGACAGTTTTCCAAATGAACAAAAAATTAATTTATTCATTTTTCTGATATGTATTTTTTTTTTTTAATTTGATGCTTTACTGGAAAAATGCAAGTAAGCCCTCGTCCAGACTTGCAATTTTTGTTGCTGCAATTTCTTAAAATTTTGATTTGAAATTGCATACGTGTCCACATAAGGAAATTCTACTTTTGCAATTAAGCGCGTGTGCCAAATGGTAGAAAAGTACTATGGTAAAAAAATATTTGCCTGTTTGGAAAAAAATTTCCTTTTTCTGCTGTGCCAAATGATATCTTTTTTGACAAATTCGCTTGAGCATAGAAAGAAGCTGATGAAACAATTGCTGCGGCAGCGGTTTTGCCTCGCCTGACTACAAGCCGCCGGCTACCAACAAATTTTTAAGAGGACATTTTTATATAAAACAATAATCTTGTAGCAATAAATTATATAATATTATATATATGATGCAACATTTTTCGAAAATTAAAATAAACAATGATTTTTTCACAGTCTAATTAAATTTAAAAGACGAAAAATCTTTGTATTGGTCGACGGCTCGAAGCGACGGCGGTGGATTTAAATTTTATGATACCATGCTTTTTATTGCTGCTTCTCAAAAATTTACCTGTTGTGTGAAATTTTATTCACCTCAGAAGTGTCAAAAATTTATTTACATTAGTACTTTGCTACCGTTTGGCACAGGCCCTAAGCATTAAAAAATTATATTTCAAAACAAATTTGCCTAAAAAATTAATAATTATTTTTACTTATTGTTACATTTTGTGTCTTTCACACAACTGAACAAATAAAATAAAATAAAACGTCAAATACAACTAAAAACTTTAAATTAACAACAGCGAATTTAAAAACAAAAGAGAATTGCCGAGCACATGAAACTGTGTACTCCTCCCCAATCTTCTCACCCCTCTCACCAATAAAGTCAAGAATTGCTGCAACAAAAATTGCAAGTATGGACAGGGACTAAGACAAACAAAAAATAAGTTTAAAAAAATGTGTAAAAAAACGTTTTTGCTTAATTTATTGAATTCTACCAATATTTTTTTTTTGTCCTCAAACGCATGTTCATTTTATAAATTTTTATTTTAAATGATGATGGATAAGTTTGTGGTAAACTATCAATCACACGTGTACAATTGTTCATCAGCAGTTGCAGCAAGCAGTATGTATGTGTCTATGGGCCCCTTTCCTTCTGTGAAAATCTTTTAACAAACTCCAAAACCTTAAGCAAGATACTAAAAAATTACACAGAAATTATAGAAACAAACGAACAAATACCAAATTTTTTCTGACAGCCAAAACTATCCTCCTCCATTCACAATGCAAACGTTACACAATATTCAAATGTATGAATCATACAAAATATCGTAGCAAATATTTCTAGGTTTGCTACGATTCTGTACAGACATAAGCTTGTATGTTTGTTAAACAAAATTTCAATTATGCGCCAATTATAAAATCATATTCAATCAAGCACAGAAAACAAGACTTGTATTATTCTTTGTCTTACACACCATAGCAGCATTACAAGTTTTAACACTTCCAAAAATCATTTTCAATAAGCCAAAATAATATGTAAAATGCAATGAACAACAAAAAAATATACAAAATATTAGTAAAAAAAAATAAACAAATAAATAAAATGCATTATTTTATTGTTTGTTTCTATATATTTTTGCAGAGAGTGTAGGTGTAAGTAACATTATCTATAAATTTAAGTTTTTACTGAAAAAAATTATATTAAAGTTTAAATGTGAACTTAAAATTCCCAAGCTTTGAATAAACATAGATTTTTTTTCTTCGTTTATATATTTTTTTTTTTCTTAATTTATGATTCGTACAAGAAAATCTATCAATAAGATCGTATATTATTTTATTCAATTTAAGGTGGATTTCTTTTTTTTTTTTTTGCCTGCTGCTGCCTAATATCATTTATGATAATTAATAATTAGCTTTTTTGCTTTTTTGCTTTTTTGCTTGAGGCATAATAAATTTTTTTTTTTAATTAAATATTTTTTATATAGTGGAAAATCTGGTTGTGTTTTTTTTTACAAGTTGACAAAGTGCAAAGAGTTTTTGCACTTAAATAATTGTTGTTGAATAATTGAATATTATTAATAAGAATATGTAATAGCCCATTCAAGCTGACGCCAGATTAAGTAATATCGTGATTTCGGTCAAAATCAAGTTGCAATTAAGTAATTTCCCACATATCTTCACATTTTCCAAATTAAGTTGTTTTACTTAACTTCGATAAGATTAACAAGAAATTACAATAAACAACGCTGTTTTTGTACTAAAACTACTTTTTTCCAAACATGAATGAATTTACAACAAATAAAAGAAATGATTATTTTTAAATTCAATATGAAATTAAAACAACATTGAAATTTATTATATTTCTGACGACTGTTGCAAGAAAAATTTGTAAAAGAGTTTATTGAACTGGAAAAGGTATTTCAGTGTCTGCCGCAGTCAATAAGATGTTTGCGAAATCAAGTCAAATGTCATTCAGTACATGCATGAACACTTTTGATTTCGTTTGTAATTTGAGCTTGAAATTACTTAATTTCATATCAGCCTGAATGGGCTATAAGACATTTTTTTCTTTTACTTATTTTGAAACTGATTTTAAATTATGTATACAAAAATTATGATTTGGAAGACTTTTCTCTTTCTTTCACGTTTTTTTTTTGTAATAACGAGTACTATGCTACTAAAAAAATCAAACTCTGAAACATCCCTAAATGTATATACAAACATGCTTGTCGATATATACATATATATTGGTTCCCATGGATCCTATAAAGAGCATAGATCATCAAGTATTTAAGGCTTCATTAATCAATGACTTCCAGATAAGCAGACGATCGCCTATTGTATCCTACTCTGAGGATGTGGCTGCCATCTAAGCCAACAGACTGGCTGAGTAAGTACCACATTTATGCAGCGAACTTATTATAATAACATACATCCGCTTGCAGACACTTCAACTCGGATAACAGACGCTGCAACTACCTCTCACGACTCTCCAATGCTTAACATCGCCCAGGAGCCACCACGACAAGGTTTGTGAGTCGACTTGAAGTACAATTAATAAAGATCACCCTAGGTACACCAAATTGCAACGACGAGAAGTTCTGCTTTATCATTATATCCCCTGAACCCCTTAATGATACTATGAGTGGTCTTAATATTAGGGAAGCATGATCATAAGTTAAAATATTTTTTTTTTAAGCTAAAACTGTTTTTCGAACTATATTTCTTTTACCTCATTCAATTCATCTGATTTCATTACAATTAATGATCCATTGATATTAGGGTTTGCCAAAAACCGTGGAAATTAGAAAACCGCGGTTTCCGGCTTTAGGCTGCTAAAACCGGTCGGTTTCGGTTCGGTTTCGGTTTTAAAAATATACATGTATATAAATAGGTATGTGTGCTGGAAAGATAAATGATGATTTAAAAATAATCACCCCTATCGTGAAAACAAATGGAATTTTTCTTCATTTGAAATTTTCATTCCCCTCGAAGAGAAAAATGCTATCTTGAATATCCTGTGATATTTTTTCCTGTGGTATTTTTTAATATTAGTTGAATAAAAAATTTACGCACATTTTAGGTTATAAATGAAACTTATTTAACCTTAAAGTTGTACTAATGGAAGTGCTTCTGTTGATTTAGCTATTTTTTCATTAAGTATACCACTGTGGTGCACCACCATGAAATTGACTGCCTGTGAACCAAAGAGATTCATACTCTATGATAAAATGTGTTGTAGGGAATTATTTTCCTAAAAATAAATAATTATAACTTTTAATATATAATTCGAAGAAAAATATCGAAATTATTGCATATAATAATTCAGTTCGCCTGCAAAAATAAAGTGAACAAAACCAAGGGAAAAGTAATAAAATTCATGTGAAAAATAATCTGCCTTATTGTAGTTGGCGTATTTTAAATACTACTATGACTGTTTGGTAATAGATTAAAGAAGACTTCAACAGTTGTTCTTTTATCTATTACCAAACAGTCGTAGTCGTATTTGAAATACGCCAAGCACGAAAACGCAGATTACTCATGATAAGGGAAAATATTTCTGGAAAAAAATTTTCGAGGGAAAAAATTATTACTATAGGGGAGATAAAGTTTCTCTGGTTTATATTCAATTCAGGTACTTATGTTAGAAAAGGAATATTTAGTAGTGAGTATGTGTATAAAAAGCTTAAGAATAAAAGATTTATATTTAATTATCCAAGTGATAAGATTTCAGAAACGTTAAAGCGTTCAATGTAGAGTCGTTTAAGCGAAATCTTATTTTTGTGTTACCAGCGACAGAAAACACTCTTTCGCTTTCAGTTGAAGAGGACTTTATTGTGTTATTGCCTTATGAAGCAATAATATGTTGGTTGTTTTGTTGTTCGTTTTTTTATAAAGTACAAATTCTTGTCGAAGAACATTAAAATGATCGTCTTTTTGATTTACATCTGCTAGAGATTTTTTGATAACAAATTAAAATTCTTCCTGCAAGGAATTGTTATAATTTTCTTAAAATTTTAAAATTTTCATTGTTACAGAATGCTTAGTAATGGATAAAAGTCTTTAATGTAAAGTACATTTGCTGTATTTTTAAACAAGATAATAATGTTAAAGTAAAACTTAAAAACCGAGGTTTATTTTATCGGTTTCGGTTTTGGTTTTATGGGCTAAAAACCGCGGTTTCGGTTTCGGTTAAAACCGAACGGCAATCCCTAATTGATATGTTCGAATATCTAATACAACTCATATGTAAAGGCTGATTAGATACGGGAGTGTGCAGAGCACTCCTGCCTTACAAATGGCTATAGAGTATTCAATTCTATTGAGAAAAAGGAGCATCGATGATTTATGAAGTGCAAAACTTTTTGTTTAAATAGAACCAGCATTCAATAGAATCCTATTCATAAAAATACTTGTGCTAGGTGTAGAAAAATGTGTTATGGAAAGGAAAGAGGAAGTATTGTCTGAGGACATGCGATTTTAACTTTTCCATGTTAAAAATAACACACAAAGAAGCTGTATATTTCATTTTAAGATGAGTCCATAATTACTTTGTGATCCCGACTTATCTTGCGCCCAAGTCTGATTTTGCAAGAGAGTAGGTAAAAGCTCACACACTCCAATTCCAGTGGAATTTGTTAGGTTTTCCCAGTTGTAGCAAGCTCATCACCCCTAGAGTACCCATGAAAGCCTCTCTGACTCGAAATCCAAATGATCTTAATATCAAACTGCTCTGCCACCTCGTTTAGGGATGATCGGCAGTCAAGGGCTGTTATTGTTTTTAAAAGTAGAGATTTAAAATCCATCATTGATGCTGTACTATTAGTGTTAATGTTAGTTAAAGATGTTGAAGTGAAATTCACTTTAAAACAATCCACAACTTGTTTTATAGCAAAGAAAAGCTGCTTGGAAGATATTGCAGTGATCTGGAAGTCATTTAGCAATACGAAGACTTAAAGTCACTGAAAAGACTCGTCTTGTATTTTGGAGCCATTTGTATAAAAATCAAAACTTTTTCTTCTGCCTGAAATGGTACTCCTTCACAATTCTGTATATGGTATTCAGGTTTTAGAAAGATGTTCGTGTTGTAGAACAGTGGAAGTTCAGTCAATTCTCTATCTCCAGGCTTCGTCGTCGAGTAGCCGGTACCATTTCCATTGCACAGAAAGGTACAATGAAGACAAATTGCTGAGGTTACTGCAATCTCATTCTCTACTAGGAAAAATGTAACTTTTTAAACTTTTTCTAAAGGAAAATATTACTAGAGAACGCCAAAAAGGATTTGTTTCTTAATGACAAACCGAAGTAAAAATAATTTAAAATTATTCAAGTTTCCACTTCTTCCGGATCGCAATTTCTACATTTCCACGACTTTTTGGAGTGTACTTTTTTTTGTTGGGATTGAGATCAAAAGGAAAACTAAGTTTTCAACTTGACTTTAATTATTTGACCCTTAACAATACTTTTTAAATTACCAAATAACAAAATATCATCAAAGCATACTAAAATGAAATTATTTCTATTAAAAAAGAGCATTATAAGAATTTTCTTAAGGCTCTAGCAAAATAAGAGAACAGCTGGTAAATACCATTAAGCCAAAAAGGTTGTGGAATGAAAGCTTTATTTTAAAAAATTCGTATAATTTTTTGTTTTTAAAGCATCCTCTCTGCGAAAAAAAATAATACTTTATTTTTAATGTATACAAGAGGAGTTCAAAGTCATTTTGGTTAAAAAAAATTAAAGTAGTTTTCTTTTATTTTTATCTAATTTTTAGACCTTTTTTATATTTTAAATTAAACTATTTTCTTGAGCTTTCGGTTAGTTTATATTGTGAGTTCATTACTTTCAATATTTCGTTAACCTTCGGTTAACTTTCAAGATATATATTTTTTGGGTTTTTTATGATATCTAATTTTTATTTTTTTATTTAATTTTTTTTTATTTAGAAAAAATTAGATATCATAAAAAAACCAAAAAATATATATCCTGAAGAAGTTAACCAAAGGTTAACGAAATATTGAAAATAATAAACTCAAAATATAAACTGACCGAAAGCTCAAGAAAATAGTGTAGTTTTCTTTTGAAATTTTAATATTACACACAAATTAATATTTAAATATCTTATTTGCCTAAGCAATTAGAATATTATTTAATGAAGTCATTGTAATTTAATTATCTAAAAAATTTTGTTTAAATTAATTAACATACAGTTTGTATTTGACCCGCTTTTTACAAAAATAAAATTTGCTTGAATGTTATAAGACTTAACAGGTATAAATTTTATTTGAGGCATTTTACATGGTCAATTTAAGTTCGACCCAC
Organism: Tachina grossa; assembly: GCA_949987645.1. Classification (NCBI taxonomy): domain Eukaryota; kingdom Metazoa; phylum Arthropoda; class Insecta; order Diptera; family Tachinidae; genus Tachina; species Tachina grossa. The sequence continues at coordinate 21,478,704 of OX465276.1, read as the reverse complement.
GCTTAACGCTAAATATTTTTGCTTCAACATATTTTAACAATTTATTTAAATACTTGTGCGTGTCTAAAATCAAATGTTGTTATCATTTACAAAACCAAAGGCAGAAAAACAGACAAAAAAAAAACACAACGGCGCAGACGTATTTTATTTTAAGCCAATTAATTAAATTAACACATTTAAATAATACGATTTAAGTCAAGCGAGCAAGTATCAAAAATAATTTTTGTTTTAAGCTGCTGGAGCAAAAAGGTTTAAAACTTTAATACTTTAATAATCCGGAAAATATTGCAATGCTGAATGCACACACAGATTTAAGTTGACAATTTCTTAAAGTGTTTTTTTTTTTTGGCTTTTGAAAATTGTTTTCTTAAAGTTGAAAATTGCTTTCAAATGAGTGCTAGAGATAATTGTATTGCACTTGATTTAAATAATACTTTTATAGATTTTTATCGTAATGTCAATATCTCTAATTAAAGTTAGACAATGGCATTTGTTTTATATAAAATAAATAAACATTTTAGGAAAATATTATATCAAATGTACTTGGTTAGTAATTGTGCTTACTATGAAAAATTTGAGTTTATTTAGAAAAAAAAATAGATTTGAATAGAGAAGGCTAATTTGTCTCCTCTTGAATATCTTAAGATATGAAAACTGCATTTTCATTATATGAATACAAGTGCAGTTTTCAAGCAAAATGAAATAAAATATAACATCAAAAGTACAAAGACTTACAAAGTAATAGTGTGGATGATTTTTATTGGCTCTAGCTCTGCTGTGTGATCATTTACAAAAATTCACTTGTTCCATTGGAGCTGCTTGTTAAACCAGCAAATGCCAAAAGAATTTCAGAATTTTCTTGTGTTGTATTCCTTTAGAAATTATTTTTTTCTATAACATTTTTATTTTCTCTCCTGTTCATGATAGACATGTCAGTTTTCTTTACTCTTGATTTTTATCTTTTGTTTTTGCCATTTTTGTTCATTGGTACGTTGATCTACTAAAGAGATACTAATGCTGCCATGACTCTGTTTGAATGTTTGTGAACGTTTTTTTATATTTATTTTGTCTTTATTTAAGTTATAATGAGAATTAAAAGATAAAAGCTCATTTGCTTTGTTCTGTTAGCGGGTGTTGTCCTTAGTTTCTAGTAAAAATAATAATTGTAAGATTGCTAGCTTAAGATAGCCTTTTCTATTTAATTATACTTATGGACAATATGGCTGAAAGTTTTCTTGAGAAAATAGAAATTTAAAATGTTGTTCTTAGAGGGAGTTGTAAGAAAATAGTGCTCAGCGGAAAATGTTTGGAAAAAAATAATTCTGTTTTTAAGGGTTCCGTAGACCAAAGGTAACATTTTTACAAAATACATAAAACTTTGGCCGCTACAACAATAAATATCTTAAATTTTAAAGCGTATTACAAATTGAACAACGAAACATGTTTAAATCCTAATACACACATTTATTTTTGTTTTTTTTTTTTGTAAATTTAGCAAAAATTCTAGAAATAAACTTAACTTAAACTTAACTTAAAACTTTTAAGATTTCAATTGAAGTTAAAAAACTAATGATTCAGTTTAAAAGGTGGATAAATTCTGAGTTATTATAGAAAAAATATATTGAATTCGATCTTATTTTTAAATTTTCTACCCATTTTTTGAAATTAAAAATATTGTATTATGTTTGTCAGTTATGCATCAGATTTGTTTTAATCTAAGATATATATACATATATATATATATATATATATATATATATATATATATATATATATATATATATATATATATATATATATATATATCTTATATATATATATATTAGATATTCTTTCTGTACAAAAAGTGTTCTTCATTGTTACAGCAAATCGCGTTAATATAACTATATAAATATCTTATAAGTCTGCACCACTACTGAACTGGTTAGTATAAATTACTATAGACATAGATGGGGGTATTGCAATATTGCAATTGCTATTTCAACATGATTACAATAATTTTTTGGATTTTGATTGGTCATTGCAAGATTCCAATCAAATTCAATTCAATTCAATAAAAATTATTTATTTTTTAGTTTGAAATTTTTTATCACAACTTTATAAAAAAAATTTTCAGTTTTTGAACTGTTTTATTAATTAATTTACACGTCTGTAGAGCTGTGCCAAATCGTTCATTCAAGTGACCGCTCATTTTTGTTCATTTTCTAAAAAAAAAGAACGAGTTCGTTCATTTCGTTCATCCGCTCTTTTCAAGAAATAGAACGAAATAAAAACAAACAAACAATTAGTTGATTCGTTAAATAAAAATAAAACAAATAATAGAAATTATAAGAAACAAAAAAATTAGGAAGTAAAAACTTTTAAAATATTTAAGTATTTTATATTCTTAGGAATAAGAAATTAAAAGATTCATATTGCCAAATAGGCGCCACATATAAAGAATAAAAATAAACTATTTATAATATATATGTATGTATATTAAATTTGTTAAAAAAAAAACTCTTATATATCTTAAAACTTAAGATATATTAATGGAAATTTTATTAATTTCATAATGGTCATACTGTTACTAAAAGCTAACAAAAAGGCAAATGAAAACGAAAATGTGACAACAAATCTCACATGAATAAAGAAAAAGCAAAAAATAAAACGAAAACACCCAAGTGCGTTCGTTCGTTCATTTCGTTAAATAGTACTTTTTTTCAGTATTGCTGAGCCATAACAGCTCAGTAAAGTGACCGGCTCACTTCGTTCATTTTACTGATTCGTTCAATTGTACCCGTTCGTTCATAAGCGACACAGCTCTACACGTCATCCTAATATTTATTAAGTTACATGAGATTATGTATAATATGACGATAAATTATTAAAATGCTTATTTTTCCAATTTCATTCCGATCGTTTCATGAAAGTTAGTTTGAATGTTGATTGTACCTTCAAATTTTTCAATAATTTCATTGATTGGAAATTTTTTTCAAGCAATATTTGTTTATTTATATTGGATAAACTGGCAATACCAATGAATTTTTTTATTGCGATTGCAATAATATTTTTTATCAATAAATTTGTAGAAAAAATATTGCAATAAAAAGTTTTGCAATTTTAATGATTGCTATTGCATTTTAGTTTCAATAAATTTTTATTGCAATACCCCCACCTATGCTATAGAGTAGTCACATAATTATGATGATTTTAGATTACAAATATACCCCTTTTAGACACGAAAAGTTTACTTTGCAAAGTCTTAATTTAGCTGGGCGAGCGACAAAAAGAGAAAATATTTCCTCCTCTGTCTGCCGCATACAAAATATTATTTTTAAAATTTATGCTAATTTTACAAAAAAAAAATCATAAATAAAATCATAAGAATTTCATGAAGAACGTAGAGAATAAAAGTATCATATATTCTCAAATATAAGATAAAATATTGTATATTGCAGAGCAAAAACATCAAAATTATTGAACACTTGGTTAGCTCGCGAAATTCGCCAAATTTTGAAAAGACAATATTCCTTTTTCAAATGAACATGAAAAAAATAAAGGTAAGAAAAGTCCTTCCTTTTGTTAAAACTACTACGATATTTTATTAAAATGAAGAAGAAATTCGAAGTATTCTTACCAAGTATTCTCCATTCTGAAACAAGACTAGGCGAACTTTTGATACCTCATGGTGTCATTTTTGATGCTTCTTGTCCAACTTTTTTTCTTTGTGTGTACGATTAATTTATAGAAAAAGCACCAATTCCATCTTAATGTACTTTTAAAACTAAGCGTGATTTCATTTCAAAACTTTTAAAATATTAACAACAAAAAACACACATTCAATTTATTAATCAACATGTGGCAATTTAAAATTATTTATGTGCTTTTTTTACATTTTGCTTTAATTTCATTATCTAATTGCATCTACTTTGGTTTAATCTGCTGTTAAAATAATTTTATTTTAAAACACTTTTTATGTTTTTTTTTATATATTTTTACATTAAAATTGCATCTGAGTTTTTGCTTTAAATTTTCATTTATTTGTTTTTTCCTTCATTTATTTTTAATATTTATTAAAGATTAAATAACTGCTGCAGGCATGTGATTTTTCATTCAATAAATTTCAGTTTTTTTCTTATATTGAATTTCCCAAAGATTGAAAATCTTTTTTCATTATTATTATTATTATTAAACTTTTTTTAATCCAGTTCAGTTCTTGTGTTAAATTTTTGCCTCTTGAGATTTCGTGTTGTAAGCAACCCACTTGTATTTTTTTTTTCTTTTTCTTTTTTGCTTAAAGTTTTGTTGATTTAAAACTTGAAATATTTTAGTTAAATGCTTGCCAAATTTATTGACAGTTTTGTATAAGTTTGTTGAAATTATTATTTCAATTAGTTTAACGAGAGAGTGCTAATCTAAAGCAAAAAAAAAACATTAGTGGGTTTTTATTGGTTTTTGATTACAAATAAAAAAAAATATAAAAGTGATGCAAATGCAAGACTCCAGCAGTAGTTAAATGCTATTAAAACGGAAAGTAAAAATAAATATTTGATAAATACTTCATTGAATGTAGCTTCTTAATAAAACAGATAGTTAAAATATATCAAATAATGTAATGAAATGAACGATTAGCTTGTTCGTATCTTAAAAAAATCTCTTCAGATATTTTACACTTTATTTAATTATTTATTTATGACTTCATGTTGGAGTCATTATTTTAATTTTCTTAAGAAAAAAGGAGTTATTTGTTTCAAACTTTTAATTATAGATAAATATGCATTCACACTTACACTAATTGTGCTTGGTAGTTTTTATTGGCGCACACACCCCTGTTAGTATTTTAAAGTTCGCTGTCTATAGTTATTTAAATTTTTACGATAAAACAATTGTCACTTAACATTAATTTGTAGCAGACATATAAAATATGCATTTAAACTCTATTATTGTTTTAGAAGTCTATTTAAATTAGTTAGCAATTATATGCATATTTATTTAACTGTTTAGCCAAGAATTAATATAAACTTTAAATTTTTAAACAATAAAACTAGCAGTTGATATTTGTAGCATAAAAAGCTAAATTTTTACGACAACATGTTCATTTGTAATAAACAAGAATTTTTTTGAACAAGAGGACAGATTGTTATTTAAAATAAAAGATTTGTAACAGTTGAGGCGAATTTAACTTCAAAGTTAAGGTGTAAAATATTTCCTCTCACAAATTTTTTTTTAATCCTAGAAAAGTTAGGTTAAAAGTTAAAAAATTTTCAACTTTATTTTTAAGAATTATTGGTAACATTAATTTACGCCCAAGGCATAGTCAAACTGTCTATTCGGTTTCTTGTCTCCCTATCTTTGGTCTTTCTAAGAGGCTCACATATTTAAAGTATATCTTTTTAACCCCCGACTAAAAAAAACGGGTGTTATAAGTTTGTAGTGTGTGTCTGTGTGTCTGTGTGTCTGTATATCTGTGTATCTGTGTATCTGTGTGTCTGTCCGCGTCCACGGCTAGACCGATTTTCATTTGGTTTTTTCTGTTTGAAAGCTGACTGGATCGAGAGGGTTCTTAGCTATGTTTGAAGAAAATCCGTCCAGCCGTTTAGAAGATGTAACATCTTTTCTGAAAAAAGTCGGGGGTTTTTTAAAATTTTTAATTTTTGTTATTTTAATTATTTTTTTACACTAAAATAAAATATTTGTTTTGTTCACAAAAATATTTACCTTACTTCCCATATATAAGCATGTGAAAAAAATGTCCTTCCGTATTCTTGAACGTTTTCACACAAAAAAAAAATAAATATTACAGTTCTAATTTTTTTTTCTAAGAAAAGTGCCACATTTTTCAACTTTTCAATAACAATAATAATAAATAATGAATGAATGAATTAAGTCAAACGGAAAACATAGGACACTGCGACCGTAGAAGATCTATTATATCCCCTTCCAGGTACTAGAAAACCTCATCTAGATTTATTCTCCTGATGAATCACAGGATTGCGAGTGGGTCTAGGGTTGGCAGTTCCCAATTTCCCAATAGGTGCTTACCCAATTGGCTATATCTTCTATGACATAACGCTTCACAGCCCTTCAGAACATGCTCTGGAGTTTCATCTTCGTAATCACAGAATCAGCAAAGTCTTTTACTCTCAATGCTAAGTATGTTGAGTTGTTTTCTCAGTCTACATTGACCTGTGAGTAAGCCTGTGAGCATTTTTAGTTTGTTTTTACTCAGGGACATGAAAGCTATGAAACGGTTTTGGTTATACGTTCCAACCATAAGCTTTGTATGCATTAATCCATTGCATTTTTAAATCCATTTTGCTACATGGCGGAACAACTTGAAGTTTGACGCAAGGGACAACTTGCAAAATGCAAATTTCTATCAACCGCAATCTATGCCAATTATGGCCAAAACAAATTCCAAATGAAGACCTCTTACTTTAAACAAATAGTAGTCCTTTCGAAATAGAAGTGCGAGGCCCAAAAATGACTTATTGAGAAAGCTGCAACATCAAAAGGCAAATTTGAAGAGACTACACGCAAAGAAAAAATATGGTTGAGGTAACCATAATCAAACAGCAACATACAATGATTGAATTATATGGTTGCAGTCAAATCATATTATTGTTAATAGAAAAAAAAACTTTAACAATATTATTATCTGAGTTAATTATAATATTATCTGAGTTAATTATATTATAATCTTAGTATTTTAAATATGACAACACTATTGTTAGATGTGACTAAAATATAATTGAGTCTCACCATATCATGTTCTAATATTTTTGTTAAATACGACCACAGTATTATTTAATAGAATAATACTATTTTATTTTTTAATCATATATATATATTGTAGAAACAGTTGTGCGTTAAATTCGAAATAAAAATAAATTAATATTGTTGAAATAAATTGTATATATAGAAATATATACTCACACGATATACAGCCATGTCTGTATAAAAAGATACACAAATGTTTATATATTTTTATTGATCTACACTTTTGTTTTACTTTATTTATTTATTCATTTATTTAACACTACCGATAGCTTACAAACGAAAAACTGAACTGACAGATGTTTCTGAAAAAGATTTTTTTTAAACTTAACATAGTATTGTTTTTGGAAAACATTATATTGTTATTTACACCACATTATTTTTAAATAATAACACAAATTTGTTGTAGTCATAAATTTTTAACAAAACTATATTGTTAAACTCTAACCATATCACACTTTTATATAGATGTGATAATGTAATTATTAAATTCAAACATTACTGTGTTTATTGTAACGAAATAAATGTTTAAAATAACAATAACTAGTTTTCAACAACCACACATTTGTTTCAGAGAACATAATATTGTTTTCTTAACCATTCTACAACTATATCTTTTCTTTGCGTGTATCAAAGAAACAGTTTGATACGCTGCATGAAAAGAGAACTAGAATCTGTCTAAATATCCTAGAATTACGTAAAAACATTTACCTACGAAAAATTAGTTGGAGAAAGCTTGTCGATGTCTTATTTTCACTTTGAACTTTTTATAATTGATTTATATGTTACACAGAAAAAAGTATTCACCAATTAATATTTTCAATTAAAAATTTAATTGAATGAATTAATTAATTAATTTGAGTGGAAAAACTTAATTGATATTATCAAATTGTTTATAGGTGAATATTTAATTAATTTTTTAATTTATATTACAAATATTTTAATTAATATTACAAAATCATTCATATTACATTTGTGTGTGTGTGTTATTTAATTCAAATATAAATAAGGGATATAAATGAATATATATAAGAGATAATACGTTAATTTATAATAAACGCTCTATTTCAAAAATCTATTTTATTATGAGTTTTCATTGAAGAGTGCAATATATTTAACACCATTAGACTTTGAAATTTTATGATAATATTCTATCTCTCTTACTTCACAACTGTGATAATTTTTCGTTCGTGGCATTAATGTTATCCTTTTTACAACTTTGATATTTCGAGTTTTGTTAATTTTTGCAGCGCGCCTGGTGTTAAGTAGTTGCATTTATTCATACAATGTAGCCATTTTATTAGTTATTTTACTTAACCGGGCATTTATTGCTACAAATATCAACAACTGAGAGCACTGCGATATACATTAAAAAAGACTTTAATTGATACTAAAGAAAAAATAAATGATGTTGAAAATACGGATTTGGCCAAAGATTAAACTAGGGCTATTGAAAGCCGCCATAAATACTTTAGTCAACCGTACTACACTGAAAGAATTTTTTTATTATATCCATGAATTTCGACATTAATCTAATGAAAAAATTCATTTAAATTCAACCTACGTAACGCTTCGTTGGATAAATGAAACCAATTTCGTTCAAATTATATTAATGAAAACTTCGTCAAATGCACTAAACAGTGCTATCAATGCAATGCAATAGCTTCACCGAAAACAATGAAATAATTTCATTAAAACGACGAAATAATTTTATTAAAACCACGAAGTAGTTTCATTAAATCAACGAAATAATTTCATGCAAATAACGAAATAATTTCATTAAAATAATGATATTATTTCACTGTATGTGTTTTATGTGTAAAGCCCTTATGACACTTAATTTTTTTTTCATTGACTTGATATTGAATTGATAGAAAGAAACAACAAATGTTACAAAGAACAAACTACATAAAATGGACACAAAATTTCTAAATTTTGTCAAATTTTCATAATTAGAAACCGCTAGTATTAAGACAAAACAAACTAAAAATGACTATGTTTGACCATAAACCGCTAATACGAACACTTTTATGTTTTAAGCTTGAAATGCCAATTTTAAGTGGAAAAATTTTACATTTCTTGGACAGGTCTTCATTTGTTATCAATAACTTTAGTCAAGTTATTGACATTTTTTAATTTTCCCTAATATAGCTGAACCCTTTGCACCTGTTGAATTTTCCTATTACAATATGTTTGCACTTTTCTCTAAAACTTGACAAATGAAAGAAAAATGAAGTGTCATATGGGCTTAAATAAGCATACAAAGAGTACAAAGACAGTCATACAGAAATACTTTTGATGCAAGCTTTTGGTTGACAACTGTTGAAATACATTTAATTTATCAGACTTTCATGACTACAATGAAATTTTCATTGGGAAAACGAATACATTTCATAGCCATAATGAAATTCTAAATTGCTGTATATTTAATTTATTTTTCTAGTTTTAAAGAATTTAATCTAATTATAACTTAACTGCTTTAAGGTATATACTTATATATGTTTATTTAAAGCAACAACTGTAAATATTTCTTAAATATAAAGGGTTTCTTAATAATATTAAAATGATGTTGTCGTAAATCCAATGAAATATTGGTACGAAACTAGAATACCAACGAAGTGAAATTTGCATTAGATTTATGAAATTATCATTACATTTGTAAAAAAAATCTAATGAAATTGTTTCGTTCCATTTATGAAGCAAAATCCTTTCGGTGTATGGTAAATTAAGGAGACAAAAAAAAAAGAAAAACTGGGAAAACTTAAGCTCTGATGATGAAGATGTAGATTGTTTTGAAATCAAAATGTTTGTCAGAATAATTACAAATATTTTGGTGTACATTGGACTACTCAATGTGCTGAAAGTTTTTATTTTGTTCGCTCCACTGGCAGGGCCCATGCATCTTTCACCAAAAAAGTTATGGCCCCATAACTTTCAAATGCGGCGTTTTTCGTAAATATTTTTTGTAACCATTTTTGTGCAGCATAAATAGCACAACATTTTTTCTTTACATACTTGTGTCCTAACTATGACCTATCATGGTCCTTTCATGAGATGAAACTAAGTTTTTTTGGGAAAACTTTTCTCAACTGCTCTCACTGAAAATTGGATAGCAATAATTATAATCCATTTTCATTATTTTATAAGACTGTAAAGCTGCATTAAATTTGGTTCAAATATATATCATTTAATAAAAACAATAATAAAAACATCGCATACCACTTTATTAAATGCTTTATTAAATTAGCCAATAGCATATGATGCATTGAAAAGAAAACTGTCCCAAAAATTTTTGTTTCATATCATGAAAGTACAATGATGGGCCATAGTTAAGGCAAAATTATGTATGGCAAAAATGTTGTGGTACGGTTATTTATTCTCCAAAAAAATTGTTACAAAAAATTTTTCCGAAGAACCATGCATTTGAAAGTTATGAGACCAAGAGTGAAAAGTGCAATATGCATTTAATAAGATAAAAAGTTTCAGCACATTGGGTGCTCTAATATACATAAACTTAAAATTTTCTTAAGAACTATAAAAAAACTCACTTTAAAAACAAACAAAAATATTTATCAAAATGAAATTCCAAAAAATATAGTTACAACTTTAAAGAAGCGTAGGCACAATCAAAAACATTAGGAAGGTAGGCGCAACATAATAATACTGTCTTTAAAAAAAAATTTTTAAATTTTCTAAAATTTAATTATTCATCTTTATAAATTTTTTTTATTCCATTGTAAAAATAATATTTAATATTATTTACGACTAAATTTAAGTATTAGTTTAAGTTTCTTCAAGTCGAACTCAAATTTTTTTTTTTTTTTTGTCAGAGATTTTAATTATTGAGCTACCAGTAACAAATTTAAGCCAAACTAAATGTTAAAGTTTTTATGATTTTTAACAAATGTTTTAACACCCACTTTGGCAACTGTTAAAATCCACATACAAATAATAGAATTTTTTTCTCTCCCCATTAAACATTTAATGCATGTTATTGCAAATTGTTTGTTGTTTTGAAGTTGCTATTTCTATACCTTAAAGTAAAATTTTTTCATTACTTCTTGATGTTGTTGCTAAAGTAACTATTTTTTTAGATGTTGTTTTGTAAATGCTGCTGTTGTCTTTATTTGCTTTAGGCCTTAATTGCAAGCATAATCAATATTAATTGCTGCACATGTTGCAATTGACAAAATATGTTTTCAAAAACTTGGAAAAGAGTATTGAATCATATCTGTGGCAAAAAGAAAAAAGTGCTTAAGTGGAGATAAGCTGATTTTGAGTTAGTGGTATTTCCATAATTTGAATACTTAAAAGTATCCCTGGTCAAAATCTCAATTAATTTGTGAGATTTTTTAGGAAGTTATAGTACTATGACTTGTGACTTATCTTTTTTAGACTTATAATATCATTTGGATTAACTGCTTAATTTAGGTTATACGTTGGTATATTTTGACTTAAATGTATTACTTATAGTGTGTAGAACGATATTTGTTCAAAAAATAAAGTTTAACAGAAAATTTCCCAATTAAACTGTAAAAGAAATAAATTTCTGAAAATCGACTTGAACGCTTAAAAGTGCTCTCCTGCAAAACAGTAAAATATGACTTAAGCACCTTTTCCTTATTGCTACAGATATATGTATATGTACATATGTCTTTAAGTGCATATGTCTTTAAGTCTTTTGCTTTTCTTGTTATTTACTTGTTTGCTAATATTTGAGTGTATTTTGTGTGTTGTGCCACCTAGAGAGTCTGGACCATGTTTGATCTATGAGAGCCAGTAAATATTAATAGTGTCATATGCTTATGTTTAACTGGAATGATATTTATTAGAATAATAAATAAAAGATGCCTTTTCGTTAGAGGTCTAAGACTGTTAACTGCCATTTAAATGATTAGTTAGTATCATTCAAAGTTAGTTGCTGATTTTGCTTTAATTCTTACTAGATGTCAAAATGGATATTTTTTTAAAAGATCTAAAGGTATATATCAATTAATATATATATATATATATATATATATATATATATTTATATATATATATATATATATATATATATATATATATATATATATATATATATATATAATATATGTATGTTTGTACATAGGTATGGTACTTCTTCAATTGCAAACTAACATGTACACTTACTCTCAAAAAGTGTATGGCTATAACGGCGTTGTGGCACAGCCAACTTTTCTATTGAAAATTTGTACTCTAGCAAAATCAATTTTTCTATGAGAAAATTATGCTTGGGCTTAGTATACTTTTCTAAGGGAAACATAACAAAGGAAAAGTCGAAATATCTTTAAAAAAAATATTGCATAGACCAGTCAACTTTTCTAAAACAAAACTATGTTATAACACACTCAGCTTTTTTTTTTGTCTCAGTATAATGTCTAATAAAATTTAAGTAAACGATATTTTCGTATTGAGAATACCTTTACTTGAAAGAGCTGCAGTAATGAATTATTCTTTTAATTATTGGTTATACAGTGGCAGTAAGTTATTTATTAAACTGAAACCCCTTTGCATTGATTTCGTATATTTGTATATTATTGTTTTAGCCAAAAACTTATTTTTGTCTTTCATTAGTTTTTTTATGAGCTTATAAAATAAAATATAAACAAAAAAACTGCCATTAATAGTCATCAAGTATTGACATAATAAAAAATGCCTCAAAAAACTAAAAAAAAATCTAAAACTCGGTCAGTAAATTCAAGTACAATTCGCACACTATTCAATACATTTCAGGTTTCTTAGAAAAAATATTTTTTTTTATATGCGGGTGCTGGCCTTTAGGTTAATGAATATTGATGTGTGTGTGTGTATGTGTGTGTGTATGTGTACGATGGCTGCTGTAAGTACCCTGAAGGAAATAGTGAAATTGTAGTAATTTACTAGTGACATTGGCAGTAGTACTACTGACCAGGTGTACCCCAGCCAATGGTATTATCTATATACATTAAATATTAGTTTGTCATTTAAAATACACCACTGCAGACTGTAGCACTACTGATTAAATAATTTTCTGGGACCACATAGAGACATTAGCACCAGAGATTCACTAGTAAATTTTAGGGGCTCTAGTCTACAATATCTATATTTCCTCGCTCGATGTCAATAGCAAAATCGTAGTGATTTACTAGTGACATTGTAAACAGTACTACTAACTATACCCCAGTCAATCTAATCGCCTATTGACATATAACACAAGATTGTCATCCAAAATCTACCCATAGACTTTAGCACTATTCTTTTACCACCATATGGAGATATTTGAACCAAAGATTTACTAGTACATTTTAGTGACCCTGGTCACAACAAACTTAAACACATACATACATATGTATATATTTTTTTTAAATTATTGCACAGCATAATAAAAAAGAAAAACCAACTATTGACGCGTTCATTGACAATATCACCAGAAATACACTTGAAATCTTGTCTCTAACGTATCTCTCCTCGCTCATAACATTAAAGTTGTCGACATTTCAACTAGTGCAATTGTCGCTAGAGAAAAGAGTGTTGACATATAGACACATGGTTCTAGGCTGACTAGAAGGTAGTTTTAGTATTACCTTTTTTGTATTAAACACTGTAGTCATCTGTGTGCTAGAAACTAGTGTCCTGCACAAGAGTATTTATAAGACTTTTAAAGACATGAGAGATTTTTTCCAATGCTTTACTACAGCGAAATATTCTAAAAGAATCGCTAAACAACACTGTTGGCAAGACAGACCACCGAAAAAAATTACTTGCCAACAGTGTTGCTTAGCGATTCTTTTAGAATATTTCGCTGTAGTAAAGCATTTGAAAAAGTCTCTCATGTTTTGAAAGGTCTTATAAGTAGTCTTGTGCAGGACACTACTAGAAACGCGCACGCGCGTGTGTGTGTGTGTATATATGTGTGTGTGCATGTTTAAATTAAAGCTTGTTTGCAAATGTGAGCGTGTTTATATTTCAAATGTTTCTAACAATCTGTATTCTAAATATGGCGCCATTGTCATTATCGTAAAGATAAATTATGGTTTAACATCAATAAAAAACCTTTAATAATTTTTTTTTTATAAATTTTTGGACTTGTATAAATTATTGTTTTAAAACAAAAAAATGAAATGGGCAAAAATATAAAATCAAAAATGAATACTTCAATATTCCGTAAAGAATTTTTGCAAAATAACTTCTTTGTTTAAAAATTGAACGAAAGGAGTTTAAAAAGTTATTTCAATATAAAAAAATTAATAACATTTGCCTGTAATTCATTTATCAGTTAATGCCAAAAGTGTAATAGGGCTTTGAATTATTAATAGCATTTTTTTATAAAACAAAGCTAAAATTCTTTTTTTCTTGATTAAGGGGTTTTTTTTTTGTTTTTTTTTAAATTAGGGAAAAATTTTTTATCTTTCCCAAAAGGATGAAAAATGTTTCTTATTTTTTTGAAAATAAAAATCTATTGGAAAAGAAAACTCCATTATTTAAAGCTATCAGAGTTTTGAAACGCAGCATTTGAACACGTTTCTTAATTTTAACAAGCAGCAATTTTCTTCTTTTTAATTAAAGAAAAATCTTAAGATTATTCGCCTTATTCTGAATAATAGTTCCACTAAAATTTTTCCTCATTCTCTTATTCTTAAATCAGGAGCTTTCAGGTAAACTAAATCTATTAGAAATAAAATAGCTGACTTCGAAAATTTGAAAGTCCCTCTCAATATTTATTTCTCTCAGCATCTGTTAAGAATAGGAGGATATAACTTTGAAAAAGAGATTAATTCCTTAGATATTTTTTGTTTCAGAGAATTATTTAGAATTAAGCTGGGGTCACACGATTGGCACAATGCACCAATTTTTGTTGGCTCACTACGATAAGTAATAAGCCAAAATGACATTATTACTTAATTAATTCTTGAATAGGTCTATATGGCTTTATTACTAATACAGTGTGGTGCACTTATGTAGTTATATTTCAATTAGTTGAGAAATAAGGCAAATTTACTTTGTTACTTATGAATTTATTTCAGTGAGCTGACAAAAATTGGTACATTGCGCCAATCGTGTGACCCCAGCCTTAGGCTATACATTATTCTAAATATTTACTCAGACTATAAAATAAATTCTATCCTCTTTGAAAAAAAGCAAAAATTATCGCTCTTATATTCTAGACAAGATAGTACGATGAATCAAAACAATTTATATATTCCATTTGCACTAAAAAGCTGAGTCTATAAAGCAGATATCTACATTAACTGATACAACACATAGTAGACCAAACAGACATAACACAAGGAAACCTGATGATGAAGGTGTTGGGAACTTCGAAAACAGCTAGTTGTTCCGTTGTGCTAGTGTTTGTCAGAATATTTATAATAAATGTTAGTTGTTCATTAATAATTGTCATATGTTATTTGGCTCACAAAACGATGCAAACTTGAGCATTTCAAATCATATACGTATATAGAAACAACTAAAAGTTTGAACAATAATAACAAAACTAATTATCATAAATCTTTGTTTTTTAAAACATTAGAACGGAAAGAATATTATTTGACTGAATTAATTTCTTTAGGCTTTTAAAACTACTTTCGCATTTTTGTTTCCAAACATATGTATTTTTGCTCGTAGAATAAACATTTGTAGATTGTTTACTACAAGCATTTTCATTAAGCTGTTATTATATTTACATTTAAAAAAGAAAACAAAAATAAAAAAAAATATATACCATACTTTCGTCAATAATTTCTTTGAAACTTTAGGAGCTGTTGACAAGAAAACGTTGCAAATCCATATTCTAAAGTCTACAAGTTTTTCATAAACTATTTTTTATATAATAATATTGAAGTTAAGTCCCCAATATTATTTTGCAAGCCAAAGCAATTACGCACATACAATTTTATACTATTATTAACTTTAATGACAAGCGAAAAAGTCATCAATTTAGTTCTCCTAAAATAATAATACAAAAATTAAATTTTATTTGCTTTGTTATTTGTTTAAGCAACAGGAAGATGTCGATTATGTGGAAGAAACAAAAAAAAAACTTACTTGTATATCCATCATACTCATATAGACAAGAAAAACGATAAAAATATCCCACGCATTTTTACCTTCTGACACAGCAACCCATAATCATAATCATTAAAGTGTGACTTTAGTTTAAGTTATTTGCGTGTACTAGAGCTGAATCATTTTGTTCGCTGTTACGAGTATGTTGTTTTAAGTCTTTTTAATTTTGAATTTTAGATCTTACGAGTATTTATGTGAATAACAAAACTAAATATTTTGAAAGTTTTTTCTTATTTTGTATTGTAAGCTTTAAAATTTGGTATAATCAATTGTTTTAATCAAAAATCTGCAATAAAAACTTTTTAAATCATTTTTTAAACAAAAAATATTAAAATAAATTCAGGAGGCAATTTTTTAATACTAAAGAAAAGTAAAATACTCCCTGCCGGTTTCGCCCTTGGGATCAGTTTTTTTAAAGGACAATTTTCTAAAATGTAATTTTTTAGAAAAATGTACTCTTTTAAAAGCCAGTTATTTGAAAAGTTATTTTAATTTAAATCATGCTTTTGAATAAGTTCCTTTTCCAAATGGAACTCTTTTAAAGGGCAATTTTTAAAGGGTACTTTTTTAAAAGAACTTTTTTAAAGGCTTTTTCTCAAAAGGTAATTTTTTAACAGGTTGTTTTTTAAAAGGTACTTTTTATCAGGCATTTTTAAAGGTAAATTTTTGAAAGAACATTTTTTAAAGGTACTTTTTAGGGTTCTGTACACCAAAGTTTAAAAGGAATCCTATTGTTTTCGCCACGATACCCATCTCTATGTCTATCTGTCATAGGCTGCTTTGTGGAGAATTTGACGAGGAACGACCGCTACAAAATGACAGTTAAAAATTAAAGAGTTTTCCTAAGCGAGCAATGAAAAGTATTGCAATCCTAAGTTAATATGCAGGCAATTATATACAGACACTAGGAAATTTCAGTCACTGTACTTTTATGCAGACTACAACAATTAACACTGAAATCTTTATAATAAATATTAAAAGCTACTCTATCAGTTGATGTTATTTGAACTATGTAGTTTTGAAAACTTGATGTAATTATCTTAAAAACCGTGAGTGGCAAAAACGCTCAAAATTTTAAAGTCCCAAAATTAAAAAAAAATCCCTAAACAAAAATCGCCAAAATTAAAAAAACACCTAAAAAAAATTTCACCAAAAATAAAATTAATCACTAATATGAAAAGAGTCGCTAAAACTAAAAATATGTATTGTTAAAACAAAACCAAATTGCAAAACGGAAAATAACTTCAGAAAAAAAAGGGTCAACACTAAAGAAATCGCCAAAAACCAAAAAGAATCAATCGCCAAAAATTTTAAGGCACTTTTGTATTACATATCGATGGTCGCAAGCAGAAAGGTCCAAACTCGTTTTTTTTTGGAGTTTTTAAGTGATTCCAATACAGTTTACTTAGATAAACATCATCACTAATATTTATTAGAAGCAGTTGTATAAAAAAAGTTAATTTTTGAATATTACTGTTTTTATTATATTTTTACATTCTCCTGTAAAGTTATGTATATATGAGGTAGGGTGCTTCTACTTCAGACCAACATTATATATTGTCCATACAGGAAGGACCCTTCGTGTGCTAAGCATACATATATACATTTTTCAAAAATATGTATTCAAAAGGTGTTTGAAAATATAAATAATTTTTATAAATTAATTATACAATAATAATTTGCTTTTAAAAGTACTTTTTAAAAAGGTATTTTTTAGGAGTTGCCTTTTCAGAGGAAGGAATTTTTCCAAGAAGTTTCATTTCGACACGTTTTGATTTTTTTTAAAGAACTAAAAGTAATTTTATAAGGCAAATAAATATATACGTATGCACATTTTTTTAAGTAGTTTAGAAAATGACTTATTCGTAAATAAGTAAGTATTTTATGTAAAAACTTTTTTTAATACAACAAAATTGAAAATCTTGTGGGATTAATAAACTCCATTTAGTCTTGTTCTTAAAGGCACTCGTTATATTTGTAACAGCTTATTCTACTTCCAAAAGTGAAACTAAATGTTAAATTAATAGCCATGGGCCTGTGGCAAAAATTAAAATAAAAAAATATACTTAATAGTAACAAACCAAAAAAGTTTGTCTTAAGTATAACAAAAATGAGCAAATTAATTAACATGTGCATAAATTAGTAAAGATCAAACGACAATGGTAAGACTGTTGTAAGTTTAGAGATGGTAAATTTGAGCTTTCATTACAAAACACATTTCAGCAAATTGAAATACGATGAATCAAAACAATTCACATATGCCATTTGCAAAAAAGTTTCGTATATAAAGCAGACATTTACATCAACTGACATCACACACCGTGGACCAAGCACAGAAGAACGCTGATGATGAAGGTTTAGTGGCCTTTGAAAATGGCTAGCTGTTCCGTTCAACTATGTGTTGTCAGAATATTTACAACTAAATTTGGTGTTATTTGTTCATTAATAATTATCACATGTAATTTGGCTTAAAAAGCGATACGAACTTTAGCCTGTTCAAATCATAAATATAGAAACACATGGAGTTCGAGTAATAATTAAAATTAACTAAATGTTACCAACATTTATTTCTTTTATCCCCAAAAAATATTAGCTAAAAAGATGTGAAGACATTGCCTGTGTAACAGTTCCTTGATATTATAAAATCCCAAAAAAAATCATTTTAAAAAACAAATAATCATTATTTATATAAAAAATATACATAAGTATAAATATTTTTTTTTAATATTTCAATGCAAAAATTTTTGTGTTTTATATTTTGATAGCAACTCCATCACACGTGCTTAATTGCCCAACACATAAATCATTTCTCGTGTTGTACGAAATGTTTTTACTTGTTTAATCTTTTCCTTATTTATTTAGATTTTGGTGTGTGTGGAAGTTGAGGTTCCTTTTCCAAAGTAGACTGCCGGTGGTTCAACACACAAGTTGTATAAAATGGTGATATGCAGGGAAACCAGAAATATGCTCTAAAAAAGTGTTTTATGCGCATTCAATATGCACTAAAAACTTGAAAATAGCGTATTTGAAAATATGCACTTAAAATAACATAAATTGGCTTATTTGTAAACGAAAATATATTTTTAATTTAACAAATCATCAATATTTGCATACAAAATAAGACAAAAATAAAATAAACCAAAAAAGCAAACAAGAAATATAGTAACGAATAACTTCCATATTAAAGAAATAATTTGGGTTTGAAATAATACAAATAAATTTCTATTGTATACGACGACCGTAAAAATTTAACTTCAACTTCAAAAGAGATTACAATATTAGAATTAAAACTTTGGAACTATATTTTTGATAAATAAGACAAGCTTTTTATTTATAATTTTTATTGGAATAAGCAATAAAATATTGGGCTATATTTTCAATTAAAAATTGCTGCTTGTCACATCTCAATAAACTTTTATACACTGACAATATTCCTTCAACGTCTATTGATGTAATCGGGGAAGAGTCCGGCACAAATAGCAAAACCAAATTTTTATTGAAAATAACGTCCGTAATAACTGCGCAAAAAATTATAAAATTTATAATTTTATATGAACAGATCATTGAAAATGAGATTTAGTTGGTGAAAAAAATAAATGGAACAACAGATAAATTTCTTGTAGCATATTAAAATAAAAAATTCTATACAGTATCAAAATATGCCTTAAAAGCGTCAAATACGCTCTCAAAATTCGAAAAATGCTAAAAATATGCGTGTATGACTGAAATATGCAAAAACATGCTTTAAAGGGTAAAATATGCAAAAATATGCACTAACATGCCCCAAAAAAATGTATGCCAAAATTTATTTAAAGATCTGAAACGGATAAATATCTTATCTCCGCACTAATACGTCACACAAGAAAAAACATGCAATTGCATATTTGCGGTTTCCCTGGTGATATGCAATAAAAAATATTTTTTCAACTGATCACAATCGAAATCACGCACGCGTTTTTTTATTATTGTCGCTGGAGCTGTTGTTGTGGGTTTTTGTTTTGATTTTGTTGTATTTAGTTTTTTTTTTTTTTTTTTTTTTTGTAAGTGAAATATGGAGCAAGTGCGTCACAACTTCATTAAAAAATAAACACGCATTTATGGTTTTCTTTTCCTAATGACATTTGTACTCGATTGCACATGGTAAGAGATCGGAATGATAGCATTATATTAATTTTATTTTAGATTTTTTTCTGTGTATGTAGTTTGTTTGTTTATTATCAGCCTGTCATAACTACTCACAGTTTATTAAACTATGATTTATCAATTAATCAATTTTTATTTTTCGATTTATTTAATTTAGAGCAATTTGCTTTAACATTCATTTCATATGCAGAGTGTGAGATTGTTTTGGCATTAGTCAGTTATAATCGTTTTTTAAAAGGAGGGGAAATACATTTATCAGTTTATTAGTTTTCCATGAATGCTATGATTAGCTTTAAATTTTGGTAAGTGTCTCGAAATTTGCCACCAATTAACAGGCTAAAATTATAATTCAAAAAAATTATTTGGTACTAGTTTTCATGAGAGTAAAGTTGCAGTTAGTGGGTGAAGGTTTTTGGGATATAACACTACTCAACAAATTCCCCAAAAAAACTGACATGTCTCTACGTACTGTGAAATGTTTCAAGGTTAATTATGAAGGATGTGAAATAAGAAAAGCTCCAGCATATGCAAATTTTGAGTTTTTTTTTATAATGAGAAGTAACTTTCAGCCAATGCATTGCCTTCTACTATTACTAGGTATTACCTTTTTTAGAAAAGGGATAATGATAGAGAAGGCTTGTGTTGAAGAGGAAGATATTTAGAAAGGCTTCATTATCTTAAAACTCTATTTTTTGCAAGTTGCAGCGCCTCTGGTATCAATGAGGCATATTAAATTTTTAAAAGGTGTGTTTAGTAGCCATTTTATTTCATATTTGACTTTGCCGATGATTCTGCTACTGGTAATACTGATGAAGGACGACTCTCTGATTAGGATTAGTATTCACTGAGACCGGTGTAGTTTAGTGACCAGTCTCTATGCATTAATCACTTGAATTTTCCTGCAACAACTGATAAAAATGGACATTATGCATATCAGCAAAATGTTTGGTGCTGTTTTTTAATGACTGTCGGGCCCACGACCTTTGGTTTTGTAGTTAACGTACTAACCACTTCAGCCAAAGCCACTCTCAAGGTAAAAAGGGTGTTTTTTATAGAGTGACACAAGTTTTAATCATAATAAAACAAGGAATAATATTTTTAATATCAATAAAACGGGCCTTATTGAAAAGAAAATTTTATAAAATTAATGTTTAAATATGATTTCTGCCATGTGGCAGAAGGCGCAATCTGGAACACCACTTTTCAACAACTTTTTCACAGCATTTGCGGCCGTACTTCGCCGATAATTCTTCGAATGTTGACTTCCAGTACCTGGATTCTGTAACTTTAATTACGACAATCGTATCGTTATAATAAATATAACGAAAATTTATCGATCTTTTTCTATTCAGTAAAATATTTTAACGATATTTGCTGTCGGTTGGAGAAAAAGAAAATAAGTCACAAAATCAAATTTGTTGAGTTTTTCTTTATTATTCTTTGTGCTTTTCGCTTATTTACATATTTTCTATACAGAGTTACCACATAATATTTAATTAAATGGTAAATAAGATAAAGCGGGAGACTATCGTAAAAAATAAATTACAGAATCACATTACCGTTATCGCAAGCGAATAAACATGTCGATAAATATTACGATTTTGGGTTCGCAAAAAGTTACTTAATCCAGGTACAGGTGTTTAACTATTTATGGCTTATCGACGTAAACAAGTGATTTAACATAATCCCAAAGAAAATAGTTTAATGTGGTTAAATCAGACGAATTTGGTGGCCAATTAATGGCTCAACCATTATGTGAAATTGTTTTTTTATCAAAAGTTTCTTTGAATAAATAAATTTTAGCGCCCACTGTGTCCTGTTGAAACCTCATGTCAGCTAGCGTAATGTCACGTAATTGAGGTACGAAAAAATTGTGTTCCTGTACCGTTCACCATTGACAGTAACACGCTGACCATCAGCGTTTTTGAAGACATATGGGCCAATGACTCTGACAGCCCATAAAGCGCTATAGATGAGATGTCATGGTGTTTCGACAAAAGCTTGGGGATTTTCCTCACTTCAAATGTGACAATTCTGCTTATTTACGTACCCCTTCAACCAGAAAAAGTTTGACGAATAGAAGAATTAGTTTGATTAAAAATTTTAAAAATTTGCACGCGTTGCTCTGGTTTAAGTCGATTCATAATTAAATTTTAAAACAAGCTAAGCAAAAAGCGACTGTCAGCTATTAAATAGCTACTCAAATAAAGCAGTGATGCCAACTCAAAGTTGTGACACTCTAAAACAAACACACTTTATAAAAAAACAACTTTTTCGCAAAATTGTAAAAAAAAATCAAATTCAAATTATTAAAAAAATAAAGTAGATTCAAATCGAATATAAATTATTTGCTGGCTTTTTTGTGTTAGTTTCTAAGCCTATTACGCTTATTTTTCTTGTGATTTTCAAAAATATTATTTATGAATTCTCAAATAGTTCTTGAAAGTCTGTGCATAAGATAAGAGGTTTCTGACTACTCAAAATGTGTGGTTGAAGTCTACTGATGATTTGTTACAGCAACAATGAAATGCATATAGACAACGCTGAACCAGCAGCAACTAAATTTCAAATTAAAGTAATTATTTTGTGAACTTTTCAAAACTTCACCCAAGAATAATAAAACATTTTTGCCAATTCGTAAACTAAACAAGATTTTTTTTTTTTTAAATGAGTATTTTAAATAGTTTGTTAGATGATAAAGTAATTTCATCGACATCCTGTGCCAAAATTCCTAGTGAATAACGTATTCTTTCATTCTATGTGTAACAGAGTTATATTGTATCTGTTATCTTTATATTAAACCCACACAGAAAAAACTAAATTTCGTTTTCAGTAACCGAATTCATTGAACCAGTAAATTTTTGTATGAATGCGGACCTAGAAAGAATTTTGTAGATTCTGATAACAATTTTGTAAAAATGTAACTGGAAAAAAATTTTATTTTTAGTTAACTTATTATGGCATTAGAGAAAAAAGTTAACTGAAACTCAAAATATTTTCAGTCAAATGTATTAATAGTAATAGGAACAGAAAATATTTTTGCAGATTTTTTTTTTTTTTTTTTGTATTATTTAGCAATTTTTTTTTAGAATTTACAAACACATTCATTAAAATTTTTGGAATTATCAGAAAATAAATTAACTGAATCAATAACAATTTTTAAAAATTTAAAAAAAAAATAGTAAAAGTTTTATATGAAAAAATAACTGAATCAAATAAAAGATTCAACTATTTTTTTTTTACTTTCAAAAATTGGCTTGTTTTTATGGTTAAGCATTTCGTTCCCACTTTTGGAACTCGTCAGTAGACTTCAACCCAAAAAATTTTTGAATTTAGCTAACAAACTCCGTATGTTTATAGTAAGGCTCTTATTATATACAAAAGTCTTAAAAAAAAAATAAAAAATATTTTTTATATCTATAAAATAATTTGTAGAAAAAATTAAAAGAAAATCATACAAATTTTTTTACAGTATATAAAAATAAATTTAACTAAAAATAACAAATTTAAGTATAAAAATAATAAATCTAAATTTTTTTTTTTAAATTTTACTTTATATAGATAATTTTCATTCTATACAGTTTTTTTTACACAAAATAAAATTGGAACAAATAATTTACTGGAACAGTAAAAAATATTTACTGAAACTAAATTATATTTCAAAACACACGTTTGTTTGAAAAATTTTTGGGAATAATTTTTTCTGTGCATAATCGAATTCAAGTACTGCATATAATTTTTCTAATATGTTTTCATTCTAGCTGCAGCTAACCTTCAGTCTCTCGTGTATCTCTAATGCTGAAAATCAATTTTTAACACACGTCAGTCATTGATTCGACAAATTTTTTTTTTTACTTTAATTTAAAAAAAATCTTCTTAAACAGTTTATCTTTAATTGGGTCAATAAATAATAAATTTACCTGCAAACATACAAATGGAAAGTTTTCTAAATTTCACATTTGCTATATTTGTAATTAACAATTACATTTCAATTTTTTTTCCTCCTCCACTTATGGAATATAAAATAAGGTGTTGAATATGTATTAATATGGTTGTACATTCAATTAACCACATATTTTCTCTTATTTCAAATGCAATTCTTTAGAAGCACGTTAATTAAAATTACACCACAAGACAAACGATTAGTGTTCATACAAAACGATCTGCACTCGCAATGATGATTCACATATGAAAATAGTCGATTGCAAGATATAAATCAATATCAAGGTAGAGTGTGGTAGACAAGCCAAAATTATAATGAAATGTGTATGTAGGTGATTTAATGGAAGTTTAAAGACATTTCGAACTAATAAATTAAATAAATCGATTTATTGAAAAACCAAAGAAGAAATGAAAGACAAAAAGGTAAAAATATTATTACAACCAACGATGCAAGCGACATAATGAAATTAACCAGCAAACCACAACAGTCTTTCAATTACACATACATACATGTGTGTGTATCGTTGTGTGTATATTTGAGCTGCAACTAGTCATCATTCATCATTTTGTAAACTTTTTTTTTTTCATTTAATAAATTTAAAAACCAAAAAAAAAAGAAACAAAAAGGCAAGCCTTCAATATATTTAACGGCGGGAAGGTGATAAATCGTAATACAGTAGCAAAACAGCTAAATTGACAACCAAAGTTGATGATCGGCTGCATTTAAGTTTTGATTTCTATACAAAAATACCATGATATTCTGCTTTTATGGGATACAAATACATCAGCTTTTTTGTTTTTTTTTTTTTTGTTTTTCTGCAACAGAACAAGTGACAAATCTTATATATTGTTAAATGAATTTTTTAATTGTGCCACCAGTTACAAGGTGTTTGCCAATTACAATTCTCCACAGGCTGTATTGAAAGGACTGTGGTTTCTTGCCATGAAACTTTTTTTCTTTTCTCAACAGGCCAATATTAGGGAGCTCCCTTAAGATCTTCGAAACAATATGATGTCTTTTAGAGAACCGATCAATCTCAATTAAGTAACACAATTGTCATAAGCTTTCAAGAAAACAAACAGAAGGCCAGAGTATATTATATTAATTTAAAAAAAAAATGCAGCTTTTCTGTAACGTTTAATTTTGAGCTTAAAATTTTTGGTTTTTGAACTCTCATATCTTAAACGAGTTTTTCTATTTTACAACGGATATTAAACTCTTTATTTTTATTTTTCAATTGGCTTCATTTAAAAGGTTTCGCACATCAAAAGTAAAAGGTGAAAGTTGTTTTCGCTGTTGTTTGCCTGTCCGTCATAGGGTGTTTTCTCGAGAACCGTAAGAACTACGGACCGGAATATATACAATTTTAGCCACAAAAAAAAACTTATATATAACAGTTACAAATTAAAAGGGTGTTCTAAAGCGAGAAGGGACAATTACATATAGACACTTCAAATTTTCAAAGTTGGTGTATTTTTATGAAGACTACAGCAATTTACACTGAAATTTAGAAAAATCAAATTTAAAAGGTATTCTATAATTAATATAATTTTGATAGCTTGCTGTATCTAGGAAACCGCAAGAGGCGAAATCTTGACAATTTCAAAAACGTTCCAATATTAAAAAAATCTTCAAAAGCCGAAAACATCGCTAAAAACAAAAAACAAGAGGTGTCTTAGAACACCTGGTTAGAGCTGTGCTGCTTTGTATAAAACAAATTTCGTTTGCTAAATAACAATACAATAAAATTATTTTATATAATGATACGATTTAATTACTGTTTTTTGTGCTCATGTGCAGAAATAATAAAAAAAAATGAACAATCGTTTTTTTTTCTTTTTTTTATTATACTCACTTTAAATAACGAAACAAAATAAAATCAAGTATTTGTTTCGTTTATTTTCGTACTCTGCTTTTAAGTACAAAGAAGTCAAAACCAAAATAAATTCATAACGGTTATAGTGTCGTTTCTTTTTGGTACAAATTCACGGCCTAGCCACTATGTCGTGGCACAAAGAGCATAGCTCTAAAAGTACCAAAACTAACAAAAATTGCTAAAACCCAAATAAATCGCCAAAACGAAATAACACTAGAACTAAAAAAACTTTAACAAGCGACAAAAGTCCCAAAAACGAAAAAAAAACAAAATTAAAAAGCACCGAAGGATAAAAAAATTTTAATGGTTCTTTAAGATTTTTTTTTTTTTAATATTTCTACAACAAGTAAGATATTCGATAATATAGGCCTAAGTTCGTATAGTATTACATATCGCTTATTTATCCAAACAATGTCATAAAAATAATCTACTTTACAAGAAAACTAGTTTAAAGCTTCCACACCACTTAATGAAAAAAAAAATATTTTGCTTTCAAGAGTTGTATAGAGAAAATATTTTTATGAAACTTTTATACAATATGAAGAGAAATATTAGGCTTAATTCTGCATCATTAGCTCAAAACTTCCATTTTTTTTTTTTAGCTACGACCTTGTTTGGGTAAATTAGCGATATGTAGTGTCCGTACGGAATCCTTCGTGTAAGAGTCAAAGTCGCAATTTTTTTAAGAGAAGTAACACTCTGGCAATAGATGCTTATTGCTATTATTAGGAGTTACCTTCTTTAGGAAATGAATAGTGACAAAGAATATAGGTGGTGAAGGAAGATATAGAGGATAGATTCATTCTTTTACAACTCTGCGTCAATGAGACGTATTTAATTTCCAAGCTATGTTTAGTAGCCATTTTATTGATTATTTTACTCTGCTGATTATCTTGCTACATAATACCAATGAAGTAAAGCGCTCTGATGTTACATTAGAATTAGTATACGCTGAGTTTGGTGTAGTTCAGTGAACAATGTCTATGCCTTCATCATTTGATTTTTCTTACAACAATTGATACACTGACACTAATGTTTATTAGGAAAATAAGTGGTATTATTTAATGACTGTCGGACACGGGGCTTGAACCCAGGACCTTCACTTTTGTAGTCAACTTGTTAACGACTTCAGTCAATGCCACCCTCAAAGATTAAGATTAATGATCCAAGAGTTTAAACATAAAAGTTGCGATTTATTGAATTGATTTCTTAATAATTTAATACAATAACGTATGATGTTGATACTTTTATATCCCTTTATACGAAAACTGATTTGATTGTTAACAATATCCAAAAATGGACTTAATACCAAGTTTATTATTTTTATTGAATATTGGAAAATTTATCTTTTTGGGACTTATAATACAGCATTAGAGTTTTGTTTTATAGCAGTGAATAAAGTTCGAATTTTAAAAACTCCTTCTAACTATTTTTGCCTTTTAATTAGTATTTAATAACAATTCTGAGCATGATATATTATACAAAAGAAGTCATATTGCATAATCTTTACTTTAAAGCAATAAAGTTTTAATTCACATACCACTCCGACTCTTATATACATACATGTGTGAAAAAATCTGCAGAGTTAAATAATAAAGGAATCATGGCTTCATCATAGATCAAACCTGCTTAGAATAAAAAAAAATTCCCTTTAACATTCTTACTAATAAACAAGCATACACAATTATTTAATTTATTTTATTCAACATTCAATTTATGAGTGTATGTACATGAGACATGACATTTTTATGGGCTACTATTTTCATTATTGAAAGCATAACACAATTGCAAAGAACAGAAATCAGACATGCAATAATTAAGTTAACTGACAAATAAAACAACAATAACATTCAATATATTGAAATTACTATAAGCGCCCAAGTATATAAAAGTCTAAGAACAGTGTGACTTGAGCCGTTAAGAAACCAGCGGGAGCTAAATAATTAAACTAGTTTAATTTATTTTTTTTTTCTTAAGGGGTTGGACTACTAAGCCTTTAGGCTAATTATTTAAAAGTTTAAGTTTAAGTATAAGAATTCTTTGAAATTTTCTAGCAAATAAATAAGATTTGGTATTAAAGTCTCATAATTAAGAATCATAAACACACATAACAGGTGTGTGCCTTAAGTCTTTTGTTTTTGGTTATCCCAAATTTTAATAAGTTGTAATTATTTGTAAAATTGAATTGAAATCATAGTAGAATTTTGCTTAATAAGTGATAATTTAAAGATAATGCTTTACAGTTCTGATCATAGAAATACAAATAAATCCATAGAAAAAAGGAAAACGAAAAAATTTTGCTTGCGACAAAAGTTGCTTAGATAAAAAATTTCTGGATAAAAAAAACAAAAGCTAAAGTAAAAATGATACCCCGAATTTTCATTATTTATGAAAAAATTAATTTAAACAAAGTAATTAAATTTATTTTTTTTTTTTTTGTCGTAGAGTCAAAGGAGTTAATGTGCATACTTTCTAAGCCACATACATATGTATATATTTTGGCTTTTCTAAGTAAACTTAACCTTTATACAGACTGTCCATTAAAAAGTTATTCTTAAAGGTTACATTACATTAATAGCACAACATTCATATTTACTTTAAAGTCGTTTGTATCAGAATTGCATGCAAAATAAGCATAAATTTCGATTTGCTCTTTTTCCTAACATTTGCATTCGTATTCAAAAATTATGGTCTTTAATATAAAAATTATATTAAATTTATTTGAAAAAATTTTTAGTTCGTTTCAAGCATTTGTATTGGCTACAAAACAATTTTATAGCAGTCGAGCGAATAACTAAATGAACCTTGATATAATTGGCAATAATAAATACGAGGTGTAAAATACTGAAATGCAAATTTTCAATCAAAAAATTCGTTAATGTCATAAATGGCCTAAAGTTCTTATTAAATTAAACAGAAAAGCAACAAAAAGCAACATGTAACAAATAAAACTAATTGTAATGCTGTGCTGTAACATTATTATTACATTTTCGTTTGACAGGGAAAACGACTTTATTTGATAGCAACTAACAACTTTATTCAACTGTTTTACTTGCAGCAAGAAATAGAGATATAAAAATGTTACCAAAAGTTAAAACAATTATATAATATACTATTTGAGTACTTGGAGTACAAAATCCTAAATCAACGGTAAAACAAAATAAATAACTTAATAAGTGTTGATGAAATATTTTATAGTGCAAAAACTAAATTTCTTATGTTGTATGATTGGTAATTGATTGCATAGAAATATTATAAAAATTAGTTATTGTTAGTGCAAGATAGATTGTTACTAAGGTCACTCATAAAAAGAGAGATATAGTAATTACAGACTGTATAAATAGGACTTCTTGCATTCATCTGCTGTATGACTTCAGTATGAGATAGAATTAGATTTCAGAGCTTATCATCTAATTTTGGAATTTAAAATTTGCTTAATTACAAGAAAAACTAAATCTCTCCAAAATAAGGCATAAAAAATATTTTAGAGAATATATATATAAGTTACTTGGAATTGAAAATAAAAAGAAAAAAGAAGCCAATTGATTTAAAAACGAATATATTTAACAATGGTAAACAATTGATAAAACTTTTTAAACTGTTTTTTTTAATAGGACCAGCACTCATAGGATTACCCCTTCTCATGCAATTGGAAGGAGGATAGAGGGAGTAGTGTCTGTGGACATTCGACTTAAACCTTTATTCATTTTTGGCTCTAAATATTCAATCTCACACAGAGAAAACAGATTAGTTGTGGCAACCGAATTTGTTGCCAATTGAATTTTGGCGGTTGCAGCAAATATCATAGAATTCTGCTATAGCGACTGAAATTTTCTTGTGGTACCACTATATTTTAATTATAACCCTCAACCCAATAGTTGCAGCAACAGAAAAAATTGGTTGACAGTATGGAATTTGAAATAAATGTTATTCTTGCTACCGAGCATTTTGTTAATATAATTAAAACAATATCATAATTGGTACCTGTAAAAGAAAAATCGGGCATCCTTGCTGAAATAAAAATAAACAATAAACGCAAATAAAAATACACAATTTAAGAAATTTATTATTTGATCACATTTTGTCATAAGTTTATTTTAATTGAAATTTATTTCCTAATGGTGAAGCATGTCGATATACATTTCTTTAACCACACATTTTGAAAAGCCACAAACCTGTTATCTTATGCACAGACTTTCAAAAACCATTTGAGAATTCACAAATCATAATATCTTTGAAAGTCACAAAAGTTAATTTTTAATTTGCTGCTATAAACTATGATAGTAAACTCAACCTCTAGTTAGTTGCAGCAAATGATTGAAAGTTTTTATTTTAATTTTAATATAGAACGAAATTTTTTAGTTGCTAATACCAAAAGTTGGTAGTAAAATCCAATTCATAATTTTTTATTCGGTTGGGTTAACCAATCAGTTAATTAGTCATGACAAAAACATACGCTCGGTTGATGCAATCAATTTAAGTATTGTCACAATCATATATTTGTTACAATTATGCCCTTATGGCAATGAACATGGATTGTTTTTTGGATTAACAGAAAATTGATAGCGTGAGCTGAAACAAAGTTAATGAAAATGATATTTTATTGGACTAACCGTTTTCCAACCAATCTTTTTTCTGGGTGCACTAGATATGAACTCTGCAACCAAAATAAGGAAAACAAAACTTCACCAAGCAAATTTAAGGGTTAAATTGAAAAAACCAAGAGAAACCTGGTCTAATTACGGGATTACGTTTGTACTCTCAAAGCATGTTGTCAGCTGATTAATAACTGTCAAACTAACCGTAAAGTAATTATGCTAAATTCTCAAAAAATATGTTTTAAAGCCATATTAATAAACTTAATATTAGACATATTCTCTTTATCATTTTTATCGTCGCCGTTGTCGGCAACGTCATCTGTTGCTGCTTTAGCTGTTTTTTGTTGTTGTTGCCATCTTTATAGTTACAAAGAACAGCTTTAAGTATTGTTTTTACATAAGTGGGATAAAAATTCAAAACACATTAACTTTCATAAAATCATATTTTTATGCCTTCAGAGTTATACAGATTTTTATTTAGCCTGTAACACGATATTATAATAATAGCCAATGAGTCTAGTTTGGATTAAAGTTTTATTAGCAGTTTCAGAAAGAGTAAATTCATGTAGAAAATATTGAAAAAAATAAGTTAATTTATCATAGATTTAATTTAAACTAGATGAGGGTTTTTCAAGCCCAATAGAATCAACGAAAACGAAAAATTGTGTTCAGCGTTTAGGCTCATTTTGAGCTTGAAGGGCTTGTTACTAAACAAAACTGTCACTTATGGAGGAAAACAATCCTTAACAAACCCTATAGACTCCACTAGATCTTGAAAATGATACAGTTTGGTGCAGTTTACATGCTGGTGAAACAATAGCTGAAATTGATCCTGGCGACATATGGTACCAACATAAAGATACTATGAGCTATACGGTAATAACAATCATGTACTTAATGAAATCAAAATTTGGCAACAAGTTTATTTCGAGAATGGCCCTGTAAAGTAGCATTAGAGATAATGAAATTTGACATCTCTGGATTATTTCTTGTGAAGCCACATTAAGTCACTGGCTTCTGCTGATAAGACAGCAACAATTGGCGCCTTGAAAGATAATATTTTCCATCCAGAATGCTCTTTGGCTATGCGTTAGAAATATGACTTAAAGCATTTTCAGATGTGAATTTTATGTATTAATGTTATGAATAAAAAAGGGACTAAGATTTCATGTCTTTTATTTTTTTTTTAACGTAAAGTTCTGTCGGAGATAAGGTTCAATTTGACATGTCATAAGATAATGCCGCAGCCACATATTTGGTTCACTTATTAGTGCTGCCATAATCATAAATAGCTATTTATGTCTTCGTTTGTTTATTTTTTTTCAAAGTTGCAACAACATTTTTATGTAACCAGAAAGCAGCTGTTTATAGTTACGACGAAAAACTATGGCATTATGGTATGTCAGACGTGATATACCATAATGCCATAGCCATAAGCAAAACTATAATTCAATTGGTTTATATGGTTATGGCTATGGCAATATTGCGAGCAATCTATAATCAAATACAGTATTGCCAATTAATTTGGTTTGGACAGCTGTTTTGTATGTTAAAGACAAAACCTAATTATCTAAAATTTAAATAAGAATAATGCTGAAGAAGTTAACCAAAGGTTAACAAAATATCGATAATATAAAACTAAAAATAAATATAAAAGTTACTGACCTAAAGCTTACAAAAATAGTTATGGTTATGACTGTGGTATTATAGTGAGTCAATTTTAGCACAGCGTTACCCATAAGTTTGATTAACAGTGCTATTCTCGGAACCGTTATAACAAAACAAAATTTTTATAATAGTAAAAACATTTGTGACAATAATAAACAAAAAGCTATTCTGGGATTCAAATAAAATCTCTTTTTGTATTAATTGATAATAATAGTTATCATGTATAGAAGGGCACATGATAATAATAATTTATTATAACAAATCAACAAAAAACTTAATTTTTCCCATAAATATGGAAGAGTACCAATTTTTTTAGTGTCCAGTACAAATTACTCATATGCAAGGCGTTTTATTTTAAGAAATTAAAGGATATTAATATTTTTTATTTTTCATTAGATTGAATTGAACTCTCTGTTAAAAAAAAAAGTATCAAAATATATTTTATGTATGTACATATTTTAGAAGATATTTCTACGAACAAGAACTGTATTACTAACTAGGCTAAAACAGGCATCAATGATCTGATCAATAATTGCATCAACTCCCTTCATTATAAATATCGAACGAACTCTATCAAAAATTAATTATTAAAAAATTATGATTTCTTTAAAATACGGATGAAAGTAAATTTTTTTGAATTCACCGATGTACTGTTATTAATTGCCAATGGTTTTAAAATTTTTTTAGTTACTTGATAGTAAAGAGTAATATAAAACTCAAATGCATATATGTTAAATAAAAATATTGAATTTGTGTACATATATCATTCTTACTATAGAAAGCATCAAATTGACGGAGTCGATTACACAAAATATATTATTTGAGCAGAAACCAATGCAGGAGAAGCAAATTTTAGTTTCAAATTAAACGTCTTCTGTATTTAATGTGATACCAAAACACACGTCATTGTTATAAATACTTATTTACGACAAAAATGCTGTGAATCCATATTTGTCTCATATGAAATATAGAACAGGGCTGAATGTTTCATAATGACTACTTTAAATCCTTATTACCAATTTAGTGTCCCAGTAAAACAACTTTTTCAAAACCAGCCGATACCATATTTCACTAAAATTACAAAAATACTGAAAGCCGAATGATTTGACTTTATTTTCTTGAGACCAATAATTTTATAAATGTTAATAAACAATTCTTTGATAACCATTTTTATTTATAAAAAAGAAAACAATACGACTAATTTTCCAATATATTATTAATTAAATATGTAATGCCAATTACGTACCATTATTTAATATTTCATAAAAATTAAAAACTTGTAACATATATTTAACATCGGCATATGAAGGGTCAAGCATGTTAAAATATTTAAGCCCTTGCCATGTCAAAAAAATTTGAATTTTATATTTTTTTCAAACATAAAAGCTTTTCATATTGTATTTTTTAATTTTGGTAATAATTCTATAAATTTTGAAACAATAAAGCTTAAATATTAAAACAGAAATTCGAGAATAGCTATTTCAAATACCTGTGACAAGAAATATGTGACTAGAAACAATTGAATGATAGCTATTATGTATTCGAGAATAGCACTGTAAATCATCAGTTTTTCATGCTTATGGCTATGGCATAATTAAAGCTTTCAAAAATTACCTTTATGACTTTTTTATGACCTAATTTCCATTAAAACTATTAAATTTTTTTAAAGGTTTGAAGAAGCATATTAGTTCAAAATAATTGCTAGGAATTAACTAAACATTTAAGCTAAGACAATTTCCTATTTCAGTAACTTTTCTTCTTAATTTTTTTTTTTTTGAGAATGTAGAAAGAATTTCATTTCATTTAGAGTTATTCACAACACTACGACCACACGAGCAACTTGATGTATCTTAACACAAGCACTAACGCCGGCAGAATGATGACGTCAAATTGTTTGTATTCAACAATGTATCTAGAGGTGGTGAACACGTATATATATTCAAATATATTTGCTTTTAATTCACATAAATACTTAAATTATCAATAATTAGATCCTTTTATAATTTTAAATTTATGTTTTATTGGTTTTATGTAGTTGAAAATAATTTAATATAATTTGTATTTGACAGCACGTGTTAAGAGATTGTTGCTCAGCAAATTATATTATTATTTGTTGCTGAATACATAACTGAACACATATTCTTACGATCCACACGCTTATATCTTGTTTCGGCAATCAAATTTGACAGTTGCAATGACAATAATTGCCAAGATTATTTCACGTGTAGTCGGCATGTAATAAGATACTAATTTGAGTTGTCTAAAAACGTGTATATTAATAAATAATGAGCCAAATTAGTAGCTTCGAGAATAACCATCTGCTTCCATAAGTCAGGCACTCGAATAATTATTACAACTTAAAGTTAGTTAAAAGTAGGATTTTATCGGATATATAAGAAACTTTCCATTATTGCAAATTGGATTTAACTTACCAGGTAGTATAAACTTGCTTGTAATTTATCGCTCACTTTATGTTAAAGTAAAATTTTGCAAATGATAAAGTTTTTATACGTCCGACAAAATCCTACTTTTAACTAACTTTAAGTTGTAATTATGGGCCTTAGAAAATTTGTATGAAAAGCATTTAAAAAAAATTATTGCTTTTTATAAAATTGTTTGCTCAAATAGACAGTTTGAGTTATGGAAACAGGAAATAAATTTTGCTTGAATTTTTTTTGGTAATAGAATTTCTTTCGTTACGTCATATTTTTACTTCAAAGTAGTTTCTATCACCCTAGTTTTAAAGAAAGTAATGAGTTCCATTCTTGTGTATTTCTCTCTTAGAATTCACAAAATCTTCAAATACTTTCAAAGTACTTTATATGCCAAAAATTTCATTGGAACAAAATCAAAGATTGAAACTCCTTTAACGCCGTTAACAACAAACAAGTTTTAAATGATATTAGTTAATAATAAATACACGTTAGCCGATGCTGCTTATGTTGTTGCATTTAACATTTATTGCATATAATTTTTTTTTTGTCTTCGCTGAATTCCTGTTCGATATCAAATCCAAGCATCTCCTACCTTCAGTCATTAACAAGAAAACTGTACAAACTCTGATCATATTTAAAAGAAAAAAGTATTATGACTGCATCTAAGACTAAAATTTCTACGGCGAGCAAGTAAGAGTATGTATGGCTTATGATGGTTAGATATCGAAATAGACAAGAAACTAAGGCACCAAAAAAAATTTCAATATTTTAATAACAAGTTTGGTTTTTGTTATTAAATATTTGCTCAAGATTATGGATTTTCTAAGTTTAAATATAAGTATTAAGTTATTAAACTCTTATTAACTTAATTAAGAAGATGCAGTCAAATATGTATTAAAATAAAATGTTTTTAAAACTAGAAAAAAAACAGCGATCCAACTAAGTGGATTTTTGGATTTTTAAGTGTGATGTCAAATTTAATGGAAATTGAAATGAAATTTGTCTGTTTTGTTTACTGACTTGTTTCACATAAAAAAAAATAATTTTAATGCAAAACTTTATGTTATTACCAAATAAGAAAATTGTATTTTTGCAGAGAACATTCCTCGCTAGATAAGGATAAAAAATCAAAAGAAAAATGTCCAGAGATTTGCATTTTTACTGAAAATATATTGCTTAATTTTGGCATCATTGTGACAACAGTTTTACATACTTCTTTTATATTTTATATGCTGAGCTAATTCCAGAATAGTCTTAATATAATCTGTTCTGAGTTTGATAATTAACTTTAGCTCCCACCAGTACTAATTAATTTTCCATCCATATTTTTTATTTACATCAAATTTACAGCAAAGTTAATTTCAATCTGCAGACGGAAGCTGCTTAAAATCCATAAAACTATCTTTAAAATATTTATTATCTTATTTATTGCCATAAGCTTTTATTTCACAATAACAAAAAACGCTTGAAGCAATTACAATGCTAAAAAATTAATCTCTTGAGACCAGACAGTGGAAATAAAATAAATGATGTCACTAAGATGATGCAAATGAAGTATTAACTGTGGGTTTTACAAAACTAAGCAAACTTTAACTTTCAAATAATTGTGTTTCTATGTAGGATTTTTTCAAAAAAATTATAACCGTTACTAAAGCTTATAACTTCTAAATGACTTACAGTAAACAAAAAAAAACCATTTAATTATAATTGCAAAAAGAAAGGTAAATTGATATTGAAGCATCCGACAACATCTTTAATGAAGTCCAAAACAAATAAATCTCATACTCTTTGTGCTGTAAAATGCAAATTAAATTATCGCCATAATGGGCCAAAAACAAAAAAATTAACTCTACCTTATGGTAGATGTTGCATACAACTAGTGTAAGGGAAGTTATTAATGTTCTGCCATATGAGCTGTTAAATAGTTTAATAAATTTTTTAGACCGGTTTTCGCTCTCTACAAAGTCTGAAACATGATAATGGTAATGACGATATTGTAAACTTAACATGCTGAACACAGTAGCCAAAGTACATAATTATTATGAATATGAATTTGTTGTCACAATTTCATCGACATCATAAGCATCAATTTTACTGATTACAGTCATTAATTTAATCGCCATTTAAAGTGCATGAATCTAAGATAACAATGGAATCTTTATGGAATATTTGCATAAAACTGCAGTTTTTTTTTTCTTTTGTAATGATTTGTTGTAACATTTCCGAAGCTAAAATAGAACAAAGTTGAGAGTGAGACTTGCATGGCTAAAAATGTTGTGTAAAAGTTTCCTCTAAATCTCTAAGCCTTACAAGTTTTACAGCAGACATCTTTAAAGGTTTAATTAAACGTACCATAACCATATTCACAACGGCAAATACAGATGTTCGAACAAAAGTTATGGGCAACACTGTATCTGATTACAGGCAGGATTTGGAGACGAAGAGAGAGTAAAGTTGAAAAAATAGAAGACATTTAATGGCAAAGAAGGACGTGTCTTTTTAAAAAAAATATAAAAATATATAAAATTATAGAAAAATTATAATAATATCAATCGAATCTATAACATTGTAATTTCTAATTTACACTACCTACCATTTACACATGAAACTAATTGCAAGAAAGTAGCAATACAATCACATTTTTTCACTACCACACTCACATTGTTTTTAATTTCCAGTCAGCTTTCAAGGATTTTTCAAGAAAGTCAATTTTTGAATGTTTTCAGAAAGCAATATGAACAAAAGGTTAACAGTGCTACCCCCTTTAAAGATTTGTACAAATATACAGGATTATGGTAAATAGATATTATAAATTATCTTTATTTTGTATAAATATTTAAAGAATTGTAATATCTTACATTCAAATATACAGGAAGCAGACAATTCCTGCTTTTTGAAAACAATAATATTATTACAATATTAACAGTAATATTTATTCCTAATTTATTACCTTATAAATTTGTGTAGGTGACATTCTTGGTAACTCCAATGAAGAAGTGAACAAAACAATTTTTTTCAACTTTATTTTTCGCCGACATTTTTAAAATGAACTTTCACTTTCCTATGAAAGTTAAAAAGAAATTTTCATGAAAGTAATTTATTTCATTAAAATTTTTATTCATAATACGTATACAGAAATTTCAAGAAAGTACTTTCATGTGCAAATGTAGCGTTAAGTATTTTTGTCATGAAATTAGATGCATGAAAATTTTTTATTTGTCAATAGGAGACCTGGAAGAGGAACTTATATCAAACAAAATTACCAAAAATGCATCAAAGATTCATTCTTCGTCTTTTTTTTTATAAATATAATATTCTATTTTACAGCGCTGCAATTAGCAAATAAGAAAAGTATCGTGCAATCAAATTCATGAAATTTCATTAAAAAAATGCTTAATGTAAATCAGGTATAAGTAAAATTTTAACTTTTGAAATGACAAAGAAAAACTCCGAGACATTCTAACTTATTTTTGGGCTGTAGAACAAATTGGCATACTCTGATCTGAATGATTAGGTTAAAATCAAGAAATTCGCGGTTTTAATATTGTATTTCTCTCAAACGATTTGTTGGCATTTTAAGGGAAATACATTAAAATCTCTTTTGAAATGACTTTAGCTTTCAATTATTTATAGTAATTTAACTTTACGGCTAGCACAATTCATTCATATTTTAAAAAATTTTATAAATTTGTTTGTAATATTATCTAGGCGCATGGCAGTGTACCAGGCCAAGTTCCGGTCAATGCACATAGTGTTTATATTTACACAAAGCCATTTTAGCTGATTTTACGTCCCTCATAGCTTTGTTCCACGCAACCGTAAAATTATTAAATTGAACCATAATTAGAATTAATTCAAGTTAGCATATATGCATGAAAATCTATGGAGGTCATTTGCCTGATGTGTTATTCCATAAACAACCTTATTCTTAGTACTTTACTTGCTTGCCTTGGCACACCCTTTACTTACGCAGAGATTGGTTGTTATCATCAGCTATTTACCACAAATTTTAAATGAAATATAGCTAAATGCATTTATACACAGAAAAACTTATTCCCGAAAAATTTTCAAACAAACGTGTGTTTTGATATATAATTTAGTTTCAGTAAATATTTTTTACTGTTCCAGTAAATTATTTGTTCCAATTTTATTTTATGTAAAAAAACTATATAGAATGAAAATTATCTATATAAAGTAAATTTTTTAAAAAAAAATTATTAGATTTATTTTTTTATATTTAAATTTGTTATTTTCAGTTAAATTTATTTTTATATACTCTAAAAAAATTTGTCTGATTTTTTAAATTTTTCCTACAAATTATTTTATAGATACAAAAAACATTTTATTTGTTTTCTAAGATTTTTGTTTGCGGTTTTCAAACTTATTATGTGTGTATTTTGTGACCAGTGTGAGCAGATTTTAAAATAAAGTTAAGCTAAATCACGTTTCAAAAAGAGCTAATATAAGCTAAAAATTAAAATTTTAAGCCATAAAATAAAGCTAAACTTTTTTCGGCATCTTCCACGTTGCAATAGTTTCTTATTGCTAAAACAACGTTAAATATATAAAGGGTGTTTTTTATTAAGGTATAGAACTTTAGGTTGGCATCACTTTTTTAACTGGCGGCAATTTTGTCAGCTGTCAAGTGATTAATATTTAATTTGGTTTGCCATTTTATCATGAACAGGTTGACAAAAGAACAACGCTTGCAAATCGTGCAAATTTATTTCGAAAATAATGGTTCAGTTCGCGAAGTTTACCGCAAGCTCCGTCCATTTTATGGTCGACATAATCGTCCATCAGAGCAATTAATTCGGTTAACCATGGATCGTTTTCGCACTACGTTTACTCTGTGTGATAATACGCATCCGCAGAGACGTCGAACAGTGCGCACCGAAGAAACAATTGCCGCTGTAGAGCAAAGTGTTGAAGAGGACCCGAATGAATCGATTATGGAAGATTTTGCGCAAAGATCTTGGCTTGCGACCTTACAAGATCCAGCTTGTGCAAGAATTAAAGCCGCGAGACCATGCAATGCGTCGTGATTTTGGTGTATGGGCCGAAAATGAGATTGATCTCGATGCTGATTTTCATCGCAAAATTTTGTTCAGTGATGAGGCTCATTTTTGGTTGAATGCATACGTCAACAAGCAAAATTGCCGCATTTGGAGTGAAGAGAATCCACATGAGACCCTTGAGACGCCATTACATCCACAAAAACTGACTGTTTGGTGTGCTCTATGGGCTGGTGGAGTCATTGGGCCATACTTCTTTTGAAATAATGCTGGAGAGTCAGTTACCGTTAATGGAGACCGGTATAGAGCCATGATAACCGACTATTTTGTTCCCGAATTGGATGGCATGAATGTGGATGAGTTTTGGTTCCAACAAGACGGCGCTCATGCCACACAGCGCACGTCACAATCGATTTATTGAAGGAAACATTCGATGAGCGCATAATTTCGCGGAATGGACCTGTCAATTGGCCACCAAGCTCGTGTGATTTGACACCATTGGATTATTTTCTTTGGGGATATGTGAAGTCGCTCGTCTACGCCAACAAATCAGAAACGTTAGGGGACTTGTAAGCCAACATTCGTGGCGTTATTGCCAACATACGGCCCCATATGCTCGAAAAAGTGGTTAAAAATTGGACCTGTAGAATTGGCTTTATTCGAGCCAGCCGCGGCGGCCACATGCCCGAAATCATATTTTAACATTAATGGCATAAAATTATCCTTCCAATAAAGCCAAAATAATGGACATTAAAACGATTTTCTTGTATTTTATTTCAATTTAAAGTTCTAAACCTTTAAAAAAACACCCGTTACATACAAAAACATATTTTCTATTATTTGAAATAAAAATATTGAATAATTTTTAATTAAATAATTTATTCATTATTATATTTGAGTTTTAAAGAAAAATAACACAAAAATTTTCCAAAAATTTAAAAACATTTATACTAAAGTACGAAAACTTTTTTTAAATTAATTAGTCTTATTAACAGAAAACCTATTTCCTAATTTTTGTTTTAAGTAAATTCATGCCGCTGAACACAAGTTCAACTCAACTCAAAGAAAATCTTTAAAAGTCTTATAGGCAATATTAATTTAACTTTTGCCATTGTAATTCCAAAATTGCAATCAATGTCACCTATTTTTAAATTTATCATTTCTCTTATAAATGCGCAATTTACATTTTGTATATTTAAATTATTTTTCAATGAAAAAATTTTATATTTTTGAATATTAACAAATTTATAATGGGTGTTATAAGTTTGTAGTGTGTGTCTGTACATTTGTGCATCTGTACGAGTCCACGTACAGACCAAAGTGCTGCATCGATTTTGCATTAGTTTATTTTTTGTTCGCAAGGTGACTTGACCGAGAGGCTTCTTAGCTTTGTTTGAAGAAAATCTGTCCAGATGTTCAGAAGATATCACATCTTTTCTAGATATATTTCGTTGAATCTGTGTGTCTTTGACGGCGTATCTCCCAAACGGCTAGACCGATTTTAATTTTGTTTTTGGCGTTTGAAAAGTGACTTAATCTCGCCTATAATTGAATAATATCGGTTCAGCCATTTAGTCAGTACGCTTAAAATTTTTAATTTTTGCCATTATAACTTTTTTATTTTTTAACATATTTTTTGAGAACATGCAATTTAGATTAAAAAACGGCTAAAAAGGCTAAATGAGTTTTTAAAAAAAGGATAAGAAATACGCTAAGAGCTAAATGGAAATTTTGCAGCTAAATGCCAAAAAATAAGCTAAATTTAGCTCAAAATAAGCTAATATGGTCACGCTGATTGTGATTCTCAATATAGTATTAAGAGTCTTACTATAAACATACGCAGTTTGTTAGCTAAATTCAAAATTTTTTTGGGTTGAAGTCTACTGATGAATTCCAAAAGCGGGAACGAAATGCTTAACCATAAAAAGCCAAAACAAGCCACTTTTTTAAAGTAAAAAAATAGATGAACCTTTTATTTGATTCAACTATTTTTTTTTTTCAAATAAAACTTTTAATAATTTTTTTTTTTTTTTAATTGGTAAGAATTATTATTGATTCAGTTAATTTATTTTCTGATAATACGAAAAATTTAAGTGAATGTTTTTTTAAATTATAAAACAAAATTTGCTAAATAATACAAAAAAAATCTGCAAAAATGTTTTCTGTTCCTATTAATACATTTGACTGAAAATATTTTGAGTTTCAGTTAACTTTTTTTTCTAGTGCCATAATAAGTTAACCAAAAATTAATTTTTTTTTCCAGTTAAATTTTTACAAAATTGTTATCAGAACCTTGTAGGTCCGCATTCATAAAAAATATTTACTGATTCAATGAATTTGGTTACTGAAAACGAAATTTAGTTTTTTCTGTGTAGGTAAAACTATTAACTTGGGTAATCAATTTTTTTTTTTTAATCATACCCAGATTAGCATGAAGTGCTGGCTGGTCCAGAAGAGTTCGGCATTTACCCCTGGTAAACTTTGCTGCCTTCTTTAGAAAATCACTCTATAAAATTGTTTATTGTTAAAAATTCATTATAAAGGGTGTCCCAACAAGAACGCAAGATTTAAATTTTAAATAAAACACAGATACTAAAAAAAACATCTTGAAACTTTATTATATCCTAAAGTAGACAAAATGAGGTTATATGTGGAACGACAAATCGGGTAGATGGCCGCCGCGACTTTGCTGGCACACACGCGATCTTTTAATGAAATTTTCAATGGACGTTTTGCATAAATGCTGCGGTATTTCATTAATGCAGCGTCCAATTTCCTCTTTTAAGGCTTGATTCGTCGTCGGCTTATTCGCGTAAACCATCGACTTCAAAAAACCCTAAAGAAAAAAGTCTAATGGTGTTAAATCTCACGATCTAGGCGGCCAATTATGGTCTCCAAAACGCGAAATAACACGACCGGGAAATGACTGATGTAGCAATTGAATTGTTTCTCTGGCTGTATGACATGTGGTGCCGCCTTGTTGAAACCACATGCCCTCCACAATCCTTTCTTCAATTCTAGGCATGAAAAAACTGGTTATCATTTCACGATACTGCACACCATTGACTGTTTGTGCTTGACCTGCTTTTGAGCGATATCATCATGTACAGCTGCGACATTTTGGGTCGATCGACCTGGTCAAAGGCGCGTTGTTGTCTTTACATCACTAACAGGCCCAGTTGACTCTTTTGGAGCATTATTGTGACCCCAAATTGATTGCAAATTTTCGAACTGTAGCCGCAAAACTTTCACCATTTTGGTAAAACAATTTCACAATGAGAATGCGTTGTGCATTCGTGTAGCGCTCCATTTTTACTAACCTCGTACCTTCTACTAGCAAACAATAACAATTGTTCAAATGTCAAACAATGACACTTCGAATGGCGCCAAATTCAAATCTTGCGTTCTTGTTGGGACACCCTTTAGTTTAATAGAATAATTTTTCTGCAACCATAATTAGGGTTCCGTACACCAAAGTTAAAGAGAAATCCGGTACGATGTCCGTCCATCCGCATGGTTTTCTAGAACTTTAAGAAATAGGAACCTGAAATTATCACAGGATATGTAAAACTTTGGCCGTTGCAGGAATAACTATATGACAACTGTATTACAAATCTGGCAACAAAAAATTGTGAAATCCTAATCTAATATAAAGACAACTATTATAGACACTTGAGATTTTCAAAGTTAATGTATTTTTATGTAGACTACATCATTTAACACGAAAATTTTACAAAATTTAAATTAAAGGATATTCTATCAGTTAATGTAATTTTGGAAACTTGATGTATTCTGGAAGCCTTAAGTCGCAAACTCTGAACATTTTTAAAAATTCCAGAACCAAAAAATCATAAAATTACAAAAATGCCAAATCGAAACTTCGCCAAAAAGAATAAAGCGCTTAAATAAAAAATATCACCAAAAATAAAATGAAACCTTGAAATGCAAAAAAATACCAAAAGTAGAAATATCCAGAAAAAAACTAAAAAAGTTGACAAAAACCGAAAAAATCGTCAAAATGGAAAAAGCGCCGGAAGTAAAAAAATCATTACAGATGAAAAACAACTGAAAAAATCCCGAAAACCAAGTAAAATCGACAAAAACAAAAAAATCTATTAAATGAAAAAAAAAATTCCTCATCAGATAATAATTATATTTGATTATAAAGGCTAAGATTCGTATAGTATTACGACTTCAACTCACACTTTACTGAATCTATTTTAGTTTGCTTGCAAAAACTGTTCTCGCTTTCTAAAGAACTTAAAATTTACATGCATTAGTAATTATTATTTTATTGCTCTAACGACACTAACCATTATAGCAATAATAAAACGCAAGACTTAAGACACAAACTCTATTATTTATGTTTTACTATGCGGGGACAAACACAATAATAACAAATTATGTAATTTATGTTTTTTGTTCCCATTGCCCTTTTCATTTTTTCCGGTTTCGTTTATTTTATTTATTTTAAAATTATTACCCAACCACAAAAGTCATCATAATCTTTAGCACGCAACCTGTCAACACACAGAACCTCTCACCTCTGAAATAGAAAAACGTTTGAGAGAGAAAAAAATAAAAACAAAATCAAAAAAGACGTTTTCTCTTCACTTACCAGAAACCACAGTTGAAAAAAACAATTGCTGTGTGGCAAATTGTTGGTTTTTAAATACAAAATTGTAAGGCAAAACAAAAGTGGCGGCCATTAAAGACTTTTAGACTTTAATAATCTATTGGCTCAGTTTATATGTATGTGACCAGGTTACCTAATGGTCCCAGCAGCATTTGTTTTGTACAACTTTTGCCTAAGTTACTAGTAATAAATATTTTTTTCTGAAAGTTTTGTTACTTTGCATGTTTAGTATG
This sequence comes from Tachina grossa, assembly GCA_949987645.1. Taxonomy (NCBI): domain Eukaryota; kingdom Metazoa; phylum Arthropoda; class Insecta; order Diptera; family Tachinidae; genus Tachina; species Tachina grossa. The sequence continues at coordinate 21,434,332 of OX465276.1, read as the reverse complement.
ATTAAACACTTTCATTGATTTACTCTTTTCTGTTGGGACTTCCTTGCGTGGGGCTTCTAAAAGGAGTCAGGCAAATGTTTATTTATTCAAACAACAGAGAGGGAAAAGAGCGTTAGAGAAAAAAACCTTATTAGATTAAGTCTTTAGCAACAACAAAAAACATTTTATGCAACCAAATCGCACAGTTCACTGGGTTAAATGTGTCACGAATTGTTTGCTTCAGGTTAAAAACTGATTGGAGCTTTTGAAGACTTTTGTGGCAGCACAAAGTCTTGCTTTGTTATTCATAAAAATGATTTCATGTGCTTTTGGGTTTTACTTATTTAGTTTTTTCTTCCCTAGAAATGAAATTGAAATTTTGCTAATATTATAAATTCGATTTCAGTTTTAACTTCATAATAAAAAAAATATTGTAATTTCAATATGTATTCGAGTCATACAAAAGATCACAATATATTTTATAAGAAATTGAAATTGTATTAGTTTATATGTGACAAGGTTAAGTAAAATAGAAACTATGTGTGTACATATGTATTGTAGATATACATTTATGTACATGTATGCTTGCACATATATTTTCTTGAAGCCATTGACTATTGTTGAATCAGTTCCATTGTTTTATGTTTTTTGTCAATTTCCAATAAACATTTTTAACATTTTCATTATGATTCTCACTTTTTTCAGCAAAGATCATTTGTGATTGTTATTTTTGTAATATTTTTCGATTGAAATTTTCTTATTTAATGGAAACTTTTCTATATATTAGATTTCAAAATTTTGTATTCAGAAACATTATAAAACTTGATTGAAAAATTCATTGGCTGGTGGTTAAGCATGTCTATATACATTTCATTGCCAAATCACTAGTCGATTGTAGCCACACAATTTGAACACTCACAAAGCTCTTATCTTATGCACAGAATTCCATAGTAATAATATTTTTGAAAATTAGGCTTAGATTGAAGTCTACTGATGACTTAGCAAAGCACTAATAAAATGTATACAAACATGCTTAACCCCCAGCAAATAAATTTCAATTACGATGAATCAAAACAATTCACATATTCCATTTGCAAAAAAGTTTCCTATATAAAGCAGAAATCTACATCTACTGACACCACACACAGTGGACTAAACGCTGATGATGAAGGTTTAGTGGCCTCCGAAAATGGCTAGCTGTGCCGTTCAACTATGTGTTACCAGAATATTTACAACTAACTTTGGTGTTATTTGTTCATTAATAATTATCACATGTAATTTGGCTTAAAAAGCGATACGAACTTTAGCCTATTCAAATCATAAATATAGAAACAAATGAAGTTCGAAAAATAATAATTAAATTAACTAAATTTCAATTAACTTTGACAATATGTCAAGCAATAAATTTCTTAAATTAAAGAACTTGATTACAAAAAGTTCTCACTGTTTTCTTCAACAACACTGAAGAGGATTTAAGTAAGTACAGTATGAAAATCTTATGACTGTTTTACGCATTAACATGCCACTGCCTTACAAAAGATTTAAACGTAAACTCTTGAAATTCTGATTTTTTGAAGCCTGTATCATATCTGGCACAGAAAAAGATTTTTAATATTATTATTTTGAAAAAAAAAACCTTAATATTGTTATACTAACTTGCTTAAAAGTACGCTTAAGCAGTTATATCTACATTGCCTTAATGATAAGTAAGGAAATACCTTTCATACTCAAGCAAAGTTTTTCTAATATTCCATATATTTATCAACATGTTGTAATTCCCAAATAAAAAAAAAACTTAAAAAAATTTCATGCACAATTTACATTAGAAAAGGATTCTTTGCAGTACCAAAAACAACGAAAAAATGCCAACTAAATTTGTAGCAGGTGACATGGAATACATGCTGCTTTAGTAATTTACAAGTAGCCAAACACATGTCATGGACTAAATTTTGTTTTAAATTAAAAAAACCAAATCAATATGGATTGCGAGCACTCGAGCACAAACATAAAACACACAAATTAAAATTAAAAAAAAAACATATAAAATGGTTGTTGTAGCATTGAATACATCTGTAGCAGCAACCCATAAGCGAAATTGTAATAAAGAGATATTCGTTCGCGGTCTGTCGTATAAAGAAAATGTAAATGAGATTTGGCTGCATGTGTCTTAAGTCTTTTGTTTTTCCATTAGCTTTGTTGCACTGTTATTTGTATGTTTGCTTGTTTGTTTATTGTAGACCAAAAATAATATACAATTGTATGAAAAAAGTGCTTATAGCAAAAAAAAAGATTTCTTTTATGTCTTAGGAATGGCGAAGGAATCAAACTATATATTTAAATAGTGCAATTATTTCTCTCAAATAATTTCTAAAATTTTTGTACATAATTTATTTAAAAAAAAACTTTTTTTTACGAACTTTTAGACGTTCTTTGAAAACTTGTCTCAGTTTTGCCAGTTAAATATTGCAACATGTGTGTGCTGTCATTTCAATGTTTGCTTGATGTTTATTTTTCATTTTTTTTTAACCGTTTGACTTTTTTTATTGAACAACCTCTTCCACATTTTCCACTAGAGTAAATATTGTATGGCTCTTTTACGTCCAAAAATAGGAATGCTTTCTTTAAATTCTGATTGTTAGTGTATAAATTTTTTTCGTATAAGCTATTTATAAAATTACTTGCGTGTTTACTATTTATATGTTTATTATTTTGTACAATAAACCAAAAAATTATTGTTTAAAACTTTAAGTGGTATTTATTTGAAACTTGAAAATTTTTGTAAAACTATCTTAAAACATGTATGTTTCTTTTAGTATATATAATACAATATAATTTGTATAACATTTTTATTGTCCTTTTAGGTTTAATTTTCTTATGTTTGTTAAGCTCAAGGTTGTTTTTATACAAATACAATTGACTTTTTTAATTACTTTCGATAAAAGTTTGTTGACATAGTAAATAAACAAAAGATCGTTCAT